>OW026452.1:3457082-4657082 GCA_932274525.1 Podabrus alpinus
ACTGATAAGCCAACACAACAAAGAACCATGTATACCCAGCGCCTCAAGTTTAGAAGACAGGATAGAAAGATTAATCCTGTCAAATGCTTTACTGAAATCCGTATAAATGGAATCAACCTGATAACCGTCCCCAAAGCACTTAAAGATGTAATCTTCATATATCATTAGATTTGTTAACGGGGATCTTCCCCGTAGAAATCCATGCTGCTCAGGAACAACCAGATCCGTAAGATCAGAAGAGATCGCATCAAGTACCAGGCCCTCAAATATTTTCGGTATAACCGATTGAATTGAAATAGGGCGATAATTCGAAACATCGGACCTATCACCTCTCTTAAAAATTGGCACCACAAACGATTGCTTCCAGACCCTCGGCATAACACCAACTGACAGCGACTTGTTAAACAAAATAAACAATGGGAGACTAAGGGAATGCACACATGATCTTATCACAATTGGATGGACATCATCCGGACCAGGACCCTTGTTAGTTTTAATATTTTTCACTTTTCTCAAAATATCCTCAACAGAAATATGGCAATGGCTCAAATTTGTTGTTTTTTCATATTTAAAATCCAAACACATCCAAACACTCTGGTAAACACCAGAGAAATAACTCGCAAAGAGTTTCAATACTTGATCAGGCGAGTCAGCACTCGAGTCACCCAGAAACGTAGAACACGGAATACCTCCAGAAGACCTGTTTGCCCTGATGTAATCCCAGAACCCCCCCACATCAACGGGTATAGAAGCTTCCACCGACGCAATATACGACTCATAGCATCTACGAGCCAGTAACTTGCATTCAGTCCTCAAATCAGAAAACTTCAAATAATCACTGTACAAATTGAATTCTTTAAATAACCTATGAGCCCTTCTTTTTTCCCGAACAAGATTTTTTAATTCAGTGCTATAATATTTTGGAAAACAATTACCTTCAGAAATCACCATTACAGGAATAAACAATTGCATAGCATAATATAAATTATCATAAAAATACCGGACGCCATCTTCTATGTCCAAATCCTGCAACACACACCAATTAAGACCATCCAAATACTCCGCCATTGCAACATAATCTCCTCTCTTAAAGTTGAACAATCTTGTCCCTGCCGCACCGATGCCTTCCCCACTCCATAAAGACAATGAAACCATCAAGACAGGATGATGAACATCAACAGGCAAAACGTTCTCATCACACAGCATTACAGTTGCACCAACAACATCAGTAAGAACAAGATCAAGCACTCTTCCACTGCCATTCCTAACTTCATTCATTTGTTCAAGATTCAAAAATTCCAACAAGTCCACAACACATCTCGACGAATCATCCAGAACGCCCACACCGCAATACCCAGAATTCCAATGTAAGTTCGGCAGATTATAATCTCCACATATCAGAAACTTTGCTGTAGGAAAGAGCAAGCGAATGCGCTCCACCTCGCGACAATGCAATGCATAAATGTCAGAACTCGATGCTGGAGGAACATACACACAACCAAGCACCAACTCAACCTCATCAATCTTCAACAATACAAATTGCTGCTCGACACGATTACAAGTCTCGATAGCACGAGATGAATACCTAGAGTTCACACCAATTAACACACCACCACCCGAAAGTTTATTGCTACTTAAAACAGACCGATCAGCACGGTAAACATTATAACGATCCATGCCCAGTTCAGCATCACAAAAGTCAGAAGACAAAGACGTTTCACTAAAGCACACCACATCAAAATCAACCAGCGACATTTCAGTTCTCAATACATCAAGCTTACTTCTAAGTCTATTTACATTTTGATAATACACTACAAATTCGCTCCGTCTTTTATATCGTTTTTTGCCTTCCCCGATTTAACTATCTTAGGCCGCCCGAAATTGTATTTTATGGTTAAATCACTCTCTCCACCCTCAATTCTTGATTTTAACTGTCCTCTCAACTGGGTTAAGTACCCTCTCTCAGCCATCGTTCGATCGGATCCAACCGACACAGCACCACCCCGAGGCAACTTATGAGAGGAAGCAAGAATACGCCTTGCATCAGTCGCACTATCCAAAATTACCTTCAATGGTCGTGGACGGTCCCCAGAAACCCTCCCAAGACGGTACACTTTAATGTTGGAAGTAGAAACATCTCCTCCAGCAATATCAGCACAAATCTTCGATGCACACGTTTTATCATGATTAATTCTATCTCGAGAAGAATTCGAATCAAGCTCACCAATCCCATACATGATTACATTGGAGGACCTAATATCTCTTTCCCTTATCTCCTCAATTATATCTTCAACACAACAAGGTCTTGCGTTGTCATCCGGATTCATTAAATTTCTCAAATCAGCAATTTCATTCTTGAGTTCATTGAACTGCACCTTAATAGCATTCAAAATCTCACCAACCGATCCAACACCTTCATTCACAGACAAACAAGCCTTACAAACAAAACGAAGGTGTGAGTCTTTTTCCAAGACGGCCGCGACAACTGTCCTTGACAAACCGGTACAATGCCCATGCAAATATTTTCTGCATTTATCACACTTAATGCTATCACCGGAAGATATTACCTTATCACAGGACAAACAAGTGCTAATATCCACCACAGACATAATATCCTTCGATTTATGAATAATGTAATGAAAATTTAAACAGAAATCTCGACAACACGTACTCTGCGTAACATAACCTCATATCCATTTATGAACTATTATGGGATTGAGATTTGATGGGGGGGGGGGTCGAAGAAGCGTACTGATCTGTAATTGTCTCAGTTGTGCGGCCTAAAGGCCAAACTGGGCTTAACGGAAACTTTAAAAAAGTTCTGGCAGAACAAACATCGCCCAATTTTGTCATTTTGACACAACGTAGACTTTTACGCCAAGTCGGTATTAGGTCCATTTTTTTACACATTAATATTAAATAAAGGGAACGAACGAACAATATGTAGTACATAAATAACACAAAATAATCGTTTATTTCAAACTAATAGAAGGTCATCGCAGCGCATGCTAAAGTTTACTCATAGGTTGACCAATCACTGGTGAATTGCCGACAGCTACACTTCACTATATTTTTTATACTATTACTTGATTGCTTTGGTTATGCATCCTACACGCCGTAGTGATTTGTAACTGCTTAGGTTGTGCGGCCTTCAGGCCGCACTGAGTGGACAAACTACCCGATTAATTTAGTGTTACAGATATTTACCGATTAGCATTATAAATACAGATAAATCTATACTACTTTGAAAGCTGATTTATCTGTTTGGTTCTTATTAATCTAAATAAAATGATTTTTGCGGCGACGACGTCGTTTAGGCGGATAAAGGCAGAAAAACTAGGTTTTGTTAAACACGTCAAAGTCAGAAAATCTTGAAAGGAAGGTGCGAAGCCGAAGGCCGAGCGTTTCACAGTGTCCCTACTCAGTATGAGCTCATACCAGTAAATTCCATCAAGATGCGGGGCCGTAGGCTGAGCTAATTACGACGCCATAATACGCTCGGCCTTCGGCCCCGCACCTTATTTTTCTATCAAACGATTTTCGACTTCGTTATGCTTTGAGGTAAAGGATTAAAATAGTGAATATTGGGAGGCAGAAAATGGAATGGAATGAAAAAATAATCAACAATGAAGATCAGGGTGTGTCTATTAGTTGGAAAAAACAACAATAACTTCTTTTGTGGGATGGAATTCGTTCTTTTGGGAATACCAAATCGACAACAGACCAAAATTCTGCTCTCCAGGTGGTTTAGAAGTGGCCAAACATTTCGCGCATTATGGAGATCAAAATTTCATAGGTAATTATTTCTGATATTTTACACTAACTGGTACAGACCGCCATAGCATCGCACCGAGGATTTGCACAGTGCTGCTTAAAGGTCCCATTAATTCGTGATTACCAAGGTAGTGCGGCCTAAAGGCCGCACTGAAAGCGACGTTGCCAATACTCAAATCGAATAATCGCAGTTCTACTGTAGCCAAAAATCATACGATCGCTTTGTTTCCTATTTTGGAAAACTGAAAATCTACATCTTATTCGTTACTTCATTGCAAAATCTGGCAACTTTAAAGGACTCCAATTTTGGTATACATAGTGCAGCAATCTACCAGTGTCGGACTGATATGCTAGTGCTTTAGTTATGCGGCCTAAAGCCTCACTAATTCGTGATTGCTCAAATGCGGCCTACAGTTGGGACTGATCAGAATTTGCAATCACATTTTAAATCACACCCCTTTTCACAGAAAGTTAAATTGGTATGTAAATATAGAATATAATAAAAAAATTTGAAAGCTTATAATACGAATAGTAACTAATAAATTAAGGAATTACTTTGTCGATTAAAGTTAATAGAATACGAATAGCGTACTATCGTACTATTATATGTATATTATGTCTATTGCTTTCATTTGTTAAAATGTTCTTTTCTTGTATTATCTTGTTATATTTTATATTTCTCATATCAATTTTTTGTATTACCTACATTTATATGAAAATAATGGATTTATGTATTAGTGATATTTATTATTTAATGGTAGAACTTAACTTGTGTAATGAATGCTTATCTGTAATTTAATAACCCACGTAATAGTCGCCGTAAAATCATTGCTGGTTATGTCGTTATAAAAATTAACAAGCTAAGTAAATGTAATGGAAAAATCCTTTGGATAGCTTCCGGTGCTTTATTGAAGTTTGAGATCTAAAGAAATCACTTGGATGTAAAACTTTGCTTGTTCATTATCTTTAACGCGAAACATTCAAAAATCGCCTACGGCGCTGTTAAATAAATGACAATGCTGTTGAAACGGCAAAATAAACAATGTCTTGACGTAGCAGCTAATATAAAATATGATCGTCACTGTTAACATTAGTTAACAAGGCAATAAAGTGATAATAAGCAACGTCTTGCCGTAGCAGGCAATATAGAAAATGAACGTCACTGTTAACCTTAGTTAACAAGGCAATAAAGTGATAATAAGCAACGTCTTGTTGTAACAGGCAATATAGAAAATGAACGTCACTGTTAACCTTAGTTAACAAGGCAACAAAGTGATAATAAGCAACGTCTTGCCGTAGCAGCCAATATAAAAAAGGAACGTCACTGTTAATCTTAGTTAACAAGGCAACAAAGTGATAATAAGCAACGTCTTACCGTATCAGCCAATATAAAAAAGGAACGTCACTGTTAATCTTAGTTAACAAGGCAACAAAGTGATAATAAGCAACGTCTTGCCGTAGCAGTTAATATAAAAAATGAACGTCACTGTTAACCTTAGTTAACAAGGCAACAAAGTGATAATAAGCAACGTCTTGCCGTAGCAGTCAATATAAAAAATGAACGTCACTGTTAACCTTAGTTAACAAGGCAACAAAGTAATCATAAACAATGTCTTGCCGTAGCAGTCAATATAAAACATAGAGGTCACTATTAACCTTAGTTAACAAGGCAACAAAGTGATAATAAGCAACGTCTTGGCGTAGCAGCCAATACAAAAAATGAACGTCACTGTTAACCTTAGTTAACAAGGCAATAAAGTGATAATAAGCAACGTCTTGCCGCAGCAGCCAATATAGAAAATGAACGGCACTGTTAACCTTAGTTAACAAGACAACAAAGTGATCATAAACAATGTCTTGCCGTAGCAGCCAATATAAAAAATGGACGTCACTGTTAACCTTAGTTAACAAGGCAACAAAGTGTTAATAAGCAACGTCTTGGCGTAGCAGCCAATATAAAACATGAACGTCACTCTTAACCTTAGTTAACATGGCAACAAAGTGATAATAAGCAACGTCTTGGCGTAGCAGCCAATATAAAAAATGAACGTCACTATTAACCTTAGTTAACAAGGCAATAAAGTGATAATAAGCAACGTCTTGCCGTAGCAGCCATTATAGAAAATGAACGTCACTGTTAACCTTAGTTAACAAGACAACAAAGTGATCATAAACAATGTCTTGCCGTAGCAGCCAATATAAAAAATGAACGTCACTATTAACCTTAGTTAACAAGGCAACAAAGTGATAATAAGCAACGTCTTGCCGTAGCAGCCAATATAAAAAAGGAACGTCACTGTTAATCTTAGTTAACAAGGCAACAAAGTGATAATAAGCAACGTCTCGGCGTAGCAGCCAATGTAAAAAATGAACGTCACTGTTAACCTTAGTTAATAAGGCAACAAAGTGATAATAAGCAACGTCTTGCCGTAGCAGCCAATATAAAAAAGGAACTTCACTGTTAATCTTAGTTAACAAGGCAACAAAGTGATAATAAGCAACGTCTTGCCGTAGCAGCCAATATAAAAAAGGAACGTCACTGTTAATCTTAGTTAACAAGGCAACAAAGTGATAATAAGCAACGTCTTGCCATAGCAGCCAATATAACAAATGAACGTCACTATTAACCTTAGTTAACAAGGCAATAAAGTGTTAATAAGCAACGTCTTGCCGTAGCAGCCAATATAAAAAAGGAACGTCACTGTTAATATTAGTTAACAAGGCAACAAAGTGATAATAAGCAACGTCTTGCCGTAGCAGCCAATATAGAAAAGGAACGTCACTGTTAATCTTAGTTAACAAGGCAACAAAGTGATAATAAGCAACGTCTTGCCGTAGCAGCCAATATAAAAATGGAACGTCACTGTAAATCTTAGTTAACAAGGCAACAAAGTGATAATAAGCAACGTCTTGCCGTAGCAGCCAATATAAAAAAGGAACTTCACTATTAATCTTAGTTAACAAGGCAACAAAGTGATAATAAGCAACGTCTTGCCGTAGCAGCCAATATAAAAAAGGAACGTCACTGTTAATCTTAGTTAACAAGGCAACAAAGTGATAATAAGCAACGTCTTGCCGTAGCAGCCAATATAACAAATGAACGTCACTATTAACCTTAGTTAACAAGGCAATAAATTGTTCATAAGCAACGTCTTGCCGTAGCAGCCAATATAAAAAAGGAACGTCACTGTTAATATTAGTTAACAAGGCAACAAAGTGATAATAAGCAACGTCTTGCCGTAGCAGCCAATATAGAAAAGGAACGTCACTGTTAATCTTAGTTAACAAGGCAACAAAGTGATAATAAGCAACGTCTTACCGTAGCAGCCAATATAAAAAAGGAACGTCACTGTTAATCTTAGTTAACAAGGCAACAAAGTGATAATAAGCAACGTCTTGCCGTAGCAGTTAATATAAAAAATGAACGTCACTGTTAACCTTAGTTAACAAGGCAACAAAGTGATAATAAGCAACGTCTTGCCGTAGCAGTCAATATAAAAAATGAACGTCACTGTTAACCTTAGTTAACAAGGCAACAAAGTAATCATAAACAATGTCTTGCCGTAGCAGTCAATATAAAACATAGAGGTCACTATTAACCTTAGTTAACAAGGCAACAAAGTGATAATAAGCAACGTCTTGGCGTAGCAGCCAATACAAAAAATGAACGTCACTGTTAACCTTAGTTAACAAGGCAATAAAGTGATAATAAGCAACGTCTTGCCGCAGCAGCCAATATAGAAAATGAACGGCACTGTTAACCTTAGTTAACAAGACAACAAAGTGATCATAAACAATGTCTTGCCGTAGCAGCCAATATAAAAAATGGACGTCACTGTTAACCTTAGTTAACAAGACAACAAAGTGATCATAAACAATGTCTTGCCGTAGCAGCCAATATAAAAAATGAACGTCACTATTAACCTTAGTTAACATGGCAACAAAGTGATAATAAGCAACGTCTTGGCGTAGCAGCCAATATAAAAAATGAACGTCACTATTAACCTTAGTTAACAAGGCAATAAAGTGATAATAAGCAACGTCTTGCCGTAGCAGCCATTGTAGAAAATGAACGTCACTGTTAACCTTAGTTAACAAGACAACAAAGTGATCATAAACAATGTCTTGCCGTAGCAGCCAATATAAAAAATGGACGTCACTGTTAACCTTAGTTAACAAGACAACAAAGTGATCATAAACAATGTCTTGCCGTAGCAGCCAATATAAAAAATGAACGTCACTATTAACCTTAGTTAACAAGGCAATAAAGTGATAATAAGCAACGTCTTGCCGTAGCAGCCATTATAGAAAATGAACGTCACTGTTAACCTTAGTTAACAAGGCAACAAAGTGATAATAAGCAACGTCTTGCCGTAGCAGCCAATATAAAAAAGGAACGTCACTGTTAATCTTAGTTAACAAGGCAACAAAGTGATAATAAGCAACGTCTTGCCGTAGCAGCCAATATAACAAATGAACGTCACTATTAACCTTAGTTAACAAGGCAATAAAGTGTTCATAAGCAACGTCTTGCCGTAGCAGCCAATATAAAAAAGGAACGTCACTGTTAATATTAGTTAACAAGGCAACAAAGTGATAATAAGCAACGTCTTGCCGTAGCAGCCAATATAGAAAAGGAACGTCACTGTTAATCTTAGTTAACAAGGCAACAAAGTGATAATAAGCAACGTCTTGCCGTAGCAGCCAATATAAAAAAGGAACGTCACTGTTAATCTTAGTTAACAAGGCAACAAAGTGATAATAAGCAACGTCTTGCCGTAGCAGCCAATATAAAAAAGGAACGTCACTGTTAATCTTAGTTAACAAGGCAACAAAGTGATAATAAGCAACGTCTTGCCGTAGCAGCCAATATAAAAAAGGAACGTCACTGTTAATCTTAGTTAACAAGGCAACAAAGTGATAATAAGCAACGTCTTGCCGTAGCAGCCAATATAAAAAAGGAACGTCATTGTTAACCTTAGTTAACAAGGCAACAAAGTGATAATAAGCAAAGTCTTGCCGTAGCAGCCAATATAAAAAATGAACGTCACTGTTAACCTTAGTTGACAAGGCAACAAAGTGATAATAAGCAACGTCTTGCCGTAGCAGGCAATATAGAAAATGAACGTCACTGTTAACCTTAGTTAACAAGGCAATAAAGTGATAATAAGCAACGTCTTGTTGTAGCAGCCAATATAAAAAAGGAACTTCACTGTTAATCTTAGTTAACAAGGCAACAAAGTGATAATAAGCAACGTCTTGCCGTAGCAGCCAATATAAAAAATGAACGTCACTGTTAACCTTAGTTGACAAGGCAACAAAGTGATAATAAGCAACGTCTTGCCGTAGCAGGCAATATAGAAAATGAACGTCACTGGTAACCTTAGTTAACAAGGCAACAAAGTGATAATAAGCAAAGTCTTGCCGTAGCAGCCAATATAAAAAATGAACGTCACTGTTAACCTTAGTTGACAAGGCAACAAAGTGATAATAAGCAACGTCTTGCCGTAGCAGTTAATATAAAAAATGAACGTAACTGTTAATCTTAGTTAACAAGGCAACAAAGTGATAATAAGCAACGTCTTGCCGTAGCAGCCAATATAAAAAAGGAACTTCACTGTTAATCTTAGTTAACAAGGCAACAAAGTGATAATAAGCAACGTCTTGCCGTAGCAGCCAATATAACAAATGAACGTCACTATTAACCTTAGTTAACAAGGCAATAAAGTGTTAATAAGCAACGTCTTGCCGTAGCAGCCAATATAAAAAAGGAACGTCACTGTTAATATTAGTTAACAAGGCAACAAAGTGATAATAAGCAACGTCTTGCCGTAGCAGCCAATATAGAAAAGGAACGTCACTGTTAATCTTAGTTAACAAGGCAACAAAGTGATAATAAGCAACGTCTTGCCGTAGCAGTCAATATAAAAAATGAACGTCACTGTTAGCCTTAGTTAACAAGGCAACAAAGTGATAATAAACAATGTCTTGCCGTAGCAGTCAATATAATAATAATAATAATAATAATAATAATAATAATATGGTTTATTTCCAACAGGAGAACCCCAATTACAGGAAATTTAAAAATTATTTACAATTTACAGATTAAATTTACAAACAGTTTAAATACAATTTTTACAATTTTTATATACAATTACAATTTTTTACAATAACATCTTTATGACATAACTTAGAGAGATGCTAATAGAAGTTCATAAGTAGCAACTTGAATTTTCTTCAAACTAATGTTACGAATATCCTGAGTGCGCAACACCTTGTTAGCGATGGTGGACATTAGGTTAATCGGACATTTAGTCATTAGGTTTGTTTTATAATTATTAATATAAAAAATTTTATTGTGCCGTGTCGATGTCCTGGTAGTGATAAATTTTTATTTTTCAATCAGCTTAAAGGTTATGCTCAAGCAGCATAAAGGTCGCTGTTAACCTTACTTAACAAGGCAACAAAGTGATAATAAGTAACGTCTTGGCGTAGCAGCCAATATAAAAAATAAACCTCACTGTTAACCTTAGTTAACAAGGCAACAAAGTAATAATAAGCAATGTCTTGCCGTAGCAGCCAATATAAAAAATGAACGTCACTGTTAACCTTAGTTAACAAGGCAATAAAGTGATAATAAACAACGTCTTGCCGTAGCAGCCAATACAAAAAATGAACGTCACTGTTAACCTTAGTTAAAAAGGCAATAAAGTGATAATAAACAACGTCTTGCCGTAGCAGCCAATATAAAACATGAATGTCACTGTTAACCTTAGTTAACAAGGCAACAAAGTGAGAATAAGCAACGTCTTGCCGTAGCAGTCAATATAAAACATGAATGTCACTGTTAACCTTAGTTAACAAGGCAACAAAGTGATAATAAACAATGTCTTGCCGTAGCAGTCAATATAAAACATAAAGGTCACTGTTAACCTTAGTTAACAAGGCAACAAAGTGATAAAAAGCAACGTTTTGGCGTAGCAGCCAATATAAAAAATAAACCTCACTGTTAACCTTAGTTAACAAGGCAACATAGTAATAATAAGCAACGTCTTGCCGTAGCAGCCAATATAAAAAAGGAACGTCACCGTTAACCTTAGTTAACAAGGCAACAAAGTGATAACTAACATTGTCTTGCCGTAGCAGTCAATATAAAAAATGAACGTCACCGTTAACCTTAGTTAACAAGGCAACAAAGTGATAACAAACATTGTCTTGCCGTAGCAGCCAATATAAAAAATGAACGTCACTTTAACCTTAGTTAACAAGGCAATAAAGTGATAATAAACAACGTCTTGCCGTAGCAGGCAATACAAAAAATGAACGTCACTGTTAACCTTAGTTAACAAGGCAACAAAGTGATAACAAACAATGTCTTGCCATGTAACAAAATAATGTCAAAAGTTTGCAATTTGTGTTTGATTTACAGTTTTGTCGCAGATTTGTATTTGGCAACAGAACACACGTCAAAGAAATGAAAACAATTGAACCTGTGGTTGGGAACGATGCGATTTCGAACATGGTTTACTTATCAACAGTGGATATACTTTGAATATCTTATAGTACATCGAGAAGTTTTTAACACTAACACACATTAGGGTGTGTTTTATCCGAATTAAAATTCTTTTTAGGTGAATTCTCCAATTTTGGTTTTATTAATATAAAGTTCAATTTTATGCAACTGAAGATTTAAAATAACGCTATTATCAAACGCCGGTTTCATTTATTTCATTACGCGCTGATGTCTCGGTCTTACAGTTAAAATTCAAATATTTCAGCATTCAGTTCAGTTTCTTGTAAATTCCTGAAATTCTATTGTTTCCAAAAGTATTCTTGTTGTAAGTCCCCTTTGTTGTATGAAGGTTTTGTTTATTATTGGAGTAATTAGTATAAAAGCAGACCCAATTGCTTGTTTTATCCATAATTTTGAAGGGGAAAATTCAAACCAACATTTCTGGTATTGAGAAACTGAATTACATTAAAAATTAGGGAAACATAATTTTTGAATTGGTTTGATGATAATTTGGTGAAATTCGATTTTTTTTCAATCAAGGCAACGACCGCTTTGTAAGCAGCTATGTGCGAGCGGTTAATATGAAGATTTAGAAGTTGATACGGAATTGCATCAAATAAATCTCCGTGTCTGTGATGCAGCTGTAATATGTTTACTCGACAATCAATAAGTGAAGATTCTTTTAGTTTATCTCGATTTTATCTCAATAACAAAATTTTAAAAATGACTCGGAGCGCTGTTTACGATAGGGGCCATATCTGCCATTAATTATGATTTTGTCACCCAACATTTTTTCCAAATTTTTTTGATTTCCCCCGACCGTTTAGGGTTATTTCCGCACACGTCACTCATGTTTAATAAAGACTTTACCTATTTTGACAAAATAATTTCGGTTGTTAAAAGTTTTGTAATCGAAACGAGCCGAAAGTTCTTCCGATTTCTAATTAAAAAGCTCTCTGAGCAGGCGTACGAGTGCATCGTGGTATAGCAGCGTCGCGCGTTCTTCGCGTTTGCAGTAGTTGACCGTCGCGTTGTGATAGTGGTGTGCTGTGGGGTTGGCTCCTTTTAGACGCTACATTACGTCGAGACGCCGCGCGTCGTCGTTGTCGTCCGCTCCGTCGTGTTTCATTACAATACCGACCGTCGTGTTGAATACGACCACCCCATGATGTATTGACAATGCTATTGTGATTGTTTGGTTACATTTTGTTATCGAAAAGAATGGGCCTATTTTGAACAACCCTTAGTTTTCATTGTCGCCGAAATATATTGTACTTGAAGGTATTGTTAGCTATTTTTTTTCATTTACACCCCACACATTTATTTGCCTAAAAAGACAAAAATTAAAGCGTTTTCGTTTCAATTCAAAAATTTCCAAATACCCAAATCGCTACTCATTTGTTAAACAAAAATCCCCAGGCCTTTGTTTTCAAACTTAACGGACTTTTTTTAAAACAAAAGAATTTAAATATTCCAAAACTTTTAACGAAGTTTAAACAACTTTTTACACAAAATTGCCAGGCGATTTGTTTAATTTTTTTTCCGCATTTTCTCTTAATATCGCCGAGTCAAATTTTGCGCGATTTTAAAACCAAAAAAATCCTCTTCGTTTCTAAACAAACGTTTTATTGATACAGTTAATTTGAATTTGGAATTTAATTTAATTAATTTTGTACAAAAGTTACCTGGCACCCGAAGTTTTGATAAATATTAATTGAAAAATAACATTTGAAACTTGAACGCTCCAGCTTTGTTTTATTACCAACTTTGACTTAATTAAATTGCGCGAAATTTTTTATCATCGTTCGAAAAGTGGTTGCAAATTTTGCGCAAAAATTTCCAACATTATTTGAGGGTTTGAAGAGTTGTGTTCAATTTTGGATGCAATCATCATCCCTGTTCCGATCCCATTATCTCAAGAAGTGATTATCACCCCTGTTGGGACTGTGGTTACTGCATTGTGGTTTAAGATTTATTACACCCCAACCCTGATTTATCTTTTCAGCAGGATTGCATCTCTTGCTAAGTTCACAACCCTGCTAAAAAGGACTTTCCGCACGACGAAAAAAATTGAAAACTGATTTTTTTTTCGTCGCACAAACTTTTTATCTGCTGCCGTTCGGAACCTTCACATCGCCTGCTGTGTTTCTTGTTTCTCTCTGAAAGAAAATTGAAATATTTTGTCATTAAATAATAATGTTTGTTTGCAAAAAGTGCAGGCTGTAGAGGAGGACCATACTTTTTGTGAACCAGCCTGTATACAAATGTTTTAGAACCCGCAATTTTTGTAAGCGACCCCGAATAGTTTGGATGTCAATAATTAATTTTGGCCTGGGATTTGAACAACTAATTTGGTAAAACAAAGTATTGGGGTCCGATCCAATCAACTTGTTTGATAGTTTATCACCCCATAATCGTCGACGATATTTTTATTTACTTTATTGGTAATTGTAGCGACTTTATGTCCTAATATTTCCTTTTAATTGCAGGCTCTTCGTGTGTGCGAATAAATTTCCGGTTGACGGGATAAACAGTGCGAAAAACATGGACGAAAATTTATTTTTGTTAGTGAAAATTGTTTAAAACAATAGTGCCACATAGACATGGTATTTCTGACGACATGAAATCTTTTTCAACAATAGTAGCATGGATAAATGTCGTAACCGGACTAATTTTAGTAGCTGCTGCTTTAGGTAAGTGTATTTTATTACTTTTTTTGAGTACTTACTTTACTTATTAGAACATTTAATTACGATAATTAATAAAAGAGTAATAAAACTAATTTGATGTTGTAAATATTGATGATTAATTTCAATTATGTGAACGGGGTGAGATGTGGGTTATCGTCGAGTTTTTAATTAAAACTCAATAAAATTTTTGATTTTGCATCAAACAAAATTTTAATTACACGAAGTATTGTTTATGTTCGAATAATTACAAGAAGTTTAATTAGAGGAGTTTTTATTTAATTAACACCCGGATCGGAAAGCTCGGGGTACCATCCTTTCAATAACCCAGCCTCAGGTTCCCATGTATTTATATCTTCAGGTCTATTCAAAATATTGGATAACTTATAAACTTCCCGCTACAAAAAAGCGATCACAAAAGCGAAGTTTGTGTTTTTGATTTACAGGAATAAAAAATTGCTCCTGTAAATCACGACTATTAGATGGGAACGGAGGTTGCTTTGTTTGGTACAAGAACTTCAATAATAGAAAATAGAATTTTGGGATCATGAAGTTGTTAAGCTACAATCTTCTAAATATATAAAAGAGCTTGTTTGCGTGTTTGTTTGTTCGCTATACGTTCCTAGACCCTTTGACCGATCTCAACCAAATTTTCCACAGTTATTCTGTAGGTCCACGCGCAACTATTCGTGCATATATGGAGAAAAAATTCGCGCGGGGAACAAAGTTATTCGCGTTTTTCGATTTTTTTTTGACACACCCTATACGGATACCCTTACTTTACCTGGCCATTCTTGCTCACACCGCTTTCGCTAGATGGTGCACTTAATCTATCATATATGTGTACTGATTGGTGGCCAAAAATCTAAATATATATTTTTTTATTGGTATCCTATAATGCTTATTTAAAGTACGCATCAGCGTGCTTAAATCCAACTTTCAAAAACGCGCGTGTTTTAAAGTTACCATGGCAACTTCAACAACCTAAGAAACGTGAAGTTAAAAAATGTCAACTCTTTAATTATTATTTAATTATTTAATATTCAAATATTTAACAAAATTAATTTTTTTTTAAATAAATGTTAAAAGTGCAGCTGGAATTGTTTGAAATATTAATACTTCCGTTTTTTAAATCAGAGGAAATGCTGTTAATATTCTCGGAAGTCAATGAGGTTGCATTTCCATTAATGGCACTCCCAATAATGTTTGAAACATTCTTCTTATTGCTAATACTCTCTTCAACGTAACCAGTCGCCACAGCTGCCGATTTCCATCCTACTTGTCGTTGGATTTGATCTATTGTCATGCCGCTATTCGCCATTATGGTAGCGGACGTACGTCGAAACGCATGTCCCGTGTATTTTTCAGAATCGTCTAATTTAAGGTATCGTGCAACTTGCAATGGACATGATCCAAATGTATTAATACCAACCACTTGATTGGTGCACTTTCCCTTATCATACCGTAAGAAAACTCTGTCGGTACTTACATTTTTCGGGCGCAATGATAAATACTCCTTCACCAAATGCACATATCTAATTCCATCATTATCGGCAATAGTAAAACGTCGAGTCTTCACTGTCTTAGATGGTCGGATAGTAATAAGCAATACGCTTCCTTCTTCCTTGATGTCATGTAAGCGTAAATCGCACAATTCACATCTTCTACAAGAGCCAAAGATACCGCAAATGGATACCACTTTCAAAAATAAATACGTAATGTCCGGTGCATCTATGAAAAACTTCCGCAGATCATCTTCCTTGAATACATAAGACTTCTTGGCTACGTCATTCTTGCTGATTGCCTTCATAAATGCATGCACTTTCGTAAATGATTTTATATCGACCCCTTTATTTATCCTCAACATACTTTGCAATTTCGAATGGATAGCCCACATAGTCGATGCCTTGTACTGCTCCGACATTTTCTGAAGGTAAGCAAGCATAGCTCGTTCATCTGTAACTGTTACCTTTTCCTCTTCCATCCATTTAATGAACTTGTCGTATTCTTTTTTATAAGCGGCTTCCGATTTTTGCGGTATTAACCGCGATTCTGCTTTACTATTGAAGTAATCAATGGTAACACTCATTTTCTTAAGCAATATACAACAACAACTGTGGTGACAAAAATAATTAATCTTATGTGACAGATTGTAAAATTAATTTTTGTTTTTCTTACTTCCATGGCAACGACAGTGGTATACTGATGTCACATCACAAATTCGACCATTTCACTTACTGTCAGATATTATTTCCATTTTTTGTAGTATCAATACCAGTATTAATGATTTCAAAGTGTACCAATAAAAAAAAATTATGTAAAGTATTCGTGGATACATGATCTTTAAAACACTTGCTCTATTTCGAGCACTCCGGCTGCGTGTTTTAAAGATCTTAATATCCACTTATACTTTAATATACTATTTTAAAATCGATCAGTTATCTCACCCTGTAGAGTACGGAAAGTGGTTGTATTTTTTAAAAGCGATCAGTTATCCCACCCTGTATGTACGGAAAGTGGTTGGTTGGCATAATACTATAATAACCACTGGCAATCACGGACTAGAAGTCAAGGCAGCAGAAGGCATATAAATATAATCTATTATGGTCCTTCCTGTGAGGCCGAAGGGCGAACAACTATGGCCTTCACGGATCTATTATGGTCCGCCCTGTGAGGCCGAAGGCCGAACAACTATGGCCTTCACGGATCTGTTATGCTCCGCCCTGTGAGGCTGAAGACCGAACAACTATGGCCTTCACGGATCTATTATGGTCCGCCCTGTGAGGCCGAAGGCCGAACAACGATGGTCTTCACGGATCTATTATAGTCGTCCACCTGTGAGGCCGAAGGCCGAACAACTATGGTCTTCACGGATCTATTATGGGTCTAGATGGCTAAGAGCGGCCAAAGGCCGCCCGTGCCAGCTAGTTAATTATAATTAAATGGAATTATACCTCCTGGCAAGTGGAAGCTGGGTAACTGGGTGTAAATGGGGTTGGTTTATGCGTTCTATACAGTGAAACATAAATTGGTTAGTACAAAGTAGCGTCGATGTTTATGGTAATTAAATATGAGTATAGCTTTGTTAGAAATTTTGCTAAAACGAGTATTCAGTCCGTGAAATGTATCAGCCAATGAGAGCGCTGCATTGCCATCACTCTGTTTATTGGAGGTGACAGGTGCTACGAAACGCACGGAGATACCCGATGATCTGTCACCGTTTGAAACAGCCCAGCTATAAATATTCTATCGTCGTTCTCGGACAGTCATTTTACCGATTCCTCTCGGGTTCTGCCTTCATGAAAACTCGCAGGTCTGTTACATTCGAATATCAATCAGGCAAATTGCATGGACTTATGGTTTTTACAAAATACTGTGGGATCTGGGGATATGAAATATCCTCCAAGATAATATAATGATCAAAATTAAAGATGATGGATGTGCGAAGTATACACAGCATATGGCTGGGGGGTATTCCCCCCCAGACCCCCCGGTTCCAAAAGCCATAATTGTGAGAGTACAATAATATAGGGTAAGCAGGGTGTGAAATATGAAAAAAATACAAGTACGCAAACTCACCCCTAATGTCAAAACAATAAGACAATTTAGATGACGATTCTCGCCTTTAAAGATTTTTGACCTACGCCGTTCAAACCGTTAAACTATCGTATGTTTTTTAATTTTTCCCGCCACTAAAAGTCAGCTTCGTAGTTTTAAGACCTTAACCATCCGCCTAGCTATCCAAAAACCGCTTGAACTAAATCTTACATTTCTACGACGGAACTTGCTTTCAACGCTGTTTTAAACACAATTTTCCAACGAAATTGTACTTCCTATAAAATAAGAAAATGAAGTAATAAATAATTATTTTTGGTTCCTTCAGCAATGTGTCAAAATAACATGTCATTATTAAAAATCTTAAGAAATATTAAAATGTCATCATTTTTGTCACACAAAAAGATCGTTAAATTGTAACTACGAACGTATAAATCGTTAGAATAAATTTTCCTATGAAAATTTTATACATCAACATCACTTGAAAATCGTCAATGTTGCGAAAAATCTCAAGCGATCTTTTTTATTCATCTCATCGTTTCATCGACGACTGTAGCCTTGATTTTTATGATCAGCCCTCCGATATCTTTCATCATCAGTCTTTTATTTTGTCAACCAGAGAAATAATACGGATTTATAGGTTTTGGAACATACCTGAAGAGATCGGTGGGGGGATACCCACTGCAAGATGCTCAAGAAAAGAAACAATCAAGGTAACCCCCCCCCCCGTACAAGATAATTAAGAGAAGAGATTCCATATTACACAATTGATCACAAAAAAATATTTTAGATTCCATATAATACTCATAGCCTTCCAATTTTGCTCTTCTCTTTCTCTTGTTTTCGACAGTTTTCTTTTATTGACCTGGGGGGTATTCCATACCCCCCAGACCCCCCGGTTTCTCACAGAATCCACATTATAATACTTAGCTAAAATGTCGTAACTAATCATGACTTTTACAAATTGGTAAAATCAAAAACTATGTCGTCTTCCCCCCCTTACCAGTATTTCCTGTCGTTCGCTGCAATGGGATTTCTGTTTTATTTAAACGCTTTACAAGTAAATAGACTTTTTTAGTTGACATTTTGTAAGTTCTATTCCTTACAGAATCTTCTCCCGATTAGTTAGTGAAATGGATAAACATCAGGGAAACTAATATAGCCACTTATAGTTTCCACATGACCGGATGGTCTAGGAAGTTTGGAATAACCCCCCCCCCCCATGTGTTGCTCATGGAAGAAATACCGATCTGTATAGAATTTCCGTATTCTTGAGCACCAGCCTTATTTTATTTTTATATCATGTGGGTATTTATTCCGTTTGTTAGATTTTCCAAACAAAAATTATACGAAAGATAGGAAAAAGGATTGCTAACCTTTAATTAAAAGTTTTATCATTTTTGCCTAACATTCACTTATCTCGAACTTCATCGAATGATCCTTCTCGGAAGAGAAAACCGGTTTTTGTAATTTTTGAATCGCTAGGAGAAAAGCCTCAAAATTAGAAGAATTCTTTCGCGTCATTTAGTCGATCATAGTTATCGATTGTCGACCTTTGGTCTCTCAGTGCTTCATGAGAATACGGGTCGGCCTACGGCCTCCCGATTACTTCTAAGAACGGGGGTCGGCCTACGGCCTCCCAATTGCTTTTAAGAACATGGGTCAGCCTACGGCCTCCCGATAGCTTTTGTGAACAGGGGTCGGCCTGCGACCTCCCAATTGCTTATAAAATTGGGGCGAGAATCGCTTACGAAGGCCGACCATTCTCGCCTTTAATGATTTTTGGCCCAGCCTGCCCAAACCGTTAAACTTATTCATGTCTTTTTAAAATTTCTCCACAACCACAGGCCAGCTTTGAAGTTTTAACACGCCAACCATCCACCCAGTTATCCGATAATCTTTGAAACGAAGTCTTGCTCTTTTACGACCGCATCTGATTTGACCACCGTTTTAAACAATTTTCTAATAAAATTTTATTTACTACTACTTATAAAATAAATTGCAATAATAAATAATTTTGTAAAATGAAAGTTTTAAGAAAGCACACTCCTGCCAAGCGTTTACCCTAAACTTATCTTTTGTTCTTTTACAAGTTTGAAAACTAACGGGTCAGCATAGAGAACTGTAGGAAATTTTAAAATGTCTTCATTTTTGCTACACAAACAGCTAACTTATGTAGCTTTGTCTATGCATTTAAATTGTAACTACGAAACGGCGATCGTAAAACGTCCGAATAAATTTCCTATGAAAAATGTAATGCGTTAAAATTATATAAAAACCGTCAATATTACGAGAAAACCCGAAGAGACTTTTTTTGTACGTCCCATCGTTTTTATTGCCGTACAAAATTTATTCTATTAATTAATAAAAAGCTATAACTTATTAAAAATTTTGCTAAAATATCAATCAGGTAATAATACGGACTTATGACCTATGGAACAGGACCCGGGGGGTTTGGGGGGTAGGGAATACCCCCAGGTACAAGATGATCAACAAACGAAAACAAATGTGGTATTTCAGAACTTCAATATAAGTTCTTATATCAGGATTTCTTATTTTCAGACAATATCTTGTTGTAGACCTGGGGGGTATTCCATACCCCCCCAGACCCCCCGGTCTGTCGTAGCAGTCGTGCAATATATGTTTATATACTCGCCTAAAATATTGTAACCGATTTTGGCAATCGAAAGTAAACACAATTGAAAATATTCTCTCTCCCCCCAAAATTTTTTGTTGTTCTGCCCATGAGTTTTCTGTTTTCACTAACCCCAGCCATTTTGCTAAAATGAGAGAATATAAATCAGGTAAATAATATAGACTTAAAGCCTGTATTACATCAGGCAATTTCTTGCCGCAATTTCTGCGCAGAGACGAGTTCATAGTATTTGCGCGTTGCGTATACCGTTCTGCGCAGAAATTGAGGCAAGATTTTGCCTGATGTAATACAGGCTTAAGACTCACGTAGCTTGACCGGGGGGTCTGGGGGGTATGGAATACCCCCCAGTTGCAAGATGATCAAGAAACGGAAACAAAAATAATATTGCAGAATTTAATATTCAATATGAGTTCTTATATCATGGGTCTATTATTTTCAGACAATGATTTGTTGTTAACCTGGACCCCCCGGTCTGGTGTAGAAATCGTTCAGTATATTTTTATATACTAGCTTAAAATATTGTAACTGATTCCGGAATCCAAAAGCGAACACAAGAAAATCCCTCAGGATTTTCTGTTTTGCGGCCATGGGATTATGAGATCTGGGGAATATAAAATGCCCCCCCCCACCAGTGCAGATGGTTAAGCAAAAACTGTTTCAAACTAAAGACTGATGCTACATTAAATTGGGGAATCTAGGTAGATTATGAAATATCGATTGAGTTCATTTTTTACTGAATGGGGGATTATTTTGATTGTTCGATTTTTCATTGTAAATTTGTTGGAACATTTCCGGAAACATAGTTGTATATTTTTTTATTCATTTAAACGTGGAACCCTTGCTGTCACCAAGAAGGAGTCACAAAATTTATATAATCATTCATTTTATGAGTGTTCTGAATTACAAAAACAAAATTTATCTTGTGCCGTAGATATTCCTTTTGCTAGATGGGGGGGGGGGTGATGGGTATATAGAATGCCCATCTTGTACTTTCTCCATCGCTTGTTTTCAGACAGTTTTCTTTTGTTAACCAGGAGCGTATTCCCCCCGGTCTGTCGTACTCACCGTGTAGGATTTACAAATATGAACACAAATAAAAAATATTCTGTCTCCCCATCCAGGATTTCCTGCTTCTTCGCCACGGGTTTTCTGCTTGCAGAAAAAACTAAAAAACGGTAATTATACCGATTTATTGTTTCTACGACAAATCCAAGAGGCGAGGGGAGTCAAATACTAGCTCCCCTCACCCCGACGGAAATGGCCAAACAGAAACTGTTCAAAACAGGATGCAGCTGCTGTAATAAATTGAGGAGTCTGAGTGGAGTATGAACTTTCCGTAATATAGAATATCACTTCTATTTTATTTTATGATCATTTTTCCTAAAATTTCCGGAAATCCATAGAACGGTAAATCTTTTTGTGTATTTAAACGTGGCGCCCGCGCCCTTACGGTTGCCAGGGAGGCGTCACAAAAATTACATACAAAACCTTTTCTTTTTAATTGTCACTTTTTTCTGCCATTGGAATTTTTTATCATGTTTTCTTTTTGAGCTATGACGTCATCGTACCATTTTTAAATTGCAACCCTTATTTTTCGTTCCGGATTTGGATATATGTACGTACATAGCACAATTTTCAATCTATAACCTTGAAAAGAAAAGTTTTCGAGATAATCAGTCCTAAAGTTTCAAAAATTCATTATAAAATAATTGGGTATCAATTTATCTATCATGAAGATGCCTTGTTGAAAACTTTTCTCATCAAGGTAAATTTTTTTTGCATTTCCATACTCGGAAAACCGGTCTAGGTCTTTCCAGATTCCTAAATAAAAATGAGAGTTGCCATTTAAAAAAACGATGACATCGCATCTCCAAAATTAAACACGATAAAAATTTGTCAATGGCAGAAAAAAGTAAAATTTATAAAATAAGGTTGACGTATCCGAGGATTTTCTGAGAAAATCACTCTAAAAAGTTTTATCGAATTTTCTCCAAACTTATGACTCGTGGTACATGACCGGGGGGGTCTGGGGGCTATGGAATACCCCCCAGGTACAAGATGGATTTGGATTTTAGATTCGGGGGAGGGGCAAGTATTAACTTGCACGCACTTAGGCCACTCTACCGGGCCCATTGTACTACCTCCACTTTGTTGCTCACCCCCAGCCTGACCCACAATGTCGACACTGCTAAGTATGACCGCAGCCGTTAGGCGGTCTCTCGGCCTCACCACCGACCAGAACTCCCCAACAATGGCCGGCACTACGAACCAGGGACGTCCGCTCGATGACCGAGCTCTGAGAAGTCCCGAGATTCGCACCCCACCAATGCTAGGTGAAGTCGATGGGTGGCCCCTGGACCAGGCCACCCAGCCCGAAGCCTCAACAAAGTCAATCATTGCGTAGTCGATGGGGAGTAGGGGTGATTTTTATAACCCTGTTTGACATATTAGATCAAGTCAAATCAAATCAATGACCGTCTCACCCAGGAACTCATCAAGGAACGCACCCAAAAATGGTTTTCCAGAATTTCACATTTCCCAAGTTCCTATAATATCTTTTGTTTCTTGTTTTCAGACAGTTTTCTTTTGTTAACCAGGGGGGTATTCCATACCCCCCAGAGCCCCCGGTCTGTCGCAGAAACCGTATTATGTTATTACTTATTAATATGCTGTTACTGATCTTGACTTAATTAAACTTTACCTTAAAGTCTTAAAATTAAAAAAACAAAAAACTAGGCTGTTTCCTCCACCAGGATTTCCTGTTATTTCCTCAAAATTTCCTCAATTCAGGCTGCCAAGTTGTTATAATGGCGATTATTGCACTAACTCAGCCACTCGAATAAAATATTCGAGTGCTACACACTAAAGAACATGATTATATTTGTCTATTAAAACAATAAAAAGTGTGAACGGGGTCAAAACAACCCCAATATCGACTTTTGAAAAGTACGGGAAAGTCGCATCGAGTATGCGGCAGACCCCGGTCGATGTGCTATCGTTCGCCCGTAATGCGAACTTGAATGCGTAAAATTTTTTCGCTCCGATTTGAATTTTTTTTTGAAATTCGGATAGATGGGGGTGTGATTAGTGGATATTAGTAATAAATATAATCAAAAAAATGGAAAATAACCCGTGTATTGCCGAAAAAGTGAAAAAATTAAAATTTGTTTTCCTTCGAATTTTGGGGTGTGCATTCGATAAGGAGGGTAATCCATCGTCAAAACCTACCCTTACGGGGCGCCGCTGCGCTCCGCTCCGCTCTGCACCCCTCCAGGGCGGTTTTGACTCTGGTTACTATGGGCTAAACATACGAGAAGCGCCACCCATTAAGAAAACCGGGATAAATGAAACCGGGATGTGAGAGAACCTCGAAATAGCATTAAAAAATATAGTTGCGGTATGGGGCAGTAAACTATTACGTTTCACCCCCAATAAATCGCGTAAAAACAAAAAATAATCGATGTTACATGTACGAGAGACGAGCTGCATCTGCCGGTGGGAACCTGACCTTTACCTTTACCTGATATGTATTTGATGGAGCATCCCGGCATGGCCGGCCTTCTCCTTCATCTGAAAGAATACATTAATGACATTGGAAGTTGTAGAGACCGGTGGGTCTCTGGGAATTGGCGCTTGGCGGACTGACTGGTTAGAAACCTGGGCTGTGACTGTCAATATGAGATATGTGAAGAAAAAGAAATTTTTTACGTTTGCCGATATAGTAGAGTCCCTAATTCGAAGAAAGAAATTATAATTTCTATTGATGACCTCGAAGTGAGTGGCTTCTACTTGGAACTAGTCAGAATTGGCGACTAGTGGGATTGTAGTGATACTATGGGGGGTGAATTATCGAAGCTTGTGGAAATTGATCGAAAAATTACACAAATCTAGTGAATAAATTCACTTTCGAAGAGAATTTGTGTAAGTTAAACCTGTGAACATACATTAGTCTGTGTGGGGGTGAGTTATGGTCAGGAGTTGTCCGTGGTCAGGAGTGATTTGGGATGGGGAATGAAGAAGTCGGCTGGGTTGTATTGACCTAGTTGATTTACTAGTGGGTTTACTGAAAATTTGGATTTGTTGTAAAGATTGGCGGCATGTTTGCGGTTAAGAGTGTTAATAAGATCTAGTTTGGCGTCTGCATGTAGTCGCCTGTTAGTGACGTAATAGGGGGCGCTGAAAATAGCTCGGAGATTTTTGTTTTGAATGACTTGAAGTTTATTTATGGCCCTAGGGCGTGCGTATCCCCAGACAGGAGAGGCATAAATCATTGTCGGGCGGATTATGGCTTTGTATAATCTTAGTTTGTTAGCGGGGGACATGGTACTTTTACTGTTCATGAGGACGAACAATCTATTGAAGAGGCATTTGGCTTTACCGGTTGCAGAGGAAATGTGAGCGTCCCATTTGAGACTTCGGTCCATGGTAACGCCAAGGTAGTTGACCTTGGTTTTCCAGGGGATTTGCTCCTCAAACATCCAGACACTGGAGTTGTGAGGCTTGCAACGATTTCGAAACATGATCGCGGAACTTTTGCTCGAGTTAACCTCGATGCGCCAAGTTTCGTACCACCTCCCGAGATCGTTGATCGCCTCCTGGAGGCGGGTTGTGGCTATGTCCGGGTGGATTGAGGACGTGTATATTGCAGTGTCATCTGCATATAATGAAATTTTTGTTGCGGGATCTGAGGGGGTTGGAATGTCGCTCATAAAGATGTTAAACAGTGAAGCTGCAAGGATCGAACCCTGGGGGACCCCGGAGGTGATGGGGCGCTTTGTGGATCTAGTGTTCATGAGTTTGACTTGGAGTTTTCTGTCGGAAATACTCCAAGTGTTAGGGTCATTCACATTGCACGGACTGTCAACAGAATGAGCGACGCGCGGGAATCTCGTTAATTTTACCACTGAATTACATGAAAATTAGCTAAGTTCAAATTCGATTTTTTCAAAAGTTTGGACCCTATTCACATTTTTTATTATTACAATTTGCTAAAATAAGTGTATTCTTTAGTGTGTAGCAGAAGAAATTTTGGTTCGAGTGGCTGAGTTAGTGATAGAGTAGCCTAATTTTTATTTTGCGTGTGATCCTGGTCAAATAGGTTTTTTTATGAAAATTCGTAAAATCTTCATCGATGAAATACATTTAATCAAATTGGTCAGTGTACACCTTACCTTTAAAAACCCGATAATTAGCTTAAATCATTTTATCGTTAACTTGTATGTTTTTTTGTATAGGTCTTTTACTTTGTTAATCATGAAGAGTATTTTTTAAAAAACAACTCGTATTCGTAAATACGAGTTAATCAAATTTTCCACATTCTTAGTTTTTCAAAATTTTATTCATAATGTTTCTCTCCAAATATGTTTCTCGATGTAGATACGAGTATAAAATTTCACTTAGAATGAGGCTTATTCCTTTGTTTTAGACGATGAACATCGGTCTGCATTGTTCTGGTTAAATAACTTTATTACTTACTACTAACAAAATTTTGCCTCATTTGAATCAAAACTGCTAGAATGTTATTTGTGTACTTGTAATGTTTCTGAAACGTATCTGCCATGTACTTGTTTGTAATTTTTTGTTTATCAGCCAAATGCCAACTTAAAAAATTACTGGGTTACAACAACAGAAAACAAACTCGACGATGTTGATTTCGAAATAATGCTAAAACTCAAATTCACTTAAGAGCGCGCTGCGGAAAGAGAGAGAGGGAATGATGTTGAAAGAAGCCTCTAATCTTTTGTACAAATTTAAAAAACTAAACGTCGTATCAATGTAATTCTTTTTTTATATTAATAAGAAAAGACTATTGAAGGCAATAACCAATTTTGAGCGCTTTAAATTAAAAGTAAATAGGTTAATTTAATTTATGAAAAAGGACAATTTTGAATTTTTATGACAACCGATCTTAATGAAACTTCGTTATTGCCTTCTGCAGATCATTATAAGGACAAAACCTGATTTTGAAGCGATTTCATCATCAATTATAGAAAACTTGTACAAAACTTGTAAATCAAAAAGTGCCCTTAGTGGAGTTTTAAACTATATAAAATCAACTTAATGCACAAAGGGTTCAAGGGTTCCCTTAGATATGGCGCAAATAATTTTTTTAAATTTTTTAAATCTCTACGAAAGATTAGAGGCTTTTTCAACATCATATCTACTGCTCCCTCTCTCTCTTTCCGCAGCGCGCTCTTCACACAATCCTTCCAGACTTTTAAATTTTACACCGAATTATTACAAAATGTTAATCTTGTTCTTCAGTAAATGTACTTATTAATTGTATAGGGCAGTTCAGTGTATACTGAATAAAAGTCAGGATGCTAAAAGGTCACTTCCAGATTTGTTTATATCTGATTTGTCAAAAGACATTTACATGCCATTAACATACTAAGTTAGTAATTTTGAAACTCTTTCTCTACTTAATTGAAAAATATTCTATAGCAACTACTTAAAAAGTAATTTTCAAGTAATTTTGTGGTAATTTAATGTAAAATTAAAAATTTACAAAAAAAATTTTGTTTAAAAAAGCTTTTAAAAGACATTGTTTATTTACGTTTTGTGAAATGTTCGGATTAAAAATATTTCATTGTATGTATAGGGGAAAAATATTAATTGTACGCACCCTGGTGGCTGTAATATCAACTAAATATTTGACGTCTTAATTAATTAAAAATATTTTAAAAATTAATTAAAATACGTTAAATGTATTATATTTTATTAAATTATTTATTTATTACTTAGTTGTAATGTATTATTATCGTTCAAAACCAAATCAAAGTATTTCTGAGCGAGGTCAAGCGAGGTTATATCATTAGTGTGCATCAGCGTGACGTCACGTTGATGTTGCTTACAGCGCACCATCCGTTAATATTTCTCCCCTATAGATGATGTATATAAGTGGTCAAACACATTCTATGAAAAATTAAATTTATTGAAAGACTATACAACAAATAGGACCTAACAGCAACTTAAATTCTTTAATTGCAGTTTATCAGGAATTCAAACTGCAAGATTGTAATATTTCAGTTTTCGAAGTCCAGTTCTGATTTAAGGCCAATTTGATCGCTTCCAGTTGAAACTCCAAATAACTGCTAGTTAAAGTTTCATTCCATTTGTGAACAAAATTAAATTAAAATTTTGTTGAGAATACTTTGATTGTCAATCAATCGCGCTAAACAAAATTGAAAATAATTAGGAACAGGGAAGTTTTATGTGAATTCGATTGCTTATTCATATTGTCTTTGAGGTATTCAATACCTCCTAGGTGGGTACATGCAACGTGTACCTGGAGGGTATTCCATACCCCCCAGACCCGCCGGTCCGTAATTGTTTTCAATTTTTCGTTAACCAATCGAAGAAATTTCAACAAAACAACCTTTAATATATTGGAGGTATTTTTCAGTTGAAATATTGATTTAGTAAACCGGGGGGTCTGGGGGGTATTCCATACCCCCAGGTACACCTAGTGTATAACCCATAGGCCCATCATCGTCAGTAGTTTCATGTAAATTCCAATGCTTATTGCCTGGGGGTATTCAATAACCCCTATGCGGGTATACGCAATGTTTACCAGGGGGTTCCCCAGACTCCCCGATTCCTGACTATTTTCCAATTTGCGTCGCTCAATCAAAGAATTCTCAACAAAACAACCTTTAATATATTGGGGACGATTTTAGTTGAAATAATGATTTAGTAAACCGGGGGGTCTGGGGGGTATGGAGTACCCCCCAGGCACACGTCGTGCATAAGCCGTAGCCCCATCATCACCAGAAGTTTTATGTAAATTCCAATGCTTACTCATATTGTCCTCGAGGTATTTTATACCTCTTAGGGATATATACGCAATGTGTACCTGGGGGGTATTCCATATTCCCCAGACCCCCCGGTTCGTGATTCTTTTCAATTTTGCGTCAAACGATCGAAGAAATTTCAACAAAGCAACCTTTAATATATTGGAGGTGCTTTTTAGTTTAAATAATGATTTAGTAAAGCGGGGGGCTGCGGGGTATGGAATACCCCCCAGGTACACGTCGTCTATAACCCGTAGAGCCATCATCGTCAGAAGTTTCCTATAAATTCCAATGCTTACTCATATTGTCCTGGGGGCATTCCATACCCCCTAGGGCGGTACACCCAAGTTAACCTGGGTGTACTCCATCCCCCGACTACCGGGTTCTGATTGTTGTCAAGTGTGGGTCTATAAATCGCGGTATGCTCAACAAAACAGCCTGTAATAATATATTGGAGATGTTTTTCAGTTGAAACAATAATTTAGTAAACCGGGGGGTCTGGGGGTATGGAGTACCCCCCAGGTACACGTCGTGTATAAGTCGTAGCCCCATCATCACCAGAAGTTTCATGTAAATTCCAATGCTTACTCATATTGTCATCGATGTATTTTATACCTCTTAGGCCCAGTTGTTCAGTTTCTGGTTATTTTCTAACCTGGGTTATTTTCCATAGAAATGATTGTTTCAAGAATGGTTTCCATGGAAAATAATTCAAGTTAAAAGGTAACCTAATACTGAACAACTGGGCCTTAGGGATATATACGCAATGTGTACCTGGGGGGTATTCCATATCCCCCAGACCCCCCGGTGCGTGATTCTTTTCAATTTTGCGTCAAACGATCGAAGAAATTTCAACAAAGCAACCTTTAATATATTGGAGGTGCTTTTTAGTTTAAATAATGATTTAGTAAAGTGGGGGCTCTGGGGGGTATGGAATACTCCCAGGTACACGTTGTGTATAACCCGTAGGGCCATCATCGTCAGAAGTTTTCTGTAAATTCCAATGCTTACTTATATTGTCCTGGGGGCATTCCATACCCCCTAGAGCGGTACACCCAAGTTAACCTGGGTGTACTCCATCCCCCGACTACCCGGTACCTGATTGTCAAGTGTGCGTCTATAAATCGCGGTATGCTCAACAAAACAGCCTGTAATAAATTGGAGATGTTTTTCAGTTGAAATAATAATGTAGTAAACCGGGGGTCTGCGGGTATGGAATACCCCCCAGGTACATCTCGCGTGTAACCTGTAGGCCCATAATCGTCAGAAGTTTTATGTAAATTTCAATGTTTATTGCCCTGGGGGTATACGCAACGTTTACCAGGGGGGGTACCCCAGACTTCCAGATTCTTGACTGTTTTCCATTTTGCGTCGCTCAATCAAAGAATTCTCAACAAAAAAACCTTCAATATATTGGGGATAATTTTATTTAAAATAATGATTTAGTAAACCGGGGGTCTGGGGGTATAGAATACCCCCCAGGTACACGTCGTGTATAAGCCGTAGGCCCATCATCGCCAGAAGGTTTATACGAATTCCAATGCTTACTTATATTGTCCTGGAGGTATTTTACACCTCCTAGGGATATATACGCAATGTGTACCTGGGGGGTATTTGATACCCTCCAGACCTCACGGTTTGTGATTTTTTTCAATTTTGCGTCCAATAATCGAAGAAATTTCAACAAAGCAACCTTTAATATATTGGAGGTGCTATTTAGTTGAAATAATGATTTAGTAAACCGGGGGGTCTGGGGGATATGGAATACTCCCCAGCCCAACATCGTCAGAAGTTTTATGTGAATTCCAATGCTTACTCATATTCTCTTGGGGTTCTGACGTTTCAAAACGTCAACTTCGCTTTGTCTGTTTTCCTTTCTGGGGTAATTTTTTGGTGCCTTTGAAACATTTTGTAGTTTTTTGCATTTTTTTTAGTAGTCTCTGTTGTCTAAAGTCAAGTCAGTATCAGCCAACATTATTTCATGACCTAACCATAGTTTTAACTATAAAAAAAAGTAAAATCTCGGGTGTGAGGGTTGGGGTAATAAAACGACTGTTTACCACATCGACCCCGAGATTTTATTATATTCAGATAATATCCGAGGGGAAGAAAACTTTTTATTCCTATAAAAAAAAGGTTGAATCTTTTTTAATTCGGTTAGGGATTAACCGCGCCGCAGTTGGTCCCTGCCCATAAATGTTTCAAGTCGTTCACTAGCAAGAACGTCCAGTGAATGCTGCTCTCAAATTAATTCTAAATATTTTATCTTAGTGGGAGAATACATTGATTGTGCGGCATAAGGCCGCACTGGGGGGACAAATAAATGAAGGCTGCTATATTTTTTTAATATGATAATACTGCGAATAAATATTTTTATTTTGCGCTGAATTAGTATTAGTGACTTAGCTGCAGTGATAAAGTGCCCGAGAGAGTTCATGCGCATGGGTCATGGATCCTTCCATCCAAAACCAAAAATAACCCTTTTTGTAGTTCCAAAAGTTATCAACAGATGGCGCTACTAAATTAGCAGTCATGATAAACTGCTTCATTATCGTAGTTTTCCATTTAGTAGCGCCATCTGTTGTTAATCTTTTGAACTCCACCAGATGTTTCCCCAACTCCCATAAGGTTTGTCTATTTGATACTGAATAATCCAAGATTCAGTGATCAGGCGGTAAAAACTGTTTTATGACACTGGTTTACTTTTCTTGGCTATGATGGTACGCCTGGGGGGTATTCCATACCCCCCAGACCCCCCGGTTTACTAAATCATTATTTTAATTAAAAATTTCCCGAATATATTAAAGGTTATAAACCAAACGTGAAAAAATCAGTAACCGGTTGGTCGGAGGGGGGGGGTGTAATACCACCCAGTAAAATATGAGTAAGCATTCACAAAAATCATAACATTAATGATTTTAAATCAAAGAGGAATTAAACTGAGGGGCTTTTCATATCGTACCCCCAGGTCCATCATAAAATTCTGGGGGGCAGGGGGAGGGCGTGTATTAATATTATACTTCCAATTATCAAATTGTGGATATTCTCCAGACCCTTAGGATATACAGTCATGAATTTTAGAATGGACAAATTAGTTGACGTAAAATTTAAAATAAAATACAGCATGCAATTAGAAAAAAATTTCGCCTCCAGTTAATTTCCCATATAACTAACTGGTAGTTAAAGTTTTTGGTTGCTTATAGTAGCCCTTTTCGAACGAATTTATTAAATCTAGGCCCATAATAGATCCGTGTAGGCCATAGTTGTTCGGCCTTCGGCCTCACAGGGAGTACCATAATAGATCCGTGAAGGCCATAGATGTTCGGCCTTCGGCCTCACAGGAGGTGGACCATAATAGATCCGTGAAGGCCATACTTGTTCGGCCTTCGGCCTCACAGGGGCAGGGACCATAATAGATCCGTGAAGGCCATCGTTGTTCGGCCTTCGGCCTTACAGGGCGGATCATGATAGATTATACTTATATGCCTTCGGCTGCCTTAACTGCTAGTCGGTGATTGCCAGTGGTTGTTCGGCCTTCGGCCTCACGGGAGAGGACCATAATAGATCCGTGAAGGCCATAGTAGTTCGGCCTTCGGCATCACAGGGGAGGACCATAATAGATCCGTGAAGGCCATAGTTGTGCGGCCTTCGGCCTCACAGGGCGGACCATAATAGATCCGTGAAGGCCATAGTTGTTCGGCCTTCGGCCTCACAAAGCGGACCATAATAGATTATATTTATATGCCTTCGGCTGTCTTGACTGCTAGTCCGTGATTGCCAGTGGTTATTATAGTATTATGCCAACCAACCACTTTCCGTACTTACAGGGTGGGATAACAGAATCGCTTTTAAAAATTACAACCACTTTCCGTACACTACAGGGTGGGATAACTGATCGCTTTTAAAAAATATATTTAGATTTTTGGCCACATACACTTATATGATATATTAAGAACACCATCTAGCGAAAGCGTAGTGAGCAAGAATGGCCAGGCAAAGTAAGGGTTTTCTACCTGCAAACGAAGGGTTTGCCAGGTATTCGTATAGGGTGTGTCAAAAAAAATCGAAAAACGCGAATAACTTTGTTCCCCGCCCGAATTTTTTCTCCATTTATGCACGAATAGTTGCGCCTGGACCTACAGAATAACTGTGCTAAATTTGGTTGAGATCGGTCAAAGGGTCTAGGAACGTATAGCGAACAAACACGCAAACAGACAAGCTCTTTTAAATATATAGAGATACGCCACTAATGTGACTACCGTTGCTGAGCAACCTAAAATATTAACTAACAGTTAGTTACCTGGAATTTTAACTGAACGTGCACTAAATATTGTTTCTTAGCAACGCAGGATAATTGCATGGTAGATATTTTAGTTTTAAAACTAAAATAACCAAAATAAAACGAAAGAGATTACTATATATTTACTAAAAAATTATATTATTTAAAAATATTAAACGTCGCGTTAATGCAGCCTACATAGAACCCTCACCTGCATTTCTTATTGGAACGGTTACAATTTGTTGGATTAGCAAATTAATAACCTTAAATTGGGTGCAAAATCGTCTTTATCAACCCTTAGGTATCAAGCACGCCAATATATTACCAGAAGCACCTTTAATAATATCACTTGCCTTAGTAACACCCCCGGGCTGGAGGGTTGAAAAGAATCGCCAGTCAATAGACTTTGGACCGAAATAGACACGTCCATGAAACTAGATTGGAACTAAGACTTATCGTACAAATATAAGAATCGAAGTCCTTAAACAAAAAAAAAAGAGAAATTGAAACTCGCTTTATATTTGCAGAAAACTTGGAAATTTAATAAGAAAATTTTTAAGATTTTCTTTGGCTTTATTAAATTGTTACTTTGTTGAAAAAAATTAGTAGAGCAGCAATATCAAAATACGTCTACCTGAAACTCTTGAAATTAAGTTTCTTGTTCGGGTTTATTTATAGGAAGAAAATTCCGAGACTCATTTAATTTTAAGGAAACTTAATTAAAGTTCGGAAAAACTAAAATTTTATTTTTACGGCACTGAACTTGATAAGTTTCCATCGATGAGAATCGCGGTAAGATTTGTAGGAAGAGAAAGTTACTCTGCATATCTCCCGCCTACTCGCAGAGCAGTATTATCAATCTGGTTGTTCTAATAAATAACCCTAATTACGCGGAGCTTAATTTTTTGTTTTTATTACACCGAGGTAAATTTAAATTTCCAATTTAAGGAAAACAATGCCATAAATTTTTACGGTACAAATAATTCCTACTAATTAACTTAACGTTCGCATTAAGCCGACGTAAAAATTAATTCCGACAATTAAACGGGCCCGCTTTAACAATATCAATTCGAAAGTAAAATTCCAATTAGGCAAAATTCACCGGATAAGTAAGAAGACGCAAACAAACGATTTACGCTAGCACGGATTGGTGCAACCGTGTAAACGGAGTTTCGCCGTTTCGGCGTAATTAAAAATAAAACCCAATTTAGCAAAAAAATGGGAAAATTAAAAGCTGTAACGATGTCCGTTTTTCAAAAGCTTAAAATACAATTATGCAAACTAAATTACAGTAAGTGTCAGAGCAACAAATTAATTCCGCCCTCTTATGAATTTAAAACACAATTTCGCTAGGTGCAAAAGTTACTAACAATCAGCTTGAGCCACTTTCCCGAAAGTTTAAATTTTATTCTAAACGACACTCGAAAAAAGTTTCTCCCTTTGTGACAAATTACTTTTGTGTACTTCGCTCCCATTTGGAATCGAACCGCCGGAATAAAATTGTGTCGAGTTTCATTACGCAGTCCTTGTTTTCGTAGGATTTCTCTGCTACGCAAACATTAATTATACACACAGAGAAATTCTGTGAATTAACGACCTTTACACTTACTGACACTTCTGACGAGGAATATGAAGTTGGATCCTCGAGAGGATACCCAAGAGAATTAGTAACACAAAAACTACTACATCCATATAACTCGTTCTAAATTTAATTACCTACTCTGAAAATGAATCAAAACAGGAGCGGATTTTAAACAAATCTTATACGGCGATAAAAGATAAAGGAATAATTCGGCAATTAAGTAATAAAAATAATGTTTTACTTAATTTGCATTTAATTAAGAAAACCTACGTGCAGATAGCAGAAATTTTTACACAAATTATATTTAACCTGCTTAGTTTTGCTAATGAGGAACTAAAAAAGATTTAAAATTTTGCGAATATAACTGGCACGTGGCGGTTACATCTTAGATGCATCACATCATCATAATATGTTATTAATATTAAGTAATCTAACTAACGCGAGACCTTCTTAAAATTATTTCGCCTTTGTTATTCTACCTTATAAATTTTTCCATAATTGGGAAAAAACACGTGGCACCGTATGATAGATGATAGAATGATAGATGACGGCCTTTAGGCCGCACAACCTTGGCAATCACGTACTACACATATTATAATTAACAATTTTGATTTCTTTGAAATGATAATTGGTTCCAAATTAATAGGTTACTTATGTAACTGTCATAATCTTTGTGTAAAGAGGGTTGCATACCTCACATTCGTACAAAAAAGTGTAGCTTTAGTGCCGATTATATCTTGCTTTACTGCCAATTTCGGTTACATCAGTGACGATTCCAGAAGATAATCTATAGGATTTAATTCCAACTCAGCAGGTTATTATATAACAAACTGTCATAATGGTTTTGTCAAGGGGGTTGCATACCATGTAACAGTAAACTGTTACTATGTTTCGCTCAGTGAGACAGTTTATTTTTTAATCCTTATTTTTGATACCAGAGTAGGTCGATTTATTTTTAACACCTTAAAGTCGACCGAATTTAATTGAGGATTTGTATATTTCTACGCCTGTGGGTTAGATGACCAAAATGACGGTCGGAATTTTTCGAAATTAAATCAAAAAGGTCGGTAAAGCAGTTTACAAAAAGAAGAGGTCGATAAAATTTTGTAGTACAAGGCAGACGTGTGAACTTTCGCTCTGCATGGTTTTGCAATTTTACGAATATTTTTAAAGTGATAAAATTTGATTTAAGTGCGGAAGCACGAGTGCATTTCCTTTTTAGCGCTAGCCCAATTTTTTGACGCTTCCGGACCGATTTTTTTTTGGAAGCTGATGTCCATATGAGGGATCGCTATAATTCCGCCATACTAGGAAAATTCTGGCCGCATTTTTACTTTTAACGACCTAACCAGACGACTCCAGGTAATTTCGTATCATTTTCTTGTGGCTTATGTTTTATTGTTTTTTTTTAAATTGTTTAACATCTTGGTTTTCTTTGCCTCGCACTTTTGCTACGAACGTTTTTTTTGGCCGAAGTTATCGTCAGTTTGCAGGCTTGCACTTTTGTTTCGACGTGATTAAAAGCCGATTAATCTTTTGCGTTCGCAGGCGTAGATAAATGCGATATGTTCAAACCTTTGTATTTTAAAATTATTAATCAATTTTGGATTTTAAATTAATAATTATTTTTGTGAGTTTGAACAACGCATTATTTTCGATGAATGGTATCGAACGGCGCTGGCTGAATGTGTTGGCATTGGAAATCCAAACTGGTCGTCATACGTTCAAATCTTGGATTTGAAATTTTTATATTCGACATTTTTTTTGTGTTTATTTTTATTTATGTGTTTTTTTTGAAAGTAATCAGCGATGTAGACCAACGTACAGGGTGTTTGATTTTTGTCGTCGGCGCTCCCGCTTGTTCGACCCCGAAGTTCGCTAGTGGTTCCGCTTGGAGGGATCTTTATGACCACTCGAACGTTCGGCTGATCGATTTTAGGGAGTAGTTTTCGGCGATAGTATCCAAGCTTCCGTACGGGTCTTGGTCTGCAAACATCGCAAATTTCTACCACGTTAAGGCAACGACCATTTGGTTGCCAATTTATGTTTGTTTTATTGATTTTGATGTGATGTTAATTTTGATTTTTATGTGGTTATTCCACAAGCTAAAATACGTTTTAGCTTGCCGTGGATATTATGGGAGGTTGGTTGGCGTAATGTTTGTCTGCTTACTGGTTCGATAACATCATGAATCAGGAGAATCTGCTAAGGTTCGTTCACCTACTGGTTTCATAACATCATAAACCATTTTATCATTTTATTTTTTTTCATGACTAAGTACCACAACATCCAGGTACTAGTTATTCCACCTATTACAACGGACAATGGCTCTGCTTTAGCCTTGATAGTGATTTTTTTGTTAGTTAATTAGTTTAACTAAGTTTTTGGAGTTTGTTCTTTTTCATGAGAAGCATTCCGCTCACCTACCATGAGCTATAGTAGAGTCTATTTCACATCTGTGTGTGCTCAGATATTTTTCGTTCATTTATTATTTTCTTTTTAGTGATGATTTAAGGGACTAAGAGGTATCTGAAATCTTTTATTCTTTCGCTTGGCGCCCTGGGCACAGTTATTTTAGCAAAGCAGATCAATTATATTTAAACGAACCCACGAACGCTTTCGAGCGACCCAGCGAGCTCCGACACTGGGTAATTCCTATGAGCTAGCTGTCTTGTACCCTTCACCTACAGACGTGACAAGCGGCGGATGGAGCGAAAATTTGACGGTTTTCGCAACAGTTACAACCACACATTCTTATAAAAAAGTATAATATTGCGGCAATTTCTTATATTGAATTCCTAATTTATTATATTTAATTCCAACTTAGTAGGTATTTATGTAACTGTCATAATGGTGGTGCAAAAAGGGTTGCATACCACACTATCTCACAAAAAAGTGTAACTTTAGTGCCGATTATATCTTGCTTTACAGCCAATTTCGGCTACATCAGTAAGGATTCCTGATAATCTGTTATATAAAATTGATGTCGGTACCAGATGGAAGAACAACATTGTGAAAAATTGGTGTATAATATGAAGGCAGCCTGCTTTCTATGAGTGACGTTTGTCAAAACTTATGACATTAAATTAATTTACAAGTAGAAAACATTAATATTTTAGTGATCCCTAGATATTGCCAATCTTTCCCCTAAACTTTTGACATTGACGGAAGTAATTATAGAATTGTAAGGAAATAAAATAAATATACTATTATACATTTTTTTTGATTGACAGCACATATTTTGTATAAATGCTTATAGCAGTAAATAATACAAAAAAATATTACAAAATTAAATCTTGTTTAATTGCTAAAATATTTAAATTGTAGATTTTCAAATCGTTCGGATTCGTATCGAATATATTAACCAAATTTTGTATCCAGCGATTATCAAGATCGCTGATTACAAATTCAAAGTGTCCAAAGTCAAAATTGGCATAAAAAAATAGCGCAAGAAGGTGTTGAATTTTAACCAAAAAATTAGCATAATTGAAAGAAAATTGGTAAAAGTGAATATTCGTGATTATCTCGGTTTGGATTGTCTCAATGTTGTAATAATTAGCTCGGCATTCGGTCTCGCACCTTTAGTCTCCAACTTACCATAATCTGTGCGGTGACAATTTTTAAACAAAGTTTATTTCGATTAACTGGAAATGCTATGTCGGGCTTCCGACAATAATTTTCGGTGCGAGGCCGAACTTTGCATCAAAATTGCCAAAAACCTCCATGGTTTTTCCAAAAACCCATGAAGGTTCATATGGAACTACTTGTCAAAAATATTTAGTATATTTTCAGTTCGAAAGATGGCTTTATCACGCCACCTAGCGGACAGGGTTAACACTAAGCTATTGTTATGCTAAAATTTACATTAGCTGATAATCACATAACAATCCTTCCTTCTCAGTCCTTTTACCCTAATGAGGGTTTGGTGACCCATCTCGTTCTATCTCTTTCTATGCATATGATGTGCGTTGTAACTGTCGCGAAAACCGTTAAATTTTCGCTCCATCCGCCGCTTGTCACGTCTGTAGGTGGAAGGTACAAGACAGCTAGCCCATAGGAATTACCCAATGTCGGAGCTCGCTGGGTCGCTCGAAAGCGTTCGTGGGTTCGTTTAAAAATAATTGATCTGCTTTGCTAAAATAACTGTGCCCAGGGCGCCAAGCGAAGAAATAAAAGATTTCAGAAACCTCGTAGTCCCTTAAATCAACACTAAAAAGAAAATAATAAATGAACGAAAAATATCTGAGCACACACAGCTGTGAAATAGACTCTACTACAGCTCATGGTAGGTAAGCGTAATGCTTCTCATGAAAAAGAACAAATTCCAAAATTTAGTTAAACAGATTAACTAACAAAAAATCACTACCAAGGCTAAAGCAGAGCCATTGTCCGTTGTAAAGATGGAATAACTAGTACCCAGATGTTATGGTACTTAGTTATGAAAATATAAAATGGTAAAATGGTTTGTGATGTTATGAAACCAGTAGGTGAACGAACCTTAGCGGATCCTCCTGATTCATGATGTTATCGAACCAGTAAGCAGACAAACATTACCCAACCAACCTCCCATAAGATCCACGGCAAGCTAAAACTTATTTCAGCTTGTGGAATAACCACATAAAAATCAAAATAACAACACATCAAAATCAATTAAAACAAACATAAATTTGGCAATCAGATGGTCGTTGCCTTAACGTGGTGGAAATTTGCGGTATTTGCAGACCAAAACCCGTACGGAAGCCTGGATGCCATCGCCGAAAACTACTCCCTAAAAATCGATCAGCCGAACGTTCGAGTGGTCATACAAATCCCGCCAAGCGGAACCACTAGCGAACTTCGGGGTCGAACAGCGGTAGCGCCGACGATAAAAGGCAAACACCCTGTACGTTGGTCTACATCGCTAATTATTTTCAAAAAAACTCATAAATATAAATAAACACATAAAAAAATGTCGAATGTAAAAATTTCAAATTCAAGATTTGAACGTACGACGATCAGTTTGGATTTCCTATGCTAATGCATTCAGCCAGCGCCGTTCGATACCATTTATCGAAAATAATGCTAAGTTCAAATTCAAACAAAAAATTATTAATTTAAAATTCAAAATTGATTAATAACTTTAAAATACAAAAGTTTGAACATATCGCATTTATATTATCGACGCCTTGCGAACGCAAAAGATTAATCGGCCTTTAATCACGTCGAACAAAAGTGCAAGTCTGCAAACTGACGATAACTTCGGCCAAAAAAAAACGTTCATAGCAAAAGTGCGAGGCAAAGTAATCCAAGATGTTGAACAAAATAAAAATAATAAGACATAAGCCATAAAATGCAAAACACAAGCCATAAAGCAAAATGATACGAAAATACCTGTAGTCATCTGGCTAGGTCGTTAAACTAAAAATGCGGTCAGACTTTTCCCAATATGGTGGAATGATAGCGATCCCTCATATGGACATCAACTTCCCAAAAAAAAGGAATCGGTCCGGAAGCGTCAAAAAGTCGGGCTTGCGCTAAAAAGAAATGCACTTGTGCTTCCGCACTTAAAATCAAATTTACCACTTTAAAACATTCGTAAAATTGCAAAACCATGGAGAGCAAATATTCATGCGTCTTGTTCGTACTACCAAATTTTATCGACCCTCTCCTTTTGTAAACTGCCTTACCGACCTTTTTGATTTAATTTTGAAAAATTCCGACCGTCATTTTGGTCACCTAACCCACAGGCGTAGAAATATACAAATCCTCAATTAAATTCGGTCGTCTTTAAGGTGTTAAAAATAAATCGACCTACGCTGGTATCAAAAATAAGGATTAAAAAATAAACTATTTCGCTGAGCGAAATATAGTAACAGTTTTTATGTTACAGCGTTCAAATTGTTTTCACATACATAGAGGACCTACTTGTTTAACGTGGGCTCCGAACCACGGGAAGTGTACTACACTTCATTTCGAGATGGATTTTCTTGGCAGATTACCTCGGTGGTTTGCCATTGCCTGCCGAGGAGAGACGGTCAGAATAAAGTTTTTACCCTGCCCGGATTCGATCTGAGCGTTTCGCATTAGCAGTAGACGCACTTAACTGCCAAGCTATGACCGCTTTTAACAATAACTTAGCTATAACCCTGTCCACCAGGTGGCGTGCAAAAGCTATCTATGGAACTGAAAAGTGTATGTACAAAATATTTATTTCAAATAATGAAATAAATAGAAAATTGGTATTTGATTGCGCTATTTAATCTTTATTTAGACTCTTCTGTTGATAAATATATATAATCATTAACTACACCAAACACTAGAAAATTGATACCAAATTATTCTAATGAATAAAAAATAATAATTATATATCTGTTAAAAATACAATACACTACGTAATACACATTCAATATTTTATAGTAGCTACTAGAAACCGTATTAAAGGAGAGGTTAAATTGTATCTTATCAGTATTGGGTGGTATATTCTGTAAACGATTTTTACGAGCGGTTTTGATTTTCTTAGTTTTATGTGTATTTTAATTGTATTATGTATTGTGATAAGATGTTTATTATAGATTTTATGGCTTGTCTGTTTAGTTCATGAATTTTTTTTTAATTTAAAAACTAATCTGATGATGTTATTCTTTTCGATTTGCTCTTTATTTATCAAAATTTTTAATTATGCTTGCCTGATGAGAATCAAATAAAATTGTAACAACCGAAATAAGCTATTGTTTTCCAAATTTTCATTAAATAAGTCACGCTCAGGAACTCATCTCATTGGTTTAATATCATAATATACTATAAATATGGTATGAAACATAACAAGGGAGCAACGAATATCGAGTACATTTTAATCAACATATAATTTTGTAAATAAACAAAGCGCCATCTGTCCTGTAAATTTTGAAAAAAGACGTCGCAAATCACTCAGTGCGGCCTTCAGGCCGCACAACCAAGGCCGACCAGTATTATTTATACCGCCCTCCTTTGTAAATTAAAATGTTCGTTTTACCATTTCGGTTTTATATTACTGGATTTTTTCTAATTTAAACTAATGTCAGATAGACAAACCTTGGGGGAAATTTTTTTTAAATCCGTGACTTACTACAAATTAAATAACGCCATTTGTTGTATGCCTTTTCAACTGCAACAGGTGTTTCCAGAACTCCCATAAGGATTGACAATCTGATGAAAGCTTATAGTAAAAATTAGTCCATTTTAACTTCTATATTTCTTGTTATTTTAAATTACAAAACAACTTAGTAATGAAGGATGCTTAATTCGAGTACACCAATTTGCTAATTAATTTTTTCAGAAATAAATTTAATTAAGTGCCGTGGAATTAAAACATTAAAATTGAAAGATAAATATAAAAATATTCGCTAAGGGCGTAGGTTTATTTGAATAAAAAAGTACATTAAAAATTTTTTTTTGTAAAGTTACATAAAAAACATTTGTATGGTTTTGTTTATACTTTTTAAAAGAGTTTCTTTTTATGCGATCACAAAAGTAAGGATTTGTAAGTGCGAATGGATTTGAATAGAAATTTTAATTGCATCAATTAGGAAAAACAAAAAATATAATTATTTATATTTGAAAATGTGAGATTATTAAACATAATGACGTTGTATAACTCGTAGTAACTTTGTTACTTTCAACACAAAATTTGATAATTTAAAAGTGTTAAAATACATGGAATTTGTTTGTCATTCTTGGGTTATTTCCTACAAATTCTCTCGACCAATTGTGAAATTATGAGAATGTTTAATTAAGAACATTGGAATTTTAGTTTAGAAATGAATGATGTATTATGATTATGTATTTAATTTTTTCACATGGGCATATTTCTGGCTACACGATTTTGTGTGTGTCACCTGTAAACACCAGATTAGCATAATTTTGATTATTTATTTCAGAAATGGTTCAGTATATAACTATGCAGATTCTAACTCACTTTTGAGACAAACTTTTCCAAGTGCAAATTTGATCAATGGAACTTTTAATCATTCATTTGGCGGATTTTATTTATTTATTTAATTTAAAGCATTACATTCTTTGCAGAATATTGCTATCCCGTTACCAGGATTTACAAATCCATTTGAAGGGGAGGATTAGCCCCCGTATAACATATTTTGGTTTTGTCTTATTTGTTTCTTCTTTCCTAGTTTGTCGTTTATAATTTCGTATGTGTTATCGCGTTCCTGACTACTTCTTTCCAGTATTGCCGGTCCTGAACCTTTATCCACCATTCACCGATCTCCATCTTTTTCAAGTCGCCCGTCACCTGGTCCCACCATCTCGCCCTCGGTCTTCCTCGTGTTCTATCGTTGTTCGGTTTCCATAATGTTATTATTTTCTCTATGCTATCATCGTCGCTTCTCATGACGTGACCCATCCATCTTAATCTCTGCGACTTTACGAACTTCACTATGTCTTCGCCTTTCACTGCGTTCTTGATTTCATGGTTCATCATTGGCCTGTATTCGCCGTTTTCATCTCTTCTAGGACCCAGGATCTTGCGCAATATTTTTCTCTCAAGTATCCGTAGTGTTTCTTCTTCTAGCTGTGACATGCACATCGTTTCCGATGCATATGTAATCACCGGTCTAATCAGTGTTTGGTAGATTTTCAATTTCGTTCCTTTTGTTAGTGTCTTATCTTTAAGTAAGGTTTTGTTGGCATAGTAAGCTCTATTACCTGATTGTACTCTTCTTTTGATTTCTTCCATCCTGCTTCCGTTCCTATCTATATGTATTCCCAGATAATTGAAACTTCTCACTTCTTCGAATGTATATGTATCTATCTCCAGGTCCTTCATTCTTTCTGTTGCGTACTTTGAGCATCTCATGTATTTCGTCTTGTTTTCGTTGACCCTAAGACCCATTTTCATTGCTGCCTTCTCCATTACTTTAAACATTTCCACCATTCTTTTATGTGTCTTGTCATAATTAGCATGTCGTCTGCGTAGGCAATTATTTGCCCTTCTCTAGTGGTTATAGATCCTTTTATATCCATTTCTCGAGTGATTCTTTCCAGGACGTTGTTAAAAAGCAACGCCGACAGTGCGTCGCCCTGCCTCACCCCGTTGTTTACTTCGAAACTCTCCGTCTCTCCTTCCACTGTTCTGATGCTTGCCATTGTTTGCCTCATTGTCACTTGTACCAATTTAATCAGTTTGTTCGGGATCTCCATCTCTTCCATCGTTTTAAATAGTTTCTCTCTGTTTATCTTGTCTAAAGCCTGTCGGAAGTCCACAAACAGCATGTGCAGACCGATGTTATGTTCCAACGCTTTTTCCATTGTGCGTTTCACTGTATGTATTGCGCCCACTGTTGATTTTCCTTCTGTGAATCCAAATTGGTATTCCCCTATTATCTTTTTCGCTTGCTCTTTTAGTCTTCTAAATATTAGTGTTGACAATATTTTGTATGTCGCGTTGAGCAGCGTTATACCTCGAACATTCTTCGGGGTCTCCTTTCTTTTTTAGAGGTACTATAACACCATCTCTCCATTTTGTAGGCATATTTTCTTCTCTCCACACCTGCTGAATCAGTCCGCACACCCTTTCGTGGACCTCTTCCCCTCCATACTTGACAAGTTCTATTCCCACTTTGTCTCTTCCGGGTGCCTTCCCATTTTTCATACTTTTTATTACGTTCATTATTTCTTCGTGTGTTGGTGAAGGGACTTCTTGATTACCGCCTGTCACTGTTGCATTTGCTGTTATACGTTCTCCTTGTTGACCATTTAGCAGTTTTTGAAAATGTCTGGTCCAGATCTGTTTTATTTTCTCGGTGTCGTGTTGTACTCTGCCTTCTTCGTCTTTCATGCCTCGTGTTTTTACCCTGTTTTTTAACATTTGGTAGAAGCTTTTTGTGTTATTGAACTTGTTGTTACTTTCGATTTCTTCCATTTTTTCCATAAACCATGAGTTCTTTATTTGTTTATATTTTTTGCACGTTTGTCTATTGTATTCTTTATAGCTGTCTAGGTCTTCTTGCTTTCCTGTTCTTAACCACTTAGTTCTTTTCTCTCCTTTTCTTTTGCTATATTCCATACACTCGTTGTCAAACCATTCCTTGTTTCTCTTTATTTTTCTATATCCTAGTGTTTCACTTGCTGTTTTGTGTATACTTGTTATGATGCTGTCTAATTCTTCCTCCATATCATTACTTTTCTTTTTGTTTCCTAGTTTCTGTCTTAGACTTTCTTCGTATCTTTTTCTTTTCTCACTGATTTTAAGTTCTTCGGTCGCTATTCTTCTGTTAAATATTCGTATTCCATTATATTCCGTAATTTTTTGCTTCATTGTCGCTACCACCAAGTAGTGGTCGGTGTCCGCGTTGGCTCCTCTATATGTTCGTACATCTTTTACTGTGTTTTCTTTGTCTTTCGATATCAGTATATGATCGATTTGGTTCCCATCTTCACTTTTTCCTCCTGGCCACACCCATGTGACCTTATGTATCCTCTTGTGTTTGAATTTGGTACTACATATCATGGTGTTCGTTGCTACTGCCAGGTTGCATAACCTTTCTCCATTGTTGTTTGTTTTTTCATGTACTGTTTGTTTTCCTGCTACTGAGTTTATGCGGTCTTCCTTTCCGATCTTCGCATTAAAGTCTCCCAATATTATCAATACGTCCTGTCTCGGCGCTGCATCACATAGTGCTTCAATCTCGCTATAAAACTCCTCTTTCTCAATCTCGCATCCATCCTCCGTTGGGGCGCACAGTGGAACGATTTGCCAAAAGAGTGGAAATTGCCTGTTTATTTTTTCAATATTCCTTATATACTGTTTATTTGTGGTTGGTAAATTTTTGAAAAAATTTGAAAGATGAGGTCTAAAAAAAGCTTAAAAAGTCATGTTCTACTAGGTTTTCTTGTCTGCAAAGGACATATTTATATTAAAAATTGTTAAACGAAACGCACAGTACTAATTTTAGGAGGCGCATTATGGATGTAATACGTAAAACAATGATTTTTAAATTTATGCTCAAATGAATTTTTCTCGAGTTTTACAAAAGACACATACGTGAAATTTTGTATGCGCACTTCTTAACTACATATCTACTTCATATTAAAATTTCTCTCGGTAATGTTTGCCCGTTTACGAGATATTAACATTTAAATATTTTCCCCTCAAAATAGATACTTTAAAATTAATCTTTTAAATTATATTAAATATTATTATTTTATTGAATATTCTATATTATTATATTTCTCCATCTGTGTCGCTTTCATTTGCGTCTCATAAAACATTTTCTAGAGGTAGCTCTAATAAATCCAACGTTTCAACCTCATATTTTTTTTTCCTCTTTTTTTATAAGGTCGAATACTCGAAATAAAAGGATCAGAAGAAATTAACAAATTATTCAAAATATCTTCGTTGGCTGCTATTCTGGAACATTTTCGTGAACTAATTTCTCTATACTTTCTAAAATCTTTATTTCGTGCTATTTTCACAAAATTCCCTTATTTTCTTAGCATCTTCGGGATTTGATTGTAAATGTTCTAAAATTTTTGCAATATCGTCGAATCCACCATTGTATATACTTCTTATTGTGGCTAACATGAGCTCGTCCTTATTCTTATATTGAAGAAATTCTGTTCTATTTTTCTTCTGTTTCTTGCATAAAGTAGCAAAAGGTTTTCGTTCATTTTCGTATTTTCTTGCTATAGAATGTTTAATTTTATGGAGTATGTAGTCAGACTAATGAAACTCCTTCCACCTACCATTTAAATTAAAACAAAATTGGTTTAAACATTTTTGCGAAGCAGCACTGTGTAATCCAGAAATATCACAATTGAGTTTCGATGTAACTACTTCAAAAAGTTTTTTGGAGTCATTCAATTTCTTGGTGGCAGAGCTTCTAAGTAACGAATATAAATCATAATTTGTTTTTAAATTTTCCATCTTGAATTGCTTTGTAAATAATAATATGTAATCATAGTTTCACCAATACAATTTTTTTCTTATATAGAGAAAATCTCCTTTTTTAAAAGATTAAAGGATTAAAGATTAAAAGATTAAAGATTAAAGGGGCAAATTTTTAAATGTTAATATCTCGTAAACGGGCAAACATTACCGACAGAAATTTTAATATGAAGTAGATATGTAGTTAAGAAGTGCGCATACAAAATTTCACGTATGTGTCTTTTGTAAAACTCGAGAAAAATTCATTTGAGCATAAATTTAAAAATCATTGTTTTACGTATTCCATCCATAATGCGCCTCCTAAAATTAGTACTGTGCGTTTCGTTTAACAATTTTTAATATAAATATGTCCTTTGCAGGCAAGAAAACCTACTAGAACATGACTTTTTAAGCTTTTTTTAGACCTCATCTTTCAAATTTTTTCAAAAATTTACCAACCACAAATAAACAGTATATAAGGAATATTGAAAAAATAAACAGGCAATTTCCACTCTTTTGGCAAATCGTTCCACTGTGGGGTGTAGCCGTTTATGATTGATATGTTTGTCTTTGATTCTATTCTCAAATATGATGCTCTTCCACTTATTGCCTTGAACGATAATATTTTGTTGGTCATCTTTCCAGTTACAATGAAGCCAGTTCCGTTTCTTCCTTGTTTGTTCTCACCGGAGTAGAGGAGTGTGTAGTTTTTCTTTTTTATTTCGCCGCTGTCTTTCCATCTCAGTTCCTGTAGTGCTACCACACTAATTCCGTATTTCATGGTCTCATTCGCCACCTCAATCATTTTTCCAGGCCTCAGCATCGTTCTCACATTCCATGTTCCTATCTTTATCAGATCCCTTCTATGCTTCTTTTTACTCTTAATGTTCTTTATCGTCCCATCGTTCTTCTCATTGTTTATTATTCCGTTTACCGTTTGCGTTTCCATTGTCATAGCTTGGGTCGTCTTGGGGTAGTCCTGCTTTCTCAACGCTAGTTTTTTGACCCCCCTTGTATTTCTGCCATCGATTCGGGATTTAGGGACTGCTGGATCGTTCGCCATTCGTATAGCTTGTTATTTATCGTTATCTTTTGGTATCCAACCCTAACCCTAACCCTATTCCCATTCTCCATTTCTTTTCTTACGACTTCTCTTATCTTGTTCTGTATATTTAGTTCATTCCTGGTCAGATCGCTGTCTATATAGATTCTTTCACCTCTCAGCTTGTTTTTATATCTCAAAATCTTCATCTTGTCCTCCCAATTATTCAGTTTCACCACTATCGCCCTGCTTTCACTGTCCCTTCCTATTTCGAAGGTGTCCATTATTTCGACTTCCACCTCCATCTTATCTTTCAGTAGAGCATTTACTGTTTGTTTCGCATTGGACCCATTTGTTATCCGCAGTCCTTTTATTATTACGTTGTTACGCTTTCTAGTTCTTTCTTGAGTTTCATGGTTTTTCTCCATCTCTTCGATTCTCTTCTCCAATTGTTCCTTTTCTCTCTTCCAGGTATCTTCTCTTTTCTTTAGTATGATGGTATCTATATTTTCTAGTTTTTCGACGGTCTGTTCTGCGTCTTCTTGGATTTGTGTCACGTCATTCTTTAATTTGGTTACATCCCGTTTCGTCTTTTTTAGGCTAGATCCCATTTCCAACATAAAGTTCGTCAACATTTCCGTGCGTCGGTCTATTTTCTCTTCCATTCTTACATTGTTTTCTGTTGATTTTTTATTTTCTCGGCGATCTCCATTTTCGCTTTCGGTTCCTTCTCTTTCTGATTCATTTTGCCTCTTTGTGGTTGGTGATCTAATCATTTTCTTGCTTCTCCTAAATATATCTTGAAAAGCCAGTATTTTTCTACTATTCTCTTCTGTTGTTGAACCGTCGCTCTCTATGTCGGATGTTATCGTTTTTGGGTTTTGTATTGTTGTACTCATCTTCCCTTCAGCGTTTCTGTTCTGTGGGTTTTCACTACTGCGCGATACTGTTTTGTGGTCAATTCTTGGTTATTTCTGTCTGGTACCGATGCGGTGAGATATCACTTTCTGTATCCTGTATCTTCGACCTTGTTTGCGATCACGGGGTGTTTATCTCGCCTCTAAATTCTCTCTTAGCTTTTCTTACGTAAATGGTTTCTCGCCGGTTCTCGCTGTTGTTGTTCTTTTGGCCTGTGTTTCTTTATACGTGTTTGTTTACAGGTTAATCGTATCCCCCCCGCTAGGACTGTTTATCGGGTCAACCCCACGAAACTCACAATCCTCTGGGGTTATTCAGTGCCTCTTCAAAAACTCAAATTAGTAATCGCAGAAATATGACCAACTAATGCTAAGTCAATACCCCTCTAACTTTATTTACGTTTTATGATTTTAACAATGTAATGGTTTCTCTTCAGTGTGATTTTCAATTTCCCTATACACCTCCGAAGGTTGGTATCCCGCACACTGTCAAACAAATCTAACCTCAAATCGTCCAGTTCTCCGTATCCAAATCTCGCAATATTGCGTCAGTGACACCACCAACGCTTTTTCCAATTTTCGGAACCTCAATTCCTCCCAATATCTCCTCAAATACTCTTCTCTTTCGCTACAAATTCGTTAAACTACACCGTTATTGCATTCAATGCTCACAGAGGACCGTACTCACAACTACTCCCCATTTGGCGGATAAACTCCGATTACTCAAAGGACAAAAGATTAAAAATTATACATAGATTTTTGAAGTTGGAAAATCCCTTGTAGGGATTAATTAATTACATATCTTAATAATATGCAGGCAAATTACGTTACACCGAATTGGAAGAATCAATTTTCTTCACTTCCTCCCAATAGATTAAAATGTCTACTGTCCATATCCGGCTTTTTGCCGTTACTTGTATTTCGCTTGCGCGCAATATTTAAGTCAAATTTATAATTTTCTGCTAGGGGAATCCCCAGATTCCCTAATTAACATCGTTTGTATAAAATGAAACCACTTTGGAATTAAAATGTTTTGTAAGTAAATAAGTAAATTTATAGTTTTTGTTTTTATTTAAATTTTGTGTCCTTCCATTGAAAGCAGCAACGAACCGCCACTGTATTTATTATGTGCGAAAGACCGTCCGTGGGAGATTTTTGTATAAATATTTACTACAAGACGCGTTTATGTATAGTGTATTTCAAATTAATTGGAATTAAAAAAAGTCTAGCATCAAATTACGTTGTTATAAAAACATACAAACTATGCAAGGAAAAACAATATAAGAGATAAGATTATCGCGCCAACGAAAGCCCGCATTTCATACTCCACGTGGAGTAGTGTAGTTCTAATTGGTTAATATTTATAATAAGGACTTATTATTGGATAATATTTCTATTACGAAAATTCTCTTTGCGACTCCACGTGGACGCGTGTACCAGGTGTACAGTAAGTTTGTATGTTTTTATAACAACGTAATTTGATGCTAGACTTTTTTTAATTCCAATTAATTTGAAATACACTATACTTCGCTTCGTGTAAGCGCGGCCTTATCGCACTTTAGTTAATTTGAAAGACCGGAAATCACGATTCTGGCGCTCTTCATGGTTTGTTTTTTAAAATAAAATCCTTGAAAGGCCTTAAATTTATCGATATGTAATTGGATATCCTCGAATTAGTGTGGGCTGCACGGTAACGAGTTTTTAATTTACAAAAAACTATATGCAATAAAAAGTAACAAAAATAAATAACTCTCTCGCTGGTAATTCAATTTTTCCTCACAGTTCTTTTACTTTATCTTTTTAGTTTTTAACGTACATAAATATTACAAAAATATCGCGACGAAATTCGATCAAAATTAATTAATCGATTTGTTAACCACCGAAGAATTATTTTCTTGGTGTTGCTAATTTTCCACAACGTGGTGCTTTTCAAACTAAAATCATTAATTAAAATTTCTATGTTAGGTAATTTGATGATCATAATGCGGAAAAGAATGATGCAAGATCATTTTTCCTTTTAATGAGGAAAGTTATCAATTTCTTATAATTTGTAATTTACTTAATGCAAAGTTTTTGTTTTGTTCATAAATTTTCGGGACTCAACTTTCCTTATTAATTATAATAATGGTCTAATTTTTGCTTCCACCACTTTCCGACAACTTTGTCCTTATTTTTCGATCGACAGCTACAATGTGATTTTTCATTATCGCCGCACCACACATTACACGAGTGGAAAGTCATTTTCAAAGCTCGGAACTCGAATTGGAACAACATGTGCAAACACAAATACAATTTTCCATAACAGTTAGCCATAAAATGCAGAGGTCTTTTAAAAATTTCTAATAAACCAGAAAAATTGGATTTCATTGCCCTCACATCATCTGCACCCCCTTTTAACGTTTCTAATTAACTTCCTCATGTTGTTCAAACTTCTTCGGGTTTAGAAAACTTGTTAACTCATCAATAAATTTCAGTGCTATTGAGTGGTAACAATATTTTTCGATTTTCAAGGATCCCATGCGTTTTTAATTTTAAACCGCATTACACTGCTTAATTTAATCGATAACTCGAAAAGTGTTGATTTTATACAATAAATTATTATGATTTATTTAGTAGAAAAATTCCGTCCTTGTACATATAATTTTAAAAAAATCAATAGTTTCGGTGCTTCCGCCATTTCAAGGTAGAAATAAGAATAATTGTTTTGATAATTGCTTGTTCCCCGAGGGTTTGAATTTGGATAAAAATTTTGTATAGAAAAGTGCACCGTTTACTGATAACAGAAGGCGGATAGTACAAGAAATCCGGCTAAACTACCAATTTTGTTTTAATTTTTACCAATCTTGCACTGGGGGATACCCCCAAGACCCCCCTGATATCATAGATGATATGTAATTTTGCTAAGAGATGTTTTGGTCTCCTAGTTAATTTAGTTGTCAATTTAAAATTAAGGAAATTGCACGAAATTAAAGTCTTCGGCCTCCCGCTATGACGAATTTTAGATCCATATTCGTCATGCATCAACCTACAGCAATTAATTGTGTTTGGCCACTGCCAATTATTTCAAAATAATTGGGATGGTAGTGTAGCCACTGCCAGCTGGATTTTCGTGATCAGCACCAGGGCGCGAGGAATTTGACATGCACTTTTGTTCGGAACGTTGAGGCGAGAGGTTCGAAGAGCATGCGTGTGCTGCGGTCATTGTCGATTCTGCGGTTGCTATTGAATATAAGAACATCTATTTATTCTCGAATAACCATTAGTGCGTAGGGGTGAAGCCAGTATATTTTTTCGATTACGGAAGTGCCGTGTCAAGATTAACGCTATCAACATCTGCTGTCTACCCGCCATCTTTTGTGTTTGTTATCAGCACCGTAGGCGATCGCGGTACGTGCGCGCTAGTGAGCGCCCTCTCGGGGTTTTTTTCGTTGTGACACTGCTGTCAAAACAAGTTAGCTCAGTCAAATTTTTAAGAACAATCCGCTCTTTGCTGAAGTACGTGCATTAGTCCTTATCGTTTCGTGTCCGTTGCGTTGGTCGAACTGCAATATTTGTTCGTGATAACTGTCCTGTACGTAAATCATAGCGAGCCGTCCTGCGTGCCAGCAATTTTACCATCATTCTTTGGAACCGCCAATAGTTGGTCAGTCATTATCCGACAGTCCAGTCTTCATCCTGCAGCCGAGGTCCGTGGGTCGCTGTGAGAGCTGTAATCATCGAGCGTGCAGTCCATCCTCGTGGTGGGGACCGAGTGGACGACCATTCAACATCTTATCTCGTGAGCGGTCCATCCGAATTGATTGGAGTTCCTGTCACAAAGATCGTGTGAACTCCCGAGCGCTTAGGTGAGGCCTTTTTTATCTAATCTTTTTGGGTGTGATTGCTCTTTACAAATATACGAGTCTTTTTTTTTATTAACGTCATTGACAGGTGTAATTGTTTGACACCTTAATTTTTTTTGTAGTTCACTGGATCTCCCTACGGGGAGGATTGCTTCACGCTTTTGTTAATTTTGGCTGGCTTCCGTCAGAAGCCAGCATTTATATATTCACCACCTGAGGTTGTTGTCACTTGTGATTGTGTGTATTTTGTTGATGTAATTTTGTGTGTCAATTAAACTTGTTAACTACACTACCGTATTTTTATTTCCCTGAGAGAGGGGATACTTTCTAGCCTTTTCAGTAAAAGTTCGTGGTTGGGATCCACGTCCCTCGCATACCGACGTTACCATCGCTATAGCTAGTCAATAACACCTAGGGCTCCCCACGTTGAAAAGTGAGGTGGTTGCCACTTCACGTGGGAGGAGAATTCTCGGTCCTGCATCTCGCGGGAGGAGGGTTTTTGTCTCACTGGCGCCCAACGTGGGGCGCCAGTGAAATAATATCTTTCCTCACTATCTCTAATGAGAAGGTAGCTCGGAACAGATAATGTCTACGCAGAAAATAAATTCTACTTTTATTTGCGTGGGGCCCTGATGTTAGGTATAAACCAGCTCGTTAATAGCGGCGGCAAGGCCGTGGGTCGTGTCAAATGAACGCCCCGGAGAAAATCAAGGAAACAGCCTTGCTAACACAACAAAAATAATCAGCATTTAGATGTTCGTTGCTGGAAGGCGATGACATAAGCGATGTCGGATGGAAATTGCATTAGCCGACCTGAACCAGTACAGTGGCAAAGACATTACCACAAAGAACCACTCCCCAAAATTAATCAACTGAACGTTCGAGTGGTCATATAAAAATCCCACAAACGATGGAACCACAATCGAACTTCCAACAATAATATCCAACGGTAGCGACATCGATGAAATGCAACACCCTGTACGTTGGTCGCACATCGCTGCCTTCTTAAAAAAAAACATAAAACCAAAAATAAACACAAAAAAAATATCAAACATAAAATTTCAAATACATGATTTGAACTTATGTCGACCACTTCCTAGCAAGCCAACTCTACTCGATGGTAACTGGTTAAAATAATACGTCGTCTAAATTCAATAAATAAAACATTATAATTAATAATTAATAATTTTACAAACATAAAATTTAAACGCAGGCGGGCGTGGAAGATAAGATTGCCGTTTATCATATCGACGCAGAAATGCAAAACCTGCAAACTAATCGTAATCTTGGCAACCATTTGATGATCAAAAATGTAAAGCAAACGAGAAACCAAAATGTTAAAACAATTAAAAAAATAATAATTAATACCATAACACAAAAGAGAAATGATACGAAATACCTGCGACTCCTGATCAGGTCTGCACCCCCGAAATCCGTGTTAAAACCCCAAAAATTCCGGAACGGAAGGAGCCTCGGTGCTCGAGTATCGATTGCAGCGAAAACCAACTGAATCCCCAAACTACCGTGGGTGATTGATCTTCCAAATCAAACTTGGTTCCACTATCACTTCATCGATGCACTCGAAAAACACAACCTTTCGGCTCGACAGCCCTGACCAGAGTCTCTTATTGCGCCGATTCCAATGCTTTTCTTATCCCAATCTCTCTTCCCAGTTCGACCTTTAGATGGAGCGAGAAGTGCCAATTAAATGAATATTGGGAACGAATTTGGAGACAAAAATTCGTTACACCGCTTGCTTTTAAGAATACGGGTCGGCCTTCGGCCTCCCACTTGCTTTTAAGGAAACGGGTTTGCATGCTCTCTGATGTTACCCAATTTCAATGTCCCTAAGTTAACTAATCGAAGAATTTTAACAATTATGGTTTCAGGATGCGGGGGGTCTGGGGGGTATGGAATACCCCCCAGGTACACGTCCCCAGACCCACGATCAAAATTTTTGATCTTATCCTGTTTTCAATTATAACACAATTAAAGAATATTTTCCCCCCAAGATTTCCCGGTTATTTACGCCAAGGAGCAGTCCGAAAGAAAATTTTACTCTCGGATTTTAATGACATCTGAAGATTCTATATATAAGTGTGTTCCATCCTGCTAGTAATAGGGCTATGCACTTCTGAAAGTGACTAAAATTTATTTACCTACCCTAATACTCTTTTTTCTTTGCATGTAAGGAGCAAATCGTCAAAAAGAGACCACAAATCCTGACTGACCGGTAGTATGATATTTTTATCTAGTAAAAGATTTAAACCTCCTGCCTGCATGGAATAGAATTGAAGAGCGCTATTTTAAATGAAACAAATGAATAACTCGTTAATAATTACAGAAAAACATATTTCTGGATGAATATGATATATTTCATTTTACTTGATTTTAAATTATAAATTAGTACATTAATAAATTAAATTTTAAAATCAATAAAATCATAAAATGCAATTGTTTTGTGTAATATCCGGGAAAACCTTGTAATAAAAATTTCTAACTGGTTATAACGGATTTTATTGACATAAACGTGACGCGTCGTAAACAAAAGATGAAATGAACTTATCTTGGTTTGATTGTGTTTATGAACCTCAAGAAGTCGGGGAATAACCTTAACCTATTAATAGCAACATTATTTTCTAAAATTGATTATTTGCGACCGAGAAGATTCTGGAAGCTGATAAAGTTTTCACTTTTTGAATAATTAACTTGATATAAAATTAAGCCTACGCTTTCGCGTTTTTGTATGAATAACCCCTGTAGCATTTAAAGTCAAACAATCTAAACCCCAACATTTTTAATAATTCTTAAAGGTTATGAAACCATCACCAAAAATGTTACAGGAAAGTTCACAAAGATAATAAAAAATTTAATTAACAGGTACGTGATTTTTTCTTCGTAAAGCACATTAATAAAAATTTCATTACTTCGCCAAATGGAACCGCAACTGAAACCCTAAATCAACTCATCGATTACAATTTTAAAAGCAATTACTCCGAAAAATCTAAACATTTTAACAAGGAAAATGGAAGTTATTTAATTTTGCTCAATATTTTTCTCCCCGATAACGTTATAATATAAAATGTCAGAGACGTCTAAAGTCGAACTGAAATCGGGAGCGCTCCTGTTTTATCAAACAAAATTCTATTGTCATTTCTTATCTTTCAGTCGTTTTCCACTTCCCCTAAGGATTAACTTCATTCTATTTCACCTCGACATTTGTAACATCATTAATCTATGTCTATGGTAGATATCATTAAATGGAGAGACAAAATTATTGTAAATTATTTCCAAAATGGACACCCTGTAACTTTGAAACCTCATCATTACTGGGAAAAGCGGATATACTTTTTAAATCCACGAAAGGGGGATTTCAGTTTTTAGTTGCATTGAAATAAATGCAATTTGTCTGAAAGAAATGATTGAAAATACACATGAGAATAAATTAAATCCATTGAGCGCGGATGCAGCGAATATTCGTGTAGTAGGATGAAGGATGTGTAACATCACAAATCCATTTGAGAGTCGGAAGGGTTTTACATATTCCCCGATTTTCTTCCTTTAATAAAAGAATGATCTGTAAAAATATCAGTGATAATGCATTCGGTGAAAACCTCCATCAGAGGTTTCAAAAATATGAATTTCAAAGACGCGACATTTCAATACAAATGTGTGATGTGCAAAAAATCGGAACATAATCGAGTGAGCACGGACTTGTCGCAAAGGGATGCCGGGAAATTTCCCACAGGACCGAAAGCTCGCTTCCAGTCTTTTACAACAATCTCGTCTTGTTTGACTTGAAGGAGATAAAACTTACAAAGTGCCATGTCAATTTAATTGTAACATACGTTTCACACTTTAAAATCTTTAACTCCAATAATTTTAATATTTAATTGCCCCCAAGAGTTATCGCGTCGCTCTCCCAACTTTAAATTGTTTAAATTTTCACCAACTGTGTCAAACAAACTAAACTTTAAGTGAATCTAATTTTCCTAAAACGAATAACCGTAGCTCCTGGATATTTTATTGTATTTTTGTTTCTAACTTTATAGACTGATTTATAATGATACACTGCTTTGACTTTTTAAGTTCTTTGTATCTTTTCAATGATTAATTTATTTCTTTTTCTCTTGCGAATGTTGAAAATTAAAAAAGTCTTATTGAAACTCAAGTAGTTTTCCAAGTTTTCCAATTTTGTAAATACGAACAGTTAAGATAAACAACCCATGCGGGACCTAATATATACTTCATTACTGGTAGTTCCATTTCATTAATTTGTAGTACTGAAAATGCACCTGAAATGATTCCCGTTCGTACGCCATATTAATACAATAATTTTAATTAACAAGTTGTAAAATACTATAGAAACTTGGTTCGAGATTGCTCGTGCTCATGGGTATGCTCGCCTCAGGCTCGTGCTGTTATTGACTCGCTTCTCGTGAACGCGCCAATATCAGTGTCAATCATGAGAAATTCAAATAAAACGTCTTCTAGGGTAAGACTTTTATAGTTCTTTGGGTGCGAAGCTTCTTGCGATGGTCTGATTTTGAATTTGGAATCCAACTCGGTAATGTCGCAAAAGTTTTCCAAAACAAAAATGTTGCTAGTTGGGATAAAAAGGATATTCTTATGAATATCCAAAACTTGCCTTCTTGATGATAAAATAATAAATCCGCTTAGTTTGAGGTTATCCTCCAATCGACTAAAAAATTTTTAATGGCCGATTCGATATTCCGTGCTCCACAGGCTCCTCACTTTCTAGAGCTAGTATTGTTAGAATATATCGATTAGTTGAAGTAAAATTGAGACGAAAATGTGAACCGGGGGGGGGGGTGTATGGAATATCCCTCAGGTAAGATGATAAAACTTTTAAATTAATATAAGTCTAAATAAAACTTATTTTGATCACATGGCCCTGCTTTCTCATATTAAAGGTCATCCATTATCTGTAATCGGACCAAATGTAAATTTTGTGATTAATTCATGTTAACAGGTTAACACAATTCAAAAATATTCATTGTTCCCCAGATTCCCCACTTTCGCCCCAAGTGACGATATAGCGTATAACTTGAAACATTATCTGTCCTCACTATCTCTAATGAGAAGGTAGCTCGGATCAGATATGTCCACGCTGAAAATAAATTTCTACTTTAATTTGCGTGGGGCCCTGATGTTAGGTATAAACCAGCGTTGTAGCGGCGGCGAAGGCCGTGGGTCATCTCAAATGAATGCCCCGAAGAAGGTGAAGGAACAGCTTTGCTAACACAACAAAAATAAAGTAGCAACTAGATGGTCGTTGCCTTTAGGTGATATTAGCGATGTCGGATGGTAATTGTATCAGCCGACCAGGACCAGTACAGCAGCAAAGACATTACCACCAAGAACCCCTCCCCGAATCAATCAAGAGAACGTTCGAGTTTTACTAAAATAATATTTTGGTAAAAACTTATTTACAATTATTCAATTTTTCTTCTTTGTAATACAATGTTACAATTTCCTGTTACTAATATCTTAAAAACTACGCAAAAACACTCAATACTTAAAAATAATAGACCTATAAAAATTTTAATGTATTCTAAAACCATAAAAAAATAAGCTACCTTGTACAAAACTAGGACTTAAGTTAATTATTATGGAGCGGCTCTACCAATTTTTGAAGTTTACTTAAATCTCACGGTGAAATTTCAAGTATGCTTCATTCACATTTCTTTTCTTATTTTGTAACAATTTTTGTACTACGTACAGTCTCGGTAATCCGAACACACGCTAATCCGACCATCCAGTAATCCGAACAAAGGAAGAAAAATCCAGTAGTCCGAACATAATTATACTTATAATCCGAACACAACTAATAAAATGTTCGGATTATAGAGAAATGTTCGGATTGCAGAAAAAATAAGGATAGAATGAAAAATATGTAAGTTATGCAATAGTGCATAAATACTATTGCAAACATTCATATCATGTGTGTAGGTGTATTTTTTTGCAAGCATGCTTACTTGTCATACAAGTGCATGCACTTTTAATTTTATTTGAATCCAAGCACGTAACGTACATACATTTTCTTTACAAGTCACAAGTCAGTATTCTGTGCTGTTTGTAGTAACACTTCCATTAAAACCGTAAATACATCTTGTATCTTGTTAAAAATTTAAAATGTCCGGAAGACGAAAACACACCACGTTAACTTTAATTCAAAAAATGGAAATCATAAATAAGCTAAATGAAAACCAAACTATTACAAGCTTAGCGAAATTATATAATGTTGGAAAGGCGATAGTGTGCGATATTAAAAAAAAATAAAACAAAAATTATGGATTTTGTAGCTACCACGGATAAAGGTTTAGGTAAAAGAAAGACTATTAAATCTAGTGACAATCCTGCTATGGAGAACGCCTTGTTTACATGGTTCCTTCAGGAACGTGCCAAAGGAACGCCAATATCTGGCGAAATAATTTGTGAAAAAGCTAAATTTTTTTATGAAAAAATAACACACAAAAATGATTTTAATGCCAGCATAGGTTGGTTACAAAAATTTAGTTTTTTAACTTTATCCAGTAATCCGAACTTCTCTGTAATCCGAACAGGGCCAGGTTTCTATTAGTTCGGATTACAGAGACTGTACTGTATTTTGTAACAACATTCAATAGGATATTTTTGTTTTTCTTACAGGACCCGAAACTAATGACATAAAATTTAATAATGGAACATATCCAAAAAAACATAACTCCTTAAAATACGAAACGGTAATAACAAAATTTACTACAATGCACACTAACCTTACACATGGATGTAACGAGTTGCTCAAATATGCTTTGTCAATTGGGTGACTCCAACTGTGGTGTTATTCCGAACTGTGGTATTGAGTTGACATACGGAGAGGATGGCCTGAAATCCTTCCTTAGAAGCGTGAATGGCTTTGTTCTCTTCCATAATCATAACTGGGTGTTAAAATTCGTGAACGAAACACCAACTAGCTGGGTTATTTCTAGTGAGAAATAACGCATGCCCGAAAGCAAATATTCACTCAAGCGAGAGCGAAATATTTGGAGACCCACAAACACAAAAACTCCACAGACATTCTTCAACTCGGAATCAAAGATGTTCTGATCCGGTTGTTTCTCGATTTTGTCGTATTTTGAAATGTATAGCTCCGGAATGGTCTTAGTGCCGTTCTGGCCCGTTCTGGCTTTCCACTACGATCACCTCATACGATGCACTCGCCAACACAACCTTTCGGCTCCACAGCCCCGACCAGAGTGTCCTATTATCTTTTTCCAATTCGCGATTATCCATTTCCCAGTGCGACCGCTACAAACTAGGTGGCGGGTGAGGTACCAATAATTCAAAAATTATCATGAACGAATGAAAGCAAAAATTCGTTACAAACTGTGGAAAACGCAGATCTTCCGGTTTCGGTTTGTTGACTTAAAACTAATATTTAAGGCCCATCATTTCATTACCAGTTAAAGTTAACGTCAATACGTACCTGTTTTTTATTGGTATAGCGTATGACTGGGGGTCGACTAAGAGAATATATTCCGGATCTGGTATTCCACAACCCCATACACCCCAGGTTCTAAAGCTCATATTGATAAAATACATTAATTAGTTGCCGTAAAATTAAAAATAAAATAGAAGTCGGTGGTTTTATGGGGAAATATGCAATTAATATGGCTGGGGGGTGGTGTAAAAACGGAAATATCGTTAGGGAGGCGGAACATAGAATATAATATGTTTAATTGTGATAACTTTCGGTAAGCGAGATCTGTCATAATGCTTTATATTACACGAACTTGTGGGTTCAGTGTCATAACTGGCCTGTGGGGGGGGGGGGGCAAACAGGTAACCGATCCATATTTTAGACAAGTAGCTTTTCTTTGTGAAGAGTAATTGAGTGAAACAACTTACGGTACGCAGATGATGCGGTGCTCTTGGCATCCAGTCATGAGGACTTGCAGAACATCCTGGACAGAGTTGTGTCAAAATGTGCCACAGCTGGTCTTGACTTGAACATCAAAAAGACAAAAGTGTTGGTAATAAGCAAAAAGCTTGATATCGTAACTAACATCACAGTTAGAGGCAAAGTTCTGCAGCAAGTCGATCAGATAAAATATCTTGGCAGTATCCTAACAAGTAATGCTGACAGCCAGACCGAAATAAGATCAAGGATTGAGCAGTCTCGAGCAGTTTTTAGGAGGATGAGCAGAATACTATGCTGTAGAGAGTTGGGGTTGCCCTTGAGAGTTCGTCTTCTGAGGTGCTACGTGTTCTCTACCCTTCTGTACGGTGTGGAGGCCTGGACCATTAACAGCAGGGAAATGAAACGTCTTGAAGCTTTTGAGATGTGGTCCTATAGGCGGATGCTAAAGGTTCCGTGAACAGAGAAAGTTCGAAACTCTGAGATACTCTCACGTTTGCAGAAGGACACCGAGATTGTGGTCACAATTAAGAAAAGGAAGTTGGAATATTTTGGACATGTGATGAGAGGCAAAAAGTATCGGCTGCTGCAAAACATAATGCAGGGAAAGATAGCGGGTAGACGAGCTCCGGGTCGAAGGAAGACATCCTGGTTGAAGAATCTTTGAGTCTGGTATGATGTGAACTCCAGCACGCTGTTTAGAGTGGCGTTTGACAAAATAAAAATAGCCATGATGGTGACCAACGTTCTGAAAGGACATGGTACTTGAAGAAGAAGAAGCTTTGCTTACTTTTAATTTTCTAACGGTTTTCCACCTTCTCCCCACCTCGGTCCTGTCGGAAAAACTGTTCTGTAATTTCATTGGAACTTCAGTTCCACTGCAAAGAACCCGCCGAATTGTTAAAACTAATTTTCACGAATTTTAAATTCGGGGCAGAAAGTAATATTAAATTGTATAATTATAATATATTAGGCAAAAACGACAATTAATAGTTAATTATCTGAAGAATGCCCCTGCTAGACTTGATGTTTTCGGGAATTTTCTAACAAATTTTCAACGAAAAATCGAACTTGACAAGTATGCGAGCAAACCGAGACAATTTGATGATTGAGGATAACCACAAAATGCAATTAATATTCACCTTACCTTCATGGCTGATGCTGTGTCCCCCAGACTATGCCATTTACAGAGTTAAGAGTACTCTATATTTCTTACTGTTCCTAACAGGAAAAAAAACATTAAAAGGCGCTGAAGCGACTTTAGGAGTAAGAAAGAAATAGCGATGATCTTCTGTCCAGGTCCGGATAGCCGTCCAAGTTGATTGTTTCTCAAGGCCTTGAGGGAAACTTCGAAAGTTCTTAGGTAAAGTTGTAATAGAAGGAATACACCTTAATATAAAAGTCTGTGGGGGGACCCCCCAGTACAACTTTAAACATTGGTTTTTATTTTTCATAATTATCAGTGTTTAGGTCACTTCTAATGCTAATGTTTTGGTTAATCACATTTGCTTGAATCTTTGAATTTTTAATACGCTGAGAGCTCAGTAACGAATGTAAGAATGGAATACTTTTTTAACGCTGATCTTTCCTTCTCTTCGTACTTTACATGCTATCTTTTGAGTACCCGAACGACAAAATCAATTTATTATTTCTTTCGTTTCCGAGTTAAAATATTATCTATATTTCGAAAATTATCTTAACAACCGTATTTTATCAATTTTTATAAAAAAACTTAATATAAAAAATAAAGAGAACGAGGGTAACAATGCTGAATTTGATATTCAGCGACATGTTCGAGATTCGAAACCTATAGCGCCGAACAGGTAGTCTGCCGCTTAACCGCATGACTACATGTTCGGGTTAATTTTATTTCATAAATTTGAATTTGTTAAATGTTTAAAAGTTGTCTTCATGCACAAATTAAACTAATAAGTCGAAAGAGGCGATACTCTGGGGGGAAACTTTTTAACTTTTAAGTGCGGAAAATTTGGAATATAATTTTTTACTAATTAAATGTATTTTTCTTTTAGGTACGTACTAAAATTCTTCAAACTAATTTTCAGGAATTTTAAACATTTTTCTGAATTCCACTACGGTTTTGCTACAACTTTTCTCAGCAACCTTTTCTTCTAAATTCAGTATATCGAATATTTCTCGAGGATCACAGGTAAATTTTTTAAATTCTTCAAACTAATTTTCACGAATTTTTAAATTTTAAACATTTTTCTGAATTGCACTATGGTTTTGCTACAACTTTTCTCAACAGCTTTTTCCTCTAAAATCATTATTTCGAATATTTCTTGAGGAACACAGAAAATTTTTTTAAATTCTTGAAACTAATTTTCACGAATTTTTAAATTTTAAACATTTTTCTGAATTCCACTACGGTTTTGCTACAACTTTTCTCAGCAACCTTTTCCTCTAAATTCAGTATTTCGACTATTTCTTGAGGAACACAGAAAATTTTTATAAATTGTACAAACTAATTTTAATGATTTTTCTGAATTGCACTACGGTTTTGCTACAACTTTTCTCAGCAACTATTTCCTCTAAATTCAGTATGGAATTGTTTTTCTTTTGCATAATTATTAATGTTTAGGTCACTTCTGAGATAAAGTTTGGTCTTTTATCGAATTACTTCGATCATTTCGTTTATCATCTGCTGAATATCGCTCTCGGTCTTTGCAGCAACGTCGTCTGCTAAGCCAATAATATTTGCGCCTCATGGAATAGGTAGCCTGATGACACCTTCGTATTTAGTATTTTATAGCAGTGGTTCAAACACGAAACCCTGAGGTACTCCACTGATTATCTTAATTGTGTTCTTCCATAAGATATCCTCTATTATGAGAGCTCTAGAGCTGAAATTGATTGCTAGAACGTTAAGAGATGTGGGGCCAATATTCCTAATCTCCAGAACTCCCTCTCTCTCTCTCTCTCATTAAATTGTGTCAATTAGGACAATTCAAGGCATTTCTTACGTTTAAGATGATCCTTGGGTTTTGAAAGGAGAGATCTCTGATGTTCTATATTTTTGTTGTTGTTCTTACCAGTAAGAGTCCTTCAATGAGCTGGGATCATTTGGGAAATGGTTTAACTCACTCTTTAATCGACACCACTCTGGTCCTTTTTCAGGAAATAGGCATCCTTCCGAAGTTTCTTACTGCAGGAAAATATTTCTGATCCATTATTGCTGATGTTTCGGTTAATCGTACTTTACATGCTATCTTTTGAGTAACCAAACGACAAAATCAATTTATTATTTCTTTCGTTTCCGAGTTAAAATATTATCTATATTTCGAAAATTATCTTTGTAACCGTAATTATCAATTTTTATAAAAACCTTAATATAAAAAATAAAAATAGTGACCAAACCGTCGTCAATAGTAGAAATGCTATATTTGATATTCAACGACATCATGTTCGAGATTCGAAACCTATAGCGCCGAACAGGTAGTCTGCCGCTTAACCGCATGACTACATGTTCGGGTTAATTTTATTTCATAAATTTGAATTTGTTAAATGTTTAAAAGTTGTCTTCGTGCACAAATTAAACTAAGTCGAAAGAGGCGATACTCTGGGGGGAAACCTTTTAACTTTTAAGTGCGGAAAATTTGGAATATAACTTTTTACTAATTAAATGTATTTTTCTTTTAGGTACGTACTAAAATTCTTCAAACTAATTTTCAGGAATTTTAAACATTTTTCTGAATTCCACTACGGTTTTACTACAACTTTTCTCAGCAACCTTTTCTTCTAAATTCAGTATATCGAATATTTCTTGAGGATCACAGGTAAATTTTTTAAATTCTTCAAACAATTTTCACGAATTTTTAAATTTTAAACATTTTTCTGAATTGCACTATGGTTTTGCTACAACTTTTCTCAGCAACTTTTTTCTCTAATTTCAGTATTTCGAATATTTCTTGAGGATCACAGGTAATTTTTATGAATTCTTCAAACTAATTTTCACGAATTTCAAAATTTAAAATTTTTTTCTAAATTGTACTATGGTTTTGCTACAACTTTTCTCAGCAACTTTTTCCTCTAAATTCAGTATTTTTTCGAATATTTCTTGAGAATCACAGGTGATTTTTAAAAATTCTTCAAACTAATTTTCAGGAATTTTAAAGATTTTTCTGAATTCTATTACGGTTTTGCTACAAATTTTGTCAGCAACTTTTTCCTCTAAATTCAGTATTTCGAATATTTTTTGGATCACAGGTAATTTTTATAAATTGTTCAAACTAAATTTCACGAATTTTAAAATTTTAAACATTATTCTGTATTGCACTAAGATTTTGCTACAACTTTTCTCAGAAACCTTTTCGTCTTAAATCATTATTTCGAATATTTCTTGAGGATCACAGGTAATTTTTTAAAATTCTTCAAAGTAATTTTCACGAATTTTTAAATTTTATAGATTTTTCTGAATTCCACTACGGTTTTGCTACAACTTTTCTCGGCAACCTTTTCCTCTAAAATCAGTATTTCGACTATTTCTTGAGGAACACAGAAAATTTTTATAAATTGTACAAACTAATTTTAATGATTTTTCTGAATTGCACTACGGTTTTGCTACAACTTTTCTCAGCAACTATTTCCTCTAAATTCAGTATGGAATTGTTCTTCTTTTGCATAATTATTAATGTTTAGGTCACTTCTGAGATAAAGTTTGGTCTTTTATCGAATGACTTCGATCATTTCGTTTATCATCTGCTGAATATCGCTCTCGGTCTTTGCAGCAACGTCGTCTGCTAAGCCAATAATATTTGCACCTCATGGATTAGGTAGCCTGATGACACCTTCGTATTTAGTATTTTATAGCAGTGGTTCAAACACGAAGCCCTGCGGTACTCCACTGATTATCTTAATTGTGTTCTTCCATAAGATATCCTCTATTATGAGAGCTCTAGAGCTGAAATTGATTGCTAGAGGACATATGTAGACTGCGCCGATGGTCAGAAATTAATCCTTTTTTTTGGGTAAATGACCATGGGCAACCTGTAGATTGCGCCGATGGTCATTAAGGGTAACATACAGATTGCGCCGATGGTGTACTGAGGGATTACAAAGTATTACCAAGGCATAATGGGGTTATTATTGTAAATCAGTTTATTAAATATTAATAACAAATAAAAAAATTAAATTGCGGTACCTAATTATCATTAATGTGACAATACTTATTGCAAATACTTTTTATAAATTCCAACCGTGACATTGTTTTGCTAGAATACAAGTCGATCAAATGCTGTAGTTTAGCTTTTTTACTGATTGCATCGGTATTTTGCATCTTAGCCGTACCTAAACTGTTTATGGTGATATATGTCTTAATTTGCATCATTTTCAATTTCTCCAAAAAAGGTGTAAATCGCTGGGTGGGGGCTATAAAAATGTGAACTAAATACGTTATGAAACGACTCGCACGCATTTGTTGTCCGGCACATACTCGCTGTGTGTGCCGCCCAGAGCTTTGGTGGAAAAAGTGAGTTTGCATCGATATAATTTTGAAATATGTAGTCGGTATACCTGTTCAGTCGTTCATCGTCTGGGCAATATCGCTATTAAATCCTCACTAAAAGCAGCATCAATTTCGTGTGGAGGCAAATATTGTAACCCAAATGAGAAGCGCAACCATTTACCAATTTCGGAAAGTTCATCTCGATATTCCGTGACCAAGCCTAATTTTTGTATTTTTCTAAACCACGCCTGGCTTAAATGGAATCTACACCCAATAAGTTCCACATTTTCCCAAACATGTTTAATGCTCGCATGAATAGCAACTTCAAAATCGACAGTAACGGTTTTCGGTTCAAAAAGTAAATTATTTCGAGAACAAATGTCTACTAACGTTTGTAGACAGTGTTGGTAAGTGAGCAGTTTTTTATCTTTCAAAAGACAGAATGCAAGTGGAATGTAATATCCATTTTTATACCCATGAATGGTAAAGAATTGATAGAAGAATTTAGTGCAGTAATCAAAAGTACCATCCATGAAAATGTTCTCTGAAGAGCACAAACATCTTAAGTTAGTCAGACAGGAAAATATAATCAAATTGTTTTCCTTGTCGTTAACCATAAGAAAATTTTCGCCATTCTCTGTGTTAACTACTATAGAGTCCAACGCGGAATGAACATCCATTATAGAGGTTGGTAATGGTGGCTGTTCTTTTCGCCTTACGTCATATATAGCTCTAGAGATCATCTCAGCATCACGGCGATCAATATCAACCCGAGAAACTTTCGTTTTAGCGATGGCGCCCATAAGAATGTCAGAAGGTCTTAGCGAAGTATCTTCAATCGCTTTTCGTTTGGCTTCACCACTAACAATTTGCCGCTTTAGTTTTTGCTCATCCATTTCGTGATTATGTTCCAAATTATCTTTCGTTATTGTCCTATGATTTTTTTCTCCCACGGTGTACATATTAGCTGAACATTTTCGATTGCAGCAGCGCCATTTAATTTCTCCATTCTTTAATTCAATGTACTGGTAAAATTTGTACCCATCGCGCACCAACAACGTTTTTCCGCGCTCACTTAACATTTCTGTAATCGTTGACATTGCTAATAAATAATAATAATATGTTCTTGAATTTTTACTACATACTAAATATTTTTATACTTATATAGTAAATGTGAAATACCAACCCAAAAATTAAGATGAAAAAAATCTGATGTGGCCAGCACATGACTTCCCTATAAGGAATCATTCCTTCATCGTTCATCTAAAGATTCGCAGAAATATTATTTAAATTTTACTTTATTATTTAATTAAATTATTAAAAACTATTGAAGAAAAACTATTTCGTCCTTCAAGTAAAGTGCCATTTCCGGTTTAGGGATTTCCTCAAAAATCAAATGGTTCTTTCGTATATCGATTAAAGTGTTAAATGTGAAATTTGGTTACTATATAACAATTTGTTCCTGAGATATTGAAGAAAAACCATTTCGTCCTTCAAGTGAAGTGCTACTTCCGGTTTAGGGATTTCCTCCAAATCACATGGTGCTTTAGTATACTGATTAAAGTGTTAAATATGAAATTTGGTTACTAGATAACAATTCGTTCCTGAGATATTTAATAAAAACCATTTCGTCCTTCAAGTGAAGTGCTACTTCCGGTTTAGGGATTTGCTCCAAAATCAAATGTTGCTTTCGTATACCGATTAAAGTGTTAAATATGAAATTTGGTTACTATATAACAATTCGTTCCTGAGATATTGAAGAAAAACTATTTCGTCCTTCAAGTAAAGTGCCATTTCCGGTTTAGGGATTTCCTCCAAAATCAAATGGTTCTTTCGTATATTGATTAAAGTGTTAAATATGAAATTTGGTTACTATATAACAATTTGTTCCTGAGATATTGAAGAAAAACCATTTCGTCCTTCAAGTAAAGTGCTACTTCCTGTTTAGGGATTTCCTCCAAAATCACATGGTGCTTTAGTATACTGATTAAAGTGTTAAATATGAAATTTGGTTACTAGATAACAATTCGTTCCTGAGATATTTAAGAAAAACCATTTCGTCCTTCAAGAGAAGTGCTACTTCCGGTTTAAGGATTTCCTCCAAAATCAAATGGTGCCTTTGTATACCGATTAAAGTGTTAAATATGAAATTTGGTTACTATATAACAATTCGTTCCAGAGATACAGAACTTACAGACATTTTGCGTTACATACATCCATACAGACATACATACATACATACACCCATACGTGCCTATAATACTCTGCGAGATCCACTTGTAAAGCACGTCGTTAAGAGATCCACCAGTTCCAATTGGTAGATTTAGGTGGGAACAAAAAAACCAAATAAAATGTTAATTTTTAAAGTAGATTGTCACTTTAATACACCAACATACGAAAGTTTAGGAAAAACAGTAAGTAGCCTTTGTGAGATCCAGAGTTTGTTCATTTTAGTTTAGTAACTCGCGAACTCTAAGAGATCCGAAAGAGTCTAATATTGTCAAGATGTGACTTTATGAGATCCTGCCAATGTTGCCATTTTATACATGATTAAATAAAACATTTCTCGCTTTTGAATGCAAACTAAACGGTTTGATGGAATTAAGTGAGGAATTAAATCGGATTCAGATTAATTTGTATTTTTTATTTAAATTATTTAGGTTATAAATAGTAGGTACCACAGGCAGTACTTACCTATTACGTAAATTAAACATCAAGTTTTTTTATCTAAAAGAAACTATTTTTATTAATAAACTAATATTTACAATTTATTTAATTATATTATCATCTCTGTAAATGTCATATACAAAAGTTTAACCCTTTGCATCGATAACTGCTTGTAGACGTCTTGGCATAGATTCCACTAATTTCTGAGTTATGCATTCGGGAATATTTTGCCATTCTTCCAAAATCACTGCTTTTAGAGATTCCTTAGAGGAAATCAACCTGTCGTGTTCTTCTCTCCAATTCCTGCCACAAATTATTCTCAATTGGATTGAGATCTGGTGACTGAGGGGGAGTTTTAAGCTGTTTTTTTACATGAAAAAGCAACCATTCTTTCACAATGCGTGCAGTATGCTTCGGGTCGTTGTCTTGTTGAAACTGATATACGTCTTTCAAACCCAATTTATCGATACTAGGTTTCAAATTGTCATTTAATATATTTAAATATTGATACTTGTCCATGGTAGTATTAATAAATACAAGTTTTCCAACCCCATTGGCTGCCATGCAACTCATAAAGCATCACGTTTCCGGCTCCATGTTTAACAGTTCCGAGTAAATTTTCCTTTTTCAGTTCCATATTCGGTTCTCTCCATACCATTTGTTTTCCATCACTACCGAAAATGTTAAATTTACTTTCGTCGCTAAAAATTACTCTTTCATTTACGTACTTTTTGCAAATTCTACTCTTTTTATTCGGTTAACTTTAGAAACAAATGGTTTTTTGGGTGCAACTCGACCATTATAGCCTTTTTTTCGAAGGACTCGACGGACAGTTTCGGTAGATACTTGCTTATTGATAAGTTTTGATATTTCACAAGTCAATTTTGGCACACTTGTTTTAGGATTACACTTAATTTTCCTAACAATAAAGTTCTTATTCTTTGGTGTCAGTGTCAGTATACACTTTCTCCCTCGTCCGGCTTTATTTATAAGATTTCCTTCATTTTTAAATGTATTTATTATATTACGCACTGTACAATGATTTCTATTAACAATTTTTTCAGTTTCTCGTAAAGATTTTCCCTGACAAACTATTAAGAATTAAGTTTCTTTCTTCAATGCTAGTCTCGCTGTCTTTGCGACCCATATTGGCTAAATATGAATTAGTCCTATATTTTAGGCGAGTGATTTTATTTTATTGTCATTCTAAATAACCTGCTAAATCATCATAACATAAAAATATGATTCCATGACAGAACAGAACATGAAAAAACAGAACACGAACGAACAGAACATGAAAAAACAGAGCAGTGAAAAAACAGAGCAGTGAAAAAACAGAACAGTGAAAAAACAGAACAGTGAAAAAACAGAACAGTGAAAAAACAGAACAATAAAAAAAGAGAACACTGAAATAAAAGAACATTGACAAAACAAGGTGCATGTCACTGCCCCCCCCCAAATCGATTTTTTTAATGAAATTATTATCAATCGTTTGAGCATAGTTAGAGCCTGAATGAGCTTCTATGCCCATCACTTTAATTTCATTTTCTAGAAAGTTACGCGTATTTAAAATTTTCGAGAACTCCGAGCAAGTTACACCTGGTAATATTCGACTTTTTTATTTGATAAACTAGAAAATTTGTATTTAAAATAATAATTTTTATTAATAATATTTACAAATAACGAACACGAAAGTTAAACATAATATATTTATATGGTATATATAAGAAATTGGCATTGATTGGCTATTGTAGTCTGCCTTACTATTTTAGGCGATATTTGCAAATCATCGTATCTTTCCCATTGTCCTAAATTCGCACGCCAACTTTAACTAATATAATGTCCAACCGCATTGACATTTTTTATCAAAACAGGCGGTATAAAGCTAATTCCTCCTCGAAGGCAATACTTGTTTCCATGAAGGAGAATTTCTTGGGGAATTGCTTGTAATGGAATATCAAATTCCAAAGACGAAGGTTTATCTTTCTTCATTGGTCCACATATTTCCAAAAATAAATGCTGACCAAAAATTATGTTTCTATGTGTAAATTGCTGTCGACAGTGATCACATTTACTACCATTGTATATCTTTGAATCGCAAGTCCAACGCATTTTGTAGGTATATAATATCCTGCATTGGAAAATTAATTGCCAAAGTAGGGTATTGTTTTTCCAAAGTTTTGTCGCATTTGACACATTTCAGATATTCTAACATGGAGGGCTGATCATGATATAATTTTTCAAGTAGGTAATAACAGGTTGACGCAGTATTTAATTCCACGTGATTATTTGGCAACTTTTTTTTGTTAGCTTTTTCTAAAACATCGTTTAAAATCATAGCCCGTTTCTTGTATGTTTGTACGTTTACTCCATCACGCATAACATGAGCTATTAATTCGTATAATTTAAATTCCTTTTTCCATTGATAAAATTAGTATATTTTCGGTTTTCCGTATATGAGCAACACATAATAATAATATTATGTACTATGCTGTCAAATCCGCAGGTGTTAATTAAAGTGTAATACATTTTTCTCAATTTAATGGGTTGCAAGGTTAACACATTTCCATTTCGGAGTAACCCTATTTGGGGGCCAACGTGTCAAGAGCCCCCCCAAAGCTTTAGCGAATAACTTCGCGACCTTTGAGGCTCAAACGATAGGAATAGAAGCTCATTCAGGCTCTAACGATGCTCAAACGATTGATACTAATTTCATTAAAAAAATCGATTGGGGGGGGGGCAGTGACGCACCTCAGAATTATAATAATCCAAACTTGATAATATTGAACTACAAAGACATCTCTCTTTGAATATTATTGCAATGCAATTAGTAAAGCTCTTATATAAAAAATCATTAACTTACTGTTTCACTATAAAAATTTTACAGGAAAACTCTGCTAAAATCAGATATTTGGTTTTATTTGTATAACTTAGGGTATTAAAGTAGACAAACTATTATTTCGTCGAAATACCATTAAAAGCACCTAACGGATTTTAATTTTCAAGAATATACGAAAATTATGAAATAGTTTGCATAACATCTTTAAATTGCTTTTTTTTAAATGAATTTATATTTACATAATATTATGTTACTGAGCAAAATATACTTTACAGTGTTACTTGATGAAATATTTTGTATAGAAATTAGCCGATTCTACCAGAAGACAGATCATGCAAAAATTCATTTAATGGTATTTATAACTCAATTCCACAAAAAAATATCAGTCCAACCACAAATTTAATAAAAAAACACGATTCTATTGGTTCATAATTTTGTTTTAATTTGTGGTTGTACTTAAAAAAAACTAGTATTAAAACCGAGAAAATGTTTATAAAGTAAAAAAAGGATTCGCGATCGAGTATTTGAACTGTACACACGTTCTGGCGAGCGCTCTCTTATCAGTGCAACATATTAGCATTTGGTTGTTAGTATAAATTAAATATTCATTTTAGGAAATTTTGAATCGTAAAATTGAAATCTCATGAAGCGAAACCGACGGCGCACATTTTAGTGCTGCCTCCACACCATGGATGACACTGGCATGTTTGAATCCATCGAAAACGGCTCTCTAAAACGTAAAAATGATGATCGATCACCACAAGCTGAAGAACCACAAAAACGATATCTATGGACACAGGAACAAATTATCCAACAAAATAAATATTATCCTTTGGCAAATCTAAACAATCAGGTGAGTGGCGTCACTCCTTCAAATTCCGAAACATCTCCAAATTCTACGACTAAACCTATCATCAAAATTCCGCCCATCTTTCTCCCATCGCCAAACAATTATAAAGAGATTACCTCTGATATCAAAAAACTAATAAAAGGAACATTTACTACAACATCTGGAATAAACAGAACTCGAATAAATTTATCAGAAATTGAAGACTACAGGATATTAACAGCATATTACAAACAACACAAAGTCCAGTATTATTCTTATCAAGACCCCACAAATAAATTACTATCAGTTGTAATCAAAAATGTTCCAATATCGCTTTCAAACGACGAAATTGAAACTTATCTCAAAACATCAAACTATCCTGTTAATAAAATTACTCGTCTGACCAACAAGTACCGTGAACCGACACAAGTAATAGCAGTTGATCTAATTGATAACGACACAGGAAACGAAATTTTCAAACTGGAAAGATTGGATCATTCAATAGTAGTAGTAGAGCCTAGAAGAAGTGGTCAAAACATCCCTCAATGCCATCGATGCCAAAGATATGGACACACCCACAATTACTGCCACATGGAATATAGATGCGTCAAATGCAACGAAAGTCATCCTTACAAAAATTGTAAGAAGCCAGCTAATGTACCACCAACATGTGTCAATTGCGGGGAACACCACCCAGCTAATTTTAGAGGATGCAAATATCACGTAGAATTTCAACGTCAACAACAACGTTTCAAACCTAACTTTGCAACTACAACAACGAACAGAAGCAACGTACCATATTTACAAACAAGACCAACTCCTAATACAAATCCCTCGCGTACCTACGCAAAAGCTACAGAAAACAACCCTTTCCCCGACCTTTCATCAATTCCAAACTTTTCCTCTTCATCCACATCAATAATCGATTCCATTTTAACCTTCCTTCTAAACCTAATAACTCCTTACATAGATAAGATAAAAGCATTCTTCCTTAATCAAATCCTCCCCCAACTATTCCATGGTCAAAAATAATCTACTTCCCCTGCAAAACTTAAAAATCCTAAACTGGAATTCTAATGGGATCAAAGACAAGCGTACTCAATTTATAGACTTCCTATCAAGACATAATGTTACAATAGCCTGCATCTCGAAAATTGGACAACTGTGAAGGAGCTTCTCACTATCAAATTGGACAAACAATAATACATACCCGACTAAAAAGAAAAATGCCGAACAACATCTATTGTGATTAATAATGGAGATGTTATGTTATTCTCGATGATAATTGATTAAATATAGTATATGTGTTATAAATACTGTGTATAACAATTTATGTATTGTTGATCCGGTAATTAAAATTATCAAAAAAAAAAAAGTAAAAAAGTCGAATATTACCAGATGTAACTTGCTCGGAGTTCTCAAAAATTTTAAATACCCGTAACTTTCTAGAAAATGAAATTAAAGTGATGGGCATAGAAGCTCATTGAGGCTCTAACGATGCTCTATCGATTGGCACCAGTTTCATACAAAAATTCGAAATAGGAAGGTAAAGGGAAAAACATGTCGCCAGCCCCCCCCCCCCCAAAGTTTTCGCGAATAACTCCGCGACGGTTGAGGCTCAAACGATGGGAATGGAAGCTCATTCAGGCTCTAACGATGCTCAAACGTTTGACACCAATTTCATCCCAAAATTCCATTTGGGGGGGGCCAACGTGTCAACAGTCCCCCCAAAAGTTTTTGCGAATAACTCGGCGACGGTTGAGGCTCAAACGATGGGAATGGAAGCTCATTCAGGCTCTAACGAAGCTCAAACGTTTGACATTAATTTCATCCCAAAATTCCATTTGGGGGGGCTAACGTGTCAACAGCCCCCCCAAAAGTTTTAGCGAATAACTCCGTGACCTTTGAGGCTCAAACGACAGCAATAGAAGCTCATTCAGGCTCTAACGATGCTCAAACGATTGATACTAATTTCATTAAAAAATTCGATTTGGGGGGGTCAGTGACATGCACCTGACAAAACAGAACATTGAAAATTCAGAACAACGGGAAAAATTAAAACCCGAAATTAATTATGTAATCAGTATAATAAATAATTAATATAGTAGGTACCATGTACATAATAATGATATTACTAAATTTGTAATATTTATGCAATTAAAAAAATTGCTAAAATTAATGCAACACGATTAATTATTAGTTTATTATTATTATATTAAATTAGTGCAAATTTGCCATTCGCCGCAAAAACTTCAGCGAGTCGCGCAGGCTAACATTATTAAGAGCAAAATGAAGCAGAATGTGAAGGCAGTTGGTGCAACTGCAAGAAATGTATAGGGACAAGCATTAATCAACGTTAGTTCCGATGTATTAGAACATTATTTGCCCAGAAAATCTTCCATGACCCGAAATCTATTCAACTACAATGAAACGGCACATATTCCGAATCCGATCACAACAAATTTTTCGATCCCGGAAAATTATGCGGACTTAATTTTGCACGACACAGGAGCGAACGATCAAGAAAGAATTTTGGTGATTGGGAATGGTGAGCTACTGGGAGATACTGTTTTACCAACTATATAAGGTACATGGCATGCTAAGGTCGGCAACTCCTATCCACCTTGCATTATTTTAGAACTTCTTGTAGTGCACATTTTCAAAAGATACCGGTAAACTACTATAAACGTAATACCAGTAATACTGTAAGACAATCGGATCTAACAACGCCGTGTTTTACGCAAAGAACACATAAATGCGACGATGCCGTTCATAGTTGTCCATACGGATCTCGCAAGATGCACAATTCACGAGTTTGTAGATACGCAGATTTGAAAAGTGCAACCGTATGTATTACAATCTAACACACATTTTTAGTATAATTAGGACGATACGAGATCCATCCAAAATTAATGTTATAACATTGCACGCCATCTAAGAGATGTAGTTCCATTGAAAACGTTGCGAGATCCACCACTTCGGATCTCACAACGAAAATGGATCTCATAGCGCCGCTCATTTTCTATATGCCGGATCTCGCAAAGTACTATTCATACGGCCATACATACATACATACATACATACATACAGACATCATTGCGAAAGTAGTCAAAACGGATTCAGAAATGCTCAAAACGGATATTTCCGTTAAAATATCGACATCGAATTTTTTCATGATTACAATACTTCCTTATAGGGAAGTAAAAAGCCTCGTCAAATAACTAACCAAATAAAAAATATTAAAATATATTCCGCAAATATAAAATTGTAACCAATCAAATTTTATTGACAATTTCGTTCATAATAATTCAACCAATAGGATGTTAGAATCTCATCAATTTGAACCAATCATAATCTACTTCCTTTGACAATACAGACCACGGTGGTGTATTGTCGCGGCAATACGACCACCGTGGTCTGTATTGTCAAGTAACGATGGAAACTACGTAAACGCATACTATAAATTATTTGTTGTCAGAAAAAATTGAAATTTTATTTACGAAATTGTCAAACGAATTCCACACGATACTATAAAATTGTCGGTTAATTTTTAAACCATGGAATCTTCGTGTTTGTTGCCCTTAAAATCACCATTCGTGCTAAAGCACTCATGATGATTTTAAGGGCGACAAACACTCAGTTCCAGTTTCAAAAATTATTGCCGACAATTTGATAGTCTCTTGTGGTATTATAAATATATGAAAAATTATAGACCAACAGAATCGTGCACAAATTGTCTCGAAATTACAAATTTCTCGTAGTTATAAATTTGTGTTATAAAAGTTTTTAATAATGAAAGAATCAAAATAATGCAGTTATTTAAAAATAACCTCGTCAAATTACTAACCTAATTAAAAATCGCACATAATGTATAGTACTCCTGTAATAAATTAAGTACCTTAATCCTCTAATGGGATTTTCACTCCGTCGTTACCCAAAAAGATTACCTATTAATTGACCATCGGCGCAATCTACATACTTACCCTAACCGAACCCGGCGCAATCTGCATGTTAGATTATGAGACCCTTTAACCATCGGGCGCAGTCTACAACCTCCCTTGCTAGGACGTTAAGAGATGTGGGGCAATATTCCTAATCTCCAGAACTCCCTCTCTCTCTCTCATTAAACTGTTTCAGTTAGGACAATTCAATGCATTTCTTACGTTTAAGATGATCCTTGGGTTTTGAAAGGAGAGATCTCTGATGCTCTATATTTTTGTTGTTGTTCTTACCAGTAAGAGTCATTCAATGAGCTGGGATCATTTGGGAAATGGTTTAACTCACTCTTAGATCGACACCACTCTGGCCCTTTTTCAGGAAATAGGTATCCTTCCGAAGTTTCTTACTGCAGGAAAATATTTCTGATCCATTATTGCTGATGTTTCGGTTAATCGTACTTTACATGCTATCTTTTGAGTACCTAAACGACAAAATCAATTTATTATTTCTTTCGTTTCCGAGTTAAAATATTACCTATATTTCAAAAATTATCTTTGTAACCGTAATTATCAATTTTTATAAAAACCTTAATATAAAAAATAAAAATAGTAGTAAAGAGCTATACTGCTATATTTGATATTCAACGACATCATGTTCGAGATTCGAAACCTATAGCGCCGAACAGGTAGTCTGCCACTTAACCGCATGACTACATGTTCGGGTTAATTTTATTTCATAAATTTGAATTTGTTAAATGTTTAAAAGTTGTCTTCATGCACAAATTACACTAATAAGTCGAATGAGGCGATACTCTGGGGGGAAACCTTTTAACTTTTAAGTGCGGAAAATTTGGAATCTAATTTTTTACTAATTAAATGTATTTTTCTTCTAGGTACGTACGTAGCAATTCCTTCTATAATTTCCTACCGTCCAGTTCAGGTCGGTAAGTTAATTTTACCTCGTTTAATTATTAATTAGAATTTAATGCCAATTTCTGCGTTTATGTTCTTTGTTTTTGGAACGATGTAAATTTTATAAAAATTAAATTACACACGAGTGGCATCATCATAAAAAAACAACGTGGAAAATTTAAGTTTCATTTTGTAACGAAAACTCGGGCGAAAATCAAAAACCTACTTCGTTCACGTTTAACAGAGAACGCGATGGCAAATTTGACTTAATTACATCGTGCCTTGATGAAATTCACGAATTTACGTTAAAATATAGCAGGAGAGTGTTATAAATTACGATATAACCAACTCGTTGAATTTTCTTGTCTAATATTATTCGTTAAAAAAAAGATTAATGTGTGGAAAGCCGAAGTTCTTTCGAATTTTTTTGTAGAAAAGCAAAATTTATTTCATTCTGATTAAATTTTTCTTGCGACCTTCTTTTTTTAAACGACACGTGTAACTTTATAATTTGTAAACAAGGAATATTTAATTGGGTTCTAAATTTTTGAAAAAAGCCAGAAGATGATAAACAATGAAGAAAATAAAAATTAATGGACTGGAGTTATGGTGGCACAATTCAAATACCCGGGATCATTTGTAAATGCGGAGCATTGGAGAAGAAAGTGAATGAATGAATGAATGAACGCATTAGTCCCCTAGGAAAGTTGCTCGTTGCTTTAAAAAGGGAATTTTTAGACAAAAATAAAACTTCGACGAAACCGAGAGTGGGAAATTTGAAGCTGTTGATATATCAATCAGGACGTGTGCTTCTAAAACTGTTTGAGTGAGGTTCGTCTCTTATTTGCTCTACTTCATAGTTATTTACAAAAATAGTTAAGATGCATACAAATTTTAATTAAAAAAGTAATTAGAGATAAGTATTCCAGAAATTCGAATATTGAAACTAAACATACGGAAGATGTGAATGAGAAAGATAATTAAAACGAAACGACAGCTTATATAATTTATTATATAATATAAATTATTGTTTCGATCTTACTAATTAATTTTTTTATAACTATCTTGTAATTATATTATAGCATTATTAATTATTATTACAATTGTTATGATGCTTCCATTTATTATTACTGTTATTTTCATTAAAAAAATTAATAAGCGAAAATTCCTTGTGGTAACACCGAAACCGTAGTCATGCAATAAGATTAATGTGATCTAAATATGTTTTTTTTTGGCTGCAATCGCTTGATTAAGCTTACCTGATGACATGTAATAGATTGAAACAATTGTAGTTAGCCATATATTTTTTCATATAACTAAATTCCAAATACCACGAGTCCGACCCCCCCCACCCCTTATTCTTCCTTTATTTGTCTAACAAATATTGAGAAAGTAGTCGCCATATTGGTTGCCATAGACACCAAATTGTCTATTCCTGAAAGAAAGTAGAAACCATCGAAAGCAAAAGTTAATATTAAATTTTGATTATTTAATTTATTCAGAAGAAGAACAGTTTAAGTTTTTAATTTCCTGAAAGAAAATAGGAACCATTGAAACGAAAAGTTAATTTTTAAATTGGTTGCCATAAAAACCAAATTTTAGATATTTAATTTCTTCAGAAGAAGGGCAGTTTAGATTTTTAATTTCCTGATAGAAAATAGAAAGCATCGAAACCAAAACTTAATATGTAATTTTGATTATTTACTTTATTAGGAAGAAAAGTTTAGATTTTTAATTTATTAAAAGAAAATGGAAACTGCCGAAAACGAAAAGTTAATATTTAAATTGTTTGCCATAAAAACCAAATTTTGGATATTAAATTTATTCAGAAGAAGAGCAGTTTAAATTTTTAATTTCCCTGAAAGAAAATAGAAACCATTGAAACGAAAAGTTAATTTTTAAATTGGTTGCCATAAAAACCAAATTTTAGATATTTAATTTCTTCAGATGAAGGGCAGTTTAGATTTTTAATTTCCTGAAAGAAAATAGAAACCATCGAAACCAAAAGTTCATATTTAATGTTGATTATTTAATTAATTCGGAAGAAAAGTTTAGGTTTTTCATTTTCTAAAAGACAATGGAACCACCGAAACCAAAAGTTAATATTTAAATTGGTTGCCATAGAAACCAAATTTTAGATGGTTAATTTCTTCAGAAGAAGAGCAGTTTAGATTTTTAATTTCCCGAAAAAAAATAGAAACCATTGAAACCAAAAGTTAATAATATTTAATTTTGATTAACTATTTAATTTATTCAGAAGAAAAGTTTTGGTTTTTAATTTTTTAAAAGAAAGTGGAAACCACCGAAACCAAAAGTAAATATTTAAATTGGTTGCCATAAAAACCAAATTTTGGATTTTTAATTTCAGTTCAGATTTTTCATTTTCTAAGAACTAATATTAAAATTGGTTGCCATAGAAACCAAACTTTGGGTATATAATTTATTCAGAGGAAAAGTTTAGGAGTATAATTTTCTAAGAGAAAATGTAACCCACAGAAACCAAAAGTAAATATTTAAATTGGTTGCCATAAAAACCAAATTTTGGATTTTTAATTTCAGTTCAGATTTTTCATTTTCTAAGAACTAATATTAAAATTGGTTGCCATAGAAACCAAACTTTGGGTATATAATTTACTCAGAGGAAAAGTTTAGAAGTATAATTTTCTAACAGAAAATGTAACCCACAAAAATCAAAAGTAAATATTTAAATTGGTTGCCATAAAAACCAAATTTTGGATTTTTAATTTCAGTTCAGATTTTTCATTTTCTAAGAATTAATATTAAAATTGGTTGCCATAGAAACCAAACTTTGGGTATATAATTTATTCAGAGGAAAAGTTTAGAAGTATAATTTTCTAACAGAAAATGTAACCCACAGAAATCAAAAGTAAATATTTAAATTGATTGCCATAAAAACCAAATTTTGGATTTTTAATTTCAGTTCAGATTTTTCATTTTCTAAGAACTAATATTAAAATTGGTTGCCATAGAAACCAAACTTTGGGTATATAATTTATTCAGAGGAAAAGTTTAGAAGTATAATTTTCTAACAGAAAATGTAACCCACAGAAATCAAAAGTAAATATTTAAATTGGTTGCCATAAAAACCAAATTTTGGATTTTTAATTTCAGTTCAGATTTTTCATTTTCTAAGAACTAATATTAAAATTGGTTGCCATAGAAACCAAACTTTGGTTATATAATTTATTCAGAGGAAAAGTTTAGAAGTATAATTTTCTAACAGAAAATGTAACCCACAGAAATCAAAAGTAAATATTTAAATTGGTTGCCATAAAAACCAAATTTTGGATTTTTAATTTCAGTTCAGATTTTTCATTTTCTAAGAACTAATATTAAAATTGGTTGCCACAGAAACCAAATTTTGTGTATATAATTTATTCAGAGGAAAAGTTAAGGTTTTTAATTTTCTAACAGAAAATGGAAACCATGGAACCAAATCAATGTAGTAAATATTTAAATTTATATACGATATAACCAAAGTTTTAATTTCTAGTTTGTTCAAAAAGTTTATATTTATAGTTTTATAAGGTGGAATCAACACCTAAACAGAATGAGCACTGAGAGGTTACCACTAGCTGCACGAAAATATAATCCCCTGAGGGAAAAGAAGTGTGGGACGGCCGAGGAAAAGATGGGTGCCGGAACAGGCATTACTGCCTATACCGTGAAGTGAAGAAGAAGAAGAAGAAGTTTTATAAGGATTTGAATCCCCCCCCATGCAAGGGTAGCTAAGATTTTTAAGACACCCTCGTACCTTATATAAGATTTATTTTAGAAATTTTGGACACCCTCCTATTTTATTAATTTTTTAAATGAGAAGTTTTAATTAATTTCTTCAGAAAGAGAGCAGTTTAGATTTTAGATTTCCTAAAAGAAAATAGCAACCAAAGGTTAATATTAAATTTTGTTTATTTAATTTTTTTAGAACAGAAGTTTAGGTTTTTAATTTTTAAAAAGAAAATGGAAACCACAAAAACCAAAAGTTAAAATTGAAATTGATTTCCATAGAAGCCAAATTTTTTATACTTAATTTTCTTCAGAAAAACAAAGGTTCAATACTGAAATTGGTTGCCATAGCAACCAAATTTTGGATTTATAATTTGTTCAGAAAATAAAAAATTTAGATTTGGAGTTTTATAAGGTTTTGACTCCCCTTCCCCGTGCAAGGGAAAGTAAGATTTTTGAGGCCCCTCGTACCTTACACAAGGATTATTTTAGAAATCTCCCCCCCCCTCATTAAATAAATTTTTTATGTAAATATATAAAACAGAAGATCTGTTTGCTTGTTCGCTATACGTTTTTAGACCCTTGGACCGATCTCAACCAAATTTTGCACAGTTATTTTGTAGCTCCAGGCGCAACTATTCGTGCATAAATGGAGAAGAAATTCGCGCGGGGAAAAAAGTTATTCGCTTTTTTCGATAAATCAAATCACAAGTCAAACAAAAAATTTAATTTGTCAAAAATCGAAATAATTAATCTGACTTACTGTCTGTGATTCAAAATACTGTCAACAGATGGCGGGATGGAAATTGAGTGACGGTAAATTGCACGAACGACTGCAGGTAGCCGAAAAAAAAGTAGTAAATTGCACCCCGGGTAAACTGCACGAAATTTTGCAAACTGGTAAACTGCACTCCGAACATTTAATCCACCTCTTTGCGGCAGATCCACATTTCTTTGTGGCAGATTTAACTTTACACGGAGTATTGTTTTTTTAATTAGTTTTCTAAAGAAATATCAAAAACTAACACTAACCTAACGGCAGATCCACCTCTTCGCGGAAGATCCACCTCTTTGCGGACATGAAGATTTAACTTTACGTGAAGATTTACTTGTTTTTAATTGGTTTTCTAAAGAAATATCAAAAACTAACACTAACCTAACGGCAGATCCACCTCTTCGTGGAAGATTCACCTCTTTGAGGAAGATGTAACTTTACCTGAAGATTTAAAATTTATTTTTGCCTTTAATACGTCGAGGAGACAAATATAAATCGAAAATGTGGAATGAAATTTTCTCTAAAAACATTTGCTTTGCAACGAAAATACACATTTTGCATATTTTAAATTTTGCCCGAAATCGCCTCCGATTTTGATTTTCAATTTTGACGTCGACACTAATTTGCAAATGCTGCCGTTATTTGTCGTTTTTCGTCAACCGTCGTCATGTGCTAAATTAAAGACCGTTAATAACCGTATCCGAAGCTCCGGTTGCTTTTTCTAAATTATCCGTCGTTTCTTTGTGAGAGACCCATTTAAGTGAAAATTGTGTATAAACTTTGGACGTATGTAGCGCTCTTATTTACCGGCCGATCTTTAATTTTTAAGACGCAACGGAAGCGTATCGCGACGCTCTATAATAGTTCGTCCATAACATTCCTTCGTATTTTCAACGCCGAAGGTGTTAAACCGAATTTAAATTTCAAAATTATTTTTTCAATGAGATAGCCTAACCGTTTTTGGGAATTATAACACAAAAACGTACTCTAAACTTCTTCTGCGGTTGTCTTGGCAAAGTTGTGAATAACTTTTTGGAAAAGTGCAAAAATTTGTAATATTTGTACCGGGGGACCTGCGACACTTTTTAAATTGGAGGCGAGGTGGTCGTGGTAATGAGAACCATGCACCGACCATCAGCACCATCAGCGCACCCCCACTACCAAAATTGTTCATTTTTGAATTATTATACTTTTAAATAAAAAATATTTCAATTATACGTCGAGGGGACAAATATAAATCGAAAATGTCGAATGAAATTTTCTCGAAATAAATTTGCTTTGCAACAAAAATACACATTTTGCATATTTTAAATTTTGCCCGAAATCGCCTCCGATTTTGATTTTCAATTTTGACGTCGACACTAATTTGCAAATGCTGCCGTTATTTGTCGTTTTTCGTCAACCGTCGTCATGTGCTAAATTAAAGACCGTTAATAACCGTATCCGAAGCTCCGGTTGCTTTTTCTAAATTATCCGTCGTTTCTTTGTGAGAGACCCATTTAAGTGAAAATTGTGTATAAACTTTGGACGCATGTAGCGCTCTTATTTACCGGCCGATCTTTAATTTTTAAGACACAACGGAAGCGTATCGCGACGCTCTATAGTCCATAACATTCCTTCGTATTTTCAACGCCGAAGGTGTTAAACCGAATTTAAATTTCAAAATTATTTTTTCAATGGGATGATAGCCTTGCAAATTTTTCGAAAAAAAATTACGCTCTGATAATTATATATTAACGCCGGATATGGACGGGCAAATCGTTTTTGGGAATTATAACACAAAAACGTACTCTAAACTTCTTCTTCGGTTGTCTAAAACATTGGCAAAATTGTGAATAACTTTTTGGAAAAGTGCAAAAATTTGTAATATTTGTACCGTGGGACCTGCGACACTTTTTAAATTGGAGGCGAGGTGGTCCGCCCTGTGAGGCCGAAAGCCGAACAACTATGGCCTTTGCGGATCTATTATGGTCCTCCCCCTGTGAGGCCGAAGGCCGAACAACTATGGCCTTCTCGGATCTATTCTGGGTCTAGATGGCTAAGGGCGGCGGATGCCGCCCGTGCCAGCTAGTATTATATAAATGTAAATTTTGATAACCTAATATACATAGGTACATAAACTGGCTTGAATTAAATTATTTTTAAAAAACCTATGTTATAAACTTTAAACCCCCTACTTAAGGATTTATTAGATTTTCTGTACCCCTCCCCTTTGGTAGCGCATGGTCAATGTTTCAGACGGCCGGAAGTTTTTTTTATTAACGAAATATATTCGGTTTTTCCAATTGAAAAATGTGATCTTGCACTAAAGAAAAAAAAGAAAAATTAAGGTTTCAGAGACCGGGGGTGGGGGGGGGGTGGAATATCCTGCAGTTCTTAAAAATGTTGTATCATGTCTCTGACTGTTGCGTTTTGACTATAATTTTATATACCTAATTATGCGTTTAAACCAACAGTTGAAATTAGTTAATATTAATCATTCGGTTAAGTTAGGTGACCTACAGTTTAACACTTTCTGTTTGGAGGGTTCCGAGGCAGATTACACCTCGATGGTTTGCTATGGTCTTCTGAAGGCAGACGGTCGGAATAAAGTTCTCATTCTACCAGAATCGAACCGGATACCGCAGATGAATTCAAATTTAAATTAAAATATAATTGGAGTTGCTTCAGAAATTTAATTGATTGAATCTCATCAGGCAAGCTTAATCAGGGTTTTAATATTAATTAAAGGATTACATTATAAATTGAAATGTATTCTGGTTTTACCTCTTAGTTTAGAAGTTTGGTATACCTGGTTTACTGGAACAAAATATCTCATAGGTACAATTAAATCTTCTAGAAATGGCTTTAATTTATCTTTTAATTAAGGCAATCACACCACTTCGAACTCCTAATTGACAAGTGGAATAAAAACTATGTTCTATGTACAATTTTTTCGAATTTTGTCAAGTATAAAACGGATAAAACTGCGCATGCGGGGGTCGGACCGTTTTCGAAGTAAACATTATCGGCCGGTCGGACCGGTCTTAAATGAAAAATTATTGCACGGTCGGACCGGACAGCAGTCACTCCCTTCATTTTAAGCGCTTCTTGTATTTTGCATTTAAACCACAATTAAGGAGCAAAATATCGAATGATGAAAATAATTCTCTTCTTTTCTGTCTTCTGTTCTGAAGACTCTGAAGACTAAGGACTTCTACTTGTTAGCTTAGTCGTAAGTAGATACACTATGATCGTTCTGTCCCACATTTTTCGTCGATTAGTCAAATTAAAATTTCAATTAATAAATTTTTTTATAGTATATTATTTACTGATAGGGTCGTTTTTAAGGACTTGAAAGCCAGGTACGTTAGATAAGATATTATAAACACTATTTTGCGTGCTATAAGCTTTATTTAGAATCACAGATTGCTAAACCACAGTTGACTTGTAAAACGAATGGATTTGTGCACGATAATAATAATGAATCACTCTGTATATACAAATAATAATTACTGTAAAACTATAAAAAAGATAAATTGCAAATGCAGTTAAAATAGGGCAGAGGCTTGCATAGTAATTTGTATAATAATAAGGTATATCAAGTGAAAGCACGCACGAATAGAGCCGGTGTCCGGCCAAAAGTCAATGACTGGTTTTGCGTAAGTTAACCGCACAAAATTATTTGCAGAGTTAAGTTTGAATTTATATCAAGAGTTAATTAACATTTTTATTAATTCGATAAATTTGGCTGGTGCGTGACCCACTATAGTTGACTGCAGTATCAAATCTTTACTTTAAACATCAAAAGCCTGTAGATCAGGCTTAACATCAGACACTTTGTGGACTATATCCGGTCACACCGGACGAACCGCTCTCGAGATCTCGTTGGTAGCATCTCTCCCGGGATCAAGTAGAACTCGACGACGTGGTATAAAATGAAATAAACAATTGATACTGATGGTACCCAATAATTTAATGGTAGGTCGATGTTTAATGTTATTCATTAAGAGATGAAATTAAGAATTCACAACGAAAATCATACGCAATCAACTAATTAATAATTTACATGCGGACGAACAAAACCTACATCAAAACTGCTGGGGGTCGTAATTAATAACGAAATGCGATCCTTGACTTGAGTGGACACTATTAGAGATGGCGTTTGATGTTTTATTTTGGGGGGGGGGGGGTCATTTCAAATACATGATTTTTAATAGCAATCCCGTTAAAAAAAATATGTTTTTTAAATGATTCAGAATTCCTTTGAAAATTAATTTCCACATTGATCGTTAAATTATGAAGGTTTTCCTTTTATTAAATTCAAGTTAAGTAGCTTAAGTAATCATTGAATTACAAAATAGCGATGCAATCTATAAGCCTAGAAATATAAAAGATCAAAGGAAAGAACAAAGCAATAAAATTTAATAAAAAATATCAAATTAAACTTCTTAAAGTTGAATAATTTTCAAACAAAAAGAATGCGCCGGGCTGGTGAAAAATCGAATTTCGACTCGGACCAAACAATTTGAAATAAATGTTTCGCAATCTAAAAGGTCCAATTTAAATTAAAAGTAAATACGATATTTTATCAACCCGACCGAGCATAAAGCTTTAATTAGTTCGTGACTTTCGGACGAAATTACCCTAAATTTTCAATTATTAGTGGCAATAAAAGTTGTCCAACAACATTTTCGATAAATTAAAGAGGAATGAAATATGATGCAAAAAATTGTTTCGGTCGGTATTAGATTTATCAAGTGGATGCAGGTTTTCGGATTTAATTAAGTAGATAAATTTTGTGACGAGACAAAACAAAAAGTTTGGTGCTGCGAGAGGGACGTTTATGCATCCATCGTCTTTGTGAGCTTTAACACGGCACTAAAGCGTTTATAAGTTCGCAGATAAGAAAACAGAGCTGCTTTCGTGCTCGCAACAAATTAAATAAATTAATACATGACGTGTGCGCAAGATAAATTTGTCTTTGGGGAATTAACCTTTGAAAATAATAATTATAGTCTAAAGCTGTACGATTGTTAAGTTTTCAAAATTTAGAGATAAACTCCCGAGAGACGGTGTAAAGCAATAACAGATACAAGCTGTTTGTAGAAGTGGATTTTATAGTTGGGTCGATACGTTTTTTTTAAAATTAAGTTAGCTTCATTGTATTTCAATTTTACATTAATTAAATAAACTGGGGCGAACGACAACAATTTGTAAATTTTACTGCATTCACTAGCTTGAAATTAACCCATATAATGCTGTAAATTACGTTCTTGAATTTTTTTACAATTTATTTTTCACTATCTTGCACGGTAAATACTATTTGGAGCATGGTTGTGCGGCCTGAAGGCTGCACTGGAACTTCGTCAGTTTGGTAGTTGTTTTACGAACTGATCGAATTCGTGTTTTATATTCAGATTAATTTTTCCAGAAAAAAATATTTATTGATGCTTTCTTAGATAATATCTTTACGAATTCTGATAAATTCGATGATACGCGTCATATGAATGGATTAACGAGATAATTGGCGATTTACATTACCGTTGGTGGCGCCACCAGCAACAACAACATGGCTGTGTTTAGACGTATATTTGGACATTCAAAGTCCTATAGTCTGGTGAAAATTTGCAAACATTTCAGTATGGTGTTAAATTTATTGCAATGTTCTATTAATTAGTTGATTTTGTTGTGTTTTGAGCCTGAAGAACGAATTTTTATTTTCATTTAATACGTCACATATTAATTTCAAATTCTCCCGCATGGTGGCGTTTGCTTAATGTAAATTGCGAATATTGGTTATCAAAAAGGTTAAAATATTATGGTTTATTTTTATTGTTTATGGTTTATTATTCTATAAGTGCTTACATTGGATAGTGGCATTTCCTTTTGGAGATGAAGTCATATAGAACCCTGGGATCGAACCATCAATAATATGCTATCATAACAATAATAATTCTTACTCTCCCACGAAAACAGTCGACTAAATACGGATTTTGTCGAGTGAGAAGAAAAAACGATTTCAGTTTTTGTGTGAAATGGATTGGTTCCTAAACAAATTTTACTACACCATAATTGTAGTCCATTAAATTGTAAGTGTTCAGTCCATGTAGTCCATTAAATAATTTTACACAATAAAAGGTTATAATCTAATTTGTAGATAATTGTATGTGCTTAAAAAAGCATTAAGCTATGAACACTAAAAAATCAGTAGGTTTGGTGGTCTGGCCATTCGAAGTTAGACATTAAACAAATTGATTCAATAGGTTAGGTTAGGTGGTAGTCCAATTAAAAGTTTTGGTAGTCCATTGCTTTTCTGTAATTAACCAATCAAAATATAATGTCAAGTTAACCCTCTTTCAATCGATTTTTTCACTTACTTTTAGATCATTTGATCGAAAATGATGTGTAGAGGTTTGATAGTCCAATAAAAAGTTTTGATAGTTTATTGTTTAATCACAATTAATTAATGAAGTTAAAGTTTTATTTATACGCATGCGCTATACATCGCGTGGATGCAATGTCAATTATCTCAATTTTGTATGCCTAACGTTTGGTAGTCCAATTTAAAATAATAATAATGTCGACTTTCTCCGCCTGACCTTCAGTAAAAAAACTTTAAAGGAATCTTTTCGGTTTATTTTATTTACTCCCCCCCCCACTCCCAAGCAATTCACTTAAATAAACAAAAACTGACTGGAAAGGGCGACAGTATGTCGTGCATGCGGCTACAAAACCGGAGGCTATTAAATAGTTCCCAACACGTGGTGATCCGAAGAGCCATCTTGATAAATGTTGGGTTATTCCATATACCCCCCCCCCTCCGGATTATTTAATTTGACAATGAAGAGTATTAATATTTTCAAATTAACACTAGAATATATTATGTTTGAATTTAAATTTTGTGCCCTCCCATTGAAAGAAGTCACGAAACGCCACTGCTTATTGATTAAGAATTATTTACTTAAACACCAGCATTCTTGAACCGTTACAAATAAAACCACCTTACATAGAAGATTAGGTGAGGCGTTTACCTGAAATTAAGATGGTGCAGTTCGGCTAGGAGCATTTTCTGGTGCAATTCGGGATTTTACGGCCTCCAAGGAAACGAAAAAATAGTTACGACAGATATCGTAACTTTTTCGTAAGATTAATAGTTTCGTAGTAATCACAATATGGACAAATTAGAATACGGAACAAGTATGCAGGTAGGCATTTATGTACGATTATTAATTTATTTTGCAGAAAATCCGATTTTTCGCGTTAACCGATCGGTATATCATTTTTACCTCCTATGTCCATATTAGCTCGGTTAATTGAAGTTCTACTGTATCTACTTTTCAAAATGACGTTCAGCATCTTGTTAGAATGAATATGACAATGAATGAAAGTTGAATCAATTCGTGGAAACCAAAAATACAAAATTTGATTAATCACAATTTAACTGGAGAAGTTTGCTTAGAAAATGCGCTGGAAGCTATACATTGTTATACTACTTATGCACTAAATTTTCTATACACATGTATATAATGTATTCTCATATTGTGGGACGTTGAAGATCTTCAAAGCAATCAATGGAAACGCGATTTGTTTACATGGGTGGTAATATTAGAACGAGGCCAAAGACCGAGCTTATTATGACGCTCGCCGACCGTACTTCCTAGTTTATAAAATAAAATCGCAGGTTGTGACTTGGTTTGTCCGCTATCTCCTTCTAAACTAAAGGACATTAAGGATCTCCAAGGATATCGATGGAAAGACAGTTATTTTACAAAGTCGTAGACTGTTAGGAAGGCCGAAGGCCGAGACGATCATGATGGCCACTGGCCGCCAGTGTTACAGAGCTAGGCAATGGTCGGCCGGTATACCGACCATATTACCTGGTATTAAATTATGTAGTGAGCCTAAAGGCCGCACTGAACCCTTTTACGTTGATAACAATAACTAAAAAATTAAATTAGTTTTCCTTTATTCCCTTCTGCGCATGTTCTAGGCAAAGTACGAGGCCGAAGGCCGAGCAAATTATGATGGCTTCTGGTAGTAGTCAATATAATTAAATCTCAGGTATCTCGTTCTAAAGCACGGGACAAAGAGAGAGTCATCAGCATATCAATAAAACGCACGTATACAATTTGTAGGCTTTTCGCGAGGCCGAAGGTCGAGCTAATTATCTCGTTTTATATTAACATTATATTATAATAAGTGATTGCCATAATTGTACGGCCTAAAGACCGCGCTGATCTTATTTATGTTGATAACCAAGAAAGATATCTATGAGAGTTTTCTGTACTTTCTTCTACCCATATCGCAGGCAACGTGCGAGGCCGAGGGCCGAGCCTATTATGACGGCTACCACCTAGTTCACAGTATTACTTAATTTATGTAATTAATTGCCAGGTTGAGACTTCGGTATTTTCTCCTAAATTATAAGACGTAAAGAGAAGATCATCAAATCAACGGAAAAACAATATCCGAGGCCGAAGGCCAAGGTCATAATGGCTACCACGGGCTGCCCATCTCTTGGAGTTAGGTAATTGGGCGACCAGTAGGTCCACCACATTACCTAGTATTAAATTAATATTACATAGAAAGCAATTGCCATATTTGGCCGAACTGTAATGCTTAGAAAAGCAATTACAAACAGAAGGACAGAACTTGACAAATTATTACTCCTTGATAAAAACTGTATTTATACTTTCGTAGATAATCGACGCGTATGAACGGATTAATAAAAAAAGAAATCAGTTATCAAAAAATATTCATCTTTATGGACGTGGTTAATTAATTAAAAGGATATCTTACAATAGTTCTTTGTAAAGCATGAAATTTAATTGAAAGTCTGATCTATTACAAACATGCGATAGATGATGATATTCTTTCCTTGAACCGGAAGTGGGTATTAATAGTAATTAATTCTCAAATTTTTTAAGTAAATTTAATAATGGCCTTCCGTATCCTAATAGAATTAATGTGAACAAAATTATTTCAAGAAGTAGATCTCGGCTCTTTCTTCATATATACTTGTCTCTAGTTCTCTCTACCTTAATGGAAGTTTAATCAATACGTGGAAACTGTTAATCAAAAATTTCAATTAATTGCGCTGGAAGCCCACCTGTTGTATTACTGATGCATTTCAAATTTGAACTCATAATATATAACCAAATCTCAATTTATGTTCCTGTATGTCCGCCATTTACCCTATAACTAAAGCTATAAATGACAAGACAATTTCTATAAACATTTCGTAGGTTAAGTGCGAGGCCGAAGGCCGAGCTAAATAAAATTTCTTTTTATTATATTATTAACTACGTATATAAAGACGTAGAGGATCATCAAGGGTATTAATAGAAAGCTCGTAGAGCCAGGTAATAGACCGACACCACTTCCTGAGTGATTCCCATGATTGTGCAGCTTATGGGCCGCTTAAACGGTGGTTTTATCAGGGTTACCAATTTGATAAGACGGCATGCTTAAAAAAACCGTATTTTTTACAACACTTTTTCGTTCGTTTTTGCGAGTTTCCGAAGAACTTCGATATAATGAGAATAATGGTAAAACTTTAAAGTATTTTACGCGATGCCATTGGCATAACACCGCGGAGTTAAAAAAAGCCTACATGATGTGCAAAGGCCAATTAATTAACCGAAAACAAAGTTAGCGTTTATTATATTTAACGGATTCTATTGGATAATAAGTTAAAATAGCAAGGGTAGATTTCAAGGTCGTGAACGTCCAGAACACAAGGAAAATTTTACTACCTTCCGGATGACGTGACACGCCTGTACTTCGTAGTGCAATAAATTTACATTAACAATGAAGTAGGTAAATGAGAATTGATATTTACAAACAAAACGGGAAATAAATTAATATGGATTAATTATTGAAGAGAGGCAATCGACATGCGAAATTTAGTGACAATGATGAATTTAATGGTGCAGGGCCGCACGTAATATTTTTAAACTTTACCGTGAGTTTAAATTTAAAAATTTTTCATTTTTACTTCTGCGTAGAGCAATAAGATAGACAATGGCCTCAGGAAAGGCTATTGTCTGCGTCTCCGCTCCGATAGGGTGGCATAGACGTTGCCGCTCATTTCCGTCAGTGCTGTGATGGTCTTCGCTGTAAGCTGGAGTACAATTTCCGCTGGATACGTGGGGCCTCCTGGGTAGCTGGGGAGAGACCTCTCTATTCTCGTGAAACCTCTTGCTAGGGCCCGTCTTCGCCTTCTGTGGTTCCGTCCACTCATCTCTTGCTATCTCGGAGCTGCCACCTCCGATGCCTTGGAAGGCTAGAGGTGGAGGAGTGTCTCTTGTGGGGGCTCTTTTTCTCCCCACAGGGGATGGCGTGGAGAGGAGTGTGGAGGTGGTGGGTACCGGTCTTAGCCTGGAAATCTTTGGGATAGGGTAGCAGGGGTTACTCTGCTTCCAGGGCTTCTTGTCTCACGATGCCCATCGCTTTTGCATTTCGCACAGTATGGCTTTGCTCTCTCTGAAGTCCCCGCTCCAATCTGACCCTCAACGGTTTCTGAGCTGGTGGCTCGGCTCGGGTCCGGCTGTGGTAGATGTGGGGTTGTCGGGGAGTTGTTATTGTACTCTGAACCTCGTCCAGCCCACTGTGACTTTTCCGCTCTGCCAAAGGGCTTTTGCCACGGTCGGACCTACCCCCACGATAGTGTTTGGCTCCTCCACATTCCTTGTGCCAAAATTTCCCTCGTGGTGTCCGCCTCCAAGCCGTGGATATCGACGTACTCATTTTGGATCATATCCTCCGCCTTTGGGATTTTCTATTACCTGGTGGACTTCATCCACTATGCCGCCAAACTTCTTCATACTGTCGACCAGGTTTTACTTCCTTAGATTTCCGAGGGAATCTGTCAGGCTCAGGATATTTTCCAGCGGTGCTGGAAGCAGTGGATGCTTTCAAATTGTTTTCTTGCCTGGAAGCTGTCTTGTTCGGTCATAGTGGTCTGCTTTTCAGCATATCAACCGTTTGTCTCCTCGCATAGCTTGCTTAACCTTGGTGATTTCGCCTGTGCACCTCATGACTCTTGGAGATGTCCGTCAAGATCTCTCATTGGCGGTTCAAAGCCTCGACTATGACGCTTATGGCAGCCGGGGCTATGCCTACACTTTGCACAGGAGTCAGAGGTGTTTTGTTTTGTCGAGTTTACCTCTTTATGCGTTTTGTTCATTGTGTTGATGTTTCCCACGGAGGTCTGTCTAGCCAGCCTCCTGGTGAAAGAGGTACATTTCCTGCTTTGACGTGTGAGAAGGTCGGAAAATTCAATAATGTCGGTGTCGATCCCTATCTCTACTTGATTATCTTTGGATGTTGTCCTTTGGTCGTTGCCAGTAGATCTTTCAAACGTCAGAGCCGGGCCACATACTGGCGGCGTAATCACTCCATCATCCGCTTCTTTGAAGATTATTTTCAGAGTCGTTTACCCCAAGAAATCGCTCGAGACGTCCATCCGTTTTGCTCCCGGACGCCATTCAGATCTTGCATGATTATCACCACCGTAAATTAGAAGGAAGGCAGCTGTTCTTTTTTACGAGTGAACGATTTATTCCGCTGGTGGTAGTTTATTACCCACCTACCCTTCTCTCCACCAGGGGACGCACTCTCTAAGAGTTTCAGCCTCTCCCGGAGATTATCCCAATACCTAAAATTGTGTTAGTTGGCAAATCCGTTCAAGAAAAAACTTGATTTGTCGCTGAGACAAATATACTATTTATCATCTTAAATTCCTTAGGACTATCAAAATCGTCTTCGTCAAGTTGTTGGCGAATTTTTAAATTTTATTTTGAATTTTGTTTTACCCCTGTTACTTTTGAAATAAACATCCGGTGTATTGTACAAAATGCCGCAAGGGATTACAGTAGGTTCCCAAAAAATATTACGGAATTGTTTGGGCGATCTTTGAGCTCTGGGGTTTCGAAGTAATTTGTTGTATTTACCAAGTAAATTGAATGTAAGATCAATAGAAGCTAAATAATAAATTACAATTTAGTATATCGATTGTTGTTTATGTATTTGTGCGATAAGAGAAAAGTCAATGGAGCACATTTGATCGACAGTATGGTTTCAACATAAGCGACTTTCCCATTATTGTATTATCGAAACGGCAAAATGGAGACACAATAAATTCAATCATACCATTTTTTGTGATCGATTACCCTACCGCAAGTCCAGTTAGGCAGTCGCGTGGGTGCGGGGGTCGAAACACCAAACGAAGTCGGTAAAACACGAAGTAAACTAAAAGGAAAAATTGAGAGAATGCTGCACAGATTGGGCGCCAGACAAAAGGGGAGTGAGGGGCCGATAAAAATCCTGTTAAATGGTTTCGTTTTAAAATGACATTTGACTTAATCCGCAGGGATTTATAACGTGTTTATCCAAAAATAAACAGGAAAAGTTTTCCACTATCAATAAATTGTCTGGCTGAATTATCCTACCGTGTCCTGTAGAGAACCACTTTATGGTGGGTTCGTTTTCCTTTGAATTTACTACATGTAATATGTAGCACGCATTACGAAACGCTAATACGAGACAACATAAAAGCAGCACAAAATATTTCCTGTTTCTTGTATTGTTTACAGTTGCGACCTAATTCCCGTTTTTCATGAAAATTTCGCTAACCAGACAATTTAATTAAAATTGTTGACCTAACAACAACAATAAGATTCCGGAATTTTTGCTTTGATAACCGGGATTTTTAGTCTAAGAGCTTTCGCTTTCACATAAAAAAAATTCTTTTAACGAAACAATAATTAGAAAGAAATTTTTTCCGAAACTTTTCTTTAGAAGTGGAAGAACGCGCAATAATTTAAGATTTGAGGGTGGATTTTTGTTATATTGTTAAAATTCCGGATTGTTATCTTTATTTGTCCGAAGTAAAAAAGGGTCAATTGCCTAAATAAATCTTGCTGTAAGAAACGCTCATCAGAAACACGTTTTTCAGCCCGTAAAAAAGTTTTGAAAAAATATTACGATGCATTACCTTAATTTACCGTTCCTCGTGGGTGGGTTAAGAAAACTTTTTCCGATGCTAAATAAAAGCGCAAGAAGTGGAATGAAAAACAAATAAAGGCAATAAATGCAAATGGATATACATAAGCTCGAATGCACAAGAGAAGCTTTATGAAAAAGATATTGAGCTGAAAACACGTTTTCAGTCTTCAGCTATTTCAGACCCACATAAAACCACATTGCTTCATTTTAAAATTCGACAATTATTCCCGACCCGATAATTATTATTAATCAATTTTATTTTTCCTCTTCCTCCACCTCGTCCGCCCAAGTTCATGTCGACTAAGCATCTTCAAGAATGAAAAAGTATCAGGGGCTATGCGTTTATTGAAAGTTTGTGGGATCTGCAAACAATAAATTACAAGTCCAGTCACAAAACTGGTGAGGCCCGATAAAATGTTGCTGACAAAGTGCAGCGGATATGGAAACGGTTCAGCAGTCAGCTGTGAATATTTATAATCCTTCTTGAGCCAAAAGTACAATTCGTGTTATTCAAAATGCAGTTTTCGACAACCCCATGATTTATCCGCCCTTACAGCAAAAATTTTATGACTTCCATTATGACCAATTTGAATTGTTATTTCCTCCAACATTTTGAGAGACCCTGCAAATGCTAAAATAAAATAAATTAATTACACTTTCTCTAAAGTTACTGCTTAAATAAAAAAGAGTCCAAAGGTTTTCTTTTGAAATTGAAAACCCTTTATGCCGTGTAATAGTTTATTTGAATTTTTCCATCCGGGCTTTAGAAAGTGAACGCTTTATAAAAAAACTCGTTTAATGTCTTTAATATCCTGAAGGATACATGTTTAGTCACATTGAGCAAATTTAAAGAAACTCCAGCGCTATATATTTTCTTTTTTTTATATGGAACGAGCTTGCGGCAGGAAAAGCAAGCTTTTTTTTAATTCAGTGCTGAAAGGAACTCGACTTATTTTTAGGGACCAGATGCCTGTTTGTCGCATCCGTACTTATTTATTTCGGCATCCTTTTGTGCCACTTACCCCATATTTTACTTCAAAAGGTGATTATTAGATTTTCAAATCGATCAATCATTTTTGTAGCACTTTGTATGTATATTTACAATTTTATACAAATACATGGTGAGCCAGACTGTTCGTATCAGGTATTTATTTCAAAAACGGTTTTAATGGGAAACAATCTTTCCCCTTTTCCCTCTTTTCGCAAGTTAGCGAAATCTGATCAAAAGTGTCAGGATGTAGGTATGCGTTGCACGGACAGTAGTACGAGGGTTGGGTGGCCCACGGTTTACCTCCTATCTAGCCGCTTGTTTGCAGTACGCAAACAAGCGACTGACAAGAGTGAGAAGAAGAAGTATCTGGAACAAAAAAATCTAGTAGATATAAAGAGCAAGTCGAGATAGCCATCGATGATCCGATTATGGATTAAAGTTTAATTAACGTTTTACGGAAATAAGACGAACTGCAGTAAATCTGAGGAGGTTAACTGGACAGATTTAGCAAAACCTTCCGAAGAAAAAAGAAGGCTACAAAAGTGAAAAAGAAACAGGAAGGGTTTTAGAGGTAGCAGAAAAATCAACACTGAGGCGTTGCTAATGACATGATTGAGGTCATGAAGAAGCATCGAAAAATACTCGAGCAAGTAGTCACAAATATCTCTATAAGCCACGACAAAATAGCAAAAATAAAACTAGAATTGAGAAAAAGAGCAATCCAAATACTGGAACAACAATGATCATCGAGTACGTCCAGAAGAACATCGAAATCGAACATCGAGCATTACTGGGATAGAAGAAGAGGCGACAAACAGAACAAGTACAGCGAAAAAGAATAAACCATGGAAAAAGGTAATATTCTTCTTCTTCGCGTGCCTATCCGTTACCGGATGTTGGCGACCTCTCTCCTATGTATGTGTTGTGCATTTGTAGTACTATCACACACATAGGGGACCTACTTGTTTAACGCGGGCTCCGAACCGCGGGAAGTGTATACACTTCATCTCCAGAGAGGCTGTTCTAAGCATATTACACCTCGGTGGTTTGCCATTGCCTTCCGAGGGGAGACGGTCAGAATAAAGTTTTTACTGAGCCCGGAGTCGAACCGGGCATTCCGCATTAGCAGCAATGCACTTAACTGCTTAAGCTGATCACCGTCTCAAAGGTAATATAGAAGAATACATTTAGGGCGACTTAGATCTAGAATGCATCACCTCTGCAGAAGAACCTTGTAACGAATTTTTGTCTTAAAATTTGTTCCCAATAATTATTTAATTGGCACTTCTCGCTCCATCTAGCGGTCGAACTGGGAAGAGAGATTGGGAAAAGATAAGGCACTTGAATCGGCGCAATCGGTCACTCTGGTCAGGGCTGTCGATCCGAAAGGTTGTGTTTTGGAGTGCATCGAATGAAGTGATCGTGGTGAAAACCAAGTCAGATTGGAAGATCAACCACCCACTGTAGTTGGGGATTCTCTTGATTTCTACTGCATCAATTCTCGAGCACCGAGGTTCCGTCCGTTTTGGAATATTTTGGGGGTGCGGACCTGACCAGACGTCTAAGGTATTTCGTATCATTTCGATTTAATTAATTTATTGTTTTTTTTATTGTTTTAACATTTTGGTTTTTCCTTTTGCCTCGCATTTTTAAATTGCAAAGTGGTTGCCGAAATTACGATTAGTTTGCAGGTTTTGTGTCTCTGCGTCGATATTAATGTTTAAGTTTTATGTTTTTAAAATTATTAATTAGTAATTATGATGTTTTATTTATTAAATTTAAACTACGTATTATCTAGGTAACATCGTGCAGTGCTGGCTGAATGCATTGGCATAGGGATTCCGAAGTGATCGACATAGGTTCAAATCTTGTATTTGAAATTTTATGTTCGATATTTTTTGTGTTTATTTTTATTTATATGTTTTTTTGAAAGTAGGTAGCGATGCACGACCTAAGTACAGGGTGTTGAGTTTCATGGGGGGCGCTTCCGCTGGGTTAATTGTTTGGAAGTTCGTTGTGGTTCCACCGTTTTGGGATTTTTAATGACCACTCGAACGTTCTCTTGATTGATTCGGGGAGGGGTTCTTGGTGGAAGTGTCTTTGCTACTGTAGTGGTCCTGGTCGGCTAATGTACTTTCCATCTGACATCGCTAGATTTATCACCTAAAGGCAACGACCATCTAGTTGCTACCTTATTTTTGTTATATTAGCCAAGCTGTTCCTTGATCTTCTTCGGGGCATTCATTTGAGATGACCCGCGGCCTTCGCCGCCGCTACAACGAGCTGGTTTATACCTAACATCAGGGCCCCACGCAAATTAAGTAGAAATTTATTTTCTGTGTGGACATATCTGATCCGAGCTACCTTCTCATTAGAGATAGTGAGAACAGATTATGTTTCAATCTCAACCAGAAGAAAACCGCTGGACCGTACAAGGATAAAGGCCAGGGATATTAGAGTAAGGAGAACGGCGAAAAAAAGGAAATAACAAAAATAATGGTACAGACAGGAAAACTACCTAGGAGGAGGAGGCCACCCGCACTCATTATCCAAGTGTCGGAGGACTTTCCATACCCAATCATTTGACGAAACAGCTACAGGGGACATCAACAGAGATTTTCCAGAATTCCTGGAAGAAAACAGAAAACTAAGAACAAAACTGGAAGAGAGCATTAAACCTGGTAAGATTAAATCAATGACTAAATCTAGACCTTTATCCAATGACCCAACAGAAGAGTTTCCTATTAATAGGAACATTGAGGGTATTGAGGGACAGTTTATAATAATGTCCCTAAGGCAAGTATTTGGAAATACCAAAATAGTCAATGCAAAAATTGACGAAGAGGAGAGAGACTCTCGTGGATGCCCTAAGGTGAAGATAAGCCTTTCGAATGCTTACAACGTGGTGATGGCAGAGATGTAGCAGGATCAACACAGAAATTAGGAACACTCGGCCAGAGCACTCGGCCACAGATTGAAAGGAGTCCTCTTCTGCATTGACTGCGGAACCAGGAAAAGTGAACAAGAACGAAACGAAGAACTCAACGAAATTGAGACAGTACGACGAAAATAAAGAAGAACCCCAGCGATCGCTAGAAGAACTACAGAAGATAATCTGGGGGGGGGGTCGACTTCCCCAATACTTTTAAAAGTAGCCTCGACCCTTTATGAAACAGTCCTGAGAAAGTGAAGATTCGTATTTAATAACCAAGTCCAGAAAATAAGTCGACGTTGAAAATCTTGTTCACTTAGCTCTTGGTCCATGTTGACTTGGTGGTCCGTTAATCCCCCCCGCCTGTTAAAATTTGTTTTTAAATAGCTAGCTCCCGATTTCTTAGAGCTAGAACCCAAATATTAAAGCTCGCATCCCCTAGGTTTGTCCACAAAGCAATTTTTCTACAGTGCGGGGGGGGGGCAAAGTAACGCCAAGAATTTACGGGCACGCTGAAGATATCTTTCAACGTAAAATATCTCGACCCCCATTGGTCCTACCAACCGCTTAAAAAACGAACTAAAAATTGCTTTTAAAAAAATGCAACCCAATCCTTTTTATTATGCAATAAAATAATTAAATTAGTGCAATAATTCAAATTGTCAATTAATGTGGTACAAAAATTCCGGAAGCTGAGAACTAAATAATTGTGACAATGGAACATAAAATTATATCATCGCATTTGACATATTCTGCAACTGCAACGCAGACATATGTGACTATTAATTAATTTATTACCCAGTATGTATACAAAATTTAATTACACTTAATTAACTATCACCATTCGATTATCTGTTGTTATTATGATGCACAAATAAATTTATGTCAAATGTTGCTGTCGTAACTTTTCAATTAATTTCATTACAACGAAGCTTTCATGATGGCTTTCAGATTATTTAGTGCAGAACCGGCTCTACGCTGTGCGACAATTTCGTGTTTAATTTGGTATGAATAATTTGTAAAAGTCAGGTTTCAAAGATTTAAATGACAAAATTCTTAATGTCCCTGCGAACTTCTATCGTAATTACAATATGTCAGCGTTTACAGGTGCTTTAGATGTCCTTCCTATAAATTAAACAAACATTTTCAAAATTACCCGTAAGACATCAAATTTATTTTTTGAAAATTAAAAATTTATCAAAGGAATTAAATTGCATGGTAATTTTGATAATGAAGGTCTTGAAGATTTAATATATAACTCCATATTTATTTTTACCTTAAATTAAAATAAATGAGAAATTTACTTTAGATTACTAGGAAACTTTTACGTAATTTGACATAGTGGAAATCCAATTTTAAAATATTGAGTAGAAAATAAGTAGCATTTTAACATTTAGTAGAACTTGTAGAATTGATTTAAATTTGAATCGCTTGTTAAAAAGTTAAAAAATATAAGTTTTTTATATTTTAAAAAGTCATTCCAGTTCTAAATTATTATATTACCTTACTATATTTAATTAGTTTAAGTCGCAGCGAGTCGGAGGCGTGAATTCCGATAATCCGCCAGATTGTTAGATCTGTTTATTGAAAATGGTGACCAATAACAACAGGAAATTGCTGCTAGTGCTTCTTCAATAAACGGATTCTCATTATCGTTGCTATGGAAACTTGGGGGAGGTCTTGGGGGGATAGAGTAACCCCTCGGGTACTGCCCAGACTCATCATGTTATAATAATGGTCAAGAATACCCCCAGATACATTTCCATCATTACTCACATCGGTTAATTTTCTGGAATTTCAAGTGAAGGTGCAATCACGTGGGGGGAGGTACATAAATAATATTCATATATTCTAATTGTCCCGATTTCTTAAATCATCAGGTGCCTGTTCTCAAAAAGTATTCACTGTGGAATTATCCCCCAGACCCCCTGGTCTGTAGTAGAAATCGTGTAGCTTTGTTTCCATTTCTGAAGATCCTGCACAAATGACGGGAGCTATTATTAGAGGCTAATTCATAGTTGCTAGTGGACAACCACTGCAAATGTAAGGTAATGCGCATTGCACTACACAGTTTGGCCAGTGAGATATGGAAAAAACTATAATATATTATAATACTGCCGTCCTTAGTTAAAACGTCTTAACTAACAAATTGGTTTGCTCCTAACTCCTAACACTTGATATAACCTTATAATATAGAAGGCATTAAATAATATTTTATAATTACAACAGCGTTTTAACATCTAAGAGTACATCAAGTCATTTTTATTTTGAAAATCAATTTGTTGGTTAGGACGTCTTAACTAAGGACAGCAGCATCTGACAATTAGCTATAATATTATAACTGATCCTGACTACCAAATGTTAACACAATTTAAAAATATGTTTTATATTTTTTTTACCTCCTCTTCCCCAAACTCCAAGATTTCTTCCACCATGGGTTTTCCCCCGATTTGGAAGGGTTCTCCTGATATAGAGGAACTGAAGTTAATAACCCCCTACTCCCGGCCCAGAATCATGGTAAGTTTTATAATTTATGTATATTCCAATGCTTCCTGACATTGTCCTGGAAGGTCTTCCAATTTTCGCTTTAAATAAATTCAGCAGAGGGCCAAATGGAGTAATAAATAAAAACAAATTTGCTTCTTTGGAATGACCTAAAACTAGTGATCGTTGCCATGGTAACCGCGAAGTGGGGGGCTCTAGCGACATTCAGCTTGGGGTTACTTTCATGTGCCTTGATGTTTCTTATTAATTATATATTTGGATTAAAACAAGATCATAAGGCTTCTTGCTATACTTTGTATAGAAGCCTAAAAGTGATAAATGAAGGGTATTCCATACCCCCCCAACTCTCGGTTTCTACGGAAACGATTAGCGAACGATTTTAAGATGAAATGCTTTTATTTTTTAATTTAAGAAACCGAATTTTATTAAGGGAAACCGGCAAGCAGAGACTAAAAAAAGAAGGGGAACACTGACCGGGGGGTCTGGGGGGTATAGAATACCCCCCAGGTACAGAAAAGTGAGTATTCTTCGAAAACAGGAACCGGATGATTTAGGAAATCTGGGAACTATGAATATATGGAATATTTGAAATTATTTCCTTCATCATGGTGGAAACCGAGTCGTTTAGGGGCATTCTAGCTACCAAAAGTTAACAGAACTAAAAAATATTATCTATGTATTCCTCCTTTCCCCGCCGCGTGATTTCACCTTCAGTTGAAATTCCAGACAATTAGCTGCTAGTTAAAATTTCACTCCCGCCCTAGATGTTTTTGACTAGCAAAGTGATGGTAACGTCGGTATGCGAGGGACGTGGGTCCCAACCACGAGCTTTCACTGAAAAGGTTAGATGGTATCCCCTCTCTCAGGGACATAAAATACGGCTGTGTAGTTAACAGTTTAATTGACACACAAATTATCAACAAAATCACAAGTGGCAACAACCTTCAGGTGGTGAAATATATAAATGCTGGTTTCTGACGGAAACCAGCCAAAGGTAACAAAAGCGTGAAGCAATCCTCCCCGTAGGGAGATTCAGTGAACCACAAAAAAAAACTAAGGTGTCAAACAACTACACCTTTCAATGATGACGTTAATAAAAGACTCGTATATTTAAAAAGAGCAATCACAACTAAAAATATTAGATTAAAGGCCTCACCTGAGCGCTCGGGAGTTCACACGATCTTAGTGACAGGGACTCCAATCAATTCAGAGGGACTGCTCACGAGGTTGGATGTTGAATGGTCGTCCACCAGATCCCCACCACGAGGATGGACTGCACGCTCGATGATGACGGTTCTCACAGCGACCCACGACCCCGGCCGCAGGATGATGACTGGACTGTTGGATACCGTTGACCAACAACTGCGGTTCCAAAGTTGACGTTAAATTGATGGCACGCAGGACAGCTCGCTCTGGTTACGGATAGGATAGTTACCACGACAAATATTGTAGTTCGACGATCAAAGGCAAACGGACACGAACGAATAAATGACTGATGACGGACTTCAGCAAAAGCGGGTTGATGTTAAAAAATTCGACTGAGCTCTCTCTGTTGACAGTAATGTCGCAACGAAAATCCCCAAGAGCTGATAACCAAATACAAAATATGGCGACGAAACGGCAGATGTAGATAACGTAAATCTGGTACGGAACTTCCGTAATCAGAAAAAAATTATGCAGGTTTCACCCCTACGCACTCGTGGTTAATGTAGAATAATTAGATGTTCTTGAATTTACTAGCACCCGAATAAATCGACCATGGTCACAGCACCACGCACCCTCTACGAACTTCTCGCTTAGACGTCCCGAACAAAAGTGATTGTCAAACCCTCGCGGCTCACGAAAAATGACAGCGAAACTGGCAGTGGCTACACTACCATCCCAATGAATTTGAAATAATTGGCAGTGGCCAAAACAAATTAATTGCTGAAGGTTGATATATATGACGATGAAGATCTAAAATTCGTCATAGACGATGAAATCATAAAAGTTATGATGATGATGGTGGGAGGTTTATATAAAAGGGGGGTAATTTATACTCCCCCAAACCACCGGATTCCGAAGCCATGATTATTAGAATGAATGAATCGGAAAAAATTAAAATAAAATAAGGTAATATCAAAGAGCTCGTGGCGGAAAAAACCGAAAAACCATTGAGGAAGGGGGACTTAGAATATATTTTTTAGTTGTGTTAACTTGTGGGCATCAGGATCAGTTACCATATTTTAGCCAATACTTCTAATAAGATTTTTGCGACATAACTGGGGGGGGGGGCGGTAAATCAATGATACATGCTTGACTTTTACAATACCTCGATTACTTCATGTAAAATTGAAAATGAATTAGAGTGACTGGAGGGTTAAGAATTTAAAAAAATTTAGGGCCGAACTTTTCAACCCCAGTTCAAGTTTCAGATTGTTAAGTGTTAGGAAAGCTTACGGGTACGGTTCCCTAAGGGTGGCGGCTCCAAATAAATTGAAAATTTCCTATTGCAAAGAGGAAGGTTTATATAGTTTACTGATATAATTTAAACTTGAGAAGGTATTATCAAAATTTTGAGTAAATCGAATTTGAAGTTTGCAAATTTACATGTAAAATTAACGAGATTCCCGCGCGTCGCTCATTCTGTTGACGGTACGTGCAATATGAATGCCCCTATCACTTAGAGTATTTCGCACCGGCAGATGCAGCTCGTCTCTCGTACATGTAACATCGATTATTTTGTGTTTTTACGCGATTTTTTGGGGGTGAAACGTAATAGTTTACTGCCCCATACTGCAACTATACTTTTTAATGCTATTTCAAGGGTCTCTAAGCTCCCGGTTTCATTTATCCCGGTTTTTTTATGGGAGGCGCCTTCTCGTATTTTTAGCATAGTAACCAGAGTCAAAACCGCCCTGTAGAGGTGCAGAGCGGAGCGGAGCGCAGCGGCGCCCCGAAAGGGTAGGTTTTGACTATGGATAAACCTCCCTATCGAATGCACACCGCAAAAATCGATGAAAAATTCGCTAAATTTACGTACTTTCAAATTGATTTTTCTCGAAATTTTATGTATATCATCTCGAGTCAAATTTTTACAGTATACTCTATAAACCTTCCTCTTTGCTATAGGAAAATTTTAAATTTGTTTGGGGTGACCACCCTTAGGCCACCGTCCCCAAGCTTACTTCTACGGATCATCAAAATAAAACTCAAATTTTGTAGAAATACTAGAAATACTTAAAATTAAAATAATGTAGTGACCGGCTTGTGTGAGGGATATGGAACAATTTAAATTTTGTTCAAGGTACTTCGGATTAGTTGACGTAAAATTTAAAATAAAATGGAGACCGGGGGGTCTGGGGGGTATGGAATACCCCCCAGGACAATATGAGGAAGTATTGGAATTCACATCAAACTTATGATGATGGACCAGGGGGGGGGTATTCCATACCCCCCAGACCCCCCGGTTTATAAAATTTCTGTAGTATATTGTAAGCTCCTTTGATAAAATTAATAATTGTTAATAAATAAAAATATCGTAAATCTCAATTACCATTTTTCGTTAAAAAAGTCAGGAATTGTCTTGTTAGTCCAGTCAAATTAGACGAAAAAAGGGGTTCAGCTCGGAAAAATTCCCACCTAGCTGAATTTTGGTACACATCTTTATGACATCCTTGTAAACAATATGTAAAAATCGGTCACGAAATTGGCCTTTTTTTAATATCTCGTTTTTTATTAGTCGTACAATAAAAAGTTTTAGATACAATTTGTAGAGGAGGTAATTATCTACAAAAATGGTCTTATGACATTTTCACGTTAAGTTGATAGTTTTTGCGTTATAAGGCCAACAAAATGGACACTTTTAATGAAATATGATTTTTCAAATTTTGATCGGAAATTTTGTGAACGATATTAATTTGCAAATGCTGCCGTTATTTGTCGTTTTTCGTCCACCATCGTCATATACTAAATCAAAGACCGTCGAAAACCGCATCCGACTCTTCCATAAGTTTTACTAAATTATCGACGGTTCTCGCGCCGGAGGCGAATTAAGGCGAAAATTGTGCAAAAACGTCAACGCCTCTGGAGCGCTTATTTACGAACCGATTCTTAATTTTTAAGATGCGACTACATCATCTAATAAAACTGGAGGGTATTCCATATTTCCTAAACCTCCAGACCCCCCCCCCCCCCCGGAGACATTTATTTATTCTCTGATTACGGTTATTATAGTCACATTATCTTTAATGAATTAAAAAGAACTGTTTTGTTCTGAAATTACGTAAATTTCAGATTTTGCTGTAGATTTTCTTTTTACTAAATAGTTTACTAAACTACTAGATGAAATTTTCTGTAAATCCCCGCATAGATCAACTTTCTAGCTCGAACAATGAGCTCTCAACGTTGTACATTTTTACCCCTTTTCTAAAGTTGTAAATAAAATTCTGTGTAAGGTTAAAAATAAAATTTTCCTTTCCAAACCTAGTATTTTTTTTGTGGAAACCCCTTAATTTATATTTTACTATAGGTAAATTTAATTGGTAAAATACGAAGTTGAGCAAAAACTCGAAGAACGTAATAATTTTATGAGAATTTTCTTTAAATCGGAAAAGCCAGAAAATGTTTAGATTTTCCCGAAATGTAATTTTTATGTTATTTTATCACTGTACTTGTGTATAAGGTCAAAGCTTTAGTACTTCTTCGCTACATAAGAGTGTCAGTTCGTGCTGTGATTGAGGACCATCAAAATCCGCCAATTTCATCCGATCCCTCTTTACGAGCGCTTTCCTCCAAGACAGATGGGCGCATAAAAACATGCAGCCTTTTCTGCACTTAACTATGCAGATCACCATTCCGCGTTATCGTTTCCGACTTACTTAAAGGAATTACTCAAAAAGTTAGACGTCTCTTTAAAAAGAAATTTGAAAAGTAAAAAAGTGCAGCCATGTCGAATTCGTGCAGCAAATAAGTCAATGTGTTGTTTAACGCCCCAGCTTTTACCACGCTTCGCGTATAACGTAAGAGGGTGCAAATTTCAGGGGTTATATTTATATTTTATCACTGTAGTTTACAAATGTGCTAAATTCGAAAGATGAGGCGGAATTTTAAAAAGTAAAATTTATTTGCTATTAAAAAAGCGTCGACTGTTGGAACTTTTTCGAGTCGTTTTTGTTAGGTGTACAGGAATAACGAATTAAATTTAACTTCGCGATGCCTTGTGTGGAGGAGTCGACGGAGATTTTTAGATTTTGGGTTTTTTCTTTCTATTTAATGCGGTTACGGATATGATCTCGCTGTGGGAGGAAATTAAAGTTAAGTTTAAGTGAAACTTTTCAAAGTTGGCAGCAGCAAAAATTGTGAATTTTCTCGAGGCGCTCTTTATCAGTGTCGATATAAGATGAACGGTGTTGGGCTTTTATTAAACATCTCATCTGCATGCTGACTGATGGATTTGCAATAAGTGATCGCGGAGCGAAGGGGCGATTTTTTTGTAAACTCAAGATGACGCGTCAGTTGTGATTGAACGATTATAAAGAGTTTTCGTGACTTATTTTACTATTCAGTAGCTGTAAAATAAGCGATCAAATTCGTTTCCAACATTCGACATTAAATGATAAGAGCTTAATGGGTGGAATTTCTTATTTTTTACTAACCCTAAAAAATTGTCAGTCATTTTGAAAGTGTGAAATGTTAAGATTCGCTGATCCTGGCGAGGTGACGCCTTCGTCTTTGAAAATATCAACACCAATACGAATCCGGAACAGAGGAAATTAATAAATAATTGAATGCCCCAGGCTTTACACGCACTGATGGTTGCGCTGATTGAATATTAAGTTGGGGGTCATTTATGCCCAAGTTTGGCACCAACCCTTTTTGCACCCTCAACAAATGCGCTCTATTTGCCTTGAGTATTGCAAATAATTTTAATAAGCTGGATGTTACGGATCAAAAAATTTAATTTGCAGGAGTGGCTAATTTGGCAATCGTCTCCCCTATTAATTTTTTTCCAATATCACACATATAACCCCACCACGAAGCGGTGCGCACTTTTTGATAAGGACTTGTCACTTATCAGCAGATGAAACTGTTCGATACCGACGCTTTATGTTGTTGGGCTCAAAAATGTAATAAGTTTTTTTATGATTATTGCCGGACTTAGCGATACTACGCACTTTTGTCGAAATGCGAAGCAGTTTCGTGGTAACGACACGAAACACATCTAAATCTTCCAATTTATTTGCTTGGTCCTTATAAAGAAACGCTGACTATTTTGAAAATCATGGCGAAATTCTTGTGAATGCGTCACGTTACATTTTTTGCTACACTTTACCTTTAAATTGCTGGACATTCCTGACACGCCTTTTACAGACTCACGCGTCGAGGGTGAAAAACTTTTCAGCTTTCCATTGAGTGCACGTTTTCTCCGACCAGTGCATTTTATTGCGTTTATGTTCTACATTTACAATTTCCTGCACGTAAGAAAGCTCCAAGGTAAATATCTCGCAAACCGTTACAAAAAAAACTCTTATCTATAAATTTTGTATTTGCACAATAATTAACAGACGCTATAAATTTCAAATTTTATTTAAAAAATCGTCTAGCTATCCTCGTAAAGCGTAGGGTCAGGTATATTCAAACTGGAGAGAAAATTTCACGTAATCGCGATGCACAAATTATAAAATGCGATATTCTTAATTCATTTCGAAAATAAAGTGTGACATTCATTTGCAAGCCCCTGGTTAACCGTAGCACCCCCCACACAGACAAATCCACTGCAAACAAATGTTGAAATTTATTTCTTATTCAACTAGGAAATTTTATATTTTAAAACCAATTACAACTCTAATTAAAAGTCAATAAAAGGAACAAAATGTAGAAAAACTTTACTCAATTTCATAAAGATAATGCGCTACATATTTTATAATAATTTCAATCAGAGAATAAATAAATGTTGAACACTGCCGGGGGGGAGGGGGGGGTCTGGGAAGCCTAGGAGGTATGGAATACCCTCTAGTTTTATTAGGTGATCTAGTTTAAGAGAGTTAATCTACAAAAATGTATTTTTTCTACTGACGCGCAAATTTAGATTAACAAGATTCAATTTGTTACAAAACAATTCCTTACTTTTTTGAAAGAAGAGTATAAAATTTAATGAAAAACGGTAATACAATGTTATCGTTTTTGTTTAATTTAATTATGTACAATTATTAATTTTATCGGAGGAGCTTACAATTTACTACAGAAAATAAATTTTTGTAAACCGGGGGGTCTGGGGGGTATGGAGTACCCCCCAGGTACACGTCATGTATACTTCCTGGTCCATCATCATATAATTAAGTTTGATGTGAATTCCAATACTTCCTCATATTGTCCTGGGGGGTATTCCATACCCCCCTGACCCCCCGGTTGCCATTTTATTTTAAATTTTACGTTTAATTTGATGATCCGTACAAGCATAAAGTAAACTTTACCTAACACTTAATAATCTGAAACTTGAACTGGGGTTGAAAAGTTTGGCCTTAAAGTTTTTCAAATTATTAAACTTCCAGGTATGAAATACCCTCTCCCCTAGTAGAAAATAGTTGAAAAAATAAAAAGTGTACAAAGCTGATATTCTAAAACATGGGAAGTCATTGGTTTCCTGCCCCCCCCCCCAGTTATGTCGCAGAAATCTGAAGTTCGTGCAATATAAAATATTGTAACTGATCCTGGTGACCACAAGTTAACACAACTAAAAAATATATTCAATGGCCCCCCTTCTTCAATGATTTTTCGGTTAATACAATTTTATCGTATTTTGTTTTACTTAATTTTGTATAATTATTAATGTTATCGGAGGAGCTTACAATTTACTACAGAAATTGAAATTTTGTAAACCGGGGGATTTGGGGGGTATGGAATACCCCCCAGATACACGTCATGTATACCTTCCTGGTCCATCATCATAAGTTTAATGTGAATTCCAATAGTTACTCATATCGGCCTGGCGTATATTCGGTATAAAATCATCCGGTTCCTGTTTTCGAAGAGTACTCGCTTTTCTGTACCTGGGGTGTATTCCATACCCCCAGACCCCCCGGTCAGTGTTCCCCTTCTTTTTTAAGTCTCCGCTTGCCGGTTTCCGTTAATAAAATTCGGCCTCTTAAATTTAAAAAAAAGTTAACACTTAACATCGTTCGCTAATCGTTTCCGTAGAAACTGGGAGTTTGGAGGGTCACTTTTACGTAAATAATTAATTAATAAAAATCATTACGACGCATGACAGTAATCACAAATTGAATGTCGCTAGGGAATTATTCCATACCCCGTCCCGCCCCCCCTTCGCGGTTACCATAGCAACGATCACTAGATTTAGGTCATTCCATAGAAACAAAATTTTGGAATTAACTTCACGATCGATTTTGTTAAAATTTGGTGTAGTTCTAAGTTATACCAAATAAACTTACATGTATTTTTGTATTTTCCCCTACAACGAGCCATTCACATTGTAAGGGACTCCAAAATAATTCAAATTTGGCTTACAAAGGTTTGATAAATTATTTCTATTGGCTGAACTACCGTTTTGTTTTTGAAACGTACATATTCAATACGCTTTTTCAGTGAGTATTCTAGTATGAATAATTAAGGTAAAAAAATATTGACGTTGAGTGGGGGTCCCCGAGAAAACGTGTAATTTAAAATTCTCAACAAAAAAATTATCTTTCGCACAGTTTCTGGGCCGGGAGTAGGGCGTATTAACTTCAGTTCCTCTATAAAGAACCCGTCCAAATCGGGGGAAAACCCATGGTGGAAAAAACCGGGAAATCTTGGAGTTTGGGGAAGGGGAGGAAAAATATAAAACATATTTTTAAATTGTATCTATTAATTGATAGTCGCGATCAGTTATAATATTTTAGTTAATTGTCAGATACTGTTGTCCTTAGTTAAGACGTCCTAACTAACAAATTGATTTTCAGAAAAAAATGACTTGGTGTATTCGTAGATGTTAAAACGCTGTTGTAATTATAAAATATTATTTAATGCCTTCTATATTATAGGCTTATATTAAATGTTAAGAGTTAGATAAGCAAATCAATTTGTTAGTTAGGAAGTTTTAACTAAGGATGACAGTATTATAATATATTATAGCTTTTTTTCCATATCTCACTGGCCCAAACTGTGTAGTGCAATGCGCTTCACCTTGCATTTGCACTGGTCATCCACTAGCAACTATGAATTAGCCTCTAATAAAAATGTCCGTCATTTGTGCAAGATATTCAGAAATGGAAACAAAGCTATACGATTTTTACTACAGACCGGGGGGTCTGGGGGGTATGGAATACCCCCCAGGTACATCAAAGCTACGATATGAGTAATGATTGAAATTCATATCAAATTTATGATGAGGAGTCTGGAGAATATACCAAATATCGTGTACCTGGGGGTTATTCTATACCCCCCAGATCCCCCCGTTTACATTACCATTATTGAAACTAAAAAACACCTCCAATAAATTGGCTATACGACTTTTACCACAGACCGGGGGGTCTGGGGGGTATGGAATACCCCCAGGCACACGTCAAGTATACCCCATGGTCCATCATCATAAGTTTGATGTGAATTCCAATAATTACTCATATTGTTCTGGGGGGGTATTCCATACCCCAGATCCCCGGGACCGACCGGTTTTCAAGGTAAATTATCATCAGGACCATAATAATCAGGATGCTATTTTAGTTTTTTATTTATAAACAATGCAAAAAATTACATTACAGGCATTAAAAAAGGCACAGAATTCGTTTCAAATTTCATTATGATTTTTTAAACCTCTTTCGCTTTATAATTTGAAATAACTCAAATTTTCCGGGCAAGCTGAAATTTGTTACTCGCGTGTATTTGAATGTCCAATTGCACTCCCCTAAATTCCCTGAGGTCATCTCCCCTAATTCAGAATTTTAAGTCCTAAGACGTGAAATGTTACAAAAAGTGGAGTAAATAATTTTAAAGAATAAAATGGAAAGTTGATTAATAAATCATAATAAAACGTGCTTGGGGGGGGGGGGGATCGAGTACCCCTCTTCCAACTTAAGATGTACTGAACATAATAATGGTAATTATAAAAAGTGGATACATAAAAATTAACAAACGTAGACCGGAGGTAGGGGGGTTGAAATGATCTAAATAAATAATTTTAAATAATGAAAAGGTTTTGATTCATAGTAAAATGTATAGTTGGAGCGGGGTGGGGGGGGGGTATTCCATACTCCTCAGACCCGCCGGTCTGAGGAGATTTTTTCACTAAGAGTATTATACCAAAAAACTGTTTAATTTGTTATAGTTTTACAGCATTTCGAGTGAAAGTTCGGACAATACTTGTCAAATTCAATTCAATTAGGTGTAAAAAATCCATTTGATGAATTCGGTGTATATCAAAAATGGAAGTGAGAGATTGCGTTCGATCACCAGAACATCCTGGATAAATGTTTAAAACTACCCGGGGGGGGGGTCTGAGGGGTTATAAATGACCCTCGAGCCTGTGACAAACTGAACAAATTATTTCAAGTAATAAAGGGGAAGTTGACTGAAAAATCATAGTAAAACGAGCAACAATCAATTTCCTATGTTGGGGGGATAGGAATATTCTAGAATATTCGTCTAGGAAATCTCCCCTCACTCCCCGGTGTCCATAGCAACGAAGTCTAGATTTATTTTGTACTTACGATTCTATTCTAAACGATTCAATTTTTAGATATTTCTCTTTGGTAATTTACCGGATTTATCCTTTCATGAGCGTCAATTGTGGTTTTCTGCCAGTTTTGCATTAAGTAATATTAAAACCATTATGAAAGCTTAGTCGTTATGAAATTAATTGAAAATTTCGCATAAAGCCCGAAGCAGAGTAAACATTCGTCCCCCGCACGGATTCGATTGGAATGGAAAAAGTTTATTATATTTTAAATGGGGTGGCCGAATATTCTGAAAAAATACACATATTAAATCGCTTGTAAGGCTTTCTTAGAAAAACATTCATTTACCCGTCATACTTAGATCAACGAAAACATTTTTTAAATTGTTTTCAGATTTATATAATAACAATAGCAATCAGAGAAAATGTGCAGGTAAATATTGATATGAAATTCAAGGATTTGGAAATGAAAGAATGCACAAGAACGATTTTTAAAAGAGGACTCGCCCCAAGGCGAGCGAACGAGATAGACGTGAGTCGAGTCGTGCTTTTTTAATTAATGAATATTTGTAATTTTTAACAATCATATTTGATTTGAGAAAATAAATTAAATTGTTTATAAGTTGAGAAAAGTGCGCATGATTGAAATTTGTGGATGTGAATTTAAAAATAAAAATAAAATTACTTGATTGAAATTTATTTGATTAAAAATTAATTATTGGATTATTGAAGATATTTTGAATGGTTATATGGAAATTGATATAAAATCTCTGAAAACCACGGGTTTTAATTTTAAATTTACTTTACTTGACTTATCGCTGGGGGTATTTCAAACCCCCCGAACCGTCCGGTTTTCATGGTAAACTATCACCAACATCATAAAAATTGGGATGCTATTTCAGTTTTTTATTTATATTTTAACAAATTTGTGGGAATTTTTGGATACCCAATAAATTGTATTCCTACTTTTCTATATTATTTTACACTTAACTATCGAGTTTGGTTCATTCGGGATCTCCTGCGAGGTTTTGATCAAAAATCGCGTCTAAGCACGTGCTTATAAACTTCCACTAAAATTAAGTAAGCTGTTTAATTTCCAATAAAAATTGCAAAAAATCCAATCTGCACTAATTTAATCTAATTCGTTAATACAGTTTGCAGAAAAAATTTCAAAATGTGATCGAATGAAGATGCAAATTTTTGCGCTTTTAATTGGAAATTTGCAGAATCGGACTAGAAGATCGATAAAAAAAGAAATTTTAATTAATAATATTATTTCGGACGAATGGACTTGGAGCATGCATAACCTCGTTAGTGTCCGTCCAAATGAAGCTAACTATATTATCGCTCGCTTCACTCGCACAACACAAGGAACATTTTAGAACGCTACCTCCAGCGGTTGTTAACGAAAAGAAAAAAATATTTGTAAATTGGAATGGCTATAAAATTACATGAGTATTTCAAAATCAACAATCATAATGGGTTTTTGTACACCTATCGTCTTTCGTCGAGCGTTTTATGGTTCAATGTGGGATTTGTCTTCGCCACCTTTTTTACTGCAAAACCCACATCCTTTCAATCATAAACAATTATTTGATACATCAATAAATTTTATGTTTTGGAGTCAAGCGGTCCAATTATAAAGGGATTACATATAAATTAGAATTTTAACATATCATTAAATTTAATCATCAGTTAAGTTTATTTAAATAATTAAACAGTTTGATATAGAACCCTTAATTGGATATAAGATCCTTTGCATGGAGAATTCAATAAATTTGTGTTTATGATTTAACATTCAAATGGCAACTAATTTACTAAATTAATTAGCACATTTGTGTTTATAGTTGTTGTATCAGGTTTGTATTAGAAAAATTCGTACCGCGTTGATGGGCGCTGTTTTATGGATTACTTAGCCTTTTAATTGCAGTTCTTTTAAAAGTTGCTGTTAAACAAAAGTTGGACGTGATGGCCGGGCAACTTTATTAAAGTTTCCTTTGAGTTTTGTGGCCAATTTAAACGATGTTTCTGGTTTTTATTATAACCACCGAAAGTTTTTTTGGGGTAATAGCTTTCGATTCGCATTAACATAAATCGAATACCCTTGAGTACACATCAAGGAAGAGACATCGACTAACGCTTATCGCAAACCCCAAACGAGCTTTTCGCTCAATATTATGGCGAACATTAAGTTTAAACTTTAACCACCTTTTAATAAATTTCAATCTTTTCTCCTTCTAGTTTACTATTGGAAATCAAAAATAGAAAAAGGGAATTGGGCGGCCGTCAATTTTGAATATATCGCAAGTCGGGTGTGGGCATTTGAATAATTCAAATAAGAACACGGTAATAAATAACTAGAAAACTGCGCAAATCGTGTTGAAGTAAAAAAGCAAATACGAAAACGTACACCACCAAGAAAGAAATACTACACCATTTTTCTCTTTTTATGCATTAGTTTCTGGTAACAAGCTTTTTTCTGCTTCCTTTAAAAGCGACGTCAAACAAACAACAATTTGAATAGATATTAAAGTTAAGCAGCCGAAGAAGGAATAAAGAGAACACTAAGATTAACTTAAATTGTTCCAATCTCACTTTAGAATTTTTTTTCAACACAAAAAAATGATTTCAGAAAATAAGGTTCGATCAACCATACAATGCGGCTAAACGACAACGAAACATACTTTTAAAATGCGCCGTCGGAGGATAATAAGATTGCCCACGCCTGCCGCGTATTCAATTTTATTATAATTTTCAATTTTGTTCAATTCGTAACGACAAAATTAACTACGTTTAATCGTCACCACAGTTCCCGCGTGAGTCTTTTCCAAATCTCTCCGCCCCTTCCAGCAATACAATTGGACGGAGAGAGAACTGCGGGTAGTCGCGCACGAAAATATTTCTACTTTACAGTTAATAATGATACCTTTTAAAAGCTGTTACCATTTATCATGCTATCTCGCTTTTATTCAGAAAATTGTCGACGCATTCGATCTTTTTAAAATAAAATAAATTTTTTTTATATTGAAAGATAAATTTCAAGGCAAACGGTAAGAACTTCGAACAAAAGAATACTGAAAAGTAGACAGAGGTTTTTAATAAATGTTGTTGCTTAATGGCCAGAAAAAAGCATTCACAGATCGGTGAACCGGAATTTGAAATGAGAATGTGTTGTTTCTTTAAAAGTTTAAAAGAGGGGGGGGGGCAGAATAACCAACACTTTCGCAAAGTATCGATAAAGATTAAATTTGACAAATTAATTCTGTCTGTTGTAGTTCGGTCAATGAAAGTCGACGGTCTGAAAGACTTTTAATTTACAACTCGAATTCGTTCAAAAATAAGATCATAGAAACATCCTATATGACCTTCTAATGCGCGATTGACGCATGGTTGTGCAGCCTCAAGCCACGGCCAAGAGTTTTCGTGGCTTTTGAAAGCGGATTAATGATCCGTAAGCGGAGAGAACTTCTGCAGCATCCTCAAGTTCAATAAACGTTCTCTATTGATCATCGTCTGCTGACCGGTGGGTTTCGGGGAATACCCGGAACATCCATCGGAGGGTATGGGGTAATCAAAATTAATTATTTAAAATAATACAAGCGGGAGATTATTTACAAATTAGAATAAGACGTGCAACAATTAATTACGAACGCTGGGGGGTATTCCATAACACCCAGACCCCCCGGACTGCCGAGTTTTTATGGTAACGATTACCAAAACCATCAGGATAAGGATGCTATTTCTTCTCAACCTTTTCTGTAGAAACTTAAGTATCAGGTGTTTTAGAAATACTGAAGATACTAATTTGGCAATTAAAAAAATTTCAGACAGAAATATCGAACACAGACCGGGTCTGGGGGGGGATGGAATACCTCCCTGGTACAGGCAATCTAAATAATCAAAATTAATTATTTAAAACTATAAAAGCGAAAGATTATTCATAAATTATAATAAGATGTGCAACAATCAATTACTTATCCCTGGGGGGTATTCCTTAACCCCCCAGACACCCGGACCGTCGAGTTTTCATGATAACGATCATGATGCTATTTCTTATCATCCCTTTCTGTAGGAACTTCACTATTTTAAGGCATTCTGAACAAACTATTAGAAATCAAAGAAGGTGCACACATAAAAATAGGGGGGTATGGAATACCCCCCAAGTACAGCAATCTAGATAATCAAAATAAATTATTAAAATAATAAAAGCGAAAGATGATTCATAAGTTATAATAAGAATTGCAACATCAATTAGTTTTCCTATTGCCCCCAGACCCCCCGGACCGCCGAATCTTTGGCGGTAACGATCTCCAGGACCATCAGCATCAGGATGCTATTTTTATCATTCTTTTCTGAAGAATCTCCACTTTAATATTGTTCAGGCGGACTTAACAAACTCATAGCAGTTAAAGAAAGTGCACATAGACCGGAGGGGCGTCTGGGGTATGAAATACCCCCTATGTGGAAGCACTCTAGATAATCAAATTAAAAAGATTTAAATAATAATAGCGAAAGATGATTCGTACAACAGTTAATTACTTATTCTCGACCCCTGAGGATCAGGACGTTGTGTCAATTTTTTATTTATACCCGATTGGTAATATTTGAGTTTGTATTGGCATTGTCAAATAAGAGGGCAATAATTTACCGTTTTAGAGTGCTGAATGTCATCTACGATGACAATCTCAGAGATTGCGTTCGATCGCCAGAATATCCTGTATAAATATTGAAAACTATCGGCGGGGGGGGGGGGGTTATGAATGATCCTCGAGCCTGAGACGAACTAAATAAATTATTTCAAATAATAAAAGGGAAGTTGACTAAAAATAATTATTATTAAACGTGCAGAAATAAATTTCCTATCCTTGGGGGGGGGGAATATTCGTCTTAACTTAGTAAAAAAGGGATAAACGTAATACTCGTAGCAATCAGAGAAAATTTGTAGATATAAATATTGGACTTGGACCATGAGTGGTCTAACTAAATAACTCCAATCACACCAAAACGGAAAAGGGAAAAACAAAATTGTAAAAATGGGGAAATTCCCCCCCTTCCGGTCACCATAGCGGCGAACTCCGGGATTATTTCGTACTTACGATTCTACTCTACAATTATTTTTTTCAAAATTTAATATTTAGAAATTTGTAATTTTTAAAATAAAGCTTAAAAAACCCCTGGAAATAAATTTTGTGTTAAAAAGTTCTGTTTCCTTAAATTTCAGAATGGTGACAAATTTCTAGAAAAATAGGAGTGCAAAACTAAGGATTTTTTAAGCTTTTCCTTCCTGCAAAATTTGCATCGTGTGGATGGGAGTTTTCTGAAAAAGCTGAAATTTCACCCCTTGGATTTGCATTTTGGTAAAAATTATGTTTAATCATCAATCTTGTAGCCTTTTAGCCAACATCTTGTAGTTCATAGAACCAATAGGAGCCGAAATGTATTAATTTTGCAAACTCTTGAAATTGCAAAAATTGCTACACCCTTTGAAACAAATAAGGGCGCCACACGAAAACAAAAAGGAATAAAATTAAAGTAATGTAATTTCAAATAAAAATTTTAAAAATGGTAGAGCAACCACGGAATGCCCTTTTAAGTGTCATCTGTATAATTATTTAAACATAGGCAACTCGTCAAGCAAATGGACATCTTAATTGTCTTAGTGTATGTTCGGTTTCGTTGTTACCCCCTTAAGGGTACCAACATTTTTTTTTAATTCTGAAGTTATCATCATATGAATGAATGTAATATCCAAAATTCGGTTGCTAGTATGACAATCAATTTTAATATTAACTGTTGGAAAATGAATGAGAACTAAATTCCAAATGAAGAAAATATCCAAAATTTGGATTTCATGGCAACGAATTTCAGTATAAACTTTTGGAAAATGAATAAATTAATTCGGAATGAATACAATATTCAAAATATGATTGATATGGTAATCAATTTTAAAACTGACTTTTGCAAAATGAACATCAATGAGTTTCTAATAAATAAAATATTCAAAATTTGGTTTCCATGGCAACCGATTGTTCAGTATTAACTTTTGGAAAATGAATTCCTAATGAATACGATATTCAAAATTTGATTGATACGGCAATAAATCTTAAAATTTACTTTCGAAATCGAATATCAATGAATTCCGAATTAATAAAATATTCAAAATTTGGTTTCCATAGCAACGAATTTCAGTATTAATTTTTGGAAAATGAATATATGAGCTCGGAATGAATATATTATTCGGTGAGAGTGTCATAACCACCGCCACTACGAACTAACTTGTAACCTTCCTAATGGAAAGATGAAGGTTTATATAGGCCCCTACTACAAAAAAATTGTGAGAATGTATTATCAAAATTTTGAGTAAATCGATTTTGAAGTTAGCTAATTTTCATGTAATTCAGTGGTAAAATTAACGAGATTCCCGCGCGTCGCTCATTCTGTGGTCGGTCCGTGCGTAATGAATGACCCTAACACTTAGAGTATTTCGCACCGGCAGATGCAGCTCGACGCTCCTACATGTAACATCGATTATTTTTTGTTTTTACACGATTTTTTGGGGGTGAAACGTAATAGTTTACTGCCCCATACCGCAACTATACTTTTTAATGCTATTTCGAGGGTCTCTCACATCCCGGTTTCATTTATCCCGGTTTTTTTGATGGGTGGCGCTTCTCGTATGTTTAGCCTAGTAACCAGAGTCAAAACCGCCCTGGAGGGGTGCAGAGCGGAGCGGAGCGCAGCGGCGCCCTGTAAGGGTAGGTTTTTACGATGGATTACCCTCCTTATCGAATGCACACCCCAAAATTCGAAGGCAAAAAATTTTTAATTTTTTCACTTTTTCGGTAATACATGGGATATTTTCCATTTTTTTGATTATATTTATTACTAATATCCACTAATCACACCCCCATCTAACCGAATTTCAAAGAAAAATTCAAATCGGAGCGAAAAAATTTCACTCGATTTCAAGGGACCACGGGCGAACGATGTACATCGACCGGGGTCTGCCGCATACTCGATGCTAATTTCCCGTACTTTTCAAATTGATTTTTCTCAAAATTTTGACTATACTTCCTCGGGCGAAATTTTTACAGTACACTCTAATAAGGTTCCTTTTGCTATAAAAAAATTTTGAAATGATTTGGGGTGGCGGTGGTTAGGTAATTCTTCCCTATTATTCAAAATATGATTGATATGGTATTCGATTTTAAAATTGACTTCTGAAAAATGAATATCAATGAATTTCTAATGAATAAAATATTTAAAATTTGGGTTCCATCGCAACCGATTGTTCAGTATTAACTTTTGGAAAATTAATTCCGAATGGATACAATATTCAAAATTTGATTGATGCGGCAATAAATCTTAAAATTTACTTTCGAAAAACGAATATCAATGAATTCCGAATGAATGAAATATTCAAAATTTGGTTTCCATAGCAACGAATTTCAGTATTAATTTTTGGAAAATGAATAAATGAACTCGGAATGAATACAATATTCAAAATATGATTGATATGGCAATCAATTTTAAAATTGACTTTTGCAAAATGAACATCAATGAATTATTTCTAATGAATATAATATTCAAAAATTTGGTTTCCATGGCAACGGATTGTTCAGTATTAACTTTTGGAAAATTAATTCCGAATCAATACAATATTCAAAATTTGATTGATGCGGCAATAAATCTTAAAATTTACTTTCGAAAAACGAATATCAATGAATTCCGAATGAATAAAATATTCAAAATTTGGTTTCCATAGCAACGAATTTCAGTATTAATTTTTGGAAAATGAATAAATGAACTCGGAATGAATACAATATTCAAAATATGATTGATATGACAATCAATTTTAAAATTGACTTTTGCAAAATGAACATCAATGAATTATTTCTAATGAATATAATATTCAAAAATTTGGTTTCCATGGCAACGGATTGTTCAGTATTAACTTTTGGAAAATGAATTCCGAATGAATACAATATTCAAAATATGACTGATACGACAATAAATCTTAAAATTAACTTTCAAAAACGAATATCAATGAATTTCGAATGAATAAAATATTCAAAATTTGGTTTTCATGGGAACGAATTTGAGTATTAACTTTTGGAAAATGAATAAGTGAATCTGGAATCAATACAATATTCAAAATATGATTGATATGATAATCAATTTTAATATTAACTTTCGAAAAACGAATATCAATGAATTTCGAATAAATAAAATATTCAAAATTTGGTTTCCATGTCAACGAATTTCAGTATAAACATTTGGAAAATGAATAAATGAATTTGGAATGAATACAATATTCAAAATATGATCAATATGGCAATCAATTTCAAAATATACTTTAAAAAAACGAATGTCAATGAATAAAATATTCAAAATTTGGTTTCCATGACAACCAAGATTAACTTTTGGAAAATGAATAAATGAATTCCAGTATCCAAAATTTGGTTTCTGTAGCAACCAACATCAACAGTATTAATTTATGTAAAATAAGAATTTAAACTTTTCTTCTCCTGAATGCATACATCAAAAATTTACAAATATTTTCTCTCTATCTGTGGCTATTTTAAACTGCGAGAAGCAGATTTGAACAAATTTTGGATATTTTTCTTAGGATGTTGGCTAGCTCGATAGCGTTTTCTGGTTTGGTTGTCTTCCTGTTCCACTTCCTCTTCTGTTTATCTTTTATTTCCTTTGTTAAGATTTTCTTTTCGTCAATTCTACGGAGTGTAATGTATCTTTTTCAGTTGAAGTCTTCTGCAATCATCTTGAGCAAGAACATGCTATTAATCGGGGTTGATCCTCCCCCTCCCTATCGCACTTGATCCTGCGTTAAGCATAAAAATATAAAAAAGCTCTTGAGCCATTGGCTTGATATATTAAAACCGAAAAGCTAAATTACATTTCTAAATTATGAAAAATCAATTGACACTATAAATAAAATTTGTGCGAGATATCTCGCATTATTCACACGGCGCGCGGCAAGTCGGTTTGAGTTCGATTCCCAATCGAGAGGTAACTTCAAATAAAATAACCTTACACTTTCAACATTCCTTTTAATTAAGCTCGTTTATTTTATTACATAATTGAGTTAAGAGTGCGTGCACAATGTAACTAAAAGGTTTTTGATTAAAGTGTCCCATTTTACATAAAATTATGTTGCGCACACGTTAGGATACCACGACATTCTGCTACTAATTCAATATTTGCGTGTCACTAAAAATTATGTCAAGTTTAGAGAGGATTTAATGAAATACTTTATAGACAGGAATTACAATTGCAGGATTAAAAAAAAGCAGTCGATGATTTATCAGTAGTTCAACGTTGCGTACTACATTTTCTGCGCCAAGTTTTTTATCGATTTCCGAAGAGCTCTTGTGTCTAACATTACGACTTGTGAGGAAAGAAAATAAACAGACGAGTTTTAGCTCTGTTTTTTAAGTAAATAATTCGGGCTATGAAGTTCGTTTTTGATCCGAAAATTTATACGTTTCAAGGATCTAACAGGATACTCCAACGGGAGCGAAGTCTCACTTGCACTTTTTATTTTGTTAGAATGTTACGTTTGTTACATAGCTTGTAACGAGGAGCGAGTAATATTTCAGTTTGAGGAAAATTGAATTAATGAAAGGATGCATGGAGATGTAAGGTTTTGTTATTAGGCGTGGTGGTTTTTTGTTAACTTACATAAGGGTTTCCTTTCTGGTGTGGGGGTTAATCACAAAAGGGAGGAACGGAGCGTTTTGTGTTTTATCAGGCTTTTTTACTGTGTTTGGCTTGACGCAAATGACTATAAATTAGACAGTACTGGCGATAAAAATTTTTTGACAAAGACCTTCAAGTTAAAATTTAATATCGCTCCATTGGGTACACAAAATTTATGCTAGATACCGATAATTTTATGTTTTTGTACGAAATTTATTTTAACGAGTCGCAGTGACTATTGTACCATCTGTCGGGACTATTGTGGTGGTCACCACACCGCCTGCGGACATTTCCCGGTGGTTACCACTCCGTCTGCGGCAATTCTTATTTGGCGCCTCTTTTCCTCCGTTTAATTAATTCATTGCGACAAAACTGCGTCAAATTAGTAGTTCTGGGGTTTTAAATAATTAAGGATTAAACGAACGGACGTGAGTCTTAATAATGCTTTTATTAACAATAGGTGTGGTTTCAATACGATTTTGAAATTGGAAACTAAAATTAGTTTCGGGAACTCGGAAGTATCAAATTAAAGCAATCTGCCACAGCACCGACACCTGAATAGTTTCCACATTACTTGTACATTTAAGTTACAAATTCCTAGTTGACAATGGTAATAAATTAAGCTTTAGGACTAAAGCAGGATTCCTTATAAAACTTCAACCGTATTAAAACTTTTTATAGTCTCATTTTTAACCGCTTTGAATAGTTTCGGCTCCGTGAGACGAATTCCAAATGCTTTTGCATTTAAAACTATAATTTCGGCATCCCGGAGGTCGCGACTTTGTGCAAAAATTTCCTCCTCGAGATCAAAGTGCAGCGCGATGTATCTACGCAAAAGTCAAGTTTAATTTAATAGCTTCATAAAGTTTTCGAGAAAATTAAGAACCAAAATTAAAACGGACAAGTTAATTAGAAATTTGTTTATTTTAATTTATTTTATCGACTTTCTCCCTTTGAAAATAAAGCGGTTTTGGTGCTCGGCTTAAATTGGTTACTTAGATATCTAAAAGACAGCTTTCAGTTTGGAACAATTTTTATCGCTGGGATAAGAGAATAATGAAATATTCATTTTATTATATTTTATAGGGAATTAATTTATTTTGCAACGAATTAATATTATAAATCAGCACGTTAAAATGGCATTTCAACCCACAAACTGTGTTTGTGGTCTCTTACGTTCGTCATTATGCCACTCTGTGGCTGCAGTAGATTTTGGTGCTATTCAATATTTAATGTTGCTGAAGCTTAAAAGATTGCATCAGTTTCATAGTTCATCAGAGGACAGTGGAATCGGTCAAAAGTAGGAAGACTAGTCTCAAGTTGAGTTGTTCGAGGAAGAAGTTGTAGTGTCACTTCGAGTTTAACATTCCACAACACCTGGAGTTAAAACGAACTATGATAATCTGCGGTATACGGGAATACTGCAGAGGAAAGGCGCATTGAGCTTGAATTCATAGACTTCATGTAATGGCATCGAGATTAAATGTCCGTCTCTGAAGGTTGAGGTATTGAATTCGTAAGGCCTCCAACGGAGCCGACCTGTTGGACCAATGGGGTCGTGGGAGTGTTAACATGATGTTAATACTTTAAATTCAATTGTAACTTGGCGTAGTTCGCTAGCTAAGTGAGTCTCCAATTAAAGGAGAAACGTAAGGATTGGCGAACTCAACTATGTAACATGGAAGTGCACAAAATGTTATTCGCTTTCATCCTTTGGATCAGCTCCAAATGTAGGGTGTCCAATATATAATACATAAAATAAAACCAGAGGAAAGAAGCAAAATATCGTCGAGTCCTAGATTAATCGTTAATACAATTTTGCATCTGAAAATTTTTATAATAATTAATTTTATTGTACTTATGTGAAATTTATACAATTGGTCGGTATGTTGAGAGAAACTTTGGCTATTGAATATGGTTTCTGTAAGTTGAAAGGTTCAGTATCAAAATTAATGAGGATATCAAGTTCTCTATAATTTGCATGACCTTCTAGCCTGTAATTAGGTGGCACGGTTGACCTGACGGCTTTTGTTAGACTATGGCCGCTTCTTTTTGATGAAAATAAATATTAAAATAAATTAAAATGTTACGTACTTTTTACTACTAAAGAATCAAGATGTACCGTAAGACTTCCAATACAAGACTTCAAAATGTCGGCACCCACATATTTTGGAATAACATCTCCAAATACTTTGGCGGTCGTTCTAAACCAGCGGCTTCGAAAGAAACGAGAGAGCCCCCCCCCGCATCTTGCATTATCACTGACCTTTTCTTAGAGAAACAACCGTAGATCTAATTTGACAAAGGCAAATAAGAAACGCACACAGGGAGAACTAAAAATGACAACCGTTAATTGCTGTAAAATCTAAAATATTTCTCAACAAATATGTTGAGCACAACGATATCAAAAATCTTCTGAAGAGGAAATAAGGTGCGAGGCCGAGGGCCGAGCTTATTTTAGCGGCCTTCAGTAGTGATCTAGATCATATAATGCCGTCGTAATTAGCTCGGCCTACGGCTTCGCATCTTAGGTCTACATCGAAGGTTTCTTGAATTTATCATTCCTTTTCTTTCGTAGTTTCACTTCGGCCGTGAGGCCGAATGCCGAGGTAATTACGACGGATTTTCTGCTGACAGGCACCCGTTGCTTGCAACGCAATAATGAGCTCGGCCTTTGGCCTCGCATCATACTTTCTACTTTCCTATCTATTGCTTCCAGACCTTGTACTCGACATATTTTCTGGCCGCAGGGCGTCGTCACTACAAAGTTTATTTTATATTAAAAAAAAGCCAATCAGAGGTACCAGTTTTTAAGATGTATGGAACTCTAAACTTAAGAGAATCTCTGCAATGACGACATCGTTTAGCAGAGTACAATAGAAAATATTATGTCCAACACATCAAAGTCACAAATCTCTTGATAAGGAAAGAAGATGCGAGGCCGTAGGGCGAGCTTATTGTAGCGGCCATCGGCAGAGATCTAGACCACATAATGCCGTCGTAATTAGTTCGGCCTACGGCCTCGCATCTTGGATGCCATCAAGGATTTCTTTACTTCGTCTTTCTGTTTGCTTTTTTTATTTTTCGTAATCGAAACATGCAAAATGCGAAGCCGAAGGCAGAGCTAATTACGAACAACATTTCTGAACTAGATCTCTGCTGACAACCTTAATATGCTCGGCCTTCGGCCTCGCACCTTGCTTTCCCACCAAGAGTTTCGTTGACTCTGTTGTTTGCAATTCTCTAGCATTAATGAACGTTGTCACCCACAAAGATCATTTTACATAGATTGTAGATGAACCAATCAGATGAATTAGCTTTCAGGATGTTGTAAAGCTCTGAACCTCATGCAATCTTTGCAATGACGACGTCGCTAAGCAAAGTAAGGTAAAAAATATGTCCAGCACAACGAAGTCATAAATCTCCTGATCTCCGAGCTTATTAAAGCGAACTTCAGCAAAGATCTAGACCAGATAAGGTCGTGGTAATTAGCTCGACCTACAGCCTCGCGTCTTAGGTGCTATTAAAAATTTCTTGACTTGGTCGTTCTTATTTTCTGTTGTTAGTGATTCGTGATGGAAGCGTAAAATGCGAGGCCATAGGCCGAGCTATTTACAGCGGCTCTCCTGCTCTGGATCTCCACATATAACCACATGTATTTTCTGCGGTACAATAAGCTCGGCCTTCGGCCTCGCATCTTACTTTCCTATGGAGAGTTTCTTGTCGTCGTTACAAAGTTTATTTTAGATTAGAAATGAACCAATCAGAGGTATCAGCTGTTAAGACGGTACAGAATTCTTTTGTATCCGAAGAAGTGCCTTAAAATTTTCCGATTTTAGCCATTTCAGCATCACCATCCAGAAAGCTGACACCTCTGAATAATCCTAAATAAATTTTGCAATGACGAGTTCCTTTAGCAAAATTAGGTTGCAAATATGTCGAGCGAAACCAAGTAAAAAATCTCTTGGTAAGGAAACATAGTTCGAGGCCGAAGGCCGAGCTTATATATCGGTCTTCAATGGTTTCTTGTCTGTCTCATTCTTTCTTGTGGTAGTTTCCTTTGTTGGAAGCCTAAGGTGCGAAGCTTAGTAATGATCCAGCCTTATGTTATGGTTTGGGGGTCTTTAATTGCGAACGCTTATTAGAAATTCCGGAGGAAACGGGCCAGGATGGTATAGATGGCAACAGTAAAAGTTTGCAGTACTAATCCTCCTAGCGCAAAATGGTAAATCAGTAAGAAGAAATTACTGAAAGTGCCATTTCAACAAATAAATGAGGGGGTTAAAGCAGTGGTGTAAGTCACATAAACCTTAATTAGAGGAACGAAAGGGTTTATTAAGTTTTATTAAGGTTTATTATATAGTAGTGCCATCAGGTGGTGGAGGTTATGAGTTATGACTTACTTCACTTTGCCTTTCAATAAATTGACTTTTAAAGATATGCCTACAATGCATAACTCAAACTTTACAAAAACGTGACTTACACCACTATGGCTTTAACCCCCTCAAATCTTGGTGATTTTTGTCGCGGCGACCGGGGGGTCTGGGGGGTATGGAATACCCCCCAGCTATAGATAATTTTCCATTGCACGTTTATTGGGGTAGTGGGAAATACACATTGTGTCTTTTGTGAACTGACTTTCATTTTTAGTATGTAAAATTACATATTTACATAGTTTACCTGTGGCTGGGGGTATTCCATAAACGGATCCTGGTGATCATTGCCATAGCAACCGCCGGATGGGGGGTATGGAATAACCCCCCAACGACAGGCAATTGACTATTGTAAGTTGTATGACCTGATGGGGGAGGGGGGTATTCCAAATCCCCAGCCCCCCGATCAGTGTTCGACATTTATATGTCATATTTTCTCTGATTGCTGTTATGTTCAGCAAAATTGACATAAAGTTTTTATCGGAAGAAATGAAGTTGAAAATGTTTTCCTCCTTTATAACATTTTAGATGCCTGCATTACACCACTGCAATGGATGGTGGAGTATATTTGCGGACAATTGCTAGAAATATTTGCATGGGGGGGGGAGGTTCGCAATAATAGTTTGCAGTAAAATTTCTGTTAGCAAGAAATGATAACTAATAGCAAATAGCATTATATAAACAGTGCTCGTTGTCATGGTAACCGCGAGCGGGGGTAGGGGGGGGGGTAAAAACTTTAATGGAATAAAAACTTTAATTTTTAAACTTTATTTTAAAAATAGGAAATTTCTAAAAGTTGAATCGTATAAAGTAGCATCGTAAATATAAAAGAATCCTTGAGTTCGGTGCTATGGTGAGGGTTTAGGGCAATGGTTCCCAAACTTTTTTTTCTCGTGGACCACTTTCAAAGTTTTACTATTTTCGGTAGACCCCCTGCTGCTACATTTCTACTGTATTCCCAAATACGTCTTTTTCCTTTCCCTTTTCACGTCTACGTGGACCCCCGTGTGGTCTCCTATGGACCCCTGGGGGTCCACCTGGACCACTTTGGGAACCACTGGTTTAGGGGATACCCCCAGCCACAGGTAATTGACTATTGCACTTCTTAAAATGATTAATAAATCTCCTTTCCCTTTTATTGTTTAAAATTATTTATTTAGACCACCCTACGCTGGGGGGATCTCCCTCAGAACTCCCGCCAATATTTACATATTATATCTACAAATTTATTTGCAGAATTTTATACCCCCCCCCCCTACGCTGAAAGGTGATGCACTACTGCACGTTTTATTATGATTTGTTAATCAATGTTCCCCTTTATTATTTGTAAACTTTTATTTAGTTCGTTTCAGGCTCGAAGGTTGACTAAGCCCACCCCCCGGACAGTCTTCAAAATTTATACAGGGTGTTCCCGCAATCGAAAGAAATCTCTTAAGTGGCAATAAAAAATGTTTTAATAAATTTTGTCTAAGTCAAAACCTTTGGAAGATGGTAGCCACCTTTAAAGCAATGTTTTGAATTTATGTCTTTAAATTACCATAATAAATAATACCGATTGATCGAAGAAACGTTGATTTTTAGTAGCAACGGTTTCGTGATTTCCTAACGAGTATTCGATTATCAAAAAATTAGATTATAAAATTCTTTCATTGTCTAAAATCGACGAATTTGTGGGGAATACCCCCGCGATAGAAATTTTCATTGTTTCACGTTCATGTCTTCATGACATTTGTAGATTAACTTTTCCATTTACTGATAATACCAGTTATCTATCAACCAAATTACTGTAATTACCGATGACAGGATCGATGAAACCCTTTATTTTTTGCTGTCAGCTATCGGTGAGACAATGTTGACATCGCGGTGACAGCTCTCAGGCATCTGACGAACGAATATTGCCGATCGGATATGAATAAAAAAGTCCTGGTGATAGTTACCATAAAAACCGGTCGGTCCGGGGGACTGGGGGGTATGGAATACCCCCCAGCGACGAGTAACCAACTATCGCACGTCTTATTACAATTTATGTATCATCGTTTCCTTTCATTGTTTTAAATAATTTGTTTTCATTATCTAGATTGCGTTGTACCTGGGGGGTATTCCATACCCCCCAGACCCCCCGGTCTAAGTTCGGTATTTGTGTATGTGCGCTTTATTTAATTACTATTATACTGATGAAAATTAAATTGAAGTTTCTACAGAGTGGGTTCAGCTAAAATTGTTCTTCTTTTGGAGTTTTTCCCACTGGGAGAATTTGAAGTGGAGACGGGAGATACAGCAGGGCGCAGTAAAACTTATCCGAGCAATAAATGGTAACTAATGTTACTGAAAGTGCAATTTTAATAAACGTATCCTAATAATAGTGGTCATAGTAACCGGGAGTCTGGAGGGGGTACGGAATCCCCCCACCCCCAGCGCCAATTAGTTTATCGTTGCACGTTTATTATAGATGTACTATATTGCAAACATGCGTCTTCAGGCTATTTACTTATTAATTATTAATAAATAAACCTCCCGGCGACAGTTAATTGACCATTTCAAATACTATTATGGAACATTATTATTTGTTGATTAACTTTACCTTCGATTGTTTTTTTTGTTGCTTAGAAACCAAATTATTAAAAAGTAAAGGACTTGGATCTCTTACTTCTTTTTTCTTGTAAACCTACACAATCCCCTTGTTGACACTACTTGGCATTATTTGTTATTTAATATCAATTTAAAAGAGATAAGTTTAAATTTTCCAGCGTTCCTAAAAGATCGGTTGCGATGAAAACTAATAAATAAATAATCGTCACGTAAAAGTTAGTTATAGTTCCTTTCCATTTAAAAACACGACTTACCTAGTACAAAGCTAGTACGTAGGTAAATGCGGAAAACAAATGAATTATTGATAAATAAATTTAAGAAATTATCCCACCACTCTGATTTTAGAACGAAATTTTGCAGTAATTTAAATTGAAAGCAACTATAGCGTAGTTTGTATTCCATACAGAGTTGGGCTTTGGACCGTAGGGTGATAGGTTCGATTCCCAGTTGTTAAGATATTATTTATGTCGTGGTTTGAAATCCACGTTAAACATATAGCCAACGGATGGAACGCCGACAAAAACACCTTTTTAAGAATTGTCAATACTTCTTCTTCACAACTTTTCTTTTTATATCAGCTTTGTGAGTCTATGGAACATTCCTATAGAGACTGGTAAAATCGAAGTTAAAGTATTCAAACAGAACGTAATGCATCCATTAATAATGTTGGATAATATCTTTACCTAGTATATACACAGGATTCAATAAATAACGGAAATCGGATCTAAGGAAATATCAGTTTTTAATGTGATGTGGAAACGGTAACTCGTGAAAATTATGAACTGCTCGACTATTTACATTTTATTTAACCCGCAAAAAAGAGCATAACAAAGAAGAACCGAGTCCCATTTCTTGCTTTCAATCCTTTCTTTTTATACATTTTCTCGACGATTTCTTAACCTAATTTAGCGAAGCTTGACACCTTCACTTGTTTTTCCGCTTTTCACTTTTTCATCCTCACTAGTAACTTAAGTTGCTTTTTCGGCTGGATCTACATTTTCTGTGGTTTAATTTCGAAGCTTCCATTTGAACTGTTTTTGTATTTCTCAGAATCTGTGCTTAAACTAATATCTCAGTAATGCTGTGCCATTGTTTTGCTTGCGTTCATAAAAAATTTAATAAAACATCTGCTATTGAATAAATAACCTCTCATTAAAATTTCCTCTTAGGAAAACATAACTACGAAACAAGACGACGACCCAGAGCAGTTTCGGATTGTTTGTCGAGTTATTAAAACTTTAATTTAAAATTTAACTTTAGTTTGAAATTTACAAACTATTTCTTGGTAAGTAAAAGTAAATAAATACGACCGGAATTTGCTGAAATTAGTGCGCTCGGCGAGCCGGGATTTAAATTGAGATAGAGCGAGGGGGGTGGCGTTGGCGGTTAGTGTAATGATGTTACTTTTGGTGAACACTTGAAAGTTGTAATGCAAAAAACGTGTTTTTTGAAATGTATAATAAAATTTGTATTACCGAAGTAAAATTGATGACTTTATTAGATCAAAGTACATAGTTACGTGAGTTAAGAGGCGCTCTTGAAGGCAAAGGAACCTTAAGACGAGAGGCTTCAATTTTCAATTCAATTTGTTTTGGTGCTTTTAGGAAATTTAACTTATTCAAGAGAAGCGCCCTACAGGGTGTTCGAATAAAATTAATAATGAAACCGCAATAATAAAATGGGCGAGATTGACATTATGGAAATTAATTACATCGATTCGACATAGCCTATACGTGCGTTTAAATATTTTAGTAGGTAGTAAAAATGTTGATAAATGATTAATGATAAACCAATATTTTGTTCAACGTAACAACATATAAGAATATTTTATAGTGGAGCGCCGCCACCACTCCCCCATTACGGGTAGTGTCGAACCGATTTTTCTCTGTCAATCTAAATAAATATTTCAGGTAGTGTTCTGTCAACCGACTATAATACAAAAATCAATGGCCCACATTTTCTTTCAGACAAATTACCTTTCAAAAAACAAGAGAAAGAATCTGTAGTAGTAAAAATTTTATTTTCTTTATTTACAAAATTCGAGATAAACTCGCAAAAGTATGTATGAGGGAGTGTAAAATTTTCTAACTTACGAATGTAAATCTCGGTATCGCATTGGTTTTAAATTTTTTGCCCTGCTAAGGTACCTTGTCAGCATCTCATTTTATTATCCTCTACAATAACAACTTTGAGGCGAGATAAATTTGAATATTTCAACAAAATTCATCACATTTTTACGACTCCTATATGAAATATTCGTCAGACTAAGCTTAGGACGTTGACAGGGCGAACTGGCCAGGTGAACAGTGTGCAAAATCCCACATTTATCATTCTAACACCGTTCCGCAATTTTCAGGTACTTATTGTGAATTTGTTAACAATGATTTTTTTTAACTTTTTTTTTAGTTTACTTTTTTAGTTTTTTTAGTTTACTTTTTTTAGTTTACTTTAATTTTGCCCATCTTATTTGATTGCAAAGTAAACGCACTTCATCGGTCCGATCCGGGCTTTATATGCTTACCTTTCCGATAGCGTCGAAGCGTGGAAATTTAATTGTGTCAGACCGATTTGGGTAGTGTAAATTCCAGGCTTTTCTTTGGTAGCCGATGCGGGTTGTAACGCCAAAGGACATATGGTTATATTCCAAGAATTTTGCTGTCGTAACTACGATTGAAAGTTTCTTTTGGAATGAAGTGGTAAATCGAACCAACTTTTTTTTTGTACCTGTGAGGTAAGTTGCATTTACAATTTTACAAAACACCAGTTGCTAAAAATCGCATTGTGGGCGATTGTTAGAAAAATAATAATAAACGAAATTTTGTTTTATTAAGTCGTAGCGAAACGGTGACTTCCTCTCAGCATTTCTTACTTAATTTATTTAGAACTTCGTATAAAATAACTTACAAACCATGAAATTTACTCGTCTGTTGCTTTAGTGTACCTATTAAGATTTTATCATTACATTTATTTTATTTTTACCAATTAAATCTTGCAACCAAAGAACGTAGTGTATTAGTTGACTTTTTTTTTTATTTTATACAATTACAATGTATAAAAGTTGTATACTGGTGTAGGACGAGCTTTTCAATGGTTTTCAAGATGCAGTAGGTGTATTAATTACTTTTATAATATAAACACAACAGCGCACTTTTACGTACTGCTGTGATTTAAAATGACCCCACACAACACAAATGGTTGTAAAACTGAATTAATTGTTATATTTAGGAAAATTAAGCCAATTTAGATTTAACAGATAAACATATCCAACTAAAATTCAAGATATTGTAGACTTAATAAGATCTTTAAAGATGAGAAAGCTATATCAAAACCTGCTGAATACATTCAATTTGAAGGTGAACAAGTCAAAATCTTCTAATAAGATGCTTTATCTTAGAAATGATGAAATTTATTATAATTTCTTATCTCAAAAACATAACCTTTACGTTTATGAACTTTGAATTGAAAAATCTCTGTGAATAACTTGTTATATGAAAATCTGTTTATAACCAAAATTCTTTTATATCTAATTGTATGTGATAACCATAAATTCATCTCCAAAATTTGTAAAAAGGTAAATAAGGGTGAAAATCCATTAAAGGTTGATAAATGAAATGTGATAATGAAAATAGTCAAATGTACTACTTCAAATGGCTCCCAAATCAACTACTGTGATGGAAATCAACTGGAAAGCAGCGGATAAGTAATCTCTTCAATAATGGAACCAACTCTGGAAATTACATTAAATTTCATTAAAATAAAAATTGCAAATAGGAATAAATTTGACTTACAAGTCGTTGAAGTCAGCTCAAATTTGTATTTTGCGCAAGCAAAAGTTAGTTGAATTTTGATATTTAAAGTGGAAGGACGTGTGCAATGCGATCCAACAGTTCATTCGATTTGGTCGATAAATAAAAAAATCCAAGATGGCAAACTTAGTTGCATCGCCTGAAAAATAAAATGTTATATTTCAACTCAACTCTCAAATATCCGAGAATTAAATAATTTAAAATTACTTACTAGCATACTATTTAGTTGAACAACACAATTAGAAAGTCAAATTTGGATGATTACTGCTACCACAACACAATCCAAACAGGAGAAGATCAAGAGCGTCGTATCAACGAAAACATCTGATCGTGGAAATGTCTCATAGTGCGCTTGTGTATATCAAGATGGTGTTTTTCTACGCAGACTTATATAAAAGTCCGGATTATAAAATTCAAAAGTATTTGAAAACAATTATTATTTTTATTTACTTTACGCCTTCAGCATTTTACATACAGGATGCTGAGAAAAGACTGTAACAGGTGCATTTTCGGCTACCCTATTTTATAAATATTTCATCAACAAAACATTTTTTATTATTTTATTTTCTACGCTTTGCCAAAAGCAACAATTTTATTTACAAAAACATTTAACCCGTTTGGACAACGGAAAGACTTAAATTTATTTAAGCATTTAGAAGAAGAAAAGGAAGAAAAGGATCGTCATTCTACATTTTTGATTTTTGATTATTGTAAACATTCTGATAACGGATAAGATATCTGTACAAATTTGTTAAAATTGATTATTTGCGCTTTGCGATATTATTTTGAATATAAAAATCATTTCTAAATTAATTCAATCTTTAATTATTATTATCAAACATTTACAGGTCAGTATTCTGAATTTTAAAGATCATTCAAATAAAGAAGTGGATCGTTTATCTGGTAAAACAATTAAGCAATTTAATTCAAAGTCATTGAACATTTTTCTATAATTTAAAAATACAATTTTTCAACTTAATAAGCTACATCCCCTAATTTATCTTAATACCTGCAATACTCTGAGAGAGCCTTAGACTGAGCTAAACAAGAGGGGCAAGTTGGTGAACTCTCTAATTAAAATTTAGCACGCGAATTTAAACCATTACATTTTTTTATATTTTTCATTCATTTGAATGTGGCGCCCAAGTTAAACGACGTGTCTAATTTATAATAGAAGGGAGATCATAGCAGTACGTTTTCTATTCTGCAACTGAAACATGTCCAATTAAATTTAATACCAATCATAGTCAATTTCTTGAGTTGTTTAATTCGTCTCGGCAGAAATAAAATATATTTTTTATCCTCATTATATTATATTACTCGTATACATAGATGCTGGAAGGAAGATGGTGAGCGGTTGTGCGGCCTAAAGGCCGCACTGCTAAGGCCGCACTGCTGCTTTGGACCACAACCAGATTTTGGATTTTACATGTAGGAAGATAGTTTATTGTACTAACTACGCCATATGGGTGGCCCGACCTCCAACACAATATCATCGAAATAAGCTCGGCCTACGGCCTCGCACTTTACGTTTTTAAGATTTTCTTAACTTTATTTTGTCGACGTAGTATTTGCTAGCTAAACGATGCCAAATGAATGAGGGTTTGTTTTTCCAGGTTTTCCTTTTATTTTAAGAACGACAATTAAGGTTTAATCTATTATTATTAAATCATAATTAAGTTAATCTCTGATCAAATACAATGCTTTTAATTTTTGTTTTAATTATTTTAACATAGATTAAACTTAATTAACGTTATAGAAACTATTGGACATTCCAGTTAAATAACTAATTGTTGGTTAAACTTGGTGGTTGCTTAGTAATGTTTTGCAAGGCTGGCGGCTTGGAGCCGCCATAATTTTTATTTTTATAGTGTAATTTTAACTACTACTCTCTCTCTACCATCTCTCGCATATATATAAAATAGACCCTTAAAAAGCGAAATGTTGGAACACCTTAGTTCTCCGTTAAAACAATAAAAGTCTTCATAACTGAGCTTATTATGGCGATCGTAAGCAGTATCGGAGAAGATTCAGAGCATGAACGACCATCGTTAAGAGCTCGGCCTGTGGCCTCGCACTTTCAATTTTTATTGCAACTGCTTCTTGACCTTGTCACAATCACCACATTTACTGCCTTTCTCTGGCTCAACGACGGCATCACCACAATAATTATTTTAAATTGATAATAAATGAATGAACCATTCAGAGGTCTTAGATTTAAAGGTAGTTAACTAACAGTTAGTTAAGAGGAACTAACTATAAATAAAAATCTCGACCGTTACCAACCAAGAACTGTAACTGCTCGTTAAGTTTCTGGAACATAATTATCTAGATTTTATTTTTAACTGCAAGACTAGTGGCTAGAAGCCGCTATAGTTAGCTCGGCCTTCGGTCTCGTACCTCATACTTGGTCATACGTGATCGATATTTTAACAGCCTGTAGGCGGTATCGGGAAAAATCCGGACCATAAAAGACCAATGTAAGAAAACATCTTAAATTTTTATTAAAACTGCGGTTTCCTTAAGAAAGCAAGGTGCGAGGCTGGAGGCCGAGCTTATCATGGTGATCGTAGGCAATATCGGTAAAGATCCCGAGTATGAAAGACCATCGTTAATAGCTCGGCCTTCGGTCTCGCACCTTCAATTTTTATTACCACTGCTTTTTTGACTTTGTCATGATAATTACATTTGCTGCTTTTCTCTGGATAAGTGACGGCATCACCTCAAAAAATATTTTAAGTTGGTAGTAAATGAATGAACCAAAATCAGATATAGTTACAATTTGGGTTGATCTTTTCACCTCCAGTTAAACTTGTAACTGTTAGCTAAAAATATTTGTTCGTAAGCAACCTATTTAAGATAAATACGTCGCTAACCAACCAAAAATTGTAACTGCACGTTAAGTTTCTATCTAGATTGTATTTTTAACTACAAGACTGGCTGCTCGAAGCCAATAAAATTAGCTCGGCCTTCGGCTTCGCACCTCATACTTGGTAATACGGGATCGACATATTAACTGCCTTTGCCGAGATAAGCAATGTCATCACAACACAGACTATTTTAGAATCAAGGCAAGAGGTACTCCGGTAAAAAAAATTGGAAGGGCGGGGAGTGGGGGAAAGTAAAATTTCATAAATTACACAGCTCTACAAAACAAAAGTTTTTTTTTGTTGCTCTGGATATCAACGCAAATTTTTACGTTTTCAAGTGCCCAGATTACGAATATATTCATGAAAGTTCTCAATGTGCTCGTATTTTCATGATTTTTGCATATCTTATATTTTGAACAATTATCGGTTTGTTAAAAATAAAATTTAATTTTCCAGTCATGATTAGGCTTCTGCGCAACTTTTTCGCGCATACAAACATCACGTGATCCCCACTCTCAGACCCCTTGCTCCACAGGACAGCTGAGATCTCAGTTATTTTACAATATTGAAGTACGTACACGTGAATCTGGATAAGTTGTCATGGATCAGTATTTTGTTTCAATTACTGAATGTCCATTCTAATATATTTGTCTTGTCTTCTAAAATATGAGTTCGTCACGAAGAAAGTGTAAATATTCTAGTGATTTATTTTGTTATATTTGCGGTGTTTATATACCAAAAAAACAAAAAAGAAATATCACAGACTTTGTCAAAGAGACTTATGTTGAATATTTCGGTTTCAAAATTGACAAATTAGGTAAACCATGGGTTCCTAATAAAGTTTGTAAGTCCTGTGTTGAGTCTCTACGGTTATGGAAAAAAGGAGAACGTTCTGGATTAGACTTTGGTATTCCTATGATCTGGATGGAGCCTACGAATCATTTAGATGATTGTTACTTTTGCGTAGTAGATGTTAAAGGTTTTAATCGAAATCAAACGTGGAAATACCCAGACTTACAGTCTACGAAATGTCCGGTTCTACACAGTGAAAGTCTCCCTCGGCCTATTTACGTCTCAAAAGTAATTCGCACTCCCTCAGAAACAATGATGTTGCCAAATTCTCAGAAATCGGGACCGTCTACCAGTGGAAGTGAATGGGAGGGTGAAACATCTACGCCAAAATTATTTTCTCAAAATGAACTCAGTGATTTAATACGTGATCTCAATTTATCAAAACAAGGATCAGAACTATTAGCCTCAAGATTGAAAGAAAAAAATTTATTGGCACCAACAGTAACAATTACAACATACAGAACGCGAGAAAAAGGGTTATTAGAATTTTTTAGTGAAAATGAAGGATTGGTGTATTGTAATGATATCGCGAAGCTGCTTCTAGACATGGGTTTAAAAGAATACAAATCTACTGAGTGGCGCCTTTTATTGACAGTTGCAAAAGAAGTTTAAAATGCGTCTTATTGCACAATGGAAATAAATTTGCATCAATTCCAATTGCCCATTCAACGAAACTCAAAGAAGAATATGAAAATGTAAAATTAGTTTTAGAGAAAATTAAATATTCGGAGCATCAATGGTCAATCTGTGTGGATTTAAAAATGGTTAATTTTTTACTTGGCCAACAAAGTGGATACACAAAATACCCTTGCTTTATTTGTATGTGGGACAGTAGAGCAAAGCAACTTCATTGGGAACAAGATGTTTGGCCTGTAAGAAATTCTTTAACTGTCGGTAAAGCCAATGTAATAAGGGAGCCGCTGGTGAGCAGAGACAAAATCATACTTCCACCATTACATATTAAGTTAGGTATGATAAAGCAATTTGTAAAAGCATTGAACAAGGACGGAGATTGTTTTAATTACATTTGCAGAAAATTTCCAAAGCTTAGTATGGAAAAATTGAAAGGTGGAATATTTGATGTTCCTCAAATACGGCAATTGATGAAAGACTCAGATTTTACCAAAGTTATGACTGTTCCGGAAAGTAAAGCTTGGAAAAGTTTCGTGTTGGTTGTCGAAAATTTCCTAGGTAACCATAAAGCAGCAAATTATGAAGAAATTGTGCAAAATATGCTGACAAACTTTCAGACTTTAGGAGCAAATATGAGTATTAAATTACACTATCTCCGCAATCATCTAGATAAATTTCCGGATAATTTAGGAAATTATAGTGAGGAACAGGGAGAGCGGTTTCACCAAGATCTAAAAGTGATGGAGGAAAGGTATCAGGGTCGATGGGATTGTCACATGATGGCAGATTACTGCTGGTCTTTGCAAAGAGATTGTCCCCTGAAAAACTATAAAAGAAAAGCTCATAAAAGGCGTTTTATGGAAATATAAAATATATTTTCGACATTTTCCTGTTTATTTGATTCGATGTATCCTAATTTCTCAAAACATTACTGACATTATAAATATATCTGTTATTTTATTTCTCGTTTTTTGATTTTTGTAATGTAAAATGAAAATAAAGATTTAAAAAAAAATCAGAGCAAATCTAACAAAATCATTGATAGTTTCATGAATTGTGTGCATAAATGGACCCAAAATCATTTTCATATCTAGGGCAACAAAACCACTGTAGACCAGTGTTAATATCGACCCTTTTTCGTATAAATATAAGATCGCCATGGCCTGAACATTAGCGAGACCAACCGCTAACGCAAAGCCCCAGGTTGGACTCCGGGCACACTCTAAAAATTTCTTGACCGTCTTTCGTGCTTCGAAGAGCACGTAAAGCCGTTGGTCCCTCCCGTGTTAATGATTTACCATCATAACAATAAAAACAGGGTGCAGGCACATCGAAAGGCAAGCCTAGCAGAGAAATCGATGGCCTCGGAAGAGGAATGAACCGAAGGCCAGGAATACAGGGTTGTTCCTAGCCAAAAGAAGAAGAAGAAGAGGAACACAAAAAGTTTAGATTTAAATATTGAAGATAGGCCGGAGGGTCTGGGAGTAATTTAAAATAATAAAAGTGAAAGTTTATTCCTAAATCATGGTACAACCTAAAACAGCTAATTAACTGTCGCTGGGTGGTATTCCATAACCCCCGGACCCCCCGGTTGCCTTGGCATCGATCACCACGATCCGCTTAATGAAATGGCTCTTTAGGTAGAAATTTACAGAAGTTATGTTAAGTTGTGCTGAACATAATAATAATAATTACAAAAAGTTGCGACACACATAAATATTGAACACCGACCGGGGGGTCTGGGGGGTATGGAATACCCCCCAGGTACAGTTGATCTAAATAAATAATTTTAAATAATAAAAGGGAAAATTAATTTGTAAATCATGATAAAACGTACAACAGTCATTTACCTGTCGTCTGGGGGGAAAGGGGAGGATAAAGAATATTCTTAGTGTAGAACTAATGGAACTCGGTACGGACCAATTGAATTAGTTCAAATTTTATTTGATAGTAGAAAGTGGTACAGTGAGCCTTCGGCATTAGTCAGACCTATTTCCATTATAAATTTTATGTGAATTTTAATCGTTGCTCGGATTGTACTGGGGGAATACCCCCGGTCAATATTTTATTTTCTTGTTTTACATCAACTAATCGAAGTACTTTCAAGAAAATTTTTGTTTTATTTTATTTATGGCTAGAATGAAATTTTAACGAATAATTAATAATTAATTATTCCCCAGCTACGAAAAGTTAACACAATTAAAAATATATTCTGTTCCCCCTCTTCCTTTTTCCACAACGGTCTTTCTGATAATACCCCATTTTATTTTTAATTATATTTCAAGTAATCGATGTATTTCAACAATGACCATATAGATTCATATCTGTATTTCTAGTTTAACTAACACTGCTGAATATGGGCATCTCCCCTAATTCGGGATTTTAATACATAAAGCGTGTAATTACAAAAAGTGCTGACAAAAATATCGAATATAGGGCCTGGGGAAATAAATAAATAAATTGTCTACATCTAATTATTTCGTATTTGTGATAGTTTTTACAGCATTGCTAGTGAATTTTCGGGGCATACTTGACAAATTAAGCGCAATTAAGTGCAATTTCAAAATACTCAGCAACCAAAAATACCTCAGGTGATTTGAAGTAAGATATACTGCTATTAAATACTATGGATTCCTGCCTTACTTTTGAACATAAAAACAATCAGGGAAAACCAAGAAAATCAGAAATCTAAACGACATAAATATGTATATTGCTCTGATATGAACAAATCTTTTAAAATTTTGTAATATAAATTTGGAATTTAATTTAAAATTAAAAAAAGAAATAAACTTTATTATTTTTAAGCCGAATGGTTATTGAAAAACAATTTTAACGAATTGGAAATTTTAATTGGGAGACTACAAGATACATTTTGATCACATGGGGGCGGCGTGATTTTTATTTTTTTAAGGGAACTAGGGGTATTATTATCCCTTTTTTATATTATAAAGGCGTTAACTCGGATAAAATAAACAAAAGCAGTTTGTTTTTCCTTGGAATTCAAAAATAGTTTTAACTACTGATATTGCTAGTTTTTCAATTCGACGCCTTCACCTCGGAGCCGAGCATAATAAGTTACGCTTCTGGCTAAACACCAAGTAATCGTTTAACTCTTAAATGAAATTAGTTTTGTATGCAGTATGCAGTATTGTGTCTTAACGGGCGGGAGATTAATTTTTATCTACCATAATAATTAAAAGCAATTACTTTGTTGGACTTCATGCAGTAGCGTAGTTTCAAAACTTCGTTCGCACTCCTGCAGGGAAACTAAATTTAGGTGCCATGCCAGTCCGCCCCTGTCGAAAAGAGGAAAAAAATTGTACGTAACCTTTAATCCAAAATCGACGAAGACCAAATTTAATTAATTTAAATTAAAATTTAATATTATCGATTGAAGTTCACTTAAAGATGGAAGAATTTTGCATTTTATTGGAGATTATTATTGCTTTTACATTTCTCCGGGAACGTTTTAAAATATTCTCTTCTTTATTACTTCATGAATATATTAGAAAATGCTTTGTGAAATAAACTAAAGAACATTTGATAGCAACTTAGTATTAAATTTAAATTTGTATCTCTTAATGTGTACACAAAAGTTTGTTTGCTCAAGCATCAAAAGTCTCCATTTTATATTTAACAAATTCAAATTTTGTTCGAAATTGCCTCACTATTTGTTATTTTGATTGTTGATTATTATTGTTATAATATACAAAGCACGAAAAATAAACAAGTACCCAGATATTTCAACAAAATGTGAAAAATTTCAACGCCGAGTTTTTATTATCCTTAATAATTTCATAAAATTTGTTGTGCTGAATTATTGATGAACCTTTTTATTTTATTGTACGATTTGTTTGTTTTGCATTTTTAAATTAAATCAAAAATATTTTAAACAAACGCAGAAACGCGTAACGTTCGATCTTTGCTGACTGGCGCTACACCGAGAGAAAAAAAAGTCGTTCATTATGCATTCGGCAATTACGTTTTAAATGGACCCATTCAAGCTTTTCCATGTTTAGATTTTAAAAACGAAACAACAATGTCACTTGTACTCAATTATTACACGAACAACATACAAAATTTTAAATAAATGACAATTTAATCGAATTTCAATGTGTGCATTGCATTTTTAAACCTTTCAAATCAATTTCAGTTCGAAAGCTAAATAAATTTATAACGACTATAACGGATAGAACTCGGATTTAGTATACATTTGATTCAATTATTTTTCCAACTAAAATTGTAGCGGGTTATTGTTTAAAAAGGATATAAAAGCCATATATGATAAAAGTTCTAAAGTTGGGGAAAAGTATCTTTTCATTAAAAGAACACCGACTCATAAGTTTTCCTAACACAAATTAAATTAACTTCATGTTTTGGAAGCGGTTTGCCTCGCTAGCAATATTTCCAATTTAAAAATAAAGGAACGGAAAAACCAGTTTCCACTGTATTTTCCTTCATCATAAACAGCGTTCCATTTATTAAACCGATTATAATAAATGAATGTAAGCTGGAAAAATAAAACTTAAAACGTTCTAATAACAAAGCATTATCGTCGTCATTTTGGGTAGGAAATTTAAAGCATTTTCCGAAGCGATGTTTGCAATAGTTAGAATCAATACACAGGGGGTGAACTGAGCTCCGTTCCAATCCAAAGATAATTCAGTTTTCAATGTAAATGCATTCTAGCGAATATATCCCATAGCTTAACTAAAATAGCTAAGCGTGTATCTCCCTCACGCACAAATTTAAACTTTTTTTTTTATTTTCGATACGATACTTTTCTAGTACAATCTCGATCCGTCGCGTCGTAATGACGAGACTGTGTGTGTGCAGGTTGCTCCAGTGTAATTAATTTTGGTGAAAAATTCCGAAACAAAAATTAATTTAAATTTCAAAATCATTTGCTAACATAAATTTACCTTTTCCGTATATAAAAGTAAAATTTCCTCCACGATAAAGGATGTAGATCCTTGCAGATTTATTCCTTTTATAAAAAAAATTGAATGAGTAAAAGTTCGATATTCAATCAAGCGGCGACATTTTTATATAATCTTTAGCGATAAAATGGAAATATTTGACGACGTCGTTGGATTTTGTATTTTTAACGGAAAGCGAAAAAATTTCCAACTTGACAATTCGACTTTTGATTGTATTACGAGAACGCCTCACTACCCCCCTCCCTTGAGTGTGAAAATAAATGCCGACAAAACATCGTAATCACTTTTACGTCGTGCAAGTTTTCTGCTTCGTACGGCCACACCGAAAGAAATGATTGGGAGGGACAATGGAGAAAATTATTCATTTAGCGGATTTTATAGCGAAGTTTCCAGTCAGCAGATGGTTTTTCAGGTTAATCCGCTCAAGATTAATATAGATTTTAAATGCTAACATGAAAAGTTTCATCTTTATGGAGTTCCATTTCCTACAAAATATTTATTTCGAACGACAATATGGGATATTTTCTATTTAACGCTTTTTCAACAAATGGATTATTTTGAAAATTTTGAACTTTGCTCAGCCATATTAAAAAGCAAATTTATTGACAACCTAAACGCAGGAAGCTACGCGTTTAAAGGGTTTTTACAGCTAAGTGCGAACTCGGAAAAACGTTATGTAAATTTTCATCTTCAGACGACCATATTCCAAAAAATAAATTTATTGGGAAGATATTCCAGCTAACGGCTAACTTAGAAAATCGGTTTCTCCGTTGAATCGGTCAAATCTTACAAGGTTTCATGTTCCATTGTTTTAAACTGAAAGTTTTAATCTCAAACAGCAACACCGAAAAAAAAAGTTTCATTATGAAGGAATATGTAGAAAACTACGGGTTTAACGGTTTTTGGGCTTTCCCGTTTAATCCGTTATAGCTATTTACGTAAAAGGAATACCCGACCTTGCCCTCGGTTCTCCTCCGGGCTCGTTCTGTGCGAATCACGTATGCAGGTTTTTCTCCAAGACAGGTCCTTTTCCGAAATAAACAAAAAGGAAAAATTTGTACTAAAATAATGAAAGTAATATTCCAAAATAATTTTTAATTTCATTGATTTTTGAAAAACATGATATTATTTTCAATTTAAACATTAATTGTTATTTTGTTATTGGGGTATATCTAAACTGTCCTCATCCTCCAGGTAAATTTCCAAAAAGCATGTAAACTGCCCTCCGAGCCAAAAGGTCAACACTTAAGCTCACCTGTAAACTGCCCTCCAAGGTTAAAATGGATGAGGGGAGTTTACATGCAGGATGAAACCAAGAATTTGTAATTACCGTTGACAACTCAGGACCGTACGCAGGATTTCTTTTGCGGACGGTGTTTTTGTTGATCCATCCAGATTCCTTACATTTCTGGTGCTTCTATCATTATATCGTTTCCTAACACTAACTTAAGCTCGACTCGGCCGATACACCTCTAAGCGGCCGATTTACTTTTTCCCCCCAGTAGGTTTTCGCGAATAACTCTGCGACCTTTGACATTCTAACGAAAATAATGGAAGCTTGTTCAGGCTCAAACGATACTCTAACGTTTGACACTCACCCAAAATTTGATACTGGGGGGGCGCCATCATGTGCGATTTTTTTGCGAGTAACTGCGCGACCTTTGAGACTCAAACGAAAATAATGGAATTCAGACTCAAACGGTGCTCTAACGTTTGACCAAAATTTCGATACTAGGGAGGGCCATCACGTATGCCCCCCCGCCCCCAAAGTTTTTTCCGAATAACTCCGTGTCCTTTGAAGCTGAAACGAAAATAATGGAAGCTCATTTAGGCTCAAACGATGCTCTAACGTTTGACATCACATTTATAAAAAAATTCGAAACTGGGGGGGCCACTGACATGCACCTGTTTACATGCACGATCAAACCAAGAAATTGTAATTACCGTTGACAACTCAGAACTCGGCGCAGAATTTCTTTGCGGACGGTGTTTTTGTTGAGCCATCCAAATTCATGACATTTCTGGTGCTTCGAACTTTTAACGTTCAACTTGAGAAAAAAAAATCATTTTCTAACACTAACCTAAGCTCGACCCGGCAGATACACCTCTGAGCGGCCGATTTACCTTTTCGCGCAGCATTGATGAAAAACTGATGTAGATTTTTCTGGTGCTTCTAACTTTTAACGTTGATCTTGCGAAAAAAATCGTTTCCTAACACTAACCTAAGCTCAACTCTGCTGATGCACCTCTGAGCGGCCGATTTACCTTTTCGCGCAGCAGATAGTTTAGGGTAGTTTAATTTAAAGATTAATTTTCCTATAATGCATCACACGTAAAGTGAATGATGAAGTTCTGAGGCGAAATTAGCGGTTTGCACTCGGTCACTACCTCCTACAATCCCACGTCTAAACCGGCCCTGTCTATTTAAAAAGCCGTTCTTAAATTCTAATTGTTATAATCTTCTACTTACGTATTATTTATTTATTTTTATTACAAGGCTTTAGATTCTATAAAGAATATAGCCATCCCTTTACCGGGATTCACAAATCCGTTTTAAGGGGAGGATTAAGCCCCATATAATACATTGTGTTTTCACTTTTCTTCCTTCATATTTTTTCACAACCTTGAATGTTTAAAAAATTTTCTTATTATCAAAAATCTAAAAACAATACTGTTTCTTCCCTGTGTCCTTTCACCTGCATGGAACATTGTATATTCCTACTTTTTTACCTCTTCCATACCAGTTCCCGCAAGGCGGCCACCTCAAAACCGTATCCTATCAATTTGTTTGTCACTTCATCTATTTTTTCCCGGTCTCTGCAGCGTCCTCACAATCCACGTTCCGATCTTAGCCAAAACTCGCTTACTCTTTGTCCTACGCATGTTCTTACTTGTTTCAATCTCTTCTTTCCTTTTACATTGCCTTGTCGTCTTATGTGTCTCTTTTTCGCTATATGGAGTTTCCTTCTGAGACAATCCGGTCACCCCGTCTCCTATAATCAGGTTTTTGCCGTCCCAGGAGTTTCTGCTTCCGCCTCCAATTCTTTCTTTCTGTTATTCCATACATACATTTTTCCTTCCACCCTTAACTTTCCATATTCAACCCTTACTCTTTTTCCATTCCTGCTCTCCACTCTGGCGAACTCTAAGATCTTATCTTGAATTGATTTTTCACTGTGCGTCAGGTCGTTCTCTATATAAATTTTGGTTCCTTTCAGCTTACTTTTATTTTCCATTACTTTTATCTTTTGGTTGAGGTCCCTCAGCTTAGCCACTACCACTTCTCTTCCGTGCACCTTTCTTATTTTGAAGGTTTCTACAATTTCAGCCTGCACCAAGAGTTTCTCTTTTAAGAATTCTTCGACTCTTTCTCTGGATGCCAAATCTCCTTGTTGGGCTCCTTTAATAATAATGTTGCACCTTTTCTTTTCTCTTTCCTGTTTCTCCATATATTCCTTCATTTGTTTCATTTCGCCTTCTTGTCTTATTACTTTGGCCTCTAGCTCTTCAATTTCACTTTTCAGTTCTTGCCTTTCGCTCTTCAGTTGTTCTTCCATTCTTTCCATCCTTATTGTAAGCTCCTTTATTTCTACTCTGCTGCCCGCAAAACCCTCGTTAACCGTCTTAGACAGGGCTGCTATCATTATTTTAAGCTCTTCCATATTTTTCTCTTCGTGCTTTTGTTGTACTGTTATGTTGTCTTCCTTTCCTTCGTTGTTCTCTCTTGGTGGCGTTCTTACTACTAATTTACTTCTTTTAAATACCTCTCCCGCGGCTTCTTGTAGCTGTTCTGGTTCCCGTCTACCTCTCTTGCTGTATTCCGCTTGTGTCACGTCGCTTTTCGTTCTAGTTCGGAAGGGTGGACCTCTTTGATTCATAGAGCTTGTATGGTTTCTCACTTTTAAGTCACCGCTTGTTGCCTTCTACTTAGGCAACCCAAATTGCATCAAAAGACCCGGCTCTAAATCTCTCAAATCCACTCTGCGAGTCGTTATTATGTTTGTACACTGATCTACATACGTCTTGCCTGCGAAACAGTACGGTATCTGGATCAACTCCTCGGAGATACCTTTACTACAAAGACGGTTTATTTTTATAGTTACTTGTCACTATGGTACACAGTTCCTATGCAAATGTAAAGTTGGCACTATGTAACAGTAAACTGTTACTATGCTTCGCTCAGCGAAATAGTTTATTTTTTAATCCTTAGTTTTGATACCAGAGTAGGTCGATTTATTTTTTCCATCTTAAAGTCGACCGAATTTAATTAAGGATTAGTGTATTTCTACGCCTGTGGGTTAGGTGACCAAAATGACGGTCGGAATTTTTCCAAATTATTTCAAAAAGGTCGGTAAAGCAGTTTACAAAAAGAAGAGGTCGATAAAATTTTGTAGTGCAAGGCAGACGTGTGAACTTTCGCTCTGCATGGTTTTGCAATTTTACGAATAATTTTAAAGTGATAAAATTTGATTTTAAGTGCGGAAGCACAAGTGCATTTTCTTTTAGCGCGAGACCAAGTTTTTTTTGACGCTTCCTGACCGATTTTTTTGGAAGTTGATGTCCATATGAGGGATCGCTATCATTCCGCCATACTAGGAAAATTCTGGACGCATTTTTACTATTAACGACCTAACCAGACGTCTCCAGGTATTTTCGTATCATTTTCTTGTGGCTTATGTTTTATTGGTTTTTTATTGTTTAACATCTTGGTTTCCTTTGCCTCGCACTTTTGCTAAGAACGTTTTTTTGGCCGAAGTTATCGTCAGTTTGCAGGCTTGCCCTTTTGTTTCGACGTGATTAAAGGCCGATTAATCTTTTGCGTTCACAGGCGTAGATATAAATGCGATATGTTCAAACCTTTGTGTTTTAAAATTATGAATCAATTTTGGATTTTAAATTAATAATTGTTTTAGTGAGTTTGAACAACGCATTATTTTCGATGAATGGTATCGAACGGCGCTGGCTGAATGTGTTGGCATAGGAAATCCAAACTGGTCGCCATACGTTCAAATCTTGAATTTGAAATTTTTATATTCGACATTTTTTTATGTGTTTATTTTTATTTATGTGTTTTTTTGGAAAGTAATCAGCGATGTAGACCAACGTACAAGGTGTTTGATTTTTGTCGTCGTTGCTCCCGCTGGTTCGACTGCGAAGTTCGCTAGTGGTTCCGCTTGGCGGGATCTTTATGACCACTCGAACGTTCGGCTGATCGATTTTAGGGAATAGTTTTCGGCGATGGTATCCAAGCTTCCGTACGGGTTTTGGTCTGCAAACATCGCAAATTTTCCCCACGTTTAGGCAACGGCCATCTTGTTGCCACTTTATGTTTGTTTTTATTGATTTTGATGTGTTGTTAATTTTGATTTTTGTGTGGTTATTCCACAAGCTAAAATACGTTTTAGCTTGCCGTGGATCTTATGGGAGGTTGGTTGGGTAATGTTTGTCTGCTTACTGGTTCGATAACATCATGAATCAGGAGAATCTGCTAAGGTTCGTTCACCTACTGGTTTCATAACATCATAAACCATTTTAACATTTTATTTTTTTTTATAACTAAGTACCACAACATCTAGGTACTAGTTATTCCATCTATTACGACGGACAATGGCTCTGCTTTAGCCTTGGTAGTGAGTTTTTTTTTGTTAGTTAATTAGTTTAACTAAGTTTTGGAGTTTGTTCTTTTTCATGAGAAGCATTCCGCTTATCTACCATGAGCTATAGTAGAGTCTATTTCACATCAGTGTGTGCTCAGATATTTTTTTGTTCATTTATTATTTTCTTTTCAGTGTTGATTTAAGGGACTAAGAGGTATCTGAAATCTTTTATTTTTTCGCTTGGCGCCCTGGGCACAGTTATTTTAGCAAAGCAGATCAATTATTTTTAAACGAACCCACGAACGCTTTCGAGCGACCCAGCGAGCTCCGACAGTAGGTAATTCCTATGAGCTAGCTGTCTTGTACCCTTCACCTACAGACGTGACAAGCGGCGGATGGAGCGAGAATTTAACGGTTTTCGCGACAAGGGCAGTTTACATTACCCCTCTATTGTTGTTAGAAATACATTTTTCCATTAATCCGTTAAATGTGAAAACAATCGTTTGTTTCACTTTAAATAATTATTACTGGGAAGAGCACTGTAGAAAATCGACACGTTTAACGGATTGTACAGCAAACGCTAAACGGATTTCAGCTGATCCGTTACACAAATTCCAATATTATTTTGTAGAAAATTAAAACTATAAAAATCTTTATTCTTACAATAATACAATAAGAACTGTTTCATAACAACAGTTTAATCATCGAAGCCTCTCCGAGAAAATTGAGGTTGTTATTTAACCGTTACAAGTTAAGTGTTCATTTCGCAAACTGTACAAACTCTTCCTCGCTTAACATTTGTCAAACTAAAGCAGTTACCTACTTCGAACTTGTGTCGATTATACTGTTCTTGGAAAATCACATTTTCTTATTTACAGCAACATAACACAATCACTTAATTTGGGAAATTTAAGCTTTGCAAAATGTAAAGTATTCCGATTTAGAAGTTTGCATAACAGAATCAATTTGCTTGTGTTCTCTTGGCAGTTAACGAGGGTTAACCCTTTTTTTATAGAATCAATTGAAAGACTTTTACATGTATAAACGCACGTTTTCTAACATTTATTGCAAAGTTTCCATAAATAATTTAAATATCATAATACTGTATAACAAAAACACGGTTAGCTGTTTTCCGTTAACGGCTAACGGTTGTCATTTTATCTTGCAAATCCGTTACCAAATTTTGTATTTATAACTTTTCAGTACATTTTGTAAAAGTAGGTTTTCGTTTAGTTACATTCTAACAGCTGTTACTAAGTTACAATGTATAAATTATACATTATGTAATTAAGGAAAAATGTAATTGTGGAGTTGTAATAAATTGTATACGAGTACTTGTAGGTACTTTTATGAAACGGCCCGATGTTTTAATTAAAGTTCCTGGTGTTTCTTGATTTATGTATGTAACATAGCGATTTGCAGGTGGATAATTTCTTTGAATAATTGTAGATATAATTATTGACAATAATCTTTTCAGCTTTTATCGTCAATCTTGTTTTTTTATTTTATTTATATTGCCAAGGTATAGAGGGCCGCTAAAATATTCGCGACTTAACGACTTGTTTGGAGCAAATATTTTTGATTTAACGAAGAATGATGATAACGATAATTTTGTTTTATTGTACTCGACTATTTTAACACGCCCCCTTTATACCGTCCAGGCATGCAACCTTAAAGTAGTACAAATTGATAAATGATCAAACAAAAGCGGTCGAAATCGATTGGCAGTCGGTTAAATTTAATTTCCCGGTGGTTTGGTGCGTACACCACCGTGGTTTAATTTTCACACAATTGAAAATTAAAGGTTTCTTCTCAATCAAAAAGTTTTCCACGTTCCGCACAAGCGAAAGAAATTGGTGGAAAATTCCGATTTTGTTAAGCTTTTGTTATCGGTATTGTATTGGCTTCGTTTTATGCTTTGAAAATTAATTTGTTAGCTATAGCGCCGTCTTGTAAAGATTCGGCAGATGTTTTGGCGCCGTTATTGCAAAAAATGTTATTCGGACCTTCTTCGCCGCCGATCAACTTAATTGTTAATTTGTAGCAAAAGTTTTAAGATCCACATAAAAATAATTTTTTAATTTTAACGTTTATTAGATTGAAACGGAATTGGCTGTCGTGGTTTAGTAAAATTAATAAGATTCGAGTTTATCGATTACGAAATTAAGTCACGTCTCGATGTCTTGGTGGAAATGCTCGGAAAAACACTTTTTTTTAACTTAAATACCTCGCTTTTACCTATAAATTAAACTTATTCACCTATTTATAAAAAAAAAGGAACAAGAAAATCCTTATTTATTTATTTAACAAGAAACACCGCCGAGATTATTTAAATCTCTTGTAAAATTTATGTCAAATGCTTTTTGATTTATCGTCTATTTACGTTTCTTACGTTTTCTACCTTTAACCTAATGATTATAGAAATGTAAAAATGTGGGAAGTGTGCGAAGGTGGTCAATTTATTTCACGTTATTACATGCTTGTTTGTATTTGAAACTTTAACGACTTTTATGCTGTTGGGAATTGAACCTACGCGTCGTAAAGGTCTTTGGAGCAAAAATTTTACGATTAATCAAACAAATATTATTTATATAGTCTTTTTAGATTTCAAAAAAATTGATTTTGATAGAAATGCTGTAATAAATATAATTTTTAACGGTAACGTTAACGGCAAAACCGTTAAAACTTTCGACTCACAAGATCCAAGTTTTATTTTATATAGGTATAAACTCTTAATTCTCGGATTATTTTAATTATTTATATATGGGTAAAAATATTTATTAATTTATTAACGATTACTAAAATTACACTAAAAACATCGTTTGTATTCGCCCACCTTGTGTATGTAGTAAACACGGCAATATAAATTTTATTATAGTTTATAACAAATTTTTAACTTTCGAAATTGATATTAAATTTTGATATTATGAATTAATAAGTTAATTACACAATTAAAATCAAAATTTCGTTATTAGTTTATCTGAATAATTGAAAACTCGTGAAAATATTTTTGAGTTATTGCATAATTAACTAATTAATTTTTAAATTGTAATTTAATGTTACAATGTAAGTATTATCGTGCCTACATTAAAAATATATAGCTTTCGACAACAGTTGACTACCTTATTCTGATGTTGAAATAGAACTTTTATACTTTTATGCGGAGTTTCTCGTGCGGATAATAGATGACTCTAACAAAACAACCCGGCTCTGGTTTAATTTTGGAACTGAAACTGAAGATTGATACTAAGACGTAGAACTGCCGAAAACTTCATTTTACAACTTAATTTCACAATAATGAAATTTAATTAAGAAGTACATTTTCAAAAGCGTCAATAAAATAGTTTTGTGCAAAACCTTTGCTTTATAAAGGGCTTTTCAACATGGACCTTGTTTTTAAATGAAAATTTTGTATTTTTTTATTGATAATTGAATAAATTATGTAGAAAGTCTATAATTCATAAATGAAAAATAATATCGGACAAAATATGTCCATCATGACAGCAGACGTGGATCCTTTTATCAAAAATTTGTATTACATTTTTGCATAATTGCGGCTCTATCTTGTGGATTATCTCTATGGACTGTATGCAAGTGAGAGCTTCTTTCCAAGATTTTCAAAAATTGATAATTTTTAGAACGAACTCATCCTTGAACAAAATGCTGTGTTCCAAATGACCACAGATGATGAAAACTCCCAAAAAATCAGCTAACTTCTTGAGATATTTTGAAAATATTAATATATACCCCCCAGCCCCCGGTCCCAACAAACAGTCACCTTCAGTGTCCGCTTATTGCAATGTGATTTAATTTTTTATTTATGTTAGGCTAGCGTTTATTATTAGACGAAGAAAATCCGATAAGGAGCTTGAAATGTTAACAGAAGATAGATATAAATTAATTTCTTGTTAAGAAGATCTGTATGTCCTGTCCGGGGGATCTTGGGGGTATGGAATACCACCCAGGTACAGACAATGGAAATAATTAAATTTTTAAATTATCTTTCCTAACCCACCCAAGATAAACCATATAAAATTTGATTATCTAGTTTACCTGAACCGTATTACATACCCCCCAGACCCCCCGGTCAGGAGCTTGAAATTTTAACAGAAGATAGATATAAATCAATTTCTTGTTAAGAAGATCTGTTGCCCTGTCTGGGGGGTATGGAATACCCCCCAGGTACAGACAATGGAAATAATTAAATTCTAAAATTATCTTTCCTAAACCACCCAAGATAAATCATGTCAAATTTGATTATCTAGTTTACCTGTACCTGGGGGGTATTCCATACCCCCCAGACCCCCGGTCAGAAGCTTGAAATTTTAACAGAAGATAGATATAAACCAATTTCTTGTTAAGAAGATCTGTTGCTCTGTCTGGGGGGTATAGAATACCCCCCATGTACAGACAATGGAAATAATTAAATTCTAAAATTATCTTTCCTAAACCACCCAAGATAAACCATGTAAAATTTGATTATCTAGTTTACTTGTACCTGGGGGGTATTCTATACCCCCCAGACCCCCGGTCAGAAGCTTGAAATTTTAACAGAAGATAGATATAAATCAATTTCTTGTTAAAAAGATCTGCATGTCCTCTCCTGGGGGTCTGGGGGGTATGGAATACCCCCCAGGTACTGACAATGGAAATATTTAAATTCTAAAATTATTTTTCCTAAACCACCCAAGATAAACCATGTAAAATTTGATTATCTAGTTTACCTGTACCTCCAGACCCCCCCGGTCACTGCTCCTACCAATTTTTTAGAAGTTCATTTACAGTAGCGACTCGTTACTTTTATCAATAGGAGGGTGTCAATTTAAAATAAAAAGGAAAACTATTTTTATGTATTTCCTTAAAATTATTATTTTAATAATTATTTTTGGATAGCTGTTGTTTCTGGTTTTGCTCACCTTTGAAAAGTTTTCTTCAAATTTTTCTTCCGTGATTATAGGGAAAGCCAACGTTGTGATGAGGTATTTGTGTCGTCCCAGAATCGGGTCTACGGCGGCAAAAAATAACCTATTTGTATCCGTGGTTGTCTGGAACTCCAAATTGAGGTGATGATCCGTTCCGTCAGTGCGGCCTTTAGGCCGCAAAAACTAGGCGATCACGAATCATTAAAGCGATCACGATAAGCTTGAATGTTGCATTGCATTAAAAAATGTTATTCTTTATTCTAAGTTTGCTATTCTATTTTGGGTGGGCGGCACCCGTCGCCCTTCCCGTACCAGTCGCCACTGATTATTTGCTCACATATGGTTTTGTGCAGTTCTTACCCTCCATACTTGATCATCATTGCTGTTCTTCTCTTTTCAGCCACTTCTGTTATTCCGTAACTTTAAAATTATATCTTGTGTCTGGGACTTTGATATCTTAAATTTTTCTGTTATGAATTTTATTAAGTAATTTCTCGAAGTACTCGGCCCATCTCTTCATGGTCTCTTTTTTCTCACCTATCAGGTTACTTTTTCTGTCTTTACAGATCGTTGAATACTTTTGGTATCCATGATCAAACTTTCTGATCTCTTTATTTCTCAATTTTTCCCCAATTTCTTCTTGTTTTCTACACAACCTTTTAAATTTTCTTCTGTGTTGTTCATATTTGCATTTACTCTTTATCGTATATTCTTGAATCACTTGTTTACTATAGTCTTCTCTCCTGTTTATTTCGTATTTGAATTCTTCATCGTACCATTCCTTTCTTCTTTGTTGTCATATCCATCCCCTCACCGTTTGTAATACTCTAAACCCTGACTTTGTTCTACTTTTTTCAGGTTATCCGTCTTTATTCAGGTTTTTTCATCTCGAATTTTTCTCCCCATTTCGATTGCTGGTATTCTCAACATATTATTTCTTCCCATCGCAAAATCTATTAGAAGTTTCTCAAAATTCGAAATGGGAGGCCTTGCGAATTGCTAGCGAAAAGAATTTTTGAAGTATCTCAAAAACGAAAGAGATACAAAAAAGAGATAAAACTGGGGTGGGGGATTGGAGAAATGCACCTGTGTCTTTCAATTGTTGGGCTGGAAATCTTGCTCTCGACATATTTTGGCATTAAAGTCTTCCAATATTATTTTGGTATCATATCTGGGTATCTTATCATCATTATTATCTTTCCAGATTTTCATAAAATTGTTCATAGAGTTCCATTAGTTTAACTTCAGTTGTACGTTTGTGTGCATTTAATATCGCAATCTTTCGATATTTTCCTCTTACTCGTATTATACGTATTCTCTTTTCGCTTTTATAATTATAAAATTAATTTAAATAATGCGGTGGCATTCCGCAACCAAACAGAAAAAAATGAAAACAGAGATTTTTAAATGTTTTGCTCAAGGGGACTTACTGTTAATGTAAACTACAAACCACCAAAAGCATAATACAATTTTTTGCTTTTCTTTAATTAAATTTTTTTATAAAAAGTGAAAACATAAAGTAAATGTAATACAATTTAATTACATTCACAAGCTTTGTAAAGGAGTTTACCGGTTTATTCTGATGGTTTTGTAATCAAATGAAATATTTGAGTTAAAACCGATTTGTCAAGTTTACAAGACAATAAACTGCTATTGAAACCTTATGAATTAAATTGAATTGTATTGCGTTCACTTTACGTTTTAATCAAAAGTTTTCGGAAGCATTAATCTACTCAATATGGAGTACTGCATTACACTTCCCAGGGTTCAGAACCCACATTAAACAGTAGGTCCCTATATGTATCGAATGAGATAAAAATTTTCTAAGGGAATAAATGAACTCATTGCGTAGTCTTAAATGTTAACTTTATAAAGATCCATCCAATATTTTTTATTAAATTTACAATTTCGCTACTAGAAGATGCACTTCTTCTTGTAATTTTGCAACCAACTTATCAAAATTCCCACTCTCATCTCTTAAACCGCAAACTAACTTAAGACCTGAACGAGCGAACCGAATAAGTTATTCCAAGGTAGACCAGGGTACATAAAAGAAGCAGGAACTTCGATCCTTCCACCCTTCGATCTATTTCATTACCAAAGAGCGAAATTTAAACGAACACCAAATTAATCAGATTCCCGTCACTTTCGGGTGCTGAATGGAGCTTATTCCCGTATAACCTCTCACTATGGGACAATCGGATTAATTATTTTACATTTTTATACTCAGAAAATTGTACTCTATCCAAATTCGGAAAGAAAAGTAAGAGTTGCCATTTTAAAAAATTTACAATAGGTTGACGTGTCCGACGACTTTCTGAGAAGATTCCCCTAAAATATTTTATCGAATTTGTATCTTTAAATTAATTCTAACATAATTTTTTGTTACAGGTGAGCCCTTCAAAATATTTTGAAAACGCGATGAGGTGAGTCAACTAAAAAATATAAATGTCTATTTGAAATATTGATATAGAAAAGAAAACACAAGTCAAAATGTTGCATCACACAGACATTCATTATAATATATGCTCGTCGGGTGTAAATAAATGTAAAATTTGCAATTATTGTGTTCGCTTGCAGTTAGATAACCTGATTGAAAGTATGTAAAATTTTCATCAGTCGTACCAAACTTGAAACAATTTTTTATCAAAGGAAATATTTCAGTAAGCTGAATTTTAATCAAATAGACTGTTCATATTCAAATTGCGACTGTTCATTACGTTCTTTTTGTTCGGCGTGTTCGTTGTACAACATCGAAAAGGAAATCGCGAAGTTAATTATTGAAAATTATTTGTGTCTAATTTACTATTTATAAAGAAAGTTTAAAGAAGTCTCGCATTTAAAATGGACTTGATGTTCTTTTAAAGTGTTGGAAGTTCTCGAAAGGTGTGCAAAAGTAGGAGTCTCATTCGCCTACATTAACTTGCATGTAGGTGGGGTAGGATGGGGTGGTTAGGTGAAAAAACTTTCACGAAGGAAGTTAAAATTAAAGTTACAGGCGGATCTCTTTCTTGAGTTCCAAGTTGAATTTTAAATTGTACAGTTAATTATGTGCGAATGATTTAGTTTGCATAGTCAGAATAAATTGAATAAGGAAGTAGTTTTCTTTAATTTAAGTGGTGCTTTAGGGAACGTTCCAAGATAGTTCTGTTAAAAACATGCAAACTGGTTTATTTAATCATTTTCGCGATATTCGTGCTGAATATTTTGTGAAATCTTCAAAATTTATTGAATTACCATAAGAATGTTCCCAGATAGTTCTATTTGTCTTTCTTGAGGTCTAAGTTGAGTTTTAAGTTGTACAATTAATTATGTGCAAATGCTATAGTTTGCTTCGTCAGAACAAATTTAATGAGGAAGCAGTATTTTTAAAATTTAAGTGGTAATTTAGAGGAAGTTCCAAGCTAGTTCTGTTAGAAACGTTCAATTATACTACAAAATTGTCTTGTTTCATCATTTACGCAATCTTCATGCTAAATGTTTTGTCAAATCTTTCAAATTTATGAAAGTATCATAAGAATGTTCCCAGATAGTTCTATTTGTCTTTCTTGAGGTCTAAGTTAAGTTATAAATTGTACAGTTAATTATGTGCAAATGATACAGTTTACATATTTAGAACAAATTTAATATGGAAGCATTTTTTTTTAATTTAAGTGGTACTTTAGGGAAAGTTCCATGATAGTTCTGTTAATAACGTTCAATTATATTACAAATTGTCGTGTTTCATAATTTGCGCAATATTCGTGCTGAATATTTTGTCAAATCTTCCTAATTTGTGGAAGTATCAAGAGAATGTTCCCAGATAGTTCCATTTGTTCTATAGAAATTTAATTTGCATCACCAGAATAAATTCAATAATGGAACAGAGGAGAGTAAGCTAGACAAATTAAGAATTTTTTTTAATTAAGTAGTTCTTTAGGGAATGTTCCGAGTTCTAAGATGGTGCTGATCTGGGCCTATTGTACTACTTCCAATCCAAAACCTCTGTCCTGCTACTCCTCGAGCCACTCGAACCACAGGACAAACTCAAAGACTCTTGCAAGTGAAGTGTTACTGATTCTGGACATAAGTCTCCCAACACGGTACCTCTTTTTCACGCCAAAACTGGACCTCCACACTGGAGGTGATTTTGTGGCTCCTAAGCGCCAAATGCCCTGCCGTGTTTTCTGTTGATATCTGAATATTTTGTCATGGATAGCCTTATTACAGAATTTCCTTGCCACCCTCCTCAGCTGGTCGAGTTTGTTCCACCACTAGGTTATTGCGCAAACCTTCAAAATTTATGGAAGATGATAGGAATGTTCCCAGATAGTTCCATTTTCCTGATGGAAATTAAATTTATATAATCAGAATAAATTTAATCATAGAATACGGGAGACAAGTTTTTTTAAATATTAAATAGTGGTTTAGGGAATATTCTCAGATAGTTCTGTTAAAAACGTACAATTGCATAAGGGAACTGAAACTGTTCTACTAAAAATGGTCTTGTTTAATCATTTTCGCAATCTTCATGTTGAATATTTTGAAAAATCTTCGAAATTTATGAAAAAATGTTCCAAGATAGTTCAGTTGGCCGATAGTTCATAGTAGATGAAAAATTTCAAGATTTAAATTTATTTCATTTCTATTTCTTCATAAATTTTGAACATCAACATTTTAAATGGGAACATGGAGAGTTCCTAAAGATAGTTCTGCTATTCAGATTGCAACACTGGCACAAACATTGTAATTTAAAGAACTTCGTAGATGGGTATAATGGCATTTTAATTTAATTTAAAAATAAATTTAAAAATGTTAAACGATAATTTTTTCGTTCGGTTCGTTCAGATAGTTCAGTCTTAGGGCTCAGATTAATTAAAAAAAATTAAGTCAACGCTTAAACTGATAAGGTAGTTTAATATTCTCGTAATAGCTTTGTGTTTAATTATTTCGTTTAACAGCTTTCAAGATTAACACTTTGATACTGAGGAACTTTCTGGGATAGTTCTGTTATACTTACATTAATTTTGTCGGATTAGGCGGCCAGATAAAAGTATTTTACTTTCTAAGCTATTTAGGCCACAAATTTAAAGAAGAAAAAAGAGTTTACCAAAAAACCCTCAACTGTATTTTCATGGGGGGAGGGGGGAGGAGGGGGGGATACAAATCATCAGTGTTGAAATCTAACAAATTTATAATTTGCAGTAGATTTTATTTTATTACAAGGACCAACATTAATGACTTTTAAAACTTTAATTATTTAAGGATTCAAACGTAAAAAATGTATAATATTGATAGTTCATATGAGGGGGGGGGCTATAAAGCTATAAACTAGATTGGTTTACCTCGAAGTTCGGGCTACTGAATATACAATAGAAAACTATAAAAATTAACAAAACCTCATGCCGCGTATGTTTTCAGCCGGTTTTCTCGGGAAAACTATTGTAGATAGCTCAAAATTACACAGAGGTAATTTATAGGTTATTAAATTACCTACAAAAAAGATCCCGTTAAAGCATACCTCTAATACGTTCATACGCCGTTTAAAGTTAAATTGATTACAGTATGACATTATTGAACTGAACAAATGAAAAAATTCAGGGCTTATACTAACACTCCAAGGTAATTTCTTCTATTTTTAAAATAATAATTTTCAAAAAGATGGATTCTTGACAGGCTTTTAAACAAAAGCCGTTTTTTAACATAACTTATAAAATAATGATCAGACAATATTCAGATTTACCGTACCATTTTATCACTCTATCTTCTAAAAATTCGATCTTTTCACTTTTCATCATAGAGTGAACCATTTTGCCATAGAATATCTAAAGCAACGACCACTTGCACCGCGCGCAGCACACGAAATACATGCGGCTGCTGATGGTTTCAATACTATAACTGCAATTATCTTATAAGTTAAAGTATAAATAAGTAAGTTCAATATAGGGGGGAGGTGAGCTAAGAATGTACCTAAAGAAATTTACGGTGGGGGGGGGGGTAAAACTTTTACGACAAAACTCTAAAATTGATTCAATTACGTTGAAGTTAATCGAAACGTCTTTTTAAATAGTGTTTTTATTAATGTAAATCATGATGCTTTCAAATTTGGTTATTAAATGGAAAGTTACAGTGTAGTTAAAATGTCAAATTGCCGGAATTCATAACCTTACTTAGACTAATGAATAAACAATTAAAAACTATTTTGAAAGTTAACCAAAATTCACACCGCGTGCGCTTTCAGCGGCTCCCGTGGGAATACTATTAAAGATATATTAAAATCAAACATAGATAAGTTGTAGATTATTAAATTTTATGAACAAAAGTTCAAAGTAAAATATTTCTATCTCTAATAAGTTTGCCGTGGGAGGCGCCCGAAAATTTCACATATATAATTGATTCGCTACGTATCCAAGTCATTAATAGTTTAATTTATTACAATGCGATTCCATTGGGATGAACAGATGAAAAAATGCACGGCTTAAACTGATACCTTAAAGTAACTTTTCGGACTTTCAAATAATATTTTTCCGAAAATTAGATTTTTGACAGATTTTTAAACAAAAATCTTCTTTTTATTTTATTTTTAACATAACTCTCAAACTAATTGTCAGAAGATGTTCAGACTTTGTATGTAGTTTTAGCACTCCATCCTCTAAAAATTCGATCTCTTCACTTTTCATCGTAGAGTTAATGGTTTTACCATAAAAAATTATAAAGCGACTGCGATTGATCCACTGCGCGCAGCACACGAAATTCAAACGGCTGCGGGTATTCTCAATACTTCAACTATCTTAAAATGTTCTTGTCTAATAATTTACACTCTCCTCTATATTAATCTTAAATTAAATCTTAAATTTATCTTAAAATAAATTACGATAAGCGGGGGAGGGGGGTTAAATTATTATGACAGATTATAAACATTTAAATTAAAAATTGTAAAACTTACAAGGATTTATTTAATAAAATGCAATAAACTTCATGCATTATTTTCGTACTAAAATATATTATGTATACAATTGTGACGTGTTTCGGTAACAAACTGCTGCCCTCATCGCGCAATAATGCCACAAATTTAATAATAAACTAGTTAACCTTAATTTAAAGAAACTTTTTAATTCGAATTAAAATTATTGTAAACCGCAACAAAAATATTTATTTTACAATGAACGAAATTCTAAATATTTGCAGACGTTTGCAGGAAGAGATTTTCTTATACTTTTTGTAATATAAAAAGTTGCGTGGGAGGGGGGAGGATATTAAGAATACACTACCCTTATCCGGAAAGACGAACTGAACAAATATTTTCTCGTGAAAATCAATTTTTTACAAATCTAAAATTATAAAATTATATTTAATCGTCTTATAGAAAACAACAATTTATTTTAAAAGAAATATGTGAGTGTACGGCGGGGGGGGGGCTCCCCTTTGAAATCTTTTTTTTTTTTTTTTGAATTTTTTAATTTGAAATGAAAGAAATCTTTGTAATTTAATTTTATTTGTAATTTAATGTAGTTTTCACAAAACTTGTCAATTTGATTTTTAAATTTTTATTGTAAAGCTGGTAACTTCTTACATCGTATATTTCTGTGGGGGGGATTTATCTCACTGATAAATCGTAATTGAAAGTTAAAAATTCTTTATATTTTGCAGACCATAAATTTTATTTTAACAGTAGCACAAAAAATTGCATCTTATTAAATTGTAACATAACATTTCAGAATATTGAATAAAATCATTGTTACTAATTATTGTAGCAAATATGACCCATTTTTCTCGGTCCACAATGAAAAAACCATTATTGCATTAAAACTCACCTTACAGACAGACAAAAGACAAGGTTCGATTCACCACTTCCATCCTCGTGGGTTTCCCTCAAGCATATTCATGTTTCTCCGATCATCGAAATACAAAATTGAAAATAATCGAATAGTTTAAACCTGCTTTCGAATTCGGCGCAGTGCAGAGCTTGAAGCGTTAGCACAGTGTCAAACACAAACAACAAAGTCAGACACCCGTAAATCATTGCTGAAATTTGTAATTTGCAAAATTTCTTTGAAACCGCACAAATTTGCGTTTTAATTTCAATTCAATGTCTCTTATAAAATTTATTAATCTTTAATTTTCGCGTTCTCAAAACCAAGTTAGCTTTTTATTAATTTTGTTTGATGTGAAGTATTAATTATTATACTTCTAACGGGAATTACAAGCTCATAATTTTGATGCTTGAAATTCAATTAATCACGGTCATCTGACTTATTAAAAGGTGCAATCTCGTTCCCATTATATCGACTCGAAATTGGCGCACACGATAATAATCGAATAATTGGTACTTAATCAGCAGAATCCCTGTTGTATAATTTCCGCGTGTATTCCATTGCACTATAAATCGTGAAAAACCTTCAAAGGACTAAAAAGTGACGAATACCAGCACCAGCACTCTCTTTATTGTGGTTTACCCTGCTGTAATTCCCCCAATCTCTTACATACTTTTCTACATTAATCTATCGCTATGTACCTACTTCAATTTCACCCTTATTCTTACGCAAACCATTAAGTACCTCTTTTTATCGTCGTTCCTTTTGCGGCCTCTTTGGAAAATATCCAACACCCACTTTTATAAATTACAATTTAAAACTTGGCGCAATATAAATCTAAAAAGAAAATTCATTTTGTTTCACAGCGTAATAACTTACCAACTGCAAATGATAATGCTTGATTAACTCAAAAACCGGGTTAATTTTCTTTCGAAAAGAAGTGACATACTCACACCTTTTTTTCGTTTTTCTACTTCTACAGAAAATCTCCTATGGCACTTTTTAATATCAACAATTTGATAGTTGTTGTTTGAAATATTTCTTGGGTATTTTTGAGTACTACATTTCTCTCGCTGTGAAAACTTTAAATGCAATATACAAAATTGTTTTTTGTTGATTATAGAGGTTACAACAGTGCAAAATAGAAAAATGCAAAAAAATTGCCTATTTTGAATTCCTCGATGATGTTATGCATTTTTTGAATGCCATTTGGGTTGTGCAATGCTCCTTTTATATTCCAAGGCTTATTAGTAAATAATATGATATTAATTTGGACTCCAATGAAGGCCCATGTCGACAACCAGAGGGTGTGATCCCTGATTAATTACAGTGCGGTAATTCCGGATTCTTAGTTCGGCCCTCCGGAAAGCATCGATACTCTGAAGATTACGAAGAGTATCCTTTGGAAGGATGCCTTGCTTATATTTCACACTGTAAAGGATGGAAAGAATGGAAGACTCTGAAGGTCTTCTATTTCATAAGTGCAATCTTTACAAGTTCAGCAGTGTCTCCCTTATGGCATACCTCTGGAAGATGGGAATTCACCTAAGATTTCACATTAGTTTCCAATTATTTCAATTAAAATTTCCTATTCTAATATTTCACGATTGTTCTCTATTTCTCGAAATATAAAAATATTACCCCATCCTTTTTTCAAGAGGTCCATTCCTTTCATGACCTTTTCGGTTGTAGCTCCGGTTGCAGATTTATTCCAACCGGGTCAGATTTCGATCGTTAAACCGCAAAAACCACCTTCCTATATTCCTATCTCAAAACAACGACGAATTGTTTTGAAGCAACATTTTTCAATTTTATTTTTAAATAAAATCAATAAGAAGCAAAATTGCAAGCGTTTCAAAACTTCCGGCAAATAAACTATAAACAAGCGTCTAAAGTTCATTTGCCATTAAACTCAATCCTACTTGTTGAAAACTACCGATCCAAGTAAAACAAATTAAATGTTAAAAGTTTAAACTAAAACTTGAAATATTTAGCCGCATTACAAACACAATTACGTCGTTCCTGGGCGAAAAAAACATCCATCCGTCTTTCATTACCATAAAAACACATTCCATCTTAGTTTTCTTTTTTCTGCATTATCGAAATTAAATTTTTTCATTACGTAAAAACTATCAACGGACCGACCAATTAATTTATTTACGACGACCAAATATTCAACTCACTGCATTTTAAATCATAAATCGACATCTAGGAAAAGTTGAAACGCCTCAATTAAGGCGTGTTTACCGGTATTTACTTTAATAATGTCAACAATGGGAAATATTGATAGTCGATTAATTTTTTTTTTCGGTTAGGGACGAAGTGGGTTAACGGAGTTAACAAATTCCGACGGCGAACAAAATATGTTTAATAATAATTAGGTAAGTTAGGAAAAATTTAATGAGTCTGAGATTAATTTTACATTATTAGTAAAGTGCATGGAGTTACTTCGGTAATTAGAAAGTTCCTTCCTGCTCGTTACGCAACTTCCATCGAATTTTGGATTATTATCTCAGTTAACATTCAAAGTTTTGAACAACCGGCATTCGATAACTTGTAACACCGTATTAATGATTCTCAATAATTTTCAAGAGTAAATTGAATTTCAGGAGAGTGGATGAGTTTTTTGCTGCTATATGAGCGCACTAAGTCCGCTTTACAGGAACAAAAAGGAAATAGGAAACTGAAATCTCAAGAGAACTGAATTGCAACAGTGAAATATAAAATCCTACAATGCAGGAGATGAAAATAAAGACATTATTTTATTTTCAGCCGCTCTGAGGACTTCGCAAACACCCGGTACTTATCGAATATTCGGTAAATTATTTTTAACCCATTTTTCGACATTTTCCTAATATCCAACAAATTGCAGTTGACTCGCAAAAACTGATTAATTTTTAACCTATCTGTCTGCATCACGTGCATTTTGGACAGCCTAATTGAATTGACTAAAAAATCACCCTGGTACACAAAAGCCCTGGATAAATCGATGTTGCAGTCCGAGGACGAATAACGAATGGTTAATTAATTGGTCTTTTGTTTCGTAAAGTTTTAACTAAAAATAAATTTGGTTAAAAACGGTAAATTTTTTGCGTCCGCAATCCACAATAAGCAACTTCCACCTGAACTACTTGAAAGCACAGCAGAGCTTTGTGGCTTTGAACGTAATTTGATGTGGCTTTTGCACCATCTCAAATTAATTTGCTCAATTCTAACATTAATTATTTAAATTAAAATGAAATTTTATTATTCCAAAGGAAATTTTAATAATAAACAGGTGTGGACTAGGTTAATAATTTGAAGCTTTTACACCGAGCGACAATTTTTAGCTTAATTTCTCTCAGCAGTATGCAAAAATCTGATTATTTATTTAAAAAATTTGTGTTATGAATAAAATTTAACCTTTAAGTACTTTGCATTAAAACTGCACTTTCCAAAGTGCATTACAAACTTTCCATATAATAACATAAAAGTTTCATGAACTTATTCATTTCTCACGAGTCTTCTACAAAATTCATGAGCGTGCGATTATTTTTTATGCCTTATTCTACTAATGCTAATTGATTATTATTTTAGCTGTACGTTACTGATTATGTTGATTGATTAACTTTTTGTAGATCTATTGGGTAATTACCATGGTAAATGGACATAAAGTCACATCAAATGGTCCAATAAAGATAACTATTGGATGATATAAAAAATTAGAGGAACTTTATTTTCTTTACCCCCCAGACCCCCCGGTAAAGTCTGAACGTTCATAAGTTCGTATGATATCTCTGATTAATATTCATTTTAACTTAGTTTCTAACAAAACTGTACCCATTTTTTACTTATTGATCGACGAGGTAATGACTTCATATTGTGTAATGACCCGATCGTCATTTAAGATATGCTAATTAACCCTTTTATTAGTTCGATTCAACCTCATATTTATTCGCGGATCACGTACGTCTTAATTACATGAGATGCTCTCAACGGGGTTATCAGTCAAGGGGGGACTTGGGTCATAGGGTACTCAGTTAAGAATAATCGTTGTAGAGATTAGTTTTCCATCAAAATACAGAGAATGGCCACTCACCAGTTTTCTACAGCATGTCGCGCCGCATACCACCACCAAATCCACTTGCTGATAATGTGACATTCCAGTTTTGTTAATTAAATTAGTATCGATCTCTTCACCGATCCCGTGTTAACTTCTAGATAACTAACTGTCAGTTAAAGCGTTTTATTGCTTAGCAGCGCACAGAAACTATCGTAGTGACGATCACGAATACGAACAGTTAACTGTAACTTTAGCTAGAAAGTTATTTTTGAGTTTGGTTTGATGTAGAAATTTGCTACCTTTCTTAGGATAATCAACGTGGTCACGACTCGAATTTTTAAGATTGCCAGAAAAATATTTATATTTTCTTGTATAAATAGTATAAAATAAATATTCCACCAATTTCAGTAATATGGCAAGGCTTTTCAGTAAGCTGTTTTGAAGGAAATCCTGAATAGGAAAGTATAGTGCGAGGCCGGAGGCCGAGCTTATTAAAGCGGTCTTGGGTAGTTATCAAAGAAACTTGCGGTAATAAGCTCGGCCTCGCATCTTAAGTTTCCAGGGACATATTAAAGTAAAAATCTCTTAATAAACCCAAACTTATTATAACGGCCGTAGACAGTAGGGGCGGTTGGCGCAGAGAACCCTGTTGTAGTTAGCTCGGCCTTCGGCCCCGCACCTTAGGTCTAGGGGAGCACGATAAAGTTAAGAAATTCTTAATAGAAAAGGTAGATCGATTCTGAATGCCCAGTCCGTCAGTAGAGATCCAAAGCAGAGAATGGCGTCATAGTTAGCTCAAACTTTGGGGTCGAACCTTGGGCGTCCGGGAGCCTGACGCAGTCATGTAATCCTCGAAAAGAAAATTAATTGCTAGACCGTAGACCAAGCTTATTGAAATTACCGTGGGCAGTCCGGGCGGCACTCGGCAGGGGTCCAGACGACAGAAGTCTGTCTTGATTCTTGGAAGAAATTCTTAATAGGAAAGTACGGTGCGAGGCCGTAGGTCGAGCTTATTAATGTGTTTTCGGGTAGCATGAGCGGCCGTCCGCAGGAATATAAACCGTGAAAGTTGTCATAATAAGGTTGGACTTCGGCCTTGCACCTTAGGTCTCCAGGGGTATAACATAATAGAGAAACTCTTAATAAGGAAGTAAGGTGCGAAACCGAAAGCCGAGCTTATTATGACGGCCTCCATAGGGGTGGAAAATTTATTATGATTTACATTGGCAATATATGGACTACTGTAAGTTGAAATTCACAACAGAGAACGCTGTTATAATTAGCTCGGCCTTCGGTTTCGCACTTTAGCTCTACGGGGGCACGAAAAAGTCAGCAAACTCTTGATAGGAAAGGTGTAACGATTTTTTGAATCGTTACTTTTTCTACTTTGCATTTGACAACTTTAGCAACACCCTGTATGGTGGATTCATGCATAAATTCTAAGGTTGGCGGTATTGCTGTGTTTTCGATAGCGGGGTCGCGATAGCGACTCGAAAAGGGAGAATAGTTTTGTGAAGTGCCGAGGAAGGTTGAGTTTTGGGGGAGCTAGTCGGATTCCTGTTTGTGATGGAGCGATAGCCATGGATGTGGTTCAAGTGGCTGTGGCGAGGATTCGTTTTTTGGCTTACGCAATTATCGTTGGAGGATTTTTTAGTTCGCGTAGGTGAGTGCGATATTTTTGCTATTTCCATTGAATTCCGTTCTGGTTTGTCGTCTCTTGACCAAATTTGGGCATATGGCTTTGTCTTTTTTGTATTGCTTCCGCAATTACGCAATTTGTGCGTAATTGCTATTTTTTTACTCCTTGGTACCCAGAATTATTTTTCCTTGTGTGCGTAAATACAAGTTTGTTCTGTGTAGTAATTTATTGTTGTCTCATACTGTATGTTTTTTTGATCTGAACGGTTTGTTTAGAGCCATTTTTTTGTGTAGTTTTAATACTGCAATTTTGATTTAGGCGAATTTATTTGAATGGGAACGCTGATAGCACAAGATACGACCGCTTGGCTTGCCAGATAGCAACGTTGTCGCTCGCTATTGACAATTCGATTACTTTTCCATGTTAAATATTTTAAGTAATTTTAAATATTTTAGCATTGTATTTGCTTATTGTATTTAAATACGATTACCATCTAGGGGTTGGCATGGGTGTGATGATTGTGGATTTATATTTGCTTTTAGAAAATCACGTTTGATGTCGCATTACATGCTCGTTTCTAACAGGAGTTCTAGTCGATTGTTGGTGGTTGGTTTCTTTGTGTTTTCTGGTAGCGGTCGATCTTGCTATTTTAACACAGATGAGGTGATGTCGTTCGAAGAGTCGTTATATATTTTTCCGGTCACGGGGGCATCCTCCAACCTTTGGTTATCTATTGTCGGAAGCACAAATTGTAATTTTTGTGTTTCTAAGTTCTCTCTTTATACGGGGTGAATATAATTACATGGCGCCCAGACCAACACCTTTTCTTTCGCTACGTTTGTGTATTCTTAGCGTCATCCCGTATAATTGTGTAACATCAACCGAGGGTAGGGGGGTTCCGTTTTCTTCATGGTGCGTGCTTGAGCTAGCACTTCGTGGCATTGTCTATCTTTGTCCAGCGATCCCCTGAGTTATCAACAAAGATCGTCGGGGCAGTTTTTGTCGTTCCTTGGAGTGTCAAGAATTGTTACAAAGGTAGATCGATTCTGAATGCTCAGCTTATTGTGACGGTCAGAGGAAATATGAGCGTTCGTCAGTAGAGAGCCAAATTAGAGAATGATATTGTAATTAGCTCAGTCTTTGGCCTCTAACCTTGGGAATGTGGGAGCGTGGATGTGGAATGACGATGACGAAGTCATGGTTATCTTGAAGTAAATTCCAGATAGGAGAGTATGGCGCGAGGCCGAAGGCCTAGCTTATTAAGTCAGTTTTGGGTGGCATGGGCGGCCGTTCGTGTGAATTCAGATCAGAGAAAGCTACCGTGATAAGCTCGGCCTGCGGCCTCGCACCTTAGGTCTCCGAAGGCACGAAGAAGTCAAGAAACTCTTGATAGGAAAGCTAGATTGATTCTGAAAACCCAGCTAATTATGACGGCCATAGGTAATTTGAGCGTCCGTCAGCAGGGGGTCCAAAGTAGAGAATGATGTCGTAAGTAGCTCAGTTTTCGGCCTCCAACCTTGAGCATGCGGGATCATGACGAGGTCAAGGATGTCTTGAAGGAAATTCCAGATAGGACAGTATGGTGCGAGGCCGAAGGCTGAGCTTATTATGCCAATTTTAGGTAACATGGGCGGCCGTTCACAGGAATTCTGATCAGAGAAAGTTGCCGTAATAAGCTCGGCCTTCGGTCTCGCATCTTAAATCTTCAGGGGCATATCAAAATAAAGAAACCCTTAATAAGGGGACGTTCAGAAATTACTTCACGTACGAGCGGGCGGGGGGGGGGAAACCGGCGTGATAAGCGTTTTATTATTTTGTTAGTTTTTATACGTGACGTAGCATTTGGAGGGGTTATGTGAATGTGATGATGATGGGGGTGGGGTAAAATTTATTAAAATTGCGTGACATAATTTATGAACGAACCCTAAGGTGCGAGACTGAAAGCCGAGCTTATTATAACGGCCGTAGGTGCGACAAGTTTATTATGGCTGCTGTTGGTGATTCGGACGGCCGTCAGATGATATCACAGTAGGAAATACTGTTGTTATTAGCTCAGTCTGCGACCTCACACCTTAGGTCTCCGGAAGTATTGTGTAGTCAAATAATTTTTTAAGGAAAGGCCGAGCGCAGCCGTAGATACTTTGGGCAACTTTTAGCAGTAAAAATCAGGATAGAGGCTACCATAGTAATTAACTCGGCCTTCCCTCTCTCCATTTATTACCAATCCAAAATGTAATGTAATGTAATGTAATGAATACGTTGTTCAGCCCAAAAATGCAGCAAATTTGTTGAATATAACAAAGTCAGCAATCTGTTGATAAGTCGGTAAAGTGCGAGGCCGAAGACCGAGCATATTATGGATACTGTCAGCAGAAATCTAGACAAGATCAGGCTGTCATAATTACTTCGGCATTTGGCTGCACACCTTAAGTCTCCATCGAAGTTTTCTTTAGTTTTTTTTCTTAAGTTTCTTGATTGAATGAGATGAGATCCAGAGCAGAAGAGGTTGCTGTAATTAGCTCGGCCTTCGGCCTCGCACCTTAGGTCTGAAAGAGTACGATGAAGTTAAAATATCTTTGACAGAAAAGCCAAGCTTATTAGGACAGTCGCAGATAGTAGAGGCGGCTTTCAGGAAAGATCTAGCGCAGAGGCTGCCGTCGTAATTCGCTCGGCCTTAAGTCTCGCCATTTATTTCCAATCAAAAATAGTATTTGTGGTGATGACTTTGTTTAGCCCGAGAAGGCAGCAAATTTTTTTGGTAAGACATAGATAATAATTTTTTGACTGGTTGGTATGGTGTAAGGTCCAAGGCCGAGCTTATTATGGTGGTCGTCACAATAAATCCAGACAAGATGAAGCTGTCATAATTACCTCAGCATTCCGCTTCGCATCTTAGATCTTTATCTATCCATTTGATAGGGCAGTAAGATGCGATGCCAAAGGCCGATGCCTAGTTTAATAAGGCGACCCTGAGCGGCATGGACGGCCGTTAATAGAGAACCTATGACCTCGTGTTTTAGGTCTTAACAAAGAGTGTCATAACTTCGTCATGCTCGACTATATTTTTCTGGCTGAACAACGTCGACGCCATATATTTAGATTAGTTTGTTAAGAAACAAATGAACCAGCGAGTGAAGTCAAAACTGCTTATGTAAGTCATGCTGGGGATATTGGACCCCCCCCGCCCCGCATCTATAGACCCTTTTGCTGAAATTCTAAACTAACAAAGAATTTATATTGACACGGAGACTTAGATAAGTCACGCAAACCACTATTCGTACTTTTCGTTCCGAACTTGTCGATTATGTACATAGTACTTACGTATGTATGTATATAAAAATTACCAGGAAAATTTCCGCTCAGATAGAAATTTCTGTTCATGGAAACCTCGGGGTTTTTCAAATCTAGTTACTAAAAGTAAATAATCGTAATTAATCGTTCAAAGTGAAGACTTTCCGGTTTATAGTAGTTAAGATTGAAACTTGCCCGCCGTTTATTTGAGTAAATCCACCGACATTAACTGAACAAAGATTAATTAACTGTTTTAATTAAGAACCAGTCAGGTACGAATGATCTGTAAATTGATAATTATGTAAAAAATATCAATCGCCTTTGTGTTGCTTTTCTAAGAAAACTGTTATACTAAAATATGTATCTAAACTAAAACCTTATAACGCCGAAAATATTGATGTTTTTCTGTAAATAGTTTAGAACTTTTTTAAAGGGCGTGAAATTATCCACAAACTAAATTCTAACCCTTCATTGACTAAAATCAACGGTGTTCAAGTTATGAACCAAATTAAGTAAAAAAATGTTGAAAGATTCGAAGCTTTTCTTTCCTTTTCTTTTTGTTTTGCAAACCCTTGCAAAAATGTTTTACGCTATTTTCGGATATATGAATGCAACAGAATCTGTGCTTGGATATGAAAACCTCCTAATTTATTCAAAAACAAAATAATTTATTATTATCAACTTCTTTGTATTTCGTTTTGTCAGTGTATTTTACCAAAAACTACATTTTCCCCATCTATTTTCAGTTTTTCTTAGAAATGGATTGGTTTTTAAAAAAAAAGTAGTCTAAAATGAAGTTGTAGTCTGTTAAATTTTCTATCGAAGAGGTGCCAAAATTTTTTTGTAAAGCATTGCCTTTAATAAATACAGGATTTGCCAAAAATAAACCAAACTTTTTTTACATTTATTTACTTAATTTGTTTCATAACTCGAAAGCTGTTGATTTTATATAATAAAGGTTCGAATATAGTTTGTAGATAATTTTTAACGCTGTTAATAAAGTACTGCAATGACCCCTCTCCTTAATGATATAAATAAAGCTTATGATAAGAATGAGACCCTTACCTGATGCTTATCCCACAATGATAACTTACGTGTGGAGAAATTTTGTATTTACCTCGGCTAGCTCAAAAGTGAAAGAAATTCTTTGATTGTTTGTAAAATTTACCTTATTGCATTCGCTCATCTTCAGAATGAACAAGATTCATATTTTCACACTGTTTATAAACTTGATTTAAATTCAAATAAAATAGAATCATGGCAATTTGATTTTTTAATGAAATTAATAAATTTTCACAAATTGTCGCCATGGAGACGAAAAAAAATTTTAACCATGTGCTTTAAAACTAAATGTAACAAATTCTTAATTCTAACTGATAAATCTAAATAAATGTTTGTAAATAAAAAAGATTTTCTGATTTTTAATGTTTTAAATTTCCCGCACTTGGATATTTAAATAAATCTTACCCCACTTCCGAATTGCATCATAGTTCGTTCCTAAGCGTGGGTGTACCGGTTGTTTACACCTAGAATTCGCTTCAGTTTACTTTTCTGTGATCATCCAGTTAATTTTCATCAATCATCCAAATATTTCCTCGGCCATCAATACCAAATTTTGAGTTTTTTGTGAGTGTATTAATATTTTTTAACATTTTCAATATAATTCAACCTTTTCCAGATAAACAACTTTACTTTATCCTACTTGGGTTTTAAAAACACATTTTTCACAAATTTTCTGGATCAGCACAAAATTTGCGTCCATTCACTTTGGGTTATTTTATCGTTCTTTTTTGTTGTCCAGGTAAACAAATTCGTCGCCAAGGATATAAATTTTCGTTGATATTTCAACGCATGCCTGTTTTTGATGCAGCAAGTTTTCATTGGCCGGTAACTTTAATTAAATTTTACCACACTTAATCTTCATTTAAATAATGTTTTGTAGGAAAGAACTGTAAATTGGAGACACGATGCACTTTAAAGTTTAAATTGAGGCGAATAATCGTCCTTTTAATTTATCGCACCAAGCTGTTACAACAAATCGTCGGCTGAAAGTAATAAGGTTGTATGTTACTTGTAGTTAGAACTGAGAAAATCGCGATTGAAAATATTGGGTATTAGAAAATTAAGAAAAAACTGCAGGAAAAAAGGGAAGCGTGTTTAATTAATTAAATACTTATCATTTATCGCTATTTCCTGATAAAATTTTTAAAATGCATCATAACAACTGCAATATGCCTTTTTTAAAAAATACATACAACTTTGTAGTATTACTAAATGAAAATAAATTTATTTAACGTAACATACAACTTAAATTAAATAAACATTCTTAAGAAAACAACGTAATAACCATTAATAGCAACAATAAACATGAATGAACAACATTAAAAAATAAATCTTTTTCTTCTTAAAATTGATTTAAGCGAATTATGTCAATGAAGCACGGCTGCAGCCTCCTGATTTTTCCTGGCCAGGTGGTAGTATGGTTTCAAAATAGGCCCTATCTATAGCAGGCATCCAGGTCAACATTGATTTAATTGCTGTTATCTTGTTTTCGGGTAAGGGGTTCTTAATTGTGGAAACTCTTGCATTTTTAAATGTATTACTAAGATCCTCTTTTGTGTTCCTCGTTCTCATCTTCTTAATATTGGCTGAAGTCAATTCATCCATATTATAAGAAGTTTTAAATTGGACTTCAAAAATTGATCTAGTAAAAATTAAAGTTCTAACCTTAGAATACGGAATGATATTGTAATTTAGATTGGTCGCTTGTTCTTGAAAGTTCAAAAAATCGTTTGGCTTCATTTGTATTATCTTATATGTTTTCTTTCGACCTGCAGTTTGAACTAGTATTCTTAGCAACCCAACAGGAGAATAATATTCCCTTGGTTTTAAAATGCGATCTAAACTGCTATGAACAGCATCCACTTCTTGCACTGCTGAATGTCCTGGAATTGAGTATTTCATTGTTATTTTTTGCAAAGATGAGTACTTGACAAGAAGCACTCCCATTGCGTAAGACATAATGCTGTTCCTGTTTTGTGGAACACAACTGTCACTCCACAGTGTTATTTCAGTGAGTCCAGGATTGTTATCTAGAACGTCTTCAATTATTTTGACAAGAGCACTTGCAATGTCGTTTCCTTTTCGTCCCATAATTGACTCCGTCCAAATGGCACAATAAACTTTCTTGTCAAGGGACAAATGTGCAGTTAGATTGTATACAGCAAATTTGCTCTTATAGTAAAAATGCCCTATTTCTGCCTTGGGACATGACAAAACATTCTGCAGGTCGAAACACAAGACGGCCTTTTCTTGGTTATCTCTGTCGTTTTTTCTGTCTTGTCTCATGGACGTCTTTTCTGCGACATGTGCTTTGTATTCCGTATGTTTTTCAACAGACAATTTATTTTCTTCTTTAAGTAGTTCAAATTCTTCGCATACGCCGCATCTATCTTTTTTTGGTTTAAAAGAACTGAGGTTAAACTCATTTAAGAAAATATTACGGTATGCAGAAACAGTCACACAATTTGCTCCTGTTTCCTGCATTTTCGTAGTATATAACTCATACATCCTTGTTACGGTTAACCCAGACTCTAAATATTCTCTTTCACTTGAAGCTCGGCAGTAGTGAGATGAAATCCTCGGGAAGGAATTTATGTGTGCTCTAACATTCTCTTTATCACACTCTGCAATTTGGTGTTTTACATGTTTTCCTTGATTACTTTTTTTGGGAATTACAGTAACATTGTCTTTTGCTTTTGTATGGGCGGTGTAAATAGGTTTCTGACTAATCGACAAAGTCCCACAAAAAAAATTCTTACACACCTGTATTTTACTTCCACGAACGTCAAAATAATAAAGGTAAGTAAATTTTCTTCTAGAAGACTCTTTATTTATTCCCTTTCTTCTTCTGTCTGGTTCAATCTTTTTAGTAGTGGAAGCCAAAAATAGCCTTTTTTCTTCCGCTGATAAACTGTAATAAGCTTTAAAAATAGTCTCCCTTTCTTCTTGTGATACAAATGTTTCGCATTTATAAAGACACTTATTTATGCAGTCTTTTGTGCTTTTGATTCTTTTAGCTGGCACAATTATCTTCTTTGCAGAGAGGTATTCCTCTCCTCCGTCGTGTTTTCTTTTTCGGACGTTACATCTCCATGCAGAAACGTTTCGTTGGCGTTTCCTGACTTTCTTAGGAGTTTCTACTGTATCTGCTTCGGGTTTTTCTATTTTTTCGTAGCACGGTTCCTCATCATTGCCAGTTTCATTATCAGATTGGATTTTTGTTTCATTACTACCCGGATTGTAGTCCTTATCTGCTACCGAGTCGTCACTGTCCCAATCTTCCAAATTCATATTCACTCACAATACACTCTAATTCACACGATTATGTACTACCTACTTACATATACTTTAATATTTTTGAGGTTAAATTTTTGGAGTTGTACGTTACAACAGAACATATTTTATTGAAACTATTTAAGTAAAATAGTTGTATGTTACAACATAGAACTATGTATTTCTAGTTTTATTTCAAAGCGAAATTTATTAGTTGTATGTGCAAACATACAACTAAGTTTGCTATTTTTTCATAATTTTATAACATACAACTATAATTTTCGACACTTACCAAGCAAAGTATGTTGCGCCATCTAACAAAAGTGAATTAAAACTGTGCTATATAATACATACAACCGTATGGCACCAAAAATTCGTTTTTTCCAAAAATGTAACATACAACCTTATTACTTTCAGCCGACGAAATGTCATCACGAAAACCTTTTCAGTGTGCTTAATACAACTAATTCTAAATTAACCTAGTTTTAATAACAATATTTACTAATATAATTATAACTAACAATTAACAAATAATTTTAAGATGAAATAAATTTTATAATTTCTATAACGAGTCAATCGTTATATCGCCTTGCCATGATGTCTCTATAATTCAACTTTCATTTAAAATTTGACTTAAAACTCGTTTATTCTTTTGATTTGCCAATGCAGCAGAGCAAAGAACATCGCAGTACTAAACCGTTTACACAGAAAATTCAACATTTTCGGTGCTATGAAGGTAGCAATTAAAAATATGAAATAAATAGTTTTTTCGATCATCGCACAAGCTGGGACAAGTAGGGAACTTTTTACCTTACCTACAAATCCGCCTGGGAAAAGTTAAAATTTAGCGATGAACCCGACTGGTAGTTAAATTTCTAGCAAATAGAGGGATCAATTTAATAATGCAGCACCTTAAAGATTTGCAAACACCTGTAGTGTGAAATTGCGGGTCGTGAAAAGTCCCGGAAAATGTATCCCATTAAAAGATATGATGTTGGGTATCCTTCGCTCCATATATTCAAATCCTTTAACGTAATCTACTTTGCACATAAAATAAGGTTGACGCATCTATCTCGTTTTGTATGCGTGACTGATATCTTTCTTTTTCTACTATGTAATTTTCTTTAAAAAATGCTGGCGTTCAGCTCATTCGTCAAACAGTCTTAGACTTGTCGAAAGTGGATATAAAGAGATACTTTTTTTCTTGAACAAAAAAATTCCTGTTAAAAAAGCCGTTACATATTAACACGCTGCGTGGAAAATTTCAAAAATTTAATAAAATGAAGAGACTTTGAAAAATCGTCCTAGCTTGAAATAGTCGAAATTTTTGCCAAACAATGCAACATTTTGAATATTAATGGTTAAAAGTCACACAATTTAGCATCATCATTAAGCAATTAGTAAATCCCCACGACAAAACTTTAACCTTCGACCCTAGAACCGTAAACCGACATCTACATGTCACTTGCATGGCACGACCGAAACCTAACTTAGTTGCTCTAAACTCAAATAATTTCCTTCAGGTTCAGACGAAAGTGCAATTACGGTAAATTTAATAACAGGAATTTAGACTTGGTTAAATTACCGGAAAATTTAATTTGTCATTCAAACTTTTTCCTTGGGTACTGAAAAAGCTAGCAATTTTAAATTTCCACCTTGAGCATTTTTGCAATAGAAAGAGCTTATCATGAATAGGAGAATGCAAAACAAGGTGCACGATGTGATGTTTAAATGGTGACCCATTCAACAACTGACTTGGCTTTTAACGTGATGTAACCATTGCATTGTGTTTTATTGTGCATTGTTGGAAAATGGAGAAAATTAATGTCTTTCGAGGTGCTCCACGCCAAGAATCTCCATTTATGCAAATAATAACGGTGTAGCCGTCAGGCAATCCGTAGGTTTTACAACAACGTTTTGTGCAATCTCCCCAGGGAGATAATTAACAAATTTAATTATTTTTTTAACCCGCAAATTACAAGTTAATTATAACTTGGTTAATCTTGATCAAGTCAAAAATTGAGTAATTAATTTTGTTTATTAAGTTAAAAATGTTTAAAATTTTCGATAAAATATTGTGCTTCCGGATTCAATTTACTATTTTCCTTTTACAATTATAATAATTTAGAGTTGTACGAATACGTCGTCATAGCCTATAATTAATTAACCATGCATAATATATTCGGCCTGTTGAATGGCTAGCAACAATAAAATATAATTTATTATGTTTATATTATATAGAATTAATTATTCCCGGAATTTACAAAAAATTATTTACGTTTGTGCTACATTTTATAACGAAGGAATAATATCGGTATAATTTTAAACTACTTGCAAAATCGAATTCCATCGTTAATTATTTCATTTTAAAATGTTTTATTTTTTGCTAATTCAAATTCCATTTAACAAACTTTGTATTATAACAAATACCTATGTATAGACGTTATGTCTGACGAGGTCTGAAAATTAAAAATCGGTCAGTAAATAAGGACGCCACAGCCGTCTAAAGAATTTTATAATTTTTTAACTGAATACGGCACTGCACAGAAACTATCAGACAATTTCACAATGCGCTGACGGGATCTAATAGGCTTCTTTTATTTGTCATTAATTTTCTCGAAAAATGTCGAATAAAGTCATAATTTAGAAAGGAAACAAAAAAAAACAAAAACAAATAAAACTTTTTCGAATAATTTTATAAAGTTTCAATCACCCATTACTGTTTTTCGCTCAAAATTGACATTAAATTTAATTAAAGATAGTCTAATCTTGTTTTTAGTTGTTCAAAAACTGAATTCCGTCATTATTTTCTAATTTAAAAAATTTAATATTTTGAAATTTAAACAATTCGAGTTTACTAACTGTGGATTGCAAGTGCGTGCACGAAAAATTCGTAGAATGACTTTTATAGAGCAGCTCAATGGGCTTCTAACACGGTTAGAAAATTAGAAATCGGTTGTCAAATAAGGGTGCTACGGCCGTTTAAATAATTTTATGAATTATTAACTAAATACGGCCCTGCACAGAAACTATAAGACAATTTGATGACGTTAACGCATAGCGTTTTTAGTGCTGCATCTTTTACTTATTCCATCTATTTTCTCGAAAAACGTCGAATAAAGTCATAATTTAGAAAAGAAACAAAAAAATAAAAACTAAATGAAATTTTGGAATTGGAAAATTAGAATTGAAGTGAGGAATCGACGATTTAAACAAAATTTTCAAAAAATGTACCCTAAACGGGGACGGAGGCCTAAGGGTGGTCACTCCAAATAAATTGAAAATTTCCTATAGCAAAAAGGTTTATAGAGTATACTGTAAAAATTTCACTTGCGAAAGTATTATCAAAATTTCGAGAAAAATCAATTTGAAAGTACGTAAATTTAGCGCATTTTTCTTCGATTTTTGGGGTGTGCATTCGATAGGGAGGTTTATCTATCGTCAAAACCTACCCTTTCGGGGCGCCGCTGAGCTCCGCTCCGCTCTGCACCCCTCCAAGGCGGTTTTGACTCTGGTTACTATATGCTAAACATACGAGAAGGCGCCTCCCATCAAAAAAACCGGGATAAATGAAACCGGGAGCTTCGAGACCCTTGAAATAGCATTAAAAAGTATAGTTGCGATATGGGGCAGTAAACTATTACGTTTCACCCCCAAAAAATCGCGTAAAAACAAAAAATAATCGATGTTACATGTACGAGAGACGAGCTGCATCTGCCGGTGCGAAATACTCTAAGTGTTAGGGTCATTCATATTGCACGTACCATCAACAGAATGAGCGGCGCGCGGGAATCTCGTTAATTTTACATGTAAATTTGCAAACTTCAAGTTCGATTTACTCAAAATTTTGATAATACTTTCGCAGGTTTAAATTTTATCAGTAAACTATATAAACCTTCCTCTTTGCAATAGGAAATTTTCAATTTATTTGGAGTCGCCACACTTACGCCTCCGTACCCCAAATTTTTTGTAAGTTTAACCAAATTTGAAAAAATAGCCCTTAATCTTGTGCATCGAATTCCGCCATTAATATTTTCGTTTTATGAAATTTCAAAGTTTCGCTCGTTTATTTTACAAAACTGACATTTAATTGATATGAATTGGATTTAAATGCCCTAAAAGGGTTAGAAACTAAAACTTAATTGGCTTAAAAGTAAGATAAGACTACAAATAATATCAATTAAATTGTGGATCGTAGTGGGGAAATAAGCAGTAAGTGGTGGTGGGGGTAATTAGTCGAATCCAATTTATAGATTAGTTGTTGATTAAATTATTCGGAGAATTAATGGACGAGAAATGGCATTCAATCTTGCAAAATTATTTCAAAATCAAATTTTGTCTTTTACAAAATTTGGCTTTTTATATTTTAAATTCGATTTCACGGACTTTGTATTACAAATACATGAACTGACTTTCATATAATAGCTCAATATGATTTTAATGTGATTCGAAAATTAACAATCGGTTAGTAAATAAAGGCGTTACGACCATCTAAAGAATTTTCAAAATTTTTAACTAAATGCGATTCGGTTCAGAAACTTAAGAGAATTTGACAATTCGATGGTGATATCGGATGGAGTTCGGGGTCAGAGTCAGTGGCAGAGGGGGGGGGGGAAGGTATAAATATTTCTTTTAGATCATTTACTAAAACTTAAATTTGTTTGGATTTTTAAATAAACCTCAAATTACATTGTGAACTATAAAAGATTTTCTAAAAATGTTGAAGGTTTAAAATTACCTAAAAAGGAGGGGGTATCCCAAAGTTTAAAATCCAGCTGGCGTTTTCTTTTCTGACTTTAAATTAATTTTAAAACATTCTAATTCCCCGTTGTGATCTCAAGCTCTACATTGATCTATTGACTATGGAGAACCACCTCGTTAATATTTCCATAGTAAGCCATCTTGGCTTTGGCCAAACTGATCGTCTACACTCTGTACAGTGTTGACCACACAAAGTAGAAGAACATAATTTCAATGCGATTTTAAAATAAAACTCAAATAATTACAAATTTTAAAAATCAGCAATTCTTTGGAAACGTGGGGGGTGGGATAAATTGTAAATTTTAGTGATTGATAACATTTAGGTTTAAAATTATTGTCAAATCATAAAATTCAAGCCAATTTAAATTTGGCAGATGAGTTTAATTAAAAGTTAGAATAAATCCCTCAAAATTCCACTCTCCGGTTCCCCTCTTAATTTAGAATTTTAGTCGCCTTAACGTGGTTTTCGCTTATAACTCGTTTAATTTAATTTTAACAGAAAATTATCATCAGACTAAAATTGCAGAACGCAAAATTCTGTACAAAATAAGATTTTCAGAATTTATTTGAGATCATGAAATGTGAGCCACCTTTATTCGCAATAAGAATTTTTCAAAACGTTTTTTATCAATTTTTTATTTTTATATTAAAGAAATTTAAATAATCGTATTTTATAGAGAATTTTGTGCTCTTTAGTTTTAGTCTTATAACATTTTTCACTAAAACCCAAATTAGGCGAGTTATAGGCGAAAATCTGCGTTAAGGTGTTGAAAACCTCGATTGGGGGGGGGGGGGGGAGGCAGTGACGAGGATTTCAGACACAGTTTAAATTGTTTAATTTTCTACAACAATATAATTTTGAATGTTAAGCAAAGTCACAATTATTGAATAAACAAAAAAATTCTCCTCAGAAAACAGTTTTTTTTTTATTCGGAAAGGAAATGGTGTCAACTTTCACGTTTTTCAACGTATGCTATTTAAATTATCGACTATTTTTTGCTAAGGTAATCCAGAAAATTGGAAATATTTAAATTTTACAATAAATCCTTTTAAATCTTCGCCAAATCAAATTACGTGGTTTAATTTCTAAACTTCAAAAATCTGTGGTGAAATAAATTCAAAACGAAACTAAATTTTCAATATTTACATTTGATTTTTCCGCACATTGCGGAACATCGTAATGTGGTTCGAAAATAAAAAATCGATTAGTAAATAAGGGCGCTACGGCCATCTGGAGAGTTTTAAAAATTTGTAACCAAATACGACCTTGCACTGAAACTACAAAACAATTTAACAATCCGTTAAATTGTATAGCGGGATTGGATAGCATTTTAAGAGCTACAGATTTTACTTTTGATACCCTGAAACAAAAATATCAAAAACCAAATAAAACTTTTTATTTCTAATTATTATTTTTATAAATAAACATATTGACATTTAAATTGGCATCCATTTGAAGTAAATAACAGAACGCAAATAAAAAATTTAATTATATTTATTAATTAAAAAAACATATATAAATTGAATTTATACACCCGCAAGGGGTATAAGCTTTACTCGAATGGGGAAATGACCATTAGAAATAGGCAGGGGGGGGGGGGTTAATTAATCAAATTCAATTTTATAGTTTAATGGTAATTTAAATCAAACATGAAACTTTTTAATATTGTAAAGTAGTTCGAAAATCGAAATCCATCTCGTTAATTTAACAAAATTACGCTTTTTAAATTTAATTTGCGGAATAGGTCATACAAATACATTTTTTAGGGTACGTCAAGATGTATGGAAATTTAAAAATTTGCGAAATTTTAATCCCTCCCTTTTAACTTAAAATCGAGATCCGCTGTTATATTTCTGATTTTCAGAAATATAAAACCCATTTCACCGTTTTCGTGCTGGAATTGAGCAAAGAACTTAAACAATAACCTTTATGTAATAATAATACCGCATTTGTATGTTCCAAAGTGCCCCTTCTCCAATTCTTCTCATGAGTTTCAACTCAAAATTGAATTCAGTTGTTAAATTTCTGATTTTCAGAAATATCAAACCCATTTCACCGTTTTCGTGCTGGAATTGAGCAAAGAACTTGAACAATAACCTTTATGTAATAATAATACCGCATTTGTATGTTCCAAAGTGCCCCTTCTCCAATTCTTCTCATGAGTTTCAACTCAAAATCGAATTCAGCTGTTAAATTTCTGATTTTCAGAAATATCAAACCCATTTCACCGTTTTCGTGCTGGAATTGAGCAAAGAACTTGAACAATAACCTTTATGTAATAATAATAACGCATTTGTATGTTCCAAAGTGCCCCTTCTCCAATTCTTCTCATGAGTTTCAACTCAAAATCGAATTCAGCTGTTAAATTTCTGATTTTCAGAATTATAAAACCCATTTCACCGTTTTCGTGCTGGAATTGAGCAAAGAACTTAAACAATAGCCTTTGTGTAATAATAATACCGCATTTGTATGTTCCAAAGTGCCCCTTCTCCAATTCTTCCGATGAGTTTCAACTCAAAATCGATTTAAGCTGTTAAATTTTTGATTTTTAGAAATATAAAACCCATTTCACCGTTTTCGTGCTGGAATTGAGCAAAAAACTTAAACAATAACCTTTATGTAATAATAATACCGCATTTGTATGTTCCAAAGTGCCCCTTCTCCAATTCTTCCGATGAGTTTCAACTCAAAATCGAATTCAGCTGTTAAATTTCTGATTTTCAGAAATATAAAACCCATTTCACCGTTTTCGTGCTGGAATTGAGCAAAGAACTTAAACAATAGCCTTTATGTAATAATAATACCGCATTTGTATGTTCCAAAGTGCCCCTTCTCCAATTCTTCCGATGAGTTTCAACTCAAAATCGAATTCAGCTGTTAAATTTTTGATTTTTAGAAATATAAAACCCATTTCACCGTTTTCGTGCTGGAATTGAGCAAAGAACTTAAACAATAACCTTTATGTAATAATAATACCGCATTTGTATGTTCCAAAGTGCCCCTTCTCCAATTCTTCCGATGAGTTTCAACTCAAAATCGAATTAAGTTGTTAAATTTCTGATTTTCAGAAATATAAAACCCATTTCACCGTTTTCGTGCTGGAATTGAGCAAAGAACTTAAACAATAACCTTTATGTAATAATAATACCGCATTTTTATGTTCCAAAGTGCCCCTTCTCCAAATCTTCCGATGAGTTTCAACTCAAAATCTAATTCAGCTGGTAAATTTATGATTATCAAAAATATAAAACCCATTTCACCGTTTTCGTGCTGGAATTGAGCAAGGAACTTAAACAATAACCTTTATGTAATTATAATGCCGCCTTTGTATGTTCAAAAGTGCCCCTTCTCCAATTCTTCCAAAGAGTTTCAACCCAAAGTCGAATTCCGTCATTAAATTTCTGATTATCAAAACTATAAGTCCCATTTTACCGCTTTAGTACTGGAAATAGGCAAATAAGTTAGAAGATAACCTGTATATTATAATAGCGATGCGTGTTTATGTTCCAAAGTGCCCTTTCTCCAATTCTTCTCATGAGTTACAACTCAAAGTCGAATTCCGTCGTTAAATTGCTGATTATAAAAAATATAAATCTCATTTCACAGCTTTAGTACTGGAAATAGGCAAATAAGTTAGGAGATAACCTTTATATTATAATAATGCTGCGTTTTTATGTTCCAAAGTGCCCCTTCTCCTAACCCTCCCATGAGTTTTAACTCAAAATCGTATTCCGTCATTAAATTTGTGATTTTCAAAAATATGAATCCCATTACTGCGCTTTCCTGTTGGGAATAGGCAAGAAAGTTATTCAACAACTACTTTAGAATATTACTGCGTTTTTATGTCCCAACGTTCCCCTTATCCAATCCCCCTTATTTATTTTAACTCAAACTCGAATTTCGTCCTTGGATTTGTGATATTTAATAATTTAATTTTTATTGGGAATATAGAGAAAATCATGTTTGGGAATAAAACGTTGACCTGTCGACCTTACAAAGGATTTCTCAGTCGGTTAAGTAACGAAGTCCCTCTTCATAGAATTTAATCAAGAACCAAGATCTTGAACCACCCTCGTATTTACTTTTAGGTATTTAAAATATCCTGTGTACATACATTAGCGAAGGTTTTCTCAATACTAACACATTGTCAATATTGATATTACGTAGTACAATCTAAAATTATTTTCAGTTCAAATATTGAATATGTCTGAATGTTTGAAATCTCCGATGCGGTTTCTCATCACATTGATTCGGAGTGACAATGTATAATGTATGTACGTGCGGACGTACAGATTTGTTTGCTTGTCCTATTTACACAATCTTGATGTGTAAATTACGTATAACTTGAAAAATCAAAACGAAACAAAAAACGAAACCGCATTAACGATAAGCTGTCCCCGGAAGTCCGGTGATACCAATATTCACAAAATTTAATCCCGGCTTCGTTTGTTTTAGCGAATTTTTACACTACGAACCAACAACAAAACTTGAGAGTTTTCTCACATATTTTCAGCAATCCGCGTATAATTTTCAATTCGACTTTATTTTTAATAAAATAAAAACGTGGGTTCTCCATTGCACATCTGTTAGAACATATTGAATTTTTGAATTTATCAGCGATTTAATATCCGTTGCAATTGTTTTCTGTATTAAATGGATATTACAAACGCGGAGGAGGAATTTACGTTTGAATTAAATAAGTGGAAATGCGCACCTATTCGAAAATATTGAATTTTAAATTTTCTATTGCTTTTCTTATATCGTAAACATTAGGTTTCTTTAGAGAAAAATTAAGCAGGAAAATTCGTGAGATATCATTTCTAAGGAGTGAGATTGATCGGTGCATTATTGTATCAAAGCGAAGGGAAGAATGCGAACAGGACGATGGTAAAACATTTAAGAACCTTATCGGTTCTGTTGCGATAAAATATCAAATATTTCATTTTCTTAATTTTTCAGGACGTTTTCAAATATTAAGACGTTTAATTTTTAACTCGACGCGACAGTGCGATTAAAAGTTTTCTTTATAAAAATTTTCTTTCTCTGTATGAATGTGGTATGTTCTTTTATTCCTTGAAATCCCTATTACTGCCCTGACTATTCTGGTTTTCATATTTTCTATTTGAAACTTATGTTTTTAATTTTAAACGTTGATTATAATAATATTAGTTGACTTGTCTTTGACTAGAATAAATTATTATAGAATTGTTTAAATATATAAGTAGTATAACAGTGAGACTTCTAGCGCACCTTGGAGCGAAACTTTCAGAAGTTAAAATTTGATTTCGCAAATTTCTCAAATTTTTCTCACAAAATCTAAACAAGAAGTCCTTCTCAAGGAGAGCTGATGTGAAAAACTGGGGACATTACAAGAACTGAAATCCCGACTAAAATTTTTTTTTGGGTTAAGAAAATTTTGATATATTCACATTCAAAGTTACAAAATCAAATAAATTCTAAATCAAGTATGACTACTTTTAAGACAAGATGATGATAAAAAAAATAACAGATGGATTAACCACGATACCATGACGTGATCAATTGTGAAAAAATAGAGAGAATTTATAGGGTACTTCTGGAAAAAATCGCGGAAAACGCAGGACAAGAAAAATCTAGCATAAAATATGTAGGTTGCGAGTCTCGGATCTAAATAAATAATTTTAAATAATTAAAGGGAAGCCTTTTATAATAAAATGAACAGCGATCAATTAGCTGCCATAGGTGGGTGGGGGGGGGGTCCATGGCAATCAGGCTATTATTAAATGTTGAATCCTTACAGTGGGGTCTGAGGGTATACCCCCCACGTACAGGTAATTTAGATAATCAAATTTTACTTTTATCATCTTTCGGACAACACCCAAGATGATCTTGAACACCAAGATGGTAATAATTAGGTAGCGCAGCTATGGTGGCATTCGGCACGCTACAACCGGTAAAATTTAAAAATTGTTTGATTAAATGCCCTGAGGCTTAAAAGGATGCATTAATTAGCTTGATCTATATTAAGAAAGAGGGGGGCAACAGTTTGCAGTAATACTCCTTCTATCGAAGAAATAGTAAACTACAATAGCATTAAAAAATTTACAAAAATTACGATTTTATTGAAAGAATGTAACAAAATTTTATTCATTCTGCTACAAGTTTAAATATTTATTAAATTTAATTTGATACCTCTAGCGCCACCTCTTAACAAATCCTTTAACTGCCTTTTACAACGAACTTGATATGATAAGAAAGATATCTCATGCGCATTAGAATTTTTAATTCTGGTTTTGGACGAGCAAAACTGAGCGGACATATTTTTGTGATCGAGTGTATAAATCGATAATTTTTGTTCGATTTTCGATCGCCAGTTGGTTTAATTATCGTGCGTGTTGGTATTTTCACCGTAATAACGGATTTAGTGAAAATTGAGCGTATCCGATATTTAGTCAGCCAATTCAACCGTGTTGGATTTTATATTTTTTTTTATATCGTTCGACCATATTTTGCCATCGTGCGATAAACGTTCAGTGTTGCCAACTGTTTTTTGGTGCTAAACGACTGGTAAATATTTTGACAATCAACACTTGTCATTTGGATGATTGATTATTTTTTGGACAATCATCATCGTTATCTCTTTGGATTATATAAGTGTACCATTCCATCACATAATACTGAAGGCCGTCAGTCCATTATCGTTCCATCCTGCCAAAACCTGCTGTTAGTGTCATCACGTCGGTGCTTTACGTTCTTGGATCTCAGAGGGGAGCCTATTGTGTCAATACTCGCATCCACATATCCATTCAAGAAGCCGTCTGTCACCTTTAATTTTGTAAACTAACCGGAGCTCTTGGTAAAGTATCTTTTATATTCTTGTTTGGTTTATGGTGGTAAATTTTTTGTGTTCATTGAAGCCAATCTTTGCATTGGTGGGGTGCCCTTCTGGTTTCCCCAGTTTGTGTAACATCTTTGACGTGACGCTTGTCAATTTAATTAACGTGCATTTATTACTGAGCACGTTTCAGCCACGTATGTTTTGTTGCTTTTACTGTATTAAATACCGTCACACAATTAGTGTTTTATTTCAACGGAAGCGTATCCTCAGTTTTATTTCAGCACTGCACAGAGTGGGACTCACTGCCCTAGTTCACCGCAACAATCAGGGGTTAGCTTATATCAACATCAGGGTACTGACGAATATAAGTAGAAAGTTTTATTTTCTGCGTGACTCGTGTTCTTTTCTGGGCTGTTCCCTCATTAGGAACAGGGAAAGAAAAGAAAACGTTATCAAGAATTCTAGTGATCGTGATATGTTTACCCTCCTTTCCGTTCCTAATGGGAGAACGGTTTGGAAGAGCAAACAAAACCACGCAGAAGTAAAACTCCTACTTATATTCGTGGTACCCTGATGTTCGTATAAGCTAACTCGCTGTAGTCTGGAAGCGAGGGTCGTAAGTCCACTCTGCGTTGTGCTGAAAAATAACGAGGGTACGCTTCGTCGAAAAATAAAACAATGGTTAAACAATAACGTTTTAATGAAAATAGAAACGATTACGACAATTACAAACGCTTGTGGTAGTGGCGTGCCAAGAACAAGAAGCACGTTAACTGATGGTGACAACGGTACGTCAAAGGTGACACAATACGGGACACCAGAATGGTAGGCCCGTCAATACAAATAATTGACTGTAATGAATTACCACAATACCACAAGAATAAATCCACACAAGAATATAAAATTTGTCTCACCTTGATATCAATCGTGAGTTCACACAATGGAGATGGCAGCAATAATCCTTGTATGGAATGCAGTGGTTGGTGTTGAATTTCAATGGCTCCCAATCTAAGATCCTCGGACTGCAGTACACCGACGTAATACTCGATGAGCAGGTTGTGACAGGCGGATACGAAGATGGACAGGCGGCACTCCGCTGCGTTGACAGTATGGTACAGGTTGACGATCCAAATAAAACAAAGTGATCGTCCAGTACAATTTGATCACAAAAACTGAAGCCGCGATTGACAATAACAATCGACTTCCAAATGTAAATAAAAGCAGCTGTCAAAATAGTCACCAGACGAATGTTACCAAATAAAATTATGGTTGGTACTAATTTATACTTCGATAAAGAAAATATGGTGGTTCGATACAACCACTCGAATATTTTCCAAAAAAATGCTTGAACTGGCTAAAACAAAATAGCTACGCACTGCTTTCACGAAATCCGTAATGACGGTGGAATTACTACTGCGTATCACTAATTTTGTAACGAAAATCGACTTATAAATAATTGATTTACACGCGATCAATAAAAATCGAACTGTCTTGTCGCACTCTCAAGCCAAAGTTAAGTTTTTAACGGCGCGCGTCTATATCCTGTACTATCAAGTACGTTGCCAAAATGAGTAAAGAGATGGCGCTTGGAGTAACAATTTATAATTTAAATTAGATTCAAAATCAGGTGACGAAATAAACATATTTTGTTACACACCCCCCAACTAAACGATCTGGCCGCAGGCCAAGATCTAAAAAGATCAGATAAAGAAGTTGACATTTACAACGAACTGTGAATTTACAGAAGAAACCGTACTGTAGTGAGGAGAGAGTTTGTCGCAATAATGGTAGGATAGAAATATTAAGCGTTACTAAGTAAAAAAATGAGCTTAAAATATTTCAATAAAAAAATAAAATAAAAAAATCTCTAAAGGATTAAGAATAAAATAATAATTGTATGGTTTTTCACCCATGGGACTAAATGTCGCCTTAAATCCGCGGAAACGAAAACCAATTGGTAGAGCTAATGATAGCTACTGAAAACCATAATGTATAAATGATTTTGTCTCAGATAAAAATCAATGAGTACAAAATGGGCAGCCCGCATTGGACCTGCACCGAAAAGAGTGAATACAAAAAAATCTTCAGGGACATCAAGACAAAAAAAACGTCTGATAATCAACCTGGGAATGGGTCACATAGGATCCATTCGAGAATAGTCAAACAAAAAAATTATATTCAACTAAATTCTACTTTCCAGTGTGAGACACTCATGGTTCTCAACCCAAAGGAAATGGTATTTTGCAAAATAAACAAAATAATTAAATAATTTGATCAAACGAATATTTGATCAACAGATCGTCCTACCAAGACTTTGACAGCTTCTCCGGAATCGTTGGAATAAATTCCGATGGAATAATTAGTGGCGAGATGGTCTGCACTAATTATGACGTAAAAACCAGGGAGTAAAAATAAAAGAATAAAAAATCCTTAACCCTGAATAGTAAAACGGATGGAATGTTTTACGGGATTTTTTATTATATGATCTGAGATGGAATGTGATCAATAAGTTGATGTGTCGACAAGAATACGGCCAACGACCCTTCATGCCCGTAACAGGAGGAAAACCAGCCGATTACCCCCCAACTAAGATTTCTGACCAACCCCACTGAGGTGTAGTCAATCCCGTCAGAAAGCAACCAACCGGCCACCCTGCCTGCACTAAGCACGAAGTCCGCTAACACCATAAATGCCAACACAAATAAGCAAGTGGTAAGACTGATGGAATGTCTTACGGGCTGTTTTATATGATCTGAGATGGAACATGATCAAAAAGAGACGACATTACTAATAAAATGTAGGATTCAAGGTGTAATCGAACCCCCCTGTGACAAACATTACCCAACCTCCGCCCATTTAATGTGGATTTTAACCCTGAATGGATATTCGATCATCGTCGTCATCGGGATGTGATTTTAAGTCCTTAATATGATAGACACCTACATCTTTACCACGCTCGTTGACTAAACGATAAGTTAATGGACCTGTAACCTCGCGAACCTTGCACTTGATATACTTAGGAGATAGCTTACCACTAATTTTATTCGGAGCATTAGAAAGTACGAAATTTCTTCGCCAAACTATGTCACCTACTCGAAAATTGATGGATCTTTTGCGCAAGTTGTAATGTTTAGCCCCCCTAATATAAGCATTATGCAATCGCTTAGTAACATCTTCAAACACCCCATTTAACTTTCGCATATCATGCGCGACGCTTTCACGGTTAGCAAGGGTTAGATCATCCTCTTTAAACTGTTGGATGCGACCGTAATAATCTCCGTTTATCGGAACAGTGCGACCTAAATTCAAGAATGATGGTGTATACCCCGTAACTTCGTGGGTAGCAGATCTTAAAGCATGTGCTATCTTAAAAATTTCTACATCCCAACTACGATGATCACGCTTGACATAAGACCTAATAGCGGTACCAATGACTCGATTATATCGCTCTACAAAATTTACTTGTGGATGGTAGTTGGCATTTTTCCACACATGTGAAATCTTGTAGTTGTTCATTAGTTCTTGAAATTCTTTTCCCGTAAATTGGGGACCATTATCGACTTGGCAAATCATCGGTGTACCAAATAGAAGGAATACTTCATTTTCCAAAAACTCACAGATGGCCTTAGCCGTAGCTTTTCGTAATGGTTTGACTAATACAAATTTCGTGAACCAGTCACAAACTACAAGTAATACTGTATTACCTTTTGCAGAACGGGGAAATGGACCCATTAGGTCGATAGAAAGACATTGAAAAGGAAAACGGACTTTTTTCTCTTTACCCATTAGTCCGTAGCGTGCGCCTTGGCAAGCTTTAGAAGCCAGACAAACAGAGCAACGACGCACGTAGCGAGCAACGTCAGTACGCATTTTAGGCCAGTAATAAAGCTCCAGAATTTTATTAAAAGTTTTTAAAGTACCTAAATGTGCAGACGTAGGATCGTCATGACACATTTTCAAAATTTCATTACGACGAGGTTTAGGAATAATCTGTTTCCATTCAACCAAATTGGAAATAACGTCGTGTTTGTTTGTAATGAGCTTATACAGACGATCTGACTCAATACGCCAGTCTGGATAAAGTTGCGGATTTGTTCTAACGTTGATCAGCATGCGCCGATACCAGGGATCCAAGTCATCATCAGTTAAGACTAATGAAGAGACTTCCAAGGGAGCACGGGACAAGGCATCTGGAACTACATGCAATTGACCTTTGCGATGCTGGATGTCGAAAGAATGTTGAGCAAGACGAACGGACCAACGGGCTAATTTATTGGCTGGATCTTTCATATTCATGAGCCATAAAAGTGAATAATGATCGGTCACAACTGTAAACTGAGTACCCTCAACATATGGTCGAAACTTTTCGATACCAAATAAGACCGCTAAACATTCACGCTCCGTCGTCGAATAATTTCGTTCAGCCTTGTTCAAGGTTCTAGATGCATATGCAATAGGTCGCTCATCATCACCTTCACCCTGTGTCAAAACACTTCCCAAACCGTAACCTGATGAATCGCAGTGTATAAAAAATCTCTTTTCAAAGTTGGGACTAACTAAAACGGGTGCTGTAACTAGTAGTTTCTTTAAACTCTCAAATGACTCAATAGCGTTAGGAGTCCAAGTAATGGTTTGACGTTTAACCCGTCCCTTAATTAACTCAGTAATGGGAGCAGAAAAGGTGGAGAGATTAGGGATAAATCGTCGATACCATCCTATAAGTCCAAGGAATCGTTTTACTCCAGTAACAGTAGTTGGACGTTCAAATTTAGTTATAGCCTCAACTTTGTCAGGGTCGGTATGAAGACCAGATTTGTCAATAACATGACCTAAAAATTTTAATGTGGATCTGCAAAATTCACATTTTTCAAAGTTAACGGTTAGGTTAGCATCTTTAAGTTTTTCGAAGACTTGTTGCAAAAGGTTTAAATGTTCAGCAAAGGTACTGGAAACTACGATTATGTCGTCAAGGTAAACAAACACCTTTTCACCAAGCAATGAACCAAAAACGTTGTCCATTAATCGCTGTTGAGTAATAGGGGCGTTGGAAATTCCAAACGGCATAACGACATACTCGAAGAGACCTCTGCCAGGCACAGTAAATGCAGTCTTTTCACGAGATGAGGATGAGAGAGGAACTTGCCAAAATGCTTTTTTAAGATCTATAGAGGTCAGGAATCTAGCGTCCTGTAAATGAGATAAAATGTCATCCAATCGAGGGAGTGGGTACGCATCCTTTTTAGTCAATTGATTTAATTTACGGCCATCGAAACACAGTCGATAGGAACCGTTCTTTTTACGGACTAAAAGCATGGGTGACGACCAAGCACTCTTAGAAGGGACAACGATGTTCATTTGTAGCATTTCGTCTAGCTCACGGTGAGCAATAGCTCGCATGGGTGGAGATAAGGGATAGAAACGTTGCTTGACAGGAGCGGCTGAACCCGTATCTATATGGTGAATTACCTTATCAGTACGAGTCAACCCCTCACGGTCCAGTTCCTTATATTTGTCTTTCATGGAAGAAAGCATAACCTGCTGCTCTATTGATAATTCGGAAGCGGAACGCATAAATTCCGTGGCACTAATTTGATTAACAAAATATTGGTCTCTACCAAAATCAATTTTGACACCAAACATCTTGCAAAAATCTATACCTAGGGTTAATGATGTGGTGATACTACGGCAAACTATGACGTTTAAAACTTTAGTGACTTCACCAATGGTGATAGGAAGCATGACTTCACCTTATAAATCTTGTGAAGTTCCATCAGCGGAATGTAAAAGAGATTTGGTGCCGCGCGTAAAACATAAATCTAACTGATTTATTAAAAAGTGCGCATCACTACCCAGAACAGAAACAGATGCTCCAGAGTCAAGCAGAGCAGCAAGAGGTACCCCCCCCACAGTTAAATTAACATAAGGTCTTATGTCTCGCGTGGGATGTGTAAAGAGAGCGGAAGTAGTCTGCGATGATCCGCAAAAAGAGCGTACGCGTCCTAACCACCCCTTCCAACACAAGGAATCGGCTTTAAGAGCCTTCTTGAGACGCACGCCGTGATGCCATCTCACTCTTCTTCTTTTGTCGGCCTTTAACGCGGATTTGCCGGGCGAGCCGAAACGCCTCTCCGCCTTCGCAAGTTTTTTGAACGTCCTTGATGTTTTCTAGGACAGGTTATGGCAGTTACCCCTTTTTGGCCGCATACAAAACAAAATTTAGATAAAGGTTTTGGGCAATCCTCAAAACCATGCGCGGGATTATTACAGTTCCAACAGTTATCTAGAGAGTTGTCTGACTGAGGGTCTAATGGAAAATGAGTAGTAGTAATGGGAGATGAAGACATTGAACAAGTGGCCTCTGATGGAGTAGTCCACTTTATGACTCTTTCAGCCGCTTGAGCTGCTGTAATAAGTGCTTCTCTAGTTTTGTATTCGTTTAACCCTAAGGTTAATGAAATTTGTGGAGACATGTTACGTCTTATAACCCATAGCTGTTCCTCATCCGAAGGAATTGGATTTAATCTAGAAAATTGAGCAATCATGGATTCTATGAATCCCAGAACAGATTCGCCTGGTAATTGTTTCCGAGCCCGGATTTGATCGGCATATTCTCTACTATAATCGAGAGATAAAAATCGGACTTTCAAAGCATCCATTAATTGTGACCAATTTGAAATAGTCGGACTCAAGGAACGGTACCAGACTAATGCCTCGTCTGAAAAGAATTCCCCAGCTTTTCTAAATAATTCGTCTTCTTTAACCCCTCGTGAACGTGCAAGCTCTTGTGCGCGCTCAATAAAATCAAAAACGGCTTTAAAATTACCCTTGCCATCATAGCTAAGACCCCATTTGTGAACAGATACCCGATTTTGCGATTGATTTAATAAAATGTTAGTTAAGGCGGTGCTAATGTCTGGATTAATCGGAATTGAATCGGTAAGAGTGGACCTACGTGCAGGTTGAAAATTACTTGCTTGAACCGGAGAGTTCGTGATTGGTAATACCTCCTCGCTTTCCAGCGCATCTGAATCTTTGATTAAAGATTCGAGATTCTCACGTAGAGTTTTACACGTACCTATTAATGTATTTCTCTTGGGATCATCAAAACCAACTCCTTCCATTAAATCTAAACGATTACTATAATGCGCCAGCCGATGATCTAACGCATCCAAAAGTTTATCATCAACATTAGTTGACAAATCATTAATTTGTTTACTGATTACTGAAAGGGACTTTTCGCATATTTCTAGTTCGGCAGGTATGTCGACAGGTTTATATTTAATCATAGCTAATGATGAATTATATTTCTCATCGCGCATCAACTGACATAGTAATTTACGACGAGAAGCTAAATGTTCAGGTATTCCGGATAAATCGTTGCCTTTGCGTCGTTGCAACTCAACGGCGATCTCCTCTCTAGATAAGGCTGCCACGTAAGCTTTTTCAGACATGATAATTAAGTTAACTTGACAAAGACGAAGTAAAAAAATGTAAGCGTTCGATAAAACACGAAACTAAATCGTACAAAGAATTGAATAATAAAAATAAATAGTGCGTAAACACGACTCCCAATTGCGTGACAAAACAAATACAGTCAAAATGCAATTGGAGGGAACGCAACAAATGATATTATTATTCTGATATATATACGTAAATGGTTTCTCGCCGGTGTGAATTTTGAAAATGGGCGTAGCGTTACTCGCAAGCAATAATTAAAAATAATATATATATTGCAAAAATGAATAAGGCGAGAGCACAACAAAAGGATATCTCGTTTTTGAACCAATAAAATTTGTGCACCACAAATATCAAAGTAAAAAGGTTTTTCGCCGGTACGAGTACTAAGTTGACAACTCAATTTATTATTATTTACCATGTACCAAACCATACAAACAAGCAAAGCGCCCAGTCCACAACGCTCTCCAGTTGCCAAAAACTGCTGTAATAATAAAAAATTAACACGACCACAAACGTTCCGTTGTCGAATCGTATGCACGAAAACGCACCTCGGGACAAACACAGAGTTGGAAAATCAACAAATTGAGCTCCACGTATGGACGCCAGTGCTATGTTTACCCTCCTTTCCGTTCCTAATGGGAGAACGGTTTGGAAGAGCAAACAAAACCACGCAGAAGTAAAACTCCTACTTATATTCGTGGTACCCTGATGTTCGTATAAGCTAACTCGCTGTAGTCTGGAAGCGAGGGTCGTAAGTCCACTCTGCGTTGTGCTGAAAAATAACGAGGGTACGCTTCGTCGAAAAATAAAACAATGGTTAAACAATAACGTTTTAATGAAAATAGAAACGATTACGACAATTACAAACGCTTGTGGTAGTGGCGTGCCAAGAACAAGAAGCACGTTAACTGATGGTGACAACGGTACGTCAAAGGTGACACAATACGGGACACCAGAATGGTAGGCCCGTCAATACAAATAATTGACTGTAATGAATTACCACAATACCACAAGAATAAATCCACACAAGAATATAAAATTTGTCTCACCTTGATATCAATCGTGAGTTCACACAATGGAGATGGCAGCAATAATCCTTGTATGGAATGCAGTGGTTGGTGTTGAATTTCAATGGCTCCCAATCTAAGATCCTCGGACTGCAGTACACCGACGTAATACTCGATGAGCAGGTTGTGACAGGCGGATACGAAGATGGACAGGCGGCACTCCGCTGCGTTGACAGTATGGTACAGGTTGACGATCCAAATAAAACAAAGTGATCGTCCAGTACAATTTGATCACAAAAACTGAAGCCGCGATTGACAATAACAATCGACTTCCAAATGTAAATAAAAGCAGCTGTCAAAATAGTCACCAGACGAATGTTACCAAATAAAATTATGGTTGGTACTAATTTATACTTCGATAAAGAAAATATGGTGGTTCGATACAACCACTCGAATATTTTCCAAAAAAATGCTTGAACTGGCTAAAACAAAATAGCTACGCACTGCTTTCACGAAATCCGTAATGACGGTGGAATTACTACTGCGTATCACTAATTTTGTAACGAAAATCGACTTATAAATAATTGATTTACACGCGATCAATAAAAATCGAACTGTCTTGTCGCACTCTCAAGCCAAAGTTAAGTTTTTAACGGCGCGCGTCTATATCCTGTACTATCAAGTACGTTGCCAAAATGAGTAAAGAGATGGCGCTTGGAGTAACAATTTATAATTTAAATTAGATTCAAAATCAGGTGACGAAATAAACATATTTTGTTACAATCGTCCTCATGGAAACCGGGAAGTTTCCGGATATTAATACCCCTTTCAAAAAAAAGGTTCTTCCAAACCACTTTCGTTATTAGCCTATTTCGTTTCATTATGATGCTATTGCACTTAACACATCCTGCTGGTGATCGTTGTTTTTCAACGTTTGGGGGGGTGGGAGTCAGGGGGTATGTAATACCCCAGCGATAAGTAATTAACTGTTACTCTGTGGAATAAAGTTGGTAGGTCTGGACCGGGGAGAAGATAAGAATGCCCTAACCGGGGGGGGGGGTCCTTTCATTGTTTTTCTAAAGAGACTCAAGACTAATAAAGTAAAATTTGAATATCTAATTTGTGTATACCCGGGGGGAGGGGGTATTCCATACCCTTCGTTATTATCTATTATCTATTATCTATTATCTATTATCTATTATCTATTATCTATTATCTATTATCTATTATCTATTATCTATTATCTATTATCTATTATCTATTATCTATTATCTATTATCTATTATCTATTATCTATTATCTATTATCTATTATCTATTATCTATTATCTATTATCTATTATCTATTATCTATTATCTATTATCTATTATCTATTATCTATTATCTATTATCTATTATCTATTATCTATTATCTATTATCTATTATCTATTATCTATTATCTATTATCTATTATCTATTATCTATTATCTATTATCTATTATCTATTATCTATTATCTATTATCTATTATCTATTATCTATTATCTATTATCTATTATCTATTATCTATTATCTATTATCTATTGTCTATTATCTATTATCTATTATCTATTATCTATTATCTATTATCTATTATCTATTATCTATTATCTATTATCTATTATCTATTATCTATTATCTATTATCTATTATCTATTATCTATTATCTATTATCTATTATCTATTATCTATTATCTATTGTCTATTGTCTATTGTCTATTGTCTATTGTCTATTGTCTATTTTCTATTGTCTATTATCTATTATCTATTATCTATTATCTATTATCTATTGCCTATTGTCTATTGTCTATTATCTATTATCTATTATCTATTATCTATTATCTATTATCTATTATCTATTATCTATTATCTATTATCTATTATCTATTATCTATTATCTATTATCTATTATCTATTATCTATTATCTATTATCTATTATCTATTATCTATTATCTATTATCTATTATCTATTATCTATTATCTATTATCTATTATCTATTATCTATTATCTATTATCTATTATCTATTATCTATTATCTATTATCTATTATCTATTATCTATTATCTATCATCTATCATCTATTTACAGATGATCCTTAAATTCTTCGTCGTTTAGACAAGAATTTAATATATGGAATCAACTTTCCTAAAAACCCCTGTCTTATCATTGGACCAAATTTGAAGAGGAGAAAATTCTCTACAATACGAAGTTTTAGGCTTTACTTCAGATCTGAAGTAGTATTTACTGTAATGTTATTTATTATATAAATATTAAATAGCAATTAGAGGAGCAATAAAGTATTATTTATCAACCGGGGAGTTTGGGAGGTATTCCATACTCCCCAGATACAGCCTATCTATATAATCAAATTTTACCTTCATAGCCTGGAAGGTCTTCTATAAGAAAAACTTATATCTTTTCAATTTTAAGCCTTAAGACCTAAAAGATAATGGTAATATTTTTATTATCTAGATTACCTCGGGAGTATCTCATACCCCCCAGGCGGTGAACCCATGTCGCCTGGACACGAATATGGGTTGATATTCATTTTTCTTTTTGATTTCAAGTATCTACCGGGTTCAATTTAATTTAATTCAATTTAAAAGGTTGGTTGCAAATTTACTAGTATAAGAAATTGAAGACCTAGAGGCGACATAATTACTATATACACGGAACAATTAATGCGCAGATAGCGATATAAATATTATGTTGTTATACATCTTATATAAAACAGAATAATAAGCGTAACTTTGAAATTTATAAAAATATAATACAATAAGGAGTGTCATGAATTATATTAGTACAGAAAATTACTTTAGTATAAAAAGAATGTACATAGCTCTTAATTTATTACAGTTTTTACTTAAAAATATATTTGTAGATGTCTCTAGGAATGTTTACGAGCTCTACGCAAAAAGTGCTGAAATAGAAAGTAAACAACATTTAAGCTTCTAATTTTGAAATCTTCAGATTTACAGAAACTATTCTTATCGTAACAATATAATTTGTAATTTTCTTTAGTGTTTATTTTAAACTCTTGTTTCTATCTTTAATTGTTTTAGAGTTACTCTTTAATAATTATAAAATACAAAAACTTTAATGAACTGTAACTTTTAAATCGGTAGTTTTACAGAAAACTTGATGAATATCAAAAGCATGTAATTTTTAATTTTATATAGGGTAGGGTGGTCAACAGTGGATCGGTGGTACACAGTGAATCACTCATTTATTAGTTAAACCATTGTATGCATGCGCTTCCGCGAGATGTACGTGGTAGCCAATGTGACCTCTCATTGACTAATTTCACAACTGAGCGGTTCCGTTGATGGTCGGATGTTCACCAGTTACATTTGTGGTTTAAAGCCTCCATTTGTTATTATCAGTTAAGTTGAACTTTTTGTGTAATTTGATCAGATCTTCTATGGTAGAGTTCTGGATGTTTTCATTGTTTTAAGAAATAATTAACGCACGTGAGGACACTTGAATAACAGGTTTTACTCAATTTGTTTTGTCAAAACCACGGTTTGAAAATTAAATGGTGGGTTGGTCTACAGTGGATCAGTGCTATATGGTTAACCAAAACATGGTCAAAGAACAGGATGTAAGATTCATCCTTCCGAATCCAATAATTAGCGGTACCGCTAGGCGACTGCCTTATTATAAGTTCTCAGTTGATCTTTCTCTATTGAAAATGTGCTAATTTTTTTATTTTCCTATATTTTTATCTCGAAAATGTATTTTTTCTGTTTCTCTATAATATATTTTTTTCGAAAATACGTATATTGTTTTTCTATATTTTTAGTTTGAAAATCTGTTAGTTTTTCCATTTTAAAATATGTGCAATAATCGTGGTGGCTGATCCACTGTTAACCGTAGGCCGATCCAATGTAGACCACCCCTGGTCAACACTGAATCATTATGCACTTAAAATTAAATATTTTTTGCATAGTTTGCTTGTAATACAACTTAGTTTAAATTACCATATTTCGATAAGATTATAGTCCATGTTACTCTACCCAAAATTTCAACAAACTTCATATATTATTTTTCAAGATATATGGGTTTGAAAAATTGGTGATCCACTGTCGACCACCCTACCCTACTTATAAAACTTTTTTCTCTGTGTCTCGGATTTGGAGCTATATTAAAAATATGATAAAAAGAAGATTTTCCAAAATTTAATACTGAACGAATTACGGTTCTTCTTGAAAAAATTCCTTGCATTTTTATTTAAACCTTTCCTCCCATATTCATCCGTTTCCGAGCTATATGAAAAAAACCAAAACGGAGATCGAAGCAATTTTAAAAAATGCATGAACTTAATTTATTGTACTGTAACTTTTTAACCAGTCATTTTATAGAAACCCCCTTAATAAAATGAAATTCACAATTTAATTTTCTCCAAATTTTATCGAAAACTTTTTTTCTGTCTGCCATGGTTTATGAATTATATGGAAGAAATATAACAATCGAATGTAAAACAATATTAAAAAATCATAAACTTTGACGGATTGTAACTTATGAACCGATGATTGTACAGAAGAAATTTTCATATACGAAAGCGAGTAGCTTCTAATTTTCTAAATTTTTTATCCGGAACACTTCTTTCTGTATGTCACGGTTGACGAGTTATACGAAAAAGTTTAAATTGAAATACTAGTAATATTAAATAATTCATCAACTTGAACTTTCAACAAACCATAACTTCCAATATAATACGCTCACAGAAAAATTGTTAAGACAAAAATGCGCTTGATTTGATTCCCTACACATTTAATATAATTAGCACGGTTTATGAGTTAATCAAATCAAATCAAATCGTACAGCTCTACAACCCTGGGTGGGTCTTGGCTGACTTCACAACCTCTTTCCATCTTTTTCGTTCTGACATCAGTGTCTCCATCTCATCTTCGTCTATTCCTAGAGTTTTGAGGTCTGCTGTGATATTGTCTCGCCATCTTTGTCGTGGTCTTCCTATGGGTCCTTAATACCTTCGAATACAAATACGAAACTTTAATTGTCTATAACTTCTAAACGGTTTGATTTAAAACAACAATATTTGTAATCAAAAATGTTGAAAATTTAATTCTCTACATTTTTTATTCACAACTTTTTTGTATATCTACGACGGTTAGCGAGTTATATGCAAAATTTGAAGCCCTAAATTTGAATTTTAAACTACTCTATAACATGTTTATAATGCAATATCATGGTTAGATAGTAGGTACGTAGCAATCTAAATAAAAATTTCCTCTTGATGGAAAAATTTCAAAATCTTTAAATAAATTCTCTTGACAAGGCCGGGAGTGATTCAATTTTTTCTAATATTATTTTTAAAGATTATTTACCGTCGCCTGCTTCGATAAGTTAAAAGAGATTTTTTTCAAGCAAAGAACACAAAATTTTAAGTACTTACTGAATCATTTTCTTAAAAAAATAAAACCACCGCTGCAAAGTGTTTGTTTATGTATCAGTAAAAAAACTCTCCAGTTTCAGTTTCTTGTATTTTATTAAAATACGAACGCTTCGGCTCGATTTTTCTCATTTTGCGTTTGCTTTGCCTGCTTATTCGTGGTCGTTTACTTGTTTTCATTACCAACAAAAAGACTCGATGTATATTTATGAAAATATATGCAAATTTGTAAGATAAAAATGAGATATTTGCATAACTGAATATTTTATGTCTTTTTGATATGCAACTTAATATTTTAAAAAATATATAAATACGTCACGATCAAAATTTATAAAATATTTTCAACTTGCAGGTTTCCGTGACTTCTACGTAAATACTTTTCCGGGATGTAGTACTGTAGAAATTTAAATTTGTTGGCACTTCTTTTTGCATTTTTAATGCGCCTCTTTAATTTTTGATGCGAAGAAGTATCTAAGACATCTCGTGCATATTTTAACGTTTTTCGTGCAATTTTAAATCCGACAATAAAAATCCGCCCGATGCGTTGGGCGCCAATTGTACTATATAAACTTACGTTATGCAACCCACACGTCTTAGTCATTTCTTCCAGGGGCGGACTGTCAACTCGGAGAATGCAAACAATTTCGTATTTGTAATTTTTTTTTACAAATTTGTGCTATTATATAATTCAGCAAGTTTGCTCAAGAATTTTTTTAATTTGGAGTTTACTTTATATTGTGCTAATTATGTCAATAACTTCTGTTATTTCACAGTTTTTCAAAGATAAAAATATTTATAATTTAATTTTTCATTAAAATGATTAGTTTCGAATTTCGAAGCTATTAGAAGTGAAAGTTTTAAAAGAAACGGAAGAGCTCTGATTACAATTATGATGGCCGAAATTCCAGATAACAACTGCCGGTTGAAGTTTTTAGTTGCATAGCAACGGTTTCTTGCAGAAAATTTTTCACCTATCAACTAATTTAGATTTTCGTACAACAATTTTTCATTCTGAAAACATCAGGGGCCTCTAATGACAGTCGAACATCTCTCCAATAGGAGCGATGTTACCGCCCCTCTAATTTATTTTTAGTTTAACGTTTAAATCCTAAGGAATATTGTTTTATGCATATGATTACTTAAACGCTATGTTGTCATAGAAGCTTTGTTTGTATGTTATAATATACAATAATATTTGAAGATTCCTTCACAAAATAATTTTGATATTCCTCCATCTAATGTTAATGATAAAAATTAATAAGCGATAACCTATAAAATTATAGGTTAACTGAGGTTAATTTTCAAAAATTTTAAACGTCAAACTTACCGATTGATTCTAGATCTTTTCGAGTGTCTCTCAGTACAGTCGATCATCGGTTTCTTTGGCGAATCTTTGGACTCTCAATAGTTTATGCGAAAACGAGTCGGTCTTCGGCCCCCCCCCCCCCAATTTATTTTACAAATACTGGTCGGCCTTTGGCCTTCCGAAAGTATATTGATATGAAATTCAAGGATTTGGAAATGGAAGAATGCGCGAGAATAATTTTTGAACGGAATTCACCCCAAGGCGACCGAACGAAATAGACGTGAGTGGAGTCGCGCTTAAAATATGAATTTTCGTGGAAGTAATTTTGAAAATTGTTTTTGATATTTTATTTGTTTTGGATGAAAATAAAATTTAATTGAATGAATGGGTAAAATTGTATTTGATTTTAAAATAGCTAAAGTGATGGAACATTAAATTAATGGAAGCTAATAAATGGATAATTTATATAAAAAAAAGCAGCAAGAAATTAATTGGACATTGAAAATTAAGCTGAATAACACAGTAACTATTAAATAGCTTGGTCGTCCAAAAAAAAACATCACATTAAATATTAAAACAGACTTTATTAGTCACATTCAGTCACCTATGAAATTTTTCTGCGTCGTTTGCAAACTTTCTAGCCTATTTGTTATTACAAGAAGATGTTTTATACCCACCTCTAATTATTTATATGACAGATAATTTAGGTGTTTTCACACATTTCATAAATAGTTTGGCAATTGCACATATATTTTTATTTTTATAGCAACAATTCTGAAAAATCATACTTCGAATTCAACTATGGTCCAATACATTCTGTGGAGTATAAAATAGTCTTCAGATTTTTTTTACGTTTTTATATTCGACAACTTTGCAACTGAAGTTTTACAATGCCTGACTGACATCACATTCGGATCAGAATGTCACGACCTAGATGCAAGTTTTCTTTTCAACACCTTCAGCCTTCAATCCAGCAATTAGGATAAGTGATTTTAATAAAACTAAAGAAATAAATACGTTTTAAATATACTCCTGTATTTTCAGGTTGTTTTTTTTAAGATAACCACTGTTCTACAATATAAGTAGATGCACAATATTCTCTCAACTACGGTTCTCTGTCGATTTATTACAGGAAATATCCGACAAAGGTTGTTGCAAAAATTCAAACACATAAACAATGGAAGTTTTTAATATCAATTCCTGACTACTTTACAAAAATATAAGCAAAACAATAGTTTTGAAATGATTTATTCTACAAGGTCTGATGAAAAATCTACGAAATGGGGTAAATATGTATGATGTAGGACAATTGTGTGATGTTACGGTAACTTAATTTATAATAACATTCCAGCTCCCTCTTCCTTAACTGAAGACGTAGAAGACGTGAACCAAAGTTATCAAAGGAACCAAAATATTTTTTACGCATGTCGGATGCTACTTGCGAGTCCGAAGGCCGAGCTTATTAAAGCTTTTGGAAGTCGCCAGTGACTGTATGTCGGCTATCCCCTTCTTAACTAAAGGAGTAGGTCAAAGTAGAAACCTACTGGATGAGCAGTAATTTCTTATTGATGTTAGGGAGCGTCTAATATTAGACAGAGAAAACCTGATAGGGCACTTGAAATGCTAAAACAAAATAAATATAAATCCAATTTATTTTTGAGCAAATATGTACACCCTGACCGGGGGGTCTGGGGGTATTCCATGCCCCCCAGGTATATGTAACCTGTATAATCTAAGACCTTTGATCGTCTTCTTTTATTCTGAAGGGACCAACGATTATAAACGTAAAATTCGGTTGTGTGCTTTTCCTGTACCTGGGGGTATTCCATACCCCCCAGACCCCCGGTCGATGAGTCTTTATTATCTGGATTGGGTGTTGAAAAGTCCATTTAGTCAACTTTTCAGACTACATAGTGCAGGTATTACATACCCCCATTCTCCCTGGTCTTCCAGGTACAGGTAATCTGTATAATTTTAGAAGATTGCCTCCTATTTTCTTTTCATATTTTCTTTTTCTTTCCCATATTGCGCCCGGGGTATTCCATACCCCCCAGACCCCCCCGGTCAAGACAAAACGTCCATATAAATGTCCTGATTAATGCTAATTGTAAAAGTGCTTCTAAATAAAATTTGTATTTTATTAATTACCTGTATTTGGGTGGCTAAAAGGGGTCCTTGACGTATTGGGGGCTATAGCTCGGCAATTTACTGTCTGCTGCTAATATTTTTAGTATTTGTAAACAAATTCAAGATTTAAATTAAAACAAATTGGTCAAGTTTAAAATTAAGTACATTAAAACAATTTCCAATTTTAATAAATATAAATGCAATTTATTCTCGAGCAAATAGTATGTACACCCTGATCGGGGGTATGGGTATGGAATACCCCCCAGGCACAGGTAATTTGTATAATTTTGAAACTTGGATCGTATTTTGGACTGAAGGAACCCATGGTGCTATGTACAAAATTTGATTGTTTTCTTGTTCCTGCACCTGCGGTGAGGGGGGCGTTGCCAAACTATTTATTATATGTATGAAAAAACTTAAATTACCTATCATTTAATTTAGGGATGGGCATGGAATACCCCCCAGATGCAGGGAAGGTTTCGTCCATATATAAAGGACGTCTGCAATTTTTCCGACTTTTCAACCCCCCACCTCTCTTGTCACGGTTGGCCACAATCTTCCAACCCCCCCAGGAATATTATACGGTTACAAATCAAAGAAGCCCCCTCTCATTTTGCTAAAATCCAACTTGACACGACATTAGGAATTTAAGGAGTAAATACATTTTTTTACAAAATATTACATAAAAGAATATTCAAACACAATTTTCTTAGAAATCCCAAAATTCCGATTTTTATGCGGACGTCGCATTTCTCCAACATTTCTCCCAGCCGTAGACGTCCTTTATTGCCGACTCCTAATCACCCCCTTTTTTTATACAGAAACCTAGGGTGCTATACGTAAAATTTGGTTGTCTAGTTTGTCTGTACCCCCCAGACCCCCCGATCAATGCACAACATCTTGCTATTCTTTGATTGCTACTGTTCTACTTCAATAATTAATAATGAATATAAACCTTTAGCGTCTTTCTGAAAATATTCGAGATGATACAGGTAAAATTTGATTATCCAGAATGCCAGAAATAAGACACTTGAAATGTTAAGAGAAGACAGATCTAAACCCATTCTGCAGTTGAGACGAAGTTTATGCCCTGACCGGGGGTCTGGGGGGTATGGAATACCCCCCAGGTATAGGTAAACCAAATATTTAAAGTTTAGTCTTTTCAGAAAAATGGTAAACTTAGATTATCTAGAGTTTTCCTGTAGAGACCCTCCGGTCAATACGCAACATTTTGTTATACTCTTATTGCTACTGTTAATCTTCTATAATAATGTAATGGTATAATTATTAAATTCTTGACTAAATGATGTGGATTCACAGACCGGGGGGTCTGGGGAGTTTATCTAGATAACCAAATTTTCCCCCTATCATAATCGATGGATTCGTAATTAATGTAGTGAAAATATCTGCTTTATTGGTTAAAATTAAAAATGCAAACTTGTGAAAATGTGTCCTTTTTAGTTTTACAAAAAAGTTCCCCCCAAAATGTGTTATGCATTTTTTTTAGGTTAACTTAAAGGTACAGATATAATTTACCTTTATTGTCAATTTTACAAATAATTGCAAGTTAAAGCCCATCAGTTCCGAAAACCACTGATATCCGTTGATTTTCACACGATTTCTTCGGATTTCCTCAGTGTTCAGATTTCCCCCTCTTGCCCGCCGCCCCGTGAAAATTCAACATCACAATGTAATTTATTCAGAAAAACAGGTTAGTAGCAGTTAAATATCTGACCCAGATCACCAGAAGATATAGTGTTATTACTATTACACGTTGTTATGTAAGAAACTCTTTCAGTTAAAGTTTCAGATAACTATCTGATAGATCAAGTGTTGGCTTGGTTAGCAACGTGTCCACAGTAATTTTGCTAATAAGCAACAAAAAACTTATCCTGCTACAGTAATTTTAGGAATTATTAGAACAGTTCTTAACTAAGCAACAAAAAGCTTAAACTACCAGATGCTCACCTGAAGTTTTAACTAGAAGTATTTGGTTGCTCAGTGAAATTCGTGTAAAAACGTTTGCTAAGGAACCAAAACAGGAATTAGGAAGTTCACATTGACAACAGCTTGATAAAATAATGAAATAAGCTCTAGTCACGATTGAGCATCAGTACATTATGCAAATGTAAATTTTTAAAGGCAAGATTTACGAGAGTAAACAATCGGTTCCGATAAGAAGTAGCAATTGGAATATTTATTTTACCTCATAGCTATCTATTGGTTATAAGTAGAGCAATGTCGGAAGAACCTGACCAGGTACTTTAAATGAAAAGAGAAGAAAAATACCAATCCAACTTTCCATCCAAATAATAAAATATGGACTCATCGACCGGAGCGTCTGGGGGGTATGGAATACCCCCCAGGTACACGAAATCTAGATAATCAAATTTTACCGTCATTCTAAAAAGATCCAATGTAATAAATGTAAAATTTGATTATCTGGTTTACCTGTAACTGGGGGGTATTCCGTACTCCGTAAGTGCCGAACGCGTCATGGAAGTACCAGTTTGATACCATGGGCGTGTAGCAGACGTGGAGTACCCTCTATACTTATAATTTTATCCAAAACGATGGAATGGTTTGGGAGTTATTTTACTTTTTTCAAAATAAATTTTTGGAAATATTGAGCATTTTCCCACTCCAGACGTTTAGCCCTGTATTTTTGGAACCGTTTGATCGAGCCGGTTCAACCTTCTTGTAGCGGATGGTCCAAGGATGAGGCTATCCAGAAAAATATTTAAAACTGTGGGTTGACTCCCGGTGTAACCGTAATTTAGAATAAACCAAGATAAATTTGTATAAGTGCCGAGCGCGTCATGGAAATACCAATTTGACACCGTGGTCGTGTAGCGGGCGCTTACAGTATTCTATTCCATACCCCCTCCCCAGACCCACCCCCGGTTACCAAGGCGATGGTCTCGTGAATCCGTATTTTGAAATTATACTGCTAGTAATTTATATTTGCTGTTATCGGTGGTAGCGTGCCAAATGTCACCATAACTGCGCTACATAATTACTGTATGTAAAACTGCGGCTATTTATCACCTGATTATCTGTCTCTATTTCTTTTCTGAGGTGTGCTTGTAGCTAAGCGGATATTTTCACTTTGAGTTGAAGTTTCAAATGGCTATCTGATATCTTTCTTCCTGACATATCTAACTGATAGATAGAAATAGGGATTTTGGTTGCCAAGTGACTGAGGGACCTTACGGAAATTACAACTGTAATAGGATATGTCACAACGTCACAATCTGGAAGTTTAATTATAAGTTTTTGTTGCTTACTAACAATAGTGATAAAACACTAATTTGGTTGCTAGGCAAACAAAAACTTCCGATTAAAGCTGTAGTAAAAATGTTGCCCAGATGTACTGAATCTCCCGCGGCGCTTCTTATTTAAAGAATTGTTTATAAATATGACTGTTGCTATCAAATCGTTTACTTAGTTATTGATAGTCGTTATGAAGAACCGTTTTAAAATATTCCGCCCGAAAATTTAAGCGCCACGCCAGTGCGCCTATGATGGCTGGTATTTTAAAAAAGTTGGTTCTAATCGTCTCGTTGGTATGCAATAACATTTTTAGGGGTATCAAAAAAAGGAAAACGATATTAACGCTTTAGGTGATTTATTTTTCCCTTGTGACAAACTAAGAATGAAAAAGAAAATGATAAAAGAATACCCTTATGTCGTGAACAAATGGGGCCCCGAAAAACTTTAGATTAATTTTCTATAAACTATTTCCTTGTCTTAACTGCAGAGATTTATTTCCATCGGAAAATTTTTTATTTTTCAATTTACAATAAAATTGCTGGCATATTATGCGACGTATCAAGTCCGCTAGGAATTCAACTTAAGAGTTCAGAAGTGTAACTCTTAAGTTTATCTACGAGTGGCTGTAGTCAACGAAGCTGTTCTTGTTACTTTGACAACGAGAACTCAAATAATCACGTTATTTGACCTCTTTAGTGTGTATACGACGACAAAGTTACAAAAATCCTTTTAGCTTTTTTTCTACGACCACTTGTTTAAACCTCTTACATTTCTTTTTTACTTAAAAATAATTCCCCCTTTTACAAGACACGACGAAATTGCTAAATACGATACAACTCCTAGCATTTTTTTGTGCCGAAACTGTGTCGGGTGGGGGAGGATGCGACGTCCCTCATCTTATAAAATTATTACGTTTCTTTCCATCCTCGTGCCGTTAATAGAGCCCATTTTATAAAATCGACTCATGTAATCGCCCACAAAAACCAGATAGAATCAAGCGGAATCGGCAAAAGGAAAAACTTCATTAAGTTAACAAAATTAAGCTTGGAGGAATCGTAAATTTTTGAACAAAAGCAAAATTTTTATATTATCGAATAAATAAAACATAACTCCAAGTTGAACTTGGTATAAAAGTAGGACGTGAACTCGCCTGCTGATGTGACACAATTTTCAATCGTTTTTAAAATAAAAGCGGCGGCGGCGACGGCAACTTTTTGAATTTCAAATTTTCGAAATTAAAATTCAATATGCAATTATATCAAAATTAAAACTTGGGCCGAGGACAAAAGTCGAAAGCTCGAAAGCTTCTATAGCATTCTGGTCACGCCGGTGCCACTTATAAAGTTACAAGAGCTGCAAGATTTTCAGCTTATGAAAGAAAAACACAAAAATTTGCTTTTCGCAAAATAATTTAAAATGATAAAGTGCGCACTGAATCAACGTAATTGATACACTCGTGCGCAATTTGCACTATCCCGCAGTAATTTATTTTCTAGTTTGAATTTTAAACTCCCATGGTAATAATTTTAAGCTGCACACAATCACGGAACTTGCTCGGAGATAATTAACTAATGCTATTTTTTGTTTCAGGTGAGTCATTTCCTCGACTTGCAGGGACGGACTGGTTGTGTACAGAAGGCATTTTTAAGGTATAAAATTGATCCCTGCGTTGTTGCGTATAGTAGTAAAGGGAAGAGGTTATCGATTATTAATCATTCTCAATTATATTTATTTTTTGCAGAATTTAAATACTCAGTCTTTCATTGTTCGAAAATTATTGTTAACGAATATCAGATCTGATTGCGAGTTTTATTGAATATAAAAATCTGAATTGAATATTTGGGTCTTGAAATTTGTGTAAATATTTTTAACGATTGTTTATTCATGACTATGGATTTTATTTTAGCATTACTTCAGAATTGTTAATGTAACAAAAAAGTTGGTATATCTTTTTTATCCATCTTATCGTTTCCTTGACTTCTAAGTTTATACGAAAGGTAAAAGAAGTTTCGGAGGTTCATTAATATTTTTTTGTGCTACAGTTATTATTTTTGTATAAAATTTCACTAACTAAAATTAAAAGTTAAATGCTATTTATAAAGCAGATTAAACAGCGATATCTACGTTATAGACAAGATGTGTTGAGTATGGAGTACCAGAATATATTCCGTAGAAGAAATCTTGGGGACGGTCCCCTAACCCTGGTCACCCCAAAAAAATTTAAAATTTTCCTATAGCAAAGAGGAAGGTTTATAGAGTATACTGTAAAAATTTCACTCGAGATGATATACATAAAATTTCGAGAAAAATCAATTTGAAAGTACGTAAATTTGGCGAATTTTTCTTCGATTTTTGGGGTGTGCATTCGATAGGGAGGTTTATCCATCGTCAAAACCTACCCTTTCGGGGCGCCGCTGCGCTCCGCTCCGTTCTGCACCCCTCCAGGGCGGTTTTGACTCTGGTTACTATGCTAAACATACGAGAAGGCGCCTCCCATTAAAAAAAACCGGGAGCTTAGAGACCCTTGAAATAGCTTTAAAAAGTATAGTTGCGGTATGGGGCAGTAAACTATTACGTTTCACCCCCAAAAAATCGCGTAAAAACAAAAAATAATCGATGTTACATGTACGAGAGACGAGCTGCATCTGCTGTTGCGAAATACTCTAAGTGTTAGGGTCATTCATATTGCACGTACCGTCAACAGAATGAGCGAAGCGCGAGTTAATTTCACTTAACAAAATTATTTTTAAAAAAATCAAAATTACTTAAATAAATTTATTGAAAATTACGACTGACATCGATTTTAGACATACAGCATAATAATAATCTATAATTACAATTGTGACTATTTATAATAAAAATATTGCTTATTACTAATTTTACAGTTATTGAACTTTAAAAGGAATGCGATAGACTGCTGAATCGAATGTGAGTCAGGCTATCGTAACATATTTGAAATTTTTAATTATTATATTAATGCATGGTTTTACTTTAACATAACACGCGGGAATCTCGTTAATTTTACATGTAAATTTGCAAACTTCAAATTCGATTTACTCAAAATTTTGATTATATCTTCGCTTGTGAAAATTATGTCAGTATACTATATAAACCTTCCTCTTTGCAATAGGAAATTTTCAATTTATTTGGAGTCACCAGGGTTAGGGGACCGTACCCGAAATCTTAATAAGCCGAATATATCGTAGCTTTGAGTTTCAAGTTGAAGAGGTGAATTTTTCTTGCCGTCCACGTCCATTGCATTTTGCCACGAGGGGACTCTTTAGAGGGTCTAGGACTTTTCGGCGCAGCCGGTTCGGCGTAGCCCTTTCGGCGTGCACCCGATTCGGCGTAGCCAGTTCGGCGTAATACCGTTTCGGCGCGAGGACGTTTCGGCGTGAGGACGATTCGGCGTGAGGACGGTTCGGCGTGAGGACGATTCGGCGCAAGACCAATTAGACGCAAGGACAATTCGGCGGGAAATGATTTTCCGATTCATTTTAAAATATAATTAAATTCTTGTAATGGAAAATTAATGCATTATTTCGCAGTTTTTAATCACAAATTAAACTTTAATTCACGTTTGTAAAACTACATACGATCATTAACTTGAATATGTAATGTTTTTAATATACATATTATGTAGTTGATGTATAGTAATTAAATTAATAAATTTTATACTATAAAATTTTCTCCTTTGATTATTTATCGTAGAATCATTTCTAGGTGGTAGATTTAAAAAAATCAAATTCTAAATGCAGAGGTGAGCTAATACTTTTCGTATTAACCTGGATTTATAGAACAAAAATGGTTTCATTTGTAAATCATGAGGTTCAATAATATTTAGAAATATGTATTGTAAAACATTTTTGTTGTATTATACTTTAAGATTTCTTTAAGGTGGCCGAAAAATTCGCTGTTTTTGTTCGGTGCAAATCTTAAAAACAAATAAATTTAATGATATTCTAAAAACACCATCGAAATGGCTTGAAATTACAATGTGGATGGTTTTCATAAAAAAATTTCGGAAAATTTATTTTTCAGTGTCATATTTTTATTTATTTATTACTCATTAATAGTCATCGGATTTTAGGCACTAAAAAACTACAAAATATGCTCTAAAATTTTGCAAATAAGCTATTCAAATTTACTAGCACTCAATAGTAGATAATGTAAATTTAATCAATTGTTATTGATTATTTTTGTCTTTTAATATTAAAAGACCTATACCCAATTTTAAAAAATATCTTATAAATTAACAAATAAAGATCAACTATAATACAAAAATTTATTACAAATTTATATTACTCTAATCTTGAGATCCTGAATAACCTAACAAAATGAAAAATTAGTTTGAAAACCAAGATCATGTAATTTAAAAATTAAATCTTTAATAATTTGAGACGCGTCTAGAGAATTTAAAATATTCTCATCTTCGGTCGAAAAGAGGCTGCAGGATAAAAAACCCGAAAATCAGCCAATGAAAACATTAACACATAACATTATTATACTTACACACAGACAGTGAAACTTACGAATACTACTAACAGAAATTCTAAAAATTACAAAAATTATATTTCTATATAATTTATATTTCTATAGTCTCTCTCGACTGAAAATGAGGATATTTTAAATTCTTGAAAAGCGTCTCGAATTACTAAAAAGGTTAGCGCTGAATCGTCTTAGCGCCGAATCGCTAAATGGGCTACGCCGAATCGTCCTCACGCCGAACCGTCCTCACGCCGAATCGTCCTCACGCCGAAACGTCCTCGCGCCGAAACGTCCTCGCGCCGAAACGGTATTACGCCGAACTGGCTACGCCGAACCGGCGGCGCTGAACTAGCTACGCCGAATCTGCGGCGCCGAAAAGTCCCATTCCCCTCTTTAGACTATGCCTAACTTGTAATTTGTGATTGACTGCGCCCTGTGTTGGCAAATATTTGGATTTTGCACATCGATTTCCATAGATTTAGTTCAGTTTTTCAGGTACTGGGATATAATTTCGGCAATATCGAAAATTCGGGGGTATTCCACACCTCTCAGACCCCCGCTCAACAAGACAACGATTGCTAGTATTCATTTATTCCCTGTACCTGGAGGGTATAGAATAATATGGTAATCCATACCCCCCAGTTACCATTCCGTACTTACCCGGGTATGGAATACCCTCCAGACTCCCCGGTCCCGAAGACAACGATCACCAGTAATCATTTATTGATATGAGATGTAATTACTTATTGAAGTGAGGGATCATCCATTATTAGACGAAGAAAACCCGATAATGCATTTGCAAAGTTAACAAAAGACAGTTATATATCTAATATTTCTTGTCAAGCAGATATAGACGCCCTGACCGGGGGGCAGGTACAGGTACTCTAGATAATCAGTAAATTTGCCTTTATTGTCTTTCTGAAAGCACAAGATTATAAGGGTAAAATGTGATTATCTGGTTTACCTGTACCTGGGGGGTATTCCATACCCCCCAGACCCCCCGGTCAAGAAGACAACGATCACCAGTAAACCTTTAGTGAAATAGAATTTTATTTCTTATTGCTGTTACTAAGCTTCCGTTTATTTTATAACAGTCAGAGAATGGATTCTGAAAAATGGTAAGAAGTTTAATCCCTTAATCAAAATTATCTGAAAAATTCGCTTGATATTGCTCTAGAAGCCTCCATGTTATACTACTTATGTGTTTAACCACTTATATATCTAGATATATATCTATTGCGGTGTTCTCCACAACCCCTAAAATTTCACCAAGATACCTAAAACACACTTTTTTAATTATATTTAATTTTATGCTGCCCGACACCACTTTTTTTTTCTTATCCTCTTGAACACTCCTGTCATCTTCTTTTCAAATTCGTGGCCTCAAAATCCAAATTATTTTAATCATTCCGCTTTAACACCATTATAAAATACAAAAAAATTCTTGGGGTCGAGTCAACTCGTTGGAGTCAACTGTTGACCACTCCAAATAAATTGAAAATTTCCTATTGCAAAGAGGAAGGTTTATATAGTATACTGACACAATTTTCACAAGCGATGATATAATCAAAATTTTAAGTAAATCGATTTTGAAGTTAGCTAATTTAACGAGATTCAGTGGTAAAATCTAACGAGATTCCCGCGCGTCGCTCATTTTGTTGACGGTGCGTGCACAATGAATGACCCTTATCAGAGCCAAAAACCGAGCGAGGAAACTCGCCCGGCGAACTTGTAACCCTGATGACCAAAGGTCATACAACCGGCTCAAAGAGCAAGTAGACGTTAAAGTCAAAGAATTTCATGACAATGAATGGTTAGACACCATTAACTCCCTATCATTTAAAGACATGTCCGCATGGCGCATGGCCGCCGCGCTCCAGGGGAAAAAGAAGGTCACCATCCCAATTCTCTCCCGCCCTGACGGCACTATTGCCCGGAGCGATCTTGAAAAGGCTGAAATCTTCGCCGACAGCCTCCAAGCTCAATGCTCCCCCAACACCACAAGATTAGACCAAGACCATATCAATTCGGTCGAAAATTATGTCACCACCACCCTAAACACCTCCGATGACACACATATCACCCCCGCCTCTCTTCCGGAGGTCACCATTGCCATTAAACGCCTCAAAAAGAGGAAAGCCCCAGGTCCCGATGGCATCACCAATACTGCCCTCAAAGAACTTCCCCAAAAAGCCAAAGTTGCCATCACCGGCGTAATTAACGCATGTTTTCGACTCAACTACTACCCACAAATTTGGAAAACCGCTGACGTAGTGGTAATCCCCAAACCCGGTCAAAATCTCAAACTTCCGAAAAGCTATAGACCAATCAGCCTGCTCCCTTCTATTGGAAAAGTAGTTGAAAAAGTCATTCTCACCCGTCTCCAAGAAGCCATGTTCGATAACAGTATTATTCAAAACGAACAATTCGGCTTCCGTGCTGGACACAGCACGACCCACCAAGCCCTCCGATTAGTTGAGCACGTCACGCAGGCACTCAACAAAAAAGAATTCACCGGCCTAGTGCTACTCGACGTATCGAAAGCTTTCGATAAGGTCTGGCACGAAGGCCTCCTGTTCAAAATGCTTCAATCTAAAATTCAAATTCCACTAGTCCGACTTATTGCCTCCTACCTTCACGACAGAAAACTCCAAGTCAAACTCACGAACACTAGATCCACAAAGCGCCCCATCACCTCCGGGGTCCCCCAGGGTTCGATCCTTGCAGCTTCACTGTTTAACATCTTTATGAGCGACATTCCAACCCCCTCAGATCCCGCAACAAAAATTTCATTATATGCAGATGACACTGCAATATACACGTCCTCAATCCACCCGGACATAGCCACAACCCGCCTCCAGGAGGCGATCAACGATCTCGGGAGGTGGTACGAAACTTGGCGCATCGAGGTTAACTCGAGCAAAAGTTCCGCGATCATGTTTCGAAATCGTTGCAAGCCTCACAACTCCAGTGTCTGGATGTTTGAGGAGCAAATCCCCTGGAAAACCAAGGTCAAGTACCTTGGCGTTACCATGGACCGAAGTCTCAAATGGGACGCTCACATTTCCTCCGCAACCGGTAAAGCCAAATGCCTCTTCAATAGATTGTTCGTCCTCATGAACAGTAAAAGTACCATGTCCCCCGCTAACAAACTAAGATTATACAAAGCCATAATCCGCCCGACAATGATTTATGCCTCCCCTGTCTGGGGATACGCACGCCCTAGGGCCATAAATAAACTTCAAGTCATTCAAAACAAAAATCTCCGAGCTATTTTCAGCGCCCCCTATTACGTCACTAACAGGCGACTACATGCAGACGCCAAACTAGATCTTATTAACACTCTTAACCGCAAACATGCCACCAATCTTTACAACAAATCCAAATTTTCAGAAAACCCACTAGTAAATCAACTAGGTCAATACAATCCAGCCGACTTCTTCATTCCCCGTCCCAAATCACTCCTGACCACGGACAACTCCTGACCATAACTCACCCCCACACAGACTAATGTATGTTCACAGGTTTAACTTACACAAATTCTCTTCGAAAGTGAATTTATTCACTAGATTTGTGTAATTTTTCGATCAATTTCCACAAGCTTCGATAAATCACCCCCATAGTATCACTACAATCCCACTAGTCGCCAATTCTGACTAGTTCCAAGTAGAAGCCACTCACTTCGAGGTCATCAATAGAAATTATAATTTCTTTCTTCGAATTAGGGACTCTACTATATCGGCAAACGTAAAAAATTTCTTTTTCTTCACATATCTCATATTCACAGTCACAGCCCAGGTTTCTAACCAGTCAGTCCGCCAAGCGCCAATTCCCAGAGACCCACCGGTCTCTACAACTTCCAATGTCATTAATGTATTCTTTCAGATGAAGGAGAAGGCCGGCCATGCCGGGATGCTCCATCAAATACATATCAGGTAAAGGTAAAGGTAAAGGTTCGCACCGGCAGAAGCACCACGTCTCTCGTACCTGTAACATCGATTATTTTTTGTTTTACGCGATGTTTTGGGGGTTTAAGGTCCCGGTTTCTTTCACGCCGTGGAGCGGCTCACGCCATGAAAAACCGCCCGGAGCCCCGGAGGGGCGTAGGGTAGGTTTTTTGATACGCACAGTTCTGGCCCTGCCAGATCCACCCAAAAAAGTAATTAGCGCCATCAAAACCTAGGTTTTCCCCATAGTTGTTTATGTTTATTTAGAGACCTTATTGTTAAAATATTTTTCGAAACAATCTTGTGCACTCATAATTCCTACTATGTTATACGCACGGGAGTCGACTGACAAATGCGCTCCTGGCCGTGCGATCGTGCCTTATATTTATAACCTCGGTAATGGGCGTGGCCTAAACATGCATTGTACATGTAAAATTTAGCTCTTTTCAAATTGATTTTTCTCGAAATTTTATATATACATTCGCTCATGAAATTATATAAATTATACACTATAAACCTTCCTCTTTGCTATAGGAAAATTTTAAATTTATTTGGGGTGGTCAACAATTAGAGGGTCACCCAAGGTATAAATGATAAACATTTTTTTCGTACAAATTGTTGACTAAATGAGAGGCCCAAGGCCGAGCTACTTATTAAGTACTTATTAAGCTACTTATAAAGAGTTAAGCAATGCCGAATAAATCTGACTAAGCACATGAAATGAGAAGATAAGAAGATTACCAATGGACCAGATGATATGGACTCACCGACAGAGGGATCTGAGGGGACCCCTCCAGTCACAATTATTAAACAGATAATTAAATGTTATCGTCTTTCTTACGTCTTACCGTCATGATGACGATCATGGCCTGAATGTTAGTGAGATCAACTGCTAATGCAAGGCTCCCCGGTTCGACTGGAAGTGGGGTCTACAAAATGTGATCAGGGAGGAGGGGGGACACATGTGACGTCCACATAAGAATCCTATTTTTAGGATTTCTAAGAAAACAACGTGGTGTTAAGTTCGATGAAATGAAGGTTTTTTTATTTGTGACACTGCGACGTTTCCGGGGAGGGGTCCGAAGATTGTGACCAACTGAGACAATGGGGGGGTTGAAAAGTTTGAAAAAGTTGTAGGCGCCTTTTATGGAGACCCTTTAATGGTGTCAGGGATCGTCCATTATTAGACAAAGAAAACCGGCTAATCCTCTTGAAATGTTAACAGAAGACAGATATAAACCAATATTTTTTATCACGAAGATATATTATATGCCCTGACCGCGGGGGGGGGGGGCTGGGAGGTATGGAATACCCCTCAGGTGCATGTAATCCAGATAATCAAATATTACCGTCTTTCTGAAAAAATCCAAGATGATAAAGTAAAATTTTATTATCTAGTTTTCCTGTACCTGAAGGGTATTCCTTACCCCCCAGACGCTCCGGTCACTAATGCAACGGTAGAAAACAGCATTCACATATTGATATGAGATGTAAATTCTTACTGATGTGGGGTATCGCCCTTTATGAGACAAAGAAAACCTGTTAATACACTTGGAAAGATAACAGAAGACAAATATAAATTTAATATTTCTTGTCAAGAAGAAATGTATACTCTGACCGGGAGGTCTGGGGGGTATGGAATAACCCCCAGGTTCTAGAAATTTAGATCATCCGGTTTAGCCATCTTTCTGAAAGGGGTAGATTTCTGAAAGATAGATATGTTGGCTATAAATAAAACAATGGCATGGAATCCTAACCATCCAATTTAAAGTATAAGACTAATTATAATTCCAACTTCTTGGCTGGAAAATATGGATTTACTGAGCGGGAGGTCAGGGGGTATGTAATACCCCGTTAGGTACAGGTAAAATGAATAATCAATTTTACATTTCTCTTCATGAGGTTTTCAGAAAGATGATAAATGTAAAATTTGGTTATTTACTTTGTCTGTACCTGCGGGGTATTACATACCCCCCAGACCCCCCGGTCATAATTTTAATAAATAATAGAATTCCCCCCAGGTTCAGATAACGGAAATATTAAAAATTTACATTCATCTTTCGGAAAACACTACCTGGTGTTTATGCAGTTCACCTGTACCTGGGGGATATTTTCCATACCCCCCATACGCATTCTATACCCCCCAGACTCCTCGGTCACCAAGGCAACAATGTATCAGTTTCTTGAAATGCTATTCAAATTATTTATTTATATTACGTTGTAGCGTTAATTATTATTAGACGAAGAAAACTTGACTACTCTACTACAAATTGTAAGCGCTTAAACCAAATGCAAACGATCCGAAACGTTGGATACCCGATTAAAAATCTTATTATTAAACAAAACCGTCAACTCAAATACAAAACTATAAGAAGATATCCTACTTCACGACCATATATAATCTGACCGGGGGGTCCATACCCCCATTTTAATTTTACATTTTTCATCTTGGGGTTTTCAGAAAGACGATAAGTGTAAAATTTGATTATTGACTTTGTATGGAATTTACTGACCCCCGGTTAGTAAATCCATATTATTTGTAAATCCAACATAAGAAGTTGAAATCTGTTGAATTCACTTGTTGGCTTCCATATCGTTGTTTTTTTTATAGCCAACAGATCGATCTTGGAGTTTAATGGAGCGATCAACTGATCAAATTAATCCATTTTAATAAATAATGGGGAATATCCCCCAAGTGCAGGTAATGTAGATATTCAAATTTTAACTATATTGATATGAAATTCAATGATTTTGGAATGGTAAACTGCGCAAGAATGATTTTTCAAAGGGACTCGCGCCAAAGCGATGCAACGAGATAGACGTGAGTTGCGAAAAGACTAGACAATTTTTGTAATTTTTGAAAATGGTTAATAAATTTTGTTATAAAATAAATTTAACACTTGAGAAAAGGTGCGTTTGATTGAAATTTGTGAATTAGTGTTTGCGACAAGAAGAAAATTATCTGGATGGAAATTAATTGATGGCCGGGGACATGGAATATTACTTTGATAATCTTGGGACTATTCAGAACGAACGATTTGACTATCTAGATTGCTAATAATAATTTCTTATCGAGAAGATATGTATGGCTTGAGCAGGGCGTCTGGGGGTATTCCATACTCCCCCAGATACAAGACATCTAAATTATAAAAGTTTACATTCATAGTCTTTCTGAAAAGAGAAATGAGAAATATAAAATTTCATTATTCAGTTTAATTGTACCTGGGGAGTTTTCCAGACCCCCTAGACCCTACTAACCCCCCACAGTCACTGAAATTAGGTTATGTATGACCTAACTGGCTCAGCATCGCTAAAAAAAAGATCTTGTGTAAAACTACCTAGCAAAAATGGGTTGGTTCAAGTTCGATGTCGAACCCGGAAACACCAGTAACTTACAGCTTTTCAACAGATAACCTAAAATTAACGAAAAATGTGACTTCCTTTCATGAACTATAACAATGAAGTTCATGTCAGGAACTTAATAGAATCAAAACTCCCAACATTTGGTTCAAACTAGAGCATGCAGAATGGTAAATAATAAAACTGGAAATCGTATTGACAGTATCTTCAAGTCAATCCAAGTAACTTAATGAAAAGTATAATTATTAAATGTAACATTAATTTAACACTAATAAAAACTTGTGAAACGTTTATTTTTGCTTAGGTTAGGCTTTAATAATAAAAATCATATTACTTTTTTTCCTTGATACATCGTGAAGTTCCCAAATCCCCTGGGAGCAGCCCAATTCATTTTCGGTTTTAGATACCGGCCCATAAATAATTTTTTCTGACCATCAGCACCAACAACCTTACGATGCTTTCTTATTTTTTCAAGAATTATGTTTTCTTACCTTGCAATTTTACCTCACTCAATTTTACATTAAGTGCTCGATAATATGCAAATAAGTAATAGTGTAATTAAAGGGTTTACATTTAAATTCGTCGAGATTTTGCACTGCATGATGAAATAAACGGGAGTACTTAATATTCCGCTATTAGGAAAATAAGTTTACACCGTAAAAAAGATTGAGTTTAGGTCAAATAAAGAAAAGTGCTTGAAATGCAGTCGCGACTTGTAAATTCGTCTTGGTGGATTTAAATTTGCAATTAATTGTGTTTGTAAATAAATTTGTCAAGTTTGGGAAACCGTAATAGGATTTCTATTTGTGTTTACGCTAATTTCTATTTGCACCTCCTGGTGCCCAATGCACAAGCTTAACCACCTTAGTAAATTTGTAAATGAATTAGGATCGTTGGTAGTCGTTGCGTGGACGTTGTGAATACATAATCAAAGGGTTGTAAAGATATAGAAATAAAGGCGGGTCGAGTCAGTATTGAACAATAAATTTCACTAATTAATTTTATTCCGGTAACGTGTAGTACTCGGAGCAGTTTGCAGCACGTTAGTTTAAAGCGCAACTACCAACTTAATAACAATGCATAGGTACCAAGAAATGCTGGCTGGCTGTTTTGCATTGCGACTACTTTAAATGCAACGTTAGTGTCTTGTATATTAAGATTCCAGTAACTCAGTTAAACAAACATCACCTTCCTCCTTCTTGGGTATATTCAAGTGCTTGACTTGAATTTTATTTAAATGTTACGTTAAATCACCTCACACTTACGTGAATAATTAACTCACCCAACGGCGCCGGTAGTGTCTTATTTATAATGTTAAGGGTGCAAAGGAGTTTTACAGTTGAGACGTACGGTTTCACCTTAATTCTTTTTCTCTTCGAACTTGACTCGAGTTTCTATGTACCTTATTATAGTAGGCTGATCGTAGACAAAAGAACCTCGTCCGAAATATTCAGACGGGATTGGCCGGTCTCGAGTATGATTTATAGAAGCCAACATGATGATGGACTTGGTCAGTCATCACCAAGTCAGTTTCGCCTTTCCACAGCGCTTTAAGTCAGTGTCTAGGATTGTTCGGAGATTTAGATAATTAAAAAGTATATTTGTTGGTGGCAGATTTACCCACCAGGTAATTGAATTTTGTTCGTTTTACTATGATTTCACAATAAAAACTTCCCTTTATTGGATAAAATTTTTATTTAGATCTGAGGATTAATTCGAAACCCACATTTCCACAGATTTCATCATGTTTTCTCCGGGTTTCCCCTAACTTTATGGGATTTCCCGCAATTTTCCTAGAATCTACTGGTGATTTCTCTTCATTCCTTCACAGCTTCACCAAAAAAATGTGTTATAAAATTGCCAGATGGTCAGGTGGCCAAAGATTGATGAATTCGTGCGGAATAAAGGCCGCACTGAAACTATTTTCTTAAAACAGCATTACTTCATTTAGCGTTTGTTTTATTTTGTAACTATGAATGTCAATAGCTCAATAATTTCTTAACAAACCAAAAATTTTAGTCTGAATTTCATTGGGCATTCATAATTTAATTAAGATCGAAGAAAAATTTTGCTAATAGAAGTTGGGATTCGAACAGTCAGGTACTAATTTCCTATGATTTACTCAGTTTTATTCATCAGATTTCCTTTGAGAATTATCTAATATTTAAATTATTTGAGCCTAGAATGTTATTCCCCCCCTACCGATCTGCAAATCCAAGTCATCTAGACGAGAATGAGAAAGGGGTCTTCTTGACCCCTAAGTAATTGATGGACACTCCCTAATAGCAAATTGTAATTACGGTCAATTTCAATAAACGAATTCTGGTGCTTGTTGTCTTGAGAGCGGGGGGTCTGGGGGGTCAGATAATTAACGATTGTACCGTGATATGAGGTCTTAAGTTCTTGACTGGGAAGAAAATATAAATTTGATTATCAGGATAATCAAATTTTACTCTCATCGTCGTTCTTAGAAGACCCAAGATATTTAAAGAAAATTATTACTAATTAGTTCGCCTGTACTTGGAGGATATTCTATACCCCCGACTCCACGGTATCCAAGGCAACGATCACCATCAGTGTACGTTTATCGAAATGGAATGTAATTTCTTATTGATGTTAGGGAGTGCTTATTATTAGACGAAAAAATCTGATATGGCACTTGAATTTATTACCAAGCAAATAGGTTTTACCCTGACCGGGGAGTCTGGAGGGTATGGAATACCTCCCAGGCATAGGCAATATGTGTAATCTGCGTAATCTAAGATCTTTCATCATCTTCTTTTCTTCTGAAAGGACCAACGATTCTAAGCGTAAAATTTGATTGCTTACTATAATTCCTTATCGTATTAAGATAAGGGAGGGTCCATTATTAGATGAAGAAAACATGATAAGGCAATTGAAATGCTAAGAGAAAATAAATATAAATGAAATTTACTTTCGAGCAAATATGAATATCCTGACCGGGGGGTCTGGGGGGTATGGAATACCCCCCAGGTATAGGTAACCTGTATAATCTAAGAACTTCGATCGTCTTCTTTATTCTGAAGAGACCAATAATGATAAACGTAAAATTTGATTGTGTGCTTTTCCTGTACCTGGGGGGTATTCCAACCCCCCAGACCCCCCGGTCGATGAGTCTTTATTATCTGGATTGGGGGTTGAAAAGGCGGAAAAAGTTGTCGACGTCTTTTATGGACGACCCCTTTTTGATGTGAGGGATCGTCTATTATTAGACTAAGAAAACCTGATAATTTACTTGAAATGTTAACAGAAGGCAAAAATAAATATATATTTCTTGTGATGAACATAAATACGCCTTGACCGGGAGGTCTGGGGGGTATGGAATACCCCCCAGGTGCAGGGGCAACCCAGATAATCAAATATTACCGTAAGTAAGATTTTATTATCTAGTTTGCCATACCCCCCAGACGTTCCGGTCCCCAAGGCAACGGTCAAAATCAGCATTCACTTATTGATATGAGATGTAATTTCTTACTGATGTGTTGGATCGTCCTTTATGTGACGAAGAAAACCTGTTAATACACTTGAAATGATTACAGAAAACAGATATAAATTTAATATATCTTGTCTAGAAGATATTATTTTCCCTGACCGGGGAGCTGGGGAGTATGGAATACCCCCCATGTTTAGGTAACCTGTAAAATCTAAGTTCTTTGATCGTCTTCTTTTATTCTGAAGATACCAATGATGAATGTCCGTGAAGTTGGCCCCCCTTTTTTGGAAAATCGAAATTTTTTTTTTGTATTATGTTGTTTTCAATTTGTATTGCGTTGTATCGTAAAAAAAATATTCATTTCGCGAACGGTTCCACTAAAAATCGCGAAAAACGAGTTTTTGAGCTGGCCCCCCTTTTTTGGAAAATCAAAAATTTTTTTTTTGTATTATGTTGTATTCAATTTGTTTTATGTTGTATCGTTGAAATTAATCTCATACATTTAATATTAACCGCGTAATCCGCAAAATAAAAATTCGCGCTGGCCCCCCTTTTTTGGAAAATCGAAAAATTTTTTCTTGTATTATGTTGTATTCAATTTGTTTTACGTTGTATCGTTGAAATTAATCTCATAAATTTAATATTAACCGCGTAATCCGCAAAATAAAAATTCGCGCTGGCCCCCCTTTTTTGGAAAATCGAAAAAAATTTTCTTGTATTATGTTGTATTCAATTTGTTTTGCGTTGTATCGTTGAAATTAATCTCATAAATTTAATATTAACCGCGTAATCCGCAAAAGGTCGGTTAGAGACGGTCGTAGAGTTGGCAGTTAAGTGCGACTACTGCTAATGCGAAACGCTCGGATCGAATCCGGGCAAGGTAAAAACTTTATTCTGACCGTCTCTCCTCGGAAGGCAATGGCAAACCACCGAGGTAATTTGCCACGAGCGCCATCTCGCAATGAAGTGTATTACACTTCCCGTGGTTCGGAGCCCACGTTAAACAAGTAGGTCCTCTATGTATGTGAAATCACTTTGAACGCATATCACATGCATAGAAAGAGATGGATCACGACGCTTCTGACAAGAGGCACACGACGAAGAAGAATCCGCAAAAGAAAAATTCCAGTTCGGATGTGTCTCAATGGATATAATTATAATAATATATAGGGGTTCTATAGAATCTTTTATAATTTTATAATAAAAACTTTAAAAAAAGAAATAGTTAATTAAACTTTAAATAATCTTTAATAGTACTAATAAGCTTTCGGTGATGTATAACACCTTCGTCAGATTAATATAATTAATTAATGGTGTTATACAACACCGAAAGCTTCTTACTATTTATTTTTTTATATTTCTACATAAATACATAAATGAGGATTTTTTTCTCTTGGCTGATTTGGTGGGCACAGTGGCGTACCTAGACCACTTGGGGCCCGGGGCGGATTTATTTTGGAGGCCCCCCTCACCCTCAAAAAAAAAACATTTTAATGTGGCTAGCCTTTTTTTGCCTTAATCTAACCGTCTTCCATAAGCTATTGCCCTGTGCAGAGAAATAATAGATAGAATAAGGGAACAAACTCGTGCAGTCCGAGGTCATCAATTATCATTACTGTTAAAAATGTTAAACTGATAAAAAGTTTTATCGTAAGAGCCCGAATTCGAACAATTGAATCTACGACGTTCAGCACGACGCAACGCAGCTCCGAAACCGACGCTCTCTGAACGACTGAGCCATGAATGAGCTCGCTCACTTGAGAAACATGGAATTATTTATTTTTGGGTGGGGCCCCCTTAGTAAAGGGGCCCGGGGCGGACCGCCCCCCCCCGCCCCCCCCCCCTAGGTACGCCACTGGGTGGGCATGCAGGTTTCTTTAACAAGTCATCGAATTCCATCCAATTCGTACCTCGTTTTATCCACGCGGTGTAGTGTCCAATTGATGTAATATCAATGCCACTTTTATACATAACTATTCCAGCTAGTAGATATTGTTTGTTATGTAATTCCATTTTGTCTGGAAATTCGTCCACTAAAATTTCTTTATCCAATCCACATTCAATAAAAATATGGGAACCGTACGTGACACTAACATCAAATAATTTTCCACAGCATCTTCTTGTAGAAAGTCCACCGTATTTCAACGCTTCTTCCAATTTTTTAACACCATGTTTTTGAACGATTTCTATGTTCATAGGGGCGATGGTTTTTTTAAATATTTTAGGTTTATGGCATATATCACACGTAAAATTATCCATAATGCTCCAATCCTTGTCAAATATATATTGACATAAGTTTACGATATTTGAAGCTGCGTCGATATTAATAACACCTGCAGTTTCTTTGCTGTTCACAAAATGTTTCACTTCTTTCAATACCTTAGCGCGCATTTTATAATATATTCCCACGGATGGACCATCTTTAAGGAAACATTTTAGAAATGAAAACGTAGTTGTTTTCCTTTCATTAACAAATTTAAAGAATTTTTCATTCTTGCACGCCATGGCTAATATTTGTATAATGCTATCGAATCCACATGTATTTTTTACAACAGTATTTTCATACCTTCCTTTAATGATAGGGCATATATTTCCGTTAAGCAATAAGCCAATATCTAATTGCTTCTTTTTATGGTGGATAATATCCCAATCAGGATAAGCGTCATGGTATGAACGTTTTTTCGATTGTCCAGGGTTTTTGTTTCTCCAGTTTTGTTCTTCGGTTAACTCTAAAGTTCCTGAAGCTACGTCGATAGCTTCATCAATATCTTCGGAGGAATTTACCACTTCGTTCACATTTTCCTTATATGTAGTACTCTCACTATTTTCATTCGTACGTTGAGCAAGTACATCTGTACTTGCGACTGCTAGTTTGGCTTTGCCCGAGAAGGATCGCATATGCATGACTAAGAACTTATCGACACGTAGGGGTAAATTTTCATTGCGGAACAGCCTGTGCTCCAAGTCATTAAACTCGCTCTCTACTGCCGCCGAACTTGCATTTATTTTTCCATATCCAAATAGTGAAATCATTACTCCGGAATAAAGCGGGAAATAAGGCAGCATATATTTAAGTTTTTGAGCCATGGATGGACAGTAATACGCATTAATACCAACCCCAATTGCTGCCGATTTCGCATCATCGACACAATTTTTAAAAAACGTATTAGCCTAAACATCAATAGGCTTTTCGTTTTCATTGGCGCACTGTTTTATTTCTATCTCTTCTTCTTTGCCATCATTTTGAACATTTTCTTGAACATTATTGAAATCTGTATTTCCTTTAATATTTTCGCTAATATAAATACGGGCATTTTCAGCTAGAGTAACTTCTCCACAAACAACAAACACAACAACAAAATAACATTTTAATAAGAAGTACAACAATAAAACAAAATATAGTAAAATATAGAACACTGACCTGCTTGTCGACAGTCGACACATATACGACCACAAGCAGGTCTTCCTATATTACCTGCAGGTATAATTAGATAACCAGCGACATACAAGTGTAGCGCCATCTATTGGTTACATTGTAACTTACATACCAACACCTATAATACGAGTATTTACATTGAGTATCGTTACATCCGATCTGAAATTTTTATTTTGCGGATTACGCGGTTAATATTAAATTTATGAGATTAATTTCAACGATACAACATAAAACAAATTGAATACAACATAATACAAGAAAAAATTTTTCGATTTTCCGAAAAAGGGGGGCTAGCGCGAATTTTTAGTTTTGCGGATTACGCGGTTAATATTAAATTTATGAGATTAATTTCAACGATACAACGTAAAACAAATTGAATACAACATAATACAAAAAAATTTTTTTCGATTTTCCAAAAAAGGGGGGCTAGCGCGAATTTTTATTTTGCGGATTACGCGGTTAATATTAAATTTATGAGATTACTTTCAACGATACAACATAAAACAAATTGAATACAACATAATACAAAAAAAAAATTTTTGATTTTCCAAAAAAGGGGGGCCAGCTTAAAAACCCGTTTTTCGCGATTTTTAGTGGAACCGTTCGCGAAATGAATTTTTTATTTACGATACAACGCAATACACATTGAAAACAACATAATACAAAAAAAAATTGTCGATTTTCCAAAAAAGGGGGGCCAACTTCACGGACATCAATGATGATAATCATAAAATTTGATTGTGTACTTTTCCTTCCATACCCCCCAGACCCCCCCCCCCCCCAGTCTATGATTCTTTATCATTTTGATGTGAAAATAGAGTTATATTTTTTCCCATTTCAAGTGCCTAATATAAGTGCCTTCGAATATTGAAGGGCCATTGTATGCTCAAACCCGGTTTTGTGTTTCTTATATTTCATTCTCTCGTTCTGGCCATGGCTCACACCTTGACGAATCTCTACAAATCTCTACAAAAACACCAACACTAAACAGATACAGGGCAGGGACAGTCAATCTCTTGCCTTAATATGTGTTTGTGTAATTATTTGTTCTCATTACCATGTTTTATCAATTTTTAGTTTTAATAGTTCTACCAAATAAGTGTTACCATTTTTCCCTAGTTATAAGTTTGCGTTTGTATTACATTGATTACATGTTAATTAATTAGTTTTAAGTTTAGGTCTGTATCCAATAGCAGAGTATACTCCCCCGTTGGGCGGTTTAACCCAATGGGGAAACAGGAAAAAAAAAAAAAGTGCCTAATCAGATTCTTCACTAGGCACTTCTTGACTTCTTGACCGATAGTCTTTGGTACAATTCGTATTGACGTTTAGTATCTTGTTAGAAGTAACAAGAAAAAAATTTCCAAAGGGAAGTAAATGTCAGTTCTCTCTCCCTTTAGTGTCTCTCTTTCTCTTTCACAATAAAAGTGTAATCAATTGACAGAAACCTATATTCAAAAATTTTGATTAATCAAATTTGAACTTAGAAAATAGCTATACCCTGACCGGGGGGTCGGGGCGTAACCCCTAGTTACAGGTAATCTGTATAATCTAAGACCTATAATCGGCTTGTTTTCTTCTGAAACCTAGGATGCTAAATGTAAAATTTGATTGTTCACTTTGCCAGTACCTGGGGGGTATGGAATACCCCCCAGACCCCCCGGTCGATGAATCCTTATGATCTGGATGAGAAGATAGATTGGTCTAATTTTCCCACTTTAAGTGCCTATAATCAGGTTCTTCACTGGACACGTCTGGACTTTTTGGCCGGTGGTCTGGGGGTATGCAATATTCCATAATCCTGCTGGAACCCCGAGTATTTAATGGACACTTCCTAATAACAATATGAAATTACATTCAATTTTAATAACGAATACTGGTTATTGTTATCTTGGTCACCGAGGGGTCTGGGGGGTATAAATCAGATAACGATCTGAAACTTTAACTGGAAGTCAAAGGATCGACTCTAATTAAGTTATATACCATTTAATTTAAAAAATTGTAGCTGATTTTCTCCCATGGATGTGTGATTACCTGGAAAGGTCTGTTAATATAATTCATTTTCAGTTAGAAAACAGAATAAAATATAAGTTTATTACTTTTTAAACATGTCTATTCTCAACGTCGTAACCAGAAAATTGCATACCAACTTTGAGGTGCGAATATCACCAACTTTCGTTTTGAATTAGACCACACAGAGGGAAACAAAAGAAAAGCTCAACTTTAAATAATATTTAAAATATGTAAATGGATATGTAGCGTAGCCTTGATGACATTTGGCACACTAGCGCTACACTGTAATGTCGAACCTTAGAAAACTTCCTGTTTAACATGAAACAGATTGAATTATGTTATTACATCGCTATGATGTCTTGTCAAGTCAAGTCTTGTTCTCATAAAAATTAGTTGTAAGGTGGAAGTTTGCTGGAATGACTTAAATTGCACTCTAGATGAAGTTAACAGTGAATAAGGCAATCAGTTATGTAACTGCATTTTAGTAATAATTATCGTTGCTTGTGCGAAAAAATTGCAGAGCACCTTTTTTGTAGACAACTTAATTTGCTTTACTCTCATTAAGAACAATTTTTCGTGTACAATTAACGCCTAAAGAGATATTGAGAATAAACGAAATTTTCGTGTTAGCGCTTGCAATTTATCGATTATCTAAATAATTTTCCTATCGTAACTCCAAATTATCTTTTATTGAAGTACCTAATTTGTTTTTTATTTCATTAGTTCAGTGGGGATGCAAGCAAAAATTCCACCCACCGCACCGCGAGGAATTCTTGTAGGCGCCTGGTATACTAAAAAATTTTAAACGCTCGGAGCATTTGGTTATGAAGACGAGAGTAAAATTTCATTAAATCGTTTTTCTTTTAAATGTCCATTTCATTTCTTAAAAATAAAATTTCCAGCTTAAACTTGACTGTTTTTATCGTCCTGCATCGTTTTTTAGGGACCAAGTGCTTTTGACAACCCCATTTTGATCCTTATCTCCCGTTACCATAAAAATGTTAAATGTGACTCTTCTTTCTACAACTTATACCTTACCCTTTTTAAGATTTACGTCAAAATTTATATATTTTTATTTGATATATCCATTTTTATCATCCGAGTTGAAACATTTCGACGACATACGGAAAACGTGTCATCGGATTCGAGAAAATGGAGCGGAAAATGAGCTGCATATATGCAAATTGACTCTATCTGAATTCCATAATAAAGTCGAGGAAAATACGCAAGGGCGAAGGATGGGTTTAATAATTCATTTCTATATGTACAGAAAGAAAAATAGAGCTAGAAATAACAACAAACTCAATTAAAAACTTAAATTTAGAATTCCATGTTGACATAAGAAGTGTGTATTGAGTTAACAAAGTAAAACGTAAAGTGTTTCGGTCACATGTAATTTGATAAACGTGAGACATGTTGAAGAGCTCAAGAAGACGTCTTGAGAGATGAAAAATTTTAGTTTAATGGCTAAAAATAGAAGGCACGGGTTGTTGATTAAATATAAAACGAGTCAACCGTCATCGTCAAAAGGATGCACTTTAAGGATTCCAATTTTAATGTTACTACAATATGTGATTTTGTTGTCGAGTTCAAATCCTTTTTGATGTTTAATAAATTGAAGCTTTGATCACTTAAAATGGAGATACGTCATTAGAAACGGCTTCAGCTTTTGATTATGATTAACAAAGAAAGATGCGATTGTGCCGTGCCGTATAGTGAAAGCACTCCAAATTTATTTATTCGTTTGAAGTTGCAAACCCACTAATTACGATGGATCTTCGATATCGCGATCGAATATTGGCCCGAGCGCGGTGATGAAAAGCGGCGGGTAAAAAATAGCGCAACAAAGGCAACTTTTGTTTACATAATAATGAAACTTTAAATAAAAGGAAATGTGCAATTAAAAACAAACTCAAGATAAAAGATAATAAAGAAGCTTCTTTTCTAAAGAATATGAAAGCTATTGCTGCAATTTATGTCATAAGTTTTCTGCGAGATCCACCAGAATATGGGATCAAGATGCTGTTCTAACAAATAAATGGTCTCTTCTGTCTTAGAAATTCCTCTGAAATGTTTAAAGTTTTTCAGGTCATTAAAATTATTGTATATATATCTTTCAGCAAAAATAAAGTTATTACGGTCTTAGTGGTTAACTAGTTTGCTATTATAAATAAAATTACCACTATACCACATTAAACAGTCGTAAAAGTAAATACAACACGAAAATGCATGTAAAACTTTTTCATAGCGCGAGTTACGACCTTTTTTCTTCGGTTCCAGATAAATAATTCCATTTATCTTAGAAATATGAAACTCGAACTTTTCAAATTCGAAAGTCACTTTTTCTTATTGTAATAATGCTCCTGCATTATAACGAGTGCTGAAAATGGGGCGACAATTTTAATGTTTCAGTTACAGGACCAGTAAAATTTTACAACTCCAATAAAATTCGATTAAGAGCTCGTGGTCGATTTTATTCAACGAAATGCGTGTTTTTTGGGTTCAGACTAAGTTTTTCTCAAATTCGCAAAACGGAAGTTTGCTTGCTTGCTGAAAAATAACAAAATAATGTACAAAAGAGTGCTGAAAAAAATTTTATTTTCATGACAACTTCAATAATTGAAAGTCGCAGCGGAAGCCAGTCGTAAGAAAAAAGTCGTAGGCCACAACTAATTTAAATAATTTAAATTTAACACAAGTTAATTTAGCACTACACAACTTTTATGCTACCAAATAACTACGACTCTCATTAGCATAATGAAACTTACTACAGTTTAACGTGGAATCCAAACTTGTTTGGATTGTTAAGCCTGGATTGATTTCGTTTTCCAACTTCTGGATGATGTCCACCGACCTTTCTTGAGGCTTTAGTTTGATTATGATGGATTCAGCTCTGTCTTGCCTTCCGCGCTCTTCTGCTGACTTGGAAGCTTTTTTGTTCGACTTCTTTTCTTTTTGCCGCGCTCTTTTTGTCCTTCTTCCGTGCTCGAAGGCCCACAAGTGTGTCTCCTTCCGATTCCATCTCTTTCTCGCTCACCAAATTTGCGATTTTTCGTTCGCATTTTTTGATACTACCGCTTTACCCGTTTTGACCACTTCAGCTGCCGTTTTCCTGGGTCCTGGTAGGTCTGTTGGTTTTTCTTCTCTTGCTACGTCGTTTTCGATTGTTTCAAACAGCCCCGATGTTTAAGTTGTTTCAGTCTGCATGGCCTCATTCAACCGCGTAATACCATCCGACATGTTTTTTTGCCTCAGCCAGTTTCTTTTCCCCTTCTTCGGAAAGTTTCTTGGTCTGTTTGATTTCGGCTCGGAATTGGATTACCTCCACAGTCAGTTGTTCGTTTGCCTCTACCAGCTTTTTTGTCCCATCTTCAGAAACTTTCCGGGCTTGTATGACTTCGGCTCGGAGCTGGGTTATCTCTGCGGTCAGCAGAGGGGGGAGTCTGGGACAGGCAAACTGGACAATAAAATTTTCATTTTATTTTCTTGGGCCGTTACAGAACGACGATGAATATAATTTTTGATTATCTTGATTACCTGTACCTGGGGGGTATTCCATACCCTCCAGACTCCCCGGTCAACGTTTCCATATATTCTCCATTGTCAAGACTTTACACCATGATGCAACGGTTAATTACATCAGTCCAGACTCTTCAGTTTCAGAAACAACGATGCCAGGATGCAATAGCATCATGATAAAATGAAATATATGGAGACAATAGAGGCGAATGACCAAAGTGGTTCGAAGACCCTTTCTTCTCTCGGTTTCCATGGCAACGATCACTGCCCATCGTTTATTGAAATCGTCTTTTTTATAACTTTTTAGTGCTATTGTACATAGTTTGCTATTTGTCCGATAGAAGGAATATTACTGCTATCTGTTACCCCCCCCCCCGCTCTCTCTTAAAGCTGTAAGAGATTTAATCAAGCAATTTTTCAATTTTACCGGTTGTAGCGTGCCGAATGTCGCTATGGCTACGCTACCTAATTATTATGATCTTACATAATTGAATTTTAGTATGGAATCCCGTAGTTTGTATAGCTCATGTTGAACAGTAAGTCCCCTATGAGTGTAAAAATACTTACAACGCAAATCACATGCAAATGAGATGAAATGGGATACAATGCACCACAAGGAATCTTAGAATCGATATTTCGACTTCCAGTTCAAGAGATTTCCTGAAATTTTGTTAGGTTTTCTTTTGTTAGGTGTAAGCTCACCTTTCGATTTAGGATGGGTACACATTGAGCGAATAAGGATCCCCGGATGTGACGACAAGAAGTTGTCAGATCCATATCAGGCATCCTCTTTTCTTCTTGAAGCTTAGTCCCAATCATCACCTCGAGTGCAGGATTTCTCATTCTATATTACTCAACGCCTTGAAAGGTATCGGAAGGGAGGTCTTGAGGGTATGGAATGAACCCCAAACTTCGTAAAAATGACTTAAATAAATAACTTAAACAATAAAGCGTAAATATGGTCCAGAGAAAATGTTAAGAATACTGATAATAAAATGTGTAGCGATTAATCAGCTGGCGTTGTAGGCCTGGAATAACCCCAGACCCCCCGGTTCCAAACGTTTTCACTAAAATGACACTTTCAGTTGTCCCCTAGAGGAAGTATTACTGCCAACTATTACCCCCCCCCCCCCCCGGATCATGCTTCATGGAAATTTGATGATATAAAAGTTATTCGTATCCTCCGTGATCAAATATTTACGTTGAAGCCACCAAGGAAATGAAGGTCATGACATAATCCCCTTGACTATAACCGCCATCTTCCTCTTTGTCATTTTGTTTTGTTTAACCAAATGTTAAAGTTTATTTAATTAATTAATTATAGAAATAACTTGTCAACTAATCATAAAACAAGATAATAATATAGAGAATAATATAGTTTTTTCCTACTGACTGTAGATAGGTAAAGCTTGTCTTTGAAGTTCCTCCATTCTAAGGCAAATTGAAGTAATTACATTGATATCAAGCAAGCGATTATGATTGGTAATACGCTCATGTTTGTAATTGCAGCATAAACTCGTACTGCGGAAAATCTTGGATAAACCTCAAGTATCATTGTGCGAAGGGGCGAGGGGGGGGGTAGAAACAATCCGCATAGCACGAACATGTACAATAAATACACAATCATATCTTATGTTTAATTGAGAATATCTCACAAACAGTGCGTCATGATTAAATATTTCTGAAAACAGATTTTCTAGTTTGAACAATTTTCTTTACGAAACGTTTTAAAAATTGTAAAAATGTTTAGTTTTGTAGAAGTTACGAGCATTTGAGCAAATAAGAAATTTAAACTGCAAAAAATTCACAATCATAATAATTTTATGTTTGAAAGAGAATATTGAACGTACAGCGCACCCGTACAAAGAAATTCAGAATAAAAATTACCTGGAAATAACAATTTCGTTTCCAAAATCTTTTGAAAATCGTAAAAATGTTTAATTTTGTAGAAGTTACGAGCATTTGAGCAAAGAAAGAATTCCAACTGCGTCACGACTTACAATTATATTTGAGCGGAAATATTTTAAAAAAAGGCGCAGTAATTTTTCAAACCAACTAATTTTATTTATAAAAAGTTTGCAAAACAGAAAATTACTCAAGTTGTGTAGAAGTTATCAACATTTGAGCGACTTGACACATAATTAAAAATACATCCATAATCATATTTTATGTTTGATAAGGAATCGCGGACAAACGGTGCGTCGTACAAAAAAATTTCTGAACACCATTTATCGAGATATAGCAATTGTGATTCTAAAATCTTTTAAAAATCCCGAAAATGTTTACTTTCCTAGAAGTTACGAGCATTTGAGCAAAGAAGAAATTTAAACTGCAAAAAATTCACAATCATAATAATTTTATGTTTGAAAGAGAATATTGACAACATACAAAGAAATTCAGAATAAAAATTACCTGGAAATAACAATTTCGTTTCCAAAATCTTTTGAAAATCGTAAAAATGTTTAATTTTGTAGAAGTTACGAGCATTTGAGCAAAGAAAGAATTCCAACTGCGTCATGACTTAAAATTATATTTGAGCGGAAATATTTTAAAAAAAGGCGCAGCAATTTTTCAAACCAACTAATTTTATTTATAAAAAGTTTGCAAAACAGAAAATTAGTCAAGTTGTGTAGAAGTTATCAACATTTGAGCGACTTGACACATAATTAAAAATACATCCATAATCATATTTTATGTTTGATAAGGAATCGCGGACAAACGGTGCGTCGTACAAAAAATTTCTGAACACCATTTATCGAGATATAGCAATTGTGATTCTAAAATCTTTTAAAAATCCTGAAAATGTTTACTTTCCTAGAAGTTACGAGCATTTGAGCAAAGAAGAAATTTCAACAAAAAATGTGCTCGACAGGAAATAATTAGAAAAGTGAAAATTTCGTTCCGAATAACAAATTTTCTAACGTTTAAAAAGTTTGGAGGTGACAGGATGTTATTAAAAATTAAAAAGTACACCAACAGTTAAATCTTTCTTTGACAGGAAATATCTCACAAACGGTGCATCATGTTGAAACTTTAGCGAAGATAATTTTTGTTGCTTCAACAATTTTGTGTATAAAAAATTTTTTAAATTGAAAATCGGTTTACTTTTATGGAAGTTATGACTAGGGGCGACTAATTTTTCGTATAGATTTCTTGACAGGAAATTTTAAAATAACAAACAGAAGAATCGAGGTTGCAGACGTGGGAACACCCCCGAGTAGATCACGATCAAGCAATGAGGTAAACACGGAGGTTCGAACCTTAACAATACATGTTATTGTTTTTCACTCAAAAATATCGTCAATAATATTGTAACGTTCCTGGGTATGAGTGGGTTCACGAGAGGTTGGTAGAGATTTTTAAATTGTAAATATTTTAAAGCTAAAGGAAAAGTTTTCAAAAAATAAGAAAAAGTTGCGGAAAAGTTGTTAAAGACATCGCTGCATTATCTGCAAACCAAATGAGGTAAGGCGGCTATTCTTTGGAAATTGAACTTTTAAGGTGTATTGAGCTTGTGGGATTTTCTTCTAAACGACAAATCGATTCCGATGTAAATGTTGCTTTTTAGATTGTCTTTGGGCGTAGAAACTAAACAAGAACTGTGATAAAAACCATAGATCGCACTCCATTTTGTGTGTATTTATGTTTATATTAGAAAATCGAATACCGTTAACGTTTTTTTTTCTTCCGCGTTTATTGGAGTAAACATTTCGCGATGAAACTTGAATATAAATTAGTTTGAATAAAAAAAAAATGTAAAATGATTTGTATGTTTGTTGCTTTTAGATTTCCGATATTGTAATAAATCCGATTGTAAATTTATTATAAAAGCCCTGTAATGTAGACATCAATTTTAATTTTCAATTTCGAATAACAACAAATTTTCAATCCAAAAGTACTAACAATGTTCGAAATTACGGCTTTTACATAACATTTTCTAGTTGGCTTTGATATGCAAAGCCATTGTGACGAGGGGTGGAATAAAAGCGTGATCAAGTTGATTATCAAATAAAGAAATCCATACGCGCAACATCAACATCAAAAACAAAAATTTTGTTTTTTTTTGAAATGCAAAATTGAAACGATATGCATGATTTATCTCGAAAGGGAATTTCCACAGCTTGGTTCTGTGTTATCTTTGGCGAATTGTACTAACTGCTGGGCGTGGGTGAGTTTTCATTGTCCTGCAGAATGTCCAAGAACAAGGATCAGAAATAATCTGAGTTGCACTAGAGGATTATTAATCCTGCTATTGTTTTATCACACCACACGTCGGGTTAGTTCATTACGTGTGGTTAATAACGCTCGGTCTGTGGCAATTATGGACCTCGAACAAAAGTCCTTTTAGTATCACTAAAGATTAAAAGCTACTAAAATTATAAACTTGGCTATTTATGGTCGAGCATACTGATAATACCGACAATTTTTGAAATTCAAATAAAGCAAAATCGCAGGAGTAGCTTTTGGAATAATTATCACTACTTGTTTTTTTGTGTCTCTCCTAGCGCTTACGGGAAAATACGTGATGTTAAAACATCAACGGAAGCATTAAGCAAAAAGCAAAACATTAAAATTTAATTTCGACTTAAATTATTTTAAAATAAGAGACTTCATGACAAATTTTACTTTTACGGTGACGTAAGAATGCAATTCACTTTATAAACAACAGAAAAGTTCGACTTTCCTGACATCGGAAACTTGAAAAATAGTTAAAGCTTTAACTTCACTGTCTAATGGAATGAGGATGTTTATTTTTAATGAAATTGCATACAATGTGATTCTAAAACTTAGGAAATAGAATTCTATTTAAATAATATTGTGGTCATTCATATTGTACATACGGTGGTCAATAATCAGGACTTCAAGGACAATGGACCCTATGCTTCAAAGGGTTTTCCTCTGAAAGGCCGGCTATCCTTGTCGAATCACCTTTTCATTCACAGCTCACTATGACGAAGTAAACGCTGATGTTTTTCGCTGCCACCGTGAATTTAATGAAACAAACTAAAGGGATAAACCATATAAAAAGAAAATTCATATAAAAAACCAGGTTCGACTTACCACTACATGCCAGGGGAGGTTTGTCTCCTTTGTGCGGGAACCCTCGAAAACCGAGCGATTTTTATTTACCCATATCACGGTCAAGGGCGGTTTGGAAAGCATCAGAAAATCTGTACCCAATTTATCGTCGACTCAAATAATTATAACTTTAACAAAAGTTTACAGTTTTTCAATTTTTAAGCCTTATCACCTTATAGAAATAAAATTATTCTAGATAGAAAAAGTTGTTATGGCTGATGCTTATCTAAAACGCACCGTTTTCAAGATATTCGTACGTATAAAAGTTATCGTGTAAAGCTCAGCATATTATTTTCAACTTTTCCTTCATTCTAAAGGTCATAACTTTGTCAGGAAAAAACGTTTAAATATTTTTATAAATAAAATGGTTCACGCTTAAAACATTGTTGTGGTAGATTTTTCTCTAAAATGGAATATTTTCGAGTGTCTTCTCGGGAAACAAATACTTTGTACGAGTAAATTAGCATATTTTGTTTAATTTTCTCTACGTTGAACCAAAACGCTCATAACTTGAACAAAAATGCTTAAATTTTTAAGTTTTTAATTTTATCGGAAAGAAAATTGTTTAAGGGATGAAACATTTTATAAGATATAGTTTTCTAAAGTGCACAGTTTTCGAGATATTTCGTGTCAATAAATCATTTGGAGATTAGCATATTTTTCACTTTTTCGTTCGTCGATGCAAAATAGTCATAACTTTAACAAAAGTACTCCGATTTTTAATTTTTTAATTTTTTCGGAAAGGAAATTCTTTAAGGGATAAAACATTTTATAAGATATAATTCTGTAAAATGTACCGTTTCCGAGATATTTCGTGTCAAAGAACCTGTAGGAGATCAGCATATTTTTTCACTTTTTCGTTCGTCGAGGAAAAATAGTCATAACTTTAACGAAAGTGGTTAGATTTTTGATTTTTTAACATTTTCGCAAAGGAAATTGTTTAGGGGATAAAACATTTTATAAGATACAGTTTTTTTTTTTTTTTTCTGCAGGGAAGGGGGAAACCTAATCTTCTCGCGGGAACTTCTCAAGGGAACTTAAAAAGGCTGTCATTGACTTAACTGTAGGGCGAGGACTCGAGCTGCGGCTTGCTCAGCTCGTCCGTCCCCCTCCTTGGTCTTCATCACTTGACTGATGAAGACCGCTACAGCCAGCCATTCGTCTTCGCCGGACAGCATGAAAGCAATCATGTTGTCCGGGCTTAGTGTGTCGCCCATCCGGAGCGAAATCATCACTCTCTCCCTCTCCCATCTTAGGCATCCGAAAAGAGTGTGTTCCGCCGTATCTTCGTCCCCGCAGTAACGACAGGCAGGTGACTCGGTCAGCCTGAACCTGTGGAGATATGCCTGGAAGCATCCGTGGGCGGTGAGAGCTTCTGTTATATGAAAGTTCACCTCTCCGTGCTTTCTCGCTACCCAAGGACGAAGATCCGGAATGAGCTTTCTGGTCCAAGCGGCATTCGTGCCGGAGGACCAGCTCCTTTGCCAATCGTCGAGCGTCCGCTGCTTAATGGTGGGGTCCGGTCCCGCTCGTACGTCTGCTCTCTCTCTAGCTAAAAGCTCTATGGGAGGCATGGAGGCCAAGACTCGCACGGCTTTGCCGGACACGGTCCTGTAAGCGCAAGTTACTCGAAGTGCCATCTTGCGCTGGACCGCTTGCAGCCTCTTACGGTTACGCTGGACGTTGACGGCCTCTTGCCAAACGGGAGCGGCGTACAACATCACGGACTGTGCGACGGTGCCCAACATCCTTCGCTTCGTCGGTTTTAGGCCACCGATGTTGGGCATTAGTCTAGCGAACGAAGTAACTATCGCCGTCGCCTTGTTGCACGCCGTACGGATGTGATCGGCAAAATTCAGGTTCTTGTCTATCTTTACCCCCAGTATGGTGACGAAGTCTTTGACTGCAATTGGGGAACCACCCAAAAGCAGCCTCATAGTGGGGGCTTTTCTTCTGCCGCGGATTACGACTGCCTCGGATTTCTCCGGCACCAAAGTAAGTCCGCGGCTGCCCGCCCAGGTGTTTATGGTGGCTATCGCTGCGTTTGCTTTGGCTTCCAAAGCCGACGACTCTCTGTCTACAACGATGAGGGTGAGGTCGTCGGCAAAGCCGTACAGCGTAGTGCCGTCTGGGTATTCCAGCCCGAGAACTTCGTCATACATTACGTTCCACAAGGTTGGGCCAAGTACTGAACCCTGTGGGACACCGCTGGTAACTTCCCTAGTGGCACCGTTGATGATAAGACTTCTATCTTCAAGGTAACTGGCCACCAGGTTGAAGATCTCGGGACTGATATTTCGGGCTCTCAACGAGTTCAGTATGTGCCTCCACCCTGCGCAATTAAATGCGTTTCTTACGTCCAGGGTGACGACAAGGCAAAAGCATCTAGTTCTCCGTGTACCTTGCACTGCTTCTCCCGCGACTCCGACTATTGCTTCCAGAGCATCCACAGTCGATCGGCCGCATTGGAAGCCAAACTGCCTTTCGTTGAGGTCGCCCGATCTCTCTATGTCCTGGATGAGCCTGTCCAGGATCATTCGTTCAAAAACCTTGCCGACGTGATCGAGGAGGCATATAGGTCTATAGCTGCTCGCTACGTCGACAGGTTTGACACCTTTGCGGGCCAACACCAGTCTCGCCTTTTTCCACCTCGCCGGGAAATCTCCCTTAACGAGGCAGTCGTTGAAGGCGGACAGGAAGGTTAACCCGCACTCGTCGAAAGCTATCTTCACGACCCGACCAGGAATGTTATCGGGACCCGGGGCCTTGTCCGAAGCCATTCTTTTAACTGCGGCTTGGATTTCAACGGTTGTAAAGAGGTTAATCTGCTGGGGTGGGAGCATTCTTGGCTCCCGGAAGATCGGATGCTCAGGGAAGAGCACCGTCGCTATCTCCCGGACCTTGGGTGGGCTCGGTCCGGTCATGTTTCTTCCCCCTCTTAGCTTACCCCTCACTACCTTATAGGCCAAGCCCCACGGGTCGTCGTCCAATGACTTTAGAAGCTCCAGCCAACATTTTCTTTTACTATCAGCAATTGCATGGCGGAGCTTTTTCTTTGCAGCTTTGTATTCTGCGATAGAGTGCAGAGTTTTAACTCTCTGAGCCACTCTGCTGAGCTTCTTCGCGGTCTTACGAGCTTCGTAGATGGCCTCGGTCCACCAGTAGACCGGGCGTCTCGACTGTCCCCCCCTTCTCGGCATAGCCTCGTTGCAAGCTCCCACAAGTGCATCCGTGAGAGCGTCGGCGTCTGTTATCTGCCCAGTTGAGGCTATACGAGCAAATTCAGCTCTGAGCGCCACCACATTCATCTTGAATGCGCACCATCCCTCTGCCTGTAGAGTATCGACACTCTCTACTCTTTCCAGACAAAAGGAGATGTACCTGCGGTCGCTCAGGGTTTCTTCATCAAGTACCCTCCAGTCGACCAACTCCTGGAGGACACCACTGGTCGCCAGCGTTAAATCCAGGATGGAGGTTGAGTTGCCCCTTACGAACGTGGGGGTGTTACCAACGTTACCCACCTCCAATCCCGCTGGGCCAAGGAAATCGCAGAGAGCCTCTCCTCTCTCGTTCTCATCTGGCGATCCCCACTCAGGGGAGTGGGCGTTAAAGTCGCCCCCGACTAACACTTGTTCACCGTGCGCTCGGGCCGCTCTGACCTCTGCGGCCAGCAGGTCGAGTTGGGTTCTAAAATCTGCGATCGGGTCGTTGGGTGAGTAATAACAACTAATTACCTTCACCCCTCCGATCTTGACCCAAGCGTAGCCTTCGCCGCTTCCTATCCCCTCTGTAGAAGTTGTTGGAGGCAGGTATATGGCTGCTCTGCCAGTCCGGTCTCTAACAAAGTTAGCGGACCCTAGGAGGTTTGGCTCGGACAGGAGTGCCGCATCAATCTTTAGGCGGTGCACGGTTTCAAGCAGTAGATCGAGGGCTGCCCGTGCCGTGTGCAGATTCGCTTGTATGAACCTGACACGGCCTGTTCTTTGCTGGGGTTCGCTCTCCCCAGCCGTCTCTGGCAATCGTCTAGGCGACTGACCGATCGACTGTATCTTATAAGATACAGTTATATAAAATGCACAGTTTTTGAGATATTTCGTGTCAACAAATCATTTTGATATTAGCATATTTTTCACTTTTTCGTTCGTCGATGCAAAATAGTCATAACTTTAACAAAAGTACTCCGATTTTTAATTTTTTAATTTTTTCGGAAAGGAAATTCTTTAAGGGATAAAACATTTTATAAGATATAATTCTGTAAAATGTACCGTTTCCGAGATATTTCGTGTCAAAGAACCTGTAGGAAATCAGCATATTTTTTCACTTTTTCGTTCGTCGAGGAAAAATAGTCATAACTTTAACGAAAGTGGTTAGATTTTTGATTTTTTAACATTTTCGCAAAGGAAATTGTTTAGGGGATAAAACATTTTATGAGATACAGTTATATAAAATGCACAGTTTTTGAGATATTTCGTGTCAACAAATCATTTTGATATTAGCATATTTTTCACTTTTTTGTTCGTCGATGCAAAATAGTCATAACTTTAACAAAAGTACTCCGATTTTTAATTTTTTAATTTTTTCGGGAAGGAAATTCTTTAAGGGATAATACATTTTATAAGATATAATTCTGTAAAATGTACCGTTTCCGAAATATTTCGTGTCAAAAAACCTGTTTGGAGATCAGCATATTTTTTCACTTTTTCGTTCGTCGAGGAAAAATAGTCATAACTTTAACGAGAGTGATTAGATTTTTGATTTTTTAACATTTACGCAAAGGAAATTGTTTAGGGGATAAAACATTTTATAAGATACAGTTATATAAAATGCACAGTTTTTGAGATATTTCGTGTCAACAAATCATTTTGATATTAGCATATTTTTCACTTTTTCGTTCGTCGATGCAAAATAGTCATAACTTTAACAAAAGTACTCCGATTTTTAATTTCTTAATTTTTTCGGAAAGGAAATTCTTTAAGGGATAAAACATTTTATAAGATATAATTCTGTAAAATGTACCGTTTCCGAGATATTTCGTGTCAAAAAACCTGTTGGAGATCAGCATATTTTTTCACTTTTTCGTTCGTCGAAAAAAAATAGTCATAACTTTAACGAAAGTGGTTAGATTTTTGATTTTTCAACATTTTCGCAAAGGAAATTGTTTAGGGGATAAAACATTTTATAAGATACAGTTATATAAAATGCACTGTTTTTGAGATATTTCGTATCAAAAACTATTTGGAGATCAGCATATTTTTCAATTTTTCGTTTGTCGAGGCAAAATGTCCACAACTTGAACAAAAGTGCTCGCATTTTTAATATTTTAATTTTTGTGGAAAGAAAATTGTATAAACTATAAAACATTCATAAAAAATAGTTTCCTAAAATCACGGTTTTCGAGATATGTCATATTAAAGATACCATGTGGAGGTCAAAAAGTTTTTGATCTTTCGAACAGGAGTTGATAAATTTTTCGTTATTAAATCGTATTATAAGTAAAATTTTTCGAGATAAAATATTTTTCCAACACATTTAACTCTCAACTGTATAAACTGCAACTCGCCGGTTAGATCTCAGCACATTTCTTTTTTGTTAACGCTGATAACGTTACCAAAACTAGAGATATTTTTAATTCAAAAATTTTGTTGAAAATAAAACTGCTTTATCTAAAAGATTTGTTATAAAATATTTTTCGTTTCTAAAGATTTTCCTGTCAAACTCACAGTTAGGAGGACATCGTATTTTTTTAATCTTCAATCTATTCAAATATTAATAACATGAAGAAAACTTGGCGGATTTTCAATATTTAAATTTTATTGAAAGTGTAATTGTTCTAGCTTACAAAATGGCAAGAATAAAGTTTACTTTATAACGGACCGTTTCCGAGATATTTATCGTCCAACTTCTTTCCCTATAATAGGCCAGAATATCTTTTTTAATATTGCGTCTATTTAAATATTCATAACCTTAAGAAAATCTAGCAGAATTTTAATTTTAGAATTAAATTAAAAAGACAAGTGAAATTGTCTTAAGTAGATAAAATATGTTGTTTCTGGAACACTTTTTTTCCAAGTTCGAATTTAATTCGAATTTAAAATAACTAAATTCAATTTAGTTCCGACTTAGAAAAAAAGTATACCAGAAGCAGTATAATTTATCTACTGCTTTAGCTAAATAATAATAAAGCATGTTTTTGCTTTAAGGAATAATTAAATTTGTAGTACTAAATTTTTCTCAAAAACGCTCTGTTGAATTTTAAAGATCAGCATGTTTTAACAATTTTTCGCTTATTAAAGCCTCCAAGCTTATAATATTAATAAAAGTAAGTAAATTTGTAATTTTTAATCTTTCTAGTAAATAAAATTGTTGTTTTTATTGTTGAAACAATAAGAAAATGTTACAAAATATAATTCTGTTTATGAGATATTTTGTATAAAACTTGGAGGCCACTAATTAGCATATTTATTTCAATGGTCATAACTTGAACAGCAGTTCACTGATTTTTTATTTATAAATAGCATTCCTTAAGGTAAAATAGGTTCATAATATTTATTTTCTTCTGATCTGCTTGTTTTTTAAATTATCTTCAAAGTAACCGTTCGGAAGTCTTTACTTTTTATTTAATTCATTCTAATGATCATAATTTTGCCAAAAGCTTAGATATTGTTAATTTTAAAATTTTGTTGAAATATAAACCATTCGGTGTAAATAAATTGTTGAAATTTGAAATTTTAAGGTTGAAATCATCCTTTTCGAAATATTTCCAGTTAATCTCACATTTAGACCGATAGCATATTTTTTCTTAATTTTTCCGTTCTTTCAAATATTAATAACTTGAACAAACCTTAGCAAATTATACAGATACAAAATATTAATAACAATTTTTTTTCTAAAACGCACTGTTTCCGAGATATTTATTGTCAATCTTATCGTAATCGAAGGACAAAATTTCGTTTAATATTTTTAACATTTGACGGATTTTTAGTTTGTAAATTTTGATAAAAATACAATAATTGTTCTAATAGATAAACAATAGTAACACGAAATATTTCTCTGAAATCCACTGCTTCCGAGATATTTCTTGTCAAAGTGGCCGTAATCCAACGAAGAATTTAATTTTTAATTTTCCGTTTACTTACTCATATATTAATAACTTGAACAAAAAAATTGTCGAATTATTGTAATTTTAAAATTTTTCGTAAATAGCATCGTTTTCAAATTTTTCGCATCAAACTTTCCCCTGTGGGAGATCAGCAAATTTTTTTCAAATTTTCCTTCGTTATAATGCTTATAACTTAAACAAGCCTCGATGGATTTTTAATTTTTTTTAGAAGTGTAATTAGTTACTCTATAAAATTTTATATCATCAATATTTCTGTTAAATACGCAATTTTCGAAACATTTCGTTTCAAACTTACTGCTAAAATGTCTGCATATTATTTTAAATCTTCCTTTGTTGAAATGCGTATAAATTTAACAAAAGATGATCAATTTTATTATGATTAAATTGTTCAAACCAATAAACTGTTATAACAATTATTTATTTATGGAACAGCGTTTTCGAAATATTTCGCACCAAAATTACTCCTGTGGGAGATCAGCATATTGTTTTCGAATTTTCCTTCATTAAAATATTAATAACTTTCAGACACCTCGACAGATTTAAAAAAAATTTTTTTTAAATGTAATTATTTAATCTAAAAAATTACATTTTACAGATTTTTCTATAAAATACGCGGTTTTCGGGTAATTTTGTCTCAACCTTACGCTTGTTGGAGATCAGCATATTTTGTTCGAATTTTCATTCATTAAAATATTTCAAACTTTCACAAACCTTGACAGATTTTAATTTTCTAATTATTTTTAGAAACGTAATTGTTTAATATAAAAAAATACTTATTACAAATTTTTCTGTAAAATCCGCAGTTCTCGAGGTATTTTGTCTCAAACTTATCCTTGTGTGAGATCTGCATATTATTTTCGAATGTCCCTTCATTAAAATTTTTATAACTTTCACAAACCTTGACAGATTTTAATTTTATATATTTTTTTTAAACGTAATTGTTTAATCTAAAAATTTAAATATTACAGATTTTTCTGTAAAATCCGCAGTTTTCGAGTTATTTTGTGTCAACCTTTCCCTTGTTGGAGATCAGCATATTTTTTTCGAATTTTCATTCATTAAAATATTTCAAACTATCACAAACCTTGACAAATTTTAATTTTGTAATTTTTTTAAAACGTAATTGTTTAATCTAAAAAATTACATATTACAGATTTGTCTGTAAAATCCGCAGTTCTGGAGTTATTTTGTCTCAACCTTACCGTTGTTGAAGATCAGCATATTTTTTTCCAATTTCCATTCATTAAAATATTTCAAACTTTCACAACCCTTGACAGATTTTAATTTCATAATTTTGTTAAAACGTAATTGTTTAATCTAAAAAAATTACATATTACAGGTTTTTCTGTAAAATGCGTAGTTTTCGAGTTATTTTGCCTTAAACTTATCCTTGTTGGAGATCAGCATATTATATTCGAATTTTCCTTCATAACAATGTTTATAACTTTCGCAAACCTTGGCAGATTGTAATTCTCTAATTTTATTAAAACGTAATTGTCTTCTTCTTCTTCTACTCTTTCTTTAGGATTATTTTCCTGTTTATAACCAACTTTTATTATTCGATTATAAGCTATCTCGCCATCTTTTCCTAGGGCGTCCCACATTCCTTCTTTCTTTTGGCCGGCTGTCTCTTGCTTTCTTTACTAGCCTGGTTTCGTCCATTCTTGTTATGTGGTCATTCCATAGCTTTCGCCTGCCGGTTATCCAATTCGTGATGTTTGTGATGTTGCAGGTTTCTCGTATGTTTATGTTAGGTATTCTGTCTTTTCTTGTTTTTCCGAGTATTCTTCTCAGTGTCTTCATCTCTGCCATTTCAGTTTGTCTTTTCGTTGATGCGGTGTCCGGTCTAGTCTCGGCTGCGTAAGTGAGGATCGGCCTTATTACGCTCTTGTATATTCTCACTTTTGCGTCTCTTTGTATGTGTTTGTTGTTCCAAATTAGATCGTTCTTGCATCCAGACACTCTGTTTGCTTTCATGTTTTGTTCATTTGTCTCTTTTTGTATTTGCCTATCACATGTTAATTTTACTCCTAAATAGCTAATCTCCATCACCTGCTCTACAATTTCGTCTTCGATTACCAATTTACATCTCACAGGATCCTTTGCAATCGTCATAGATTTCGTTTTTTGTGAAGATATTTCCACATTATGCTGTCGGCATGTTCTGTTGAATGTGTATAGGAGTCGTTGGAGGTCATTTTCGTTTTCTGCTATCAATATAGCGTCGTCTGCGTAACAGATGATATTAAATTCACCAGTACCCATTTTGTATCCTTTCATGTTTTTTACCGACTTGATTATTTCATCCATTACTATGTTGAAAAGCAAGGGACTTAGCGAATCTCCTTGTCTAATTCCTTTTTCAGCAGAGATTGCATGTGACATCTCCCCGTTGCTTTTTATTGGTATTTTGTTGTTTGTGTATATATCTTTTACAAGTTCTATAATGGAAGTTGGTATGTTTTTCTTGTTCAGTATTGATAGGATGTCTTGTAGTCGTATTCTGTCGAATGCTTTGTGTAGATCCACTAGGCATATGAATGCTGGTTTGTCATGTTCTATTGATTTTTCTATCACCTGTCGTACAATGAATATTGCATCAGTGCACGATCTGCCAGTACGGAATCCGTGTTGCTCTTCTTGGAGTTCTCCATATTCGATGATTTTTTCGGCTAGGATTTTTGTGGTGAGTTTGAGGGTCACATTAAGTAGGTTGATTCCCCGATAGTTTTCTGGGTTTTTTTGTCGCCTTTCTTGAATATTGGTATTAGTATGCTCGTTTTCCATTCATCTGGAATATGTTTATTCTCAGTTATCTTATTTAGCAGTTTGCTTATTTGTTCGTGCAGTTTTGCTCCTCCATACTTTAGCAGCTCGTTACTGATTCCGTCTTCTCCAGTTGATTTCCTGTTTCTTAGTTTCTTTATAGCTTTATCTATCTCGTGTGGTGTGATGTCGACAGTTATATTATCTTCTACAATTGTTACTTGGTTTTGCGTATCTTCATTGCGGAAGAGGTGCGTGAAGTATTCTATCCATTGAGTTAGGGGTATTTTTTGTGTTTCGATGTTTCTTTTAGTTCCCTTCTTTGATTGCGAATCGTTTTCCATATTTGTTTTTGCAGGCCAAAGAAGTCGTGTTGCATTTCTTTTGAGAATTTTTCCCAATATTCTCTTTTGATTTTTCTTATTTCTTCATTAACCAAGTTTCGGGTTACTTTGTATTCTTGGTATGACTCCGGTGTTTTCATATCTCGGTATTTCCTGTATGCTTCTCTTTTCTCTTCTGCTAGGTGTTTGATTTCTTCGCAGAACCAAGGTGTTTTCTTCCTTTTGCATTGATTTGTGTTTGTTAACACTTTTCTTTGACCGATCGCCTCTTTTGCGGCGCTTTCTATGTTTTGTTTAACTTTTTCCCATGCCGCGTTTACATTGTCTTCTTGCAGTATTTCGTTGAGCTGCACCTTTTCAGCAAGTCTCTTCTTGTATAGTTCTCTGACACTTTCATCTCCGAGTGATTCAATGTTAAATTTTAGTTCATATTTTGGTTGTTCTTTAGCTTGACTTTGTAGGGATAGTCTTAGTTTTCCCAGAACCAGTTTATGATCACTTCCTATGTCGGCTGACGTCAGGCATCGAACATCTAGCACTTGGGCAGGTTGGATTATTCTATTAGTTATTATATAGTCTATTGTACTTTTGTACCCTCTGGTGTTTTCCCATGTGTATTTGTGCTGCATTTTGTGGTCGAAGAATGTGTTATTGATTCTCATTTCGTTTTGAGCGCAGAACGAGATCAAGCGTTCCCCGTTATCATTCTTGGTTTCTTCGTTGAATCGTTGTTTGACTCCTGGAATTATATCTTGGCCTGTTCGTGCATTTAAGTCCCCTAGTATTATTATTATTTCTTCTTTATCTATACTGTCGATGGTTTCTTGTAGATCTTCGTAGAATTCATCCTTTTCATGTGAGGGTTTACAGTCTTCCGGTGCATATGTTGAGATTATGTTGATTTTCTTTTGGGCCTGTAGTTTGACTAGTAGAATTCGTTGCGATATATAGCGACATTCTTCTATGCTGTTTTTATATTTATCGTGTAGCAGGAGTCCAACTCCCTCTTTTGCTTTCTTTTCTATTCCCACTCCGCTATAAATGAGAATGTAGTTTTCGCATTGGATTATTCCTTTTCCCTTCTTTTTTGTCTCGGACACCGCACACATGTCAATTTTGTGTCTTTCCAGTTCTATGGTGATTTCCTGATCACTTGTATTCCATGATCTAATATTCCAGGTTCCTATTCTTATCCTGCTTGATCGCTTCCATTTTCGCAATTTCCTTTGTCTCGCCGTTTCCGTCATCACTTTATCCATCCTTGTCCGAGGCTTATTGTTGGTTCTGTGAGCATATAATTTTTTACCTCAGGCAGGTTGCTAACCTTTCCCGTGACCCTCCTCCTTTATCCGGGCTTGGGACCGGCAACAACTATAACTGAACTACTCGATCCATCCAGTCACAGCTGCAGGCGGAGTTCTTGTCGTAATTGTCTAATCTAAAAAATTATATACGATACTACAGATTGTTCTGAAAAATGGGCAGTTTTCAAGTTATTTTGTCTAAAACTTACCCTTGTGGGAAATCAGCATATTATCTTCGAATTTTCATTCATTAAAATATTTCTGATGGAAAGTCAGAGAGATGGTCATAGCTTTATCAGTTAAGTGCGTCTACTGCTAATGCGAAACGCTCGGATCGAATCCGGGCAGGGTAAGAACTTTATTCTGGTCGGCTCTCCTCGGAAGGCAATGGCAAACCACCGAGGTAATTTTCCAAGAGCGCCCATCTCAACATGAAGTGTATTACACTTCCCGTGGTTCGGAGCCCACGTTAAACAAGTAGGTCCTCTATGTATGTGAAAACACTTGGAACACTTGAAACATGTAGAGAAAGATATGGGTCACGACGTTCGGAAACGAACAATACGACTTACAAGAAGAAAATATTTCTAAGTTTCACAAACCTTAACAGATTTTAATTTTTTAATTTTGTTAAAACGTAATCGTTTAATCTAAAAAAAATTACATATTACAGATTTTTCTGTAAAATGCGTAGTTTTCGAGTTATTTTGTCTCAAACTGATCATTGTGTGAGATCAGCATATTTTTTTCAATTTTCTTTCATTAAAATGCTTATAATTTTACCAAACATTGATAGATTTATAATTTTTTAATTTTTTAAAAACGTAATTGTTTAATCTAAAAAATGTTCGTATTACAAAGTTTTCTGTAAAATGCGCTGCTTTGGAGTTATTTTGTGTCAAACTTACCTTGAGGGAAATCAGCATATATTTATTCCGAATTTTTCAATATTAAAATGCTTAGAACTTTACCAAACATTGACAGATCTTTAAGTTTTTAATTTTCTTGAAAGCACAATTGGATATTCTAAAAAATTTCATCTTACAATTTTTTCTGAAAATTGGGCAGTTTTAGAAATATTTTGTCTCAAATTTACCATTGTGGGAGATCAGCATATTTTTTTCAGATTTTCTTTCATTAAAATGCTTACAACTTTACCAAACATTGACAGATTTTTAATTTTTAAATTTTTTTAGAAACATAATTACTTACCTTAAAAAATGCATACTTCAGATTTTTCTATAAAATGCGCTGTTTTCAAGTTATTTTGTGTCAAACTTACCTTGTGGGAGATCAGCATATTTTTTGCGAATTTTAAAATATTAAAATGCTCATAACTTTACCAAACATTGACAGATTTTTAATTATTTTGAAAGCACAGTTGTTTATTCTGAAGAATTGCATATTTCAAATTTTTCGGTAAAATAGGCAGTTTTCAAGAAATTTGTCTCAAACTTGTCGTTGTGGGTGATCAGCATAGTTTATCCGAATTTTTCCTTGATTAATATTCTTATAACATTAACAAACATTGCTATATTTTTAATTTTCTGAAAAATGGGCAGTTTTCGAAATATTTTATCTCCAACTTATCATTGTGGGAGATCAGCATATTTTTTCAAATTCTCTTTCATTAAAATGCGTATAACTTTCACAACCTTCGAGTGATTTTTAATTTTTTAATTTTTTTGGGAACAAATAAGAATTTTCATATCACAAATTGTTCTTAAAACGCGCAGTTTTTGAAATAATCTGTCTCAAACTTACCTTTGTGGGAGATCAGCATATTTTTGTCAAATTTTCCTTTATTAAAATAGTTATTACTTGAACAAACCTCTACTGATTTTTAATTTCTTAATTTTTTTATAAAAACAATTGTCTAATCTAAAAAATTTTATATTACTAATTTTTCGGTAAAAGGCGCAGGTTTCGAGTTATTTCGGCACAAACTTACCGCTAAAAGGTCAGCATATTATTTTAAATCTTGCTTTGTTGAAACGCGCATAAATTTAACAAATGACGATCGATTTTCAATTTTAGAATATTTTTGAAAATAAAATTGGACGAGTCAATAAATTGTTATAAAAATTATTTATAATATAAAAGGCTCCGCTTTATAAATATTTCGCATCAAACTTTCCCCTGTGGGAGATCAGCATATTTTTTCAAATTTTGCTTCATTAATATGGTTATAACTTTAACAAACCTCAACAGATTTTTAATTTTTTTTAAAACGTGATTGTTAGTCTAAAAAATTTCGTATTATAAATTTTTCTGTGAAATGCGCAGTTTTCGAGATATTTTGTCGCAAACTTACCGTTTAAAAATAAACTTATTATTTTAAATCTTTGGTCATTGAAATGCGCATAAATTTAACAAAATATAATAGATTTCCAATTTCTGAATTTTTTTATAAACAAAATTATTCAAGGTAATAAATTGTTACAATCTGTATTCATCTAAAGAGCCCAGTTTTCGAAATTTGCGCATCAAATTTTGCCGGTGGGAGATCAGCATATTTAAAAAAAAACAATTTTTATTGAAATGCTCATAACTTTAATAAAGCTCGTCAGATTTATGATTTTAAAATTGTTTTAGAAACGATATATTGTTCAATCTAAAAAATTACATAATATTACAATTTTTTACAATAAAATGTAGTACGATTTTTGAGAAATTTCCCGTTACCAGCTCAGCATATATTCTGCAACTTTTGTTTTATAACTCAAATACTCATAATTTCAGGTATTCTGTACCTATCAAGTATTCCGTTTGCTTGTTGGGTTGTTTCTATTTTTATTGTCGCAAATCACGCAAATGCTTTTAACTGATTCATAAGTAAGCATGATTTAAATTTTACGAACCGGTTATGCAAGTTGGCCTTGTTATTAAAATCACTTTGTATTGCACAGTTCTTGAGATATTCTCTTTTAAGCATAGTGTTTACCTTGCTTTGGATAATCAGATCAATTTTAAATCTTTTGAGACTTTAAAAAGAAAATACATTTATTATTTAAATCATTTTCAAGCTATTTTATGTCAAACTGTTTGTTCAGTTGCTGCAAATTGATTTAATTTTTTTTAACTTTGGTCACTCAACCGGTTATTCTTACTGTATAGATTTAAATTTTGATTAAAGTTTTTAACAGAAAATTGCTCAAGCCGAAAGAATGCTATCGTCTAAAAAGCACTATTTTGTAGATATTTTCCGTCAAACGTATCGTTTGATGTTTGCCTTTTCGCCTTATTATTTCTATTTTCAGTCCACGCAAATGCTCATAACTCTAACAAAGGTAAACCGATTAGTAATTTTTTGGGTTTGTTAGGTAGAAAATCGTTCAACCTAAAAACTTTATCCGAATAAATGTTCCTGTAAGGTGCACTGCTGGTGAGATATTCTCTGATTAACTTTTTAATTGCAGTGTCACTCAAATGTTCATAACTTCTACAAAAACGTCCCAATTTTAAATTTTAAAAACTTTTTCTAAATAGAAATGTGCAGGCTACAAAAAATATTTCAAGATATTTTTTGCTAAAATGCACGGTTTTTGAGATATTGTCTTTCAAATTCGACTAAAAATCTCTTGTCGTAAAGTTGCCTCCATTTGTGTGTACTGACCCCACGATGAGTTACACAAGTTAATAACTGCAATTTGGAAACTTTTATAGAGAATAACGAGCCTAAAGGGAATAATTCACGCACTTTGGTTTGTACCAAATGGACTGTAAATTTCGCGCCGCAACTTATATAGGTCAAACGGGAAAATCAATTAAATAGGTTAACTAAATTAGCATGATTAATTTTCAACCTCACGGCAAATACGATTTGTGTGAACACATCACAAGAAATGATTGACGTGAGTGAGTTTTGGAAATGGTATAAATCGTCCCTTGTAACTTTTAATTGAAACTGCCACTTTAAAGAGGCCAATAAAATGTAGGGCCTTCCCGAGCTCATATTTTTTTACAAAGAAAAATCTAAGGGTTTACATTTTACGGTTATCTTTTCATGAATATCTAATAAGATTTCTTTTTATAGAAAAAAACTGCTATTACTTAACGAAAATGGCAAAGAAGAATAAAAGTATTAAAATAAAGTTCTCTATTTTGACTATAAAAGTAAAACCAACGACATCCGCAACCGTATCGATAAAATTTTGAACAAATTTTTTGAATGGGAATTTTTTTAATAAATAACCGCGAATGTTTAATCAACCGTAACCTTTTTGTTTTCTCTTTATTCGGATAATTTATGCAATAAGTTTACTTTAAGGGGTCACCCTGTAGAATTTGTCACCCCAAGGGAGGGGAAGGTTATTTGCACATATTAAATAAATAAATTAAATTTACATCCAGCTCCCGGTATAATACGTACGTTTTCGAATCATAATTAAGTTTCTACCTTCTTTTTTGTTTTTTTTGTGTGTAATAAATTGTAGACCAGTGCGATGAATAATTTGATTTTAATTTGCAGACAGTGTTGCGTGAAATGAGCTATTTGAAATATGAAGTGGCTTACTAATTTAAAATAAAATGCATAAATTGCACCGTAACGTGCAGGAAAATGTAGTTTTCGTTTCAGTATTCTAATTTTAGCATTAATTACGGGGTAGTAAATTTTGCGTAATTTATTAAATTACCAGGGATTACTTTTATCCGTGTACTATTCGAAATAAAAGAATCGAAACCTTTCGGTCCCTATCATATGGATTATCGCACCAAACCTAACTGGTGAAAAATAAACCTAATAATTATTATTATAGTTTTGATTTAATGAATCAAGTTTGCTGATGATTTTGCATTAACAGACAAACTAAACTAACTCGGCTTACTTATATCCTTGTGGTTTCTGTAAATTCTGAAGTGCACAGCTGCCCAACAGTTAACTTTATGTCCTAATTATCTCAAATTTCTTAGCAAATAGTCGTGATTTATTTCCATAACTTGATAATTCAATTAAGTTTAACTGTGGTAAATACCCTATGTAACATACTTTTATAATGTACACAATTTTTGAGACATTTCTTCACAAAAATGCGTTTTGAAAATTTAACAGCATTTATTCGCATTTAGTTACCCTGATAACTTCTACAAAAATTGAGCGATTTTCAATTTGATTAATTTTTCGGAAATAAAACTATTCTATCTAAAGAAAATTATCCTTCAATTTTTTTGATAGTGTGCACTGTTTCTGAAATATTCCATCTTAAACATTTTCAACAAATTCTGCGAATTCACGGCTTTCGGCCGAAACTTTTAAAACATTTTACTTTTACAATACATTTCGGCACTATAACTTAAGCAGCGTTCACATCGAGCCACTGCTGTGGTCATCTCATGCATAGATAATATATTTGTTCATTGGAATCCAGATAATAAAGTATTCATTATTCCTTGGAATGTAGGTGGCGTATTGCGCAACTCAAAAGGCATTCGAAAACGGCATCATGTCGTAAATATTGCTAGGTTGCTAAGTTACATGAAACAAATGAATCGTTGCCATGGTAATCTGTGTTATTTGAACATCGCAGGAAATTGGTTGCTAGGTTACATGTCGAATATTGTCAAAAACAAATACATATAAACGCATCACTGTCACAGTAACCTACATTTTTAACTCAGTCTTATTTAAATAGTTTTACTTCAACAAGGTTTTCATTTTTAATTATGAAAATCTTATATAAAGTTGATAGATTTCTGGTGGTTTTGAGGTCATAATTATAAAATTACTCAAAACCAACAAACAAACACTTCTAAAGAGTTTTCTGTAAAATGCCTCACTTACCCAAAACTTTAAGAAAAGCCAACTGATTTTTATTTTTTCCAACTTATTTAAAATAAAATTGTTATGGCTATATAAAATAAAAAAAGGATACAGAGAGAAAGAGAAATATAAAGAATGATTCGACGACGAATGTAAAAAATGGGGAAAGATGAAAACAGAGGCAAGACTGAGGTGGTTAGAAACAAACAAAGAGGAAGATTTACAGAGCTATAGAGAGAGAAGAAGAGAAGCGTGTAAGGTATACAAGAAAAAGAAAGATAAATGGATAGAGGAAATGATGAATGAAATGGAAGAGAGCAATAGACATAATAATAACAGAGTGTTCTATGAGAGATTAAAAAGACAAAAGACTGGGCATAAAATTAAGACGAGAGGAATGAGAAATAAGCAGGGGAGAATAGAAGACGATGCAGACAAAATAAAACAAATATGGGTAGACTACTTCGAAGAGCTACTAAACGTAACCCAAGCAGACATACGTATCCCCATAGTAACTGATGAGCAAGAAACAGAAGAACCAACCTACGAGGAAGTAGCTGAGATAATGGGAAGGATGAAGAATGGAAAATCACCTGGCAAAGATGGTATAAATGCGGAATTATTAAAATATGGAGGAGAATCATTATATGAAAAGATATATGACATTATAAAACAAGTATGGAGAGAAGAAAAAATGCCAAAAAGTTGGAAAGAGGGAATAATAATTACAATAAAGACGAAAGGTAGCTCAGAGAGATGTGAAAACTACAGAGGAATCACGTTACTGAATGTCGTCTATAAGGTAATGTCCACATTGATAAACAATAGGCTGAAGAGGTGTGTAAATGAAATAGTAAGCGAATACCAGTGTGGGTTTATAAAAGGTAAATCGACCGTAAATGAAATACACGTACTAAAGCAAGTAATGGAAAAGAGCAACGAACACAATATCGACATAATATGATATTCATAGACTTTAAGCAGGCGTTTGATAAAGTAAACAGAAAGGAACTGATAAGATCAATGCTAGAAATGAAGATACCAAGTAAGATAATAAGATTGACTCGCATGACACTGGAAGAAACAACAGCTTGCATCAGAACCGTAAATGGGGATACAAAAGATTTCAAAATAAACAGTGGAGTGAGACAGGGTGATGCGATGTCGGCAAACTTGTTCAATGTGGTATTGGAAAAAATAATTAGAAAAACAGAGGTTCGTCAAGGCACGATAGTAAACAAAGAGGCGCAAGTGATAGCATATGCGGATGATGTGGTGGTAATTGCGAGATCGGTAAGAACATTAATGGAAGTGGTTGAAAAGATAAGAGACGCAGCAGCACCAATGGGATTAAGAATTAACACGGAAAAGACAAAGTATATGAAATGTCACAGGGGTGAGACGTTGGGCGGATGCAATGATCTGAGAATAGGAAATGAAATATATGAGGGGGTGCGGGACTTTAATTACTTGGGAACGCAAATAAATAATAAGAACAAGAGACAACGTGAGGTGGAAGCAAAGTTGCAACAGGGAAGTAGAGCTTATTATGCTAATAAACATCTGCTATGCGATAAGAAGTTAACAAGATCAACAAAAATCAAGATTTACAAGACAATGATAAGGCCGGTGATTACGTACGCAGCGGAGACCATGTGTCTAAGTAATGTTGAAGAGGAAAAGATGAGAATATTTGAGAGAGGAATTTTAAGAAAAATATTTGGAACAGTAAAGACGGACAATCGGGAGAGTAGACAAATGATGAACCACGAAATCTTAAATCTGATGGGAAATGAGGATATAATAAAGGTTATAAAATCAATAAGACTAAGATGGTTTGGACATATAATGAGGAGCGGTGAGTGTTCCATGGTAAGGCAGATCACCAGATGGAGACCAATGGAGACTCGGAAGCGGGGAAGACCCAATTTAAGATGGCATGATCAGGTGCTCGAGGACATTGGGAATATGGGAATCAGAGATTGGAGAACAAAAGTAGTGAACCGGAAGGAATGGCGAAAGATTGTGATGAAGGCGAAGACAGACAATAGAATTTAGTTATGAATTTGTCGAGTTTGATTTTGAAAGTGGTTTGGGTTTGTTGAAGATGGTATTTTGTTTTGGAATTTAATTTAATCTTGGAATGTTTATTTATTTATTGTTTATTAATTTAATCTTGGTGTTTATCTTAGAATGTAAAAGAAATGAGGACTATAATCCACCTCAGAAAATGGATATGTAAATCTCGCAAGAGATAGCCTAATTCCGGTTAGGAATGTATGGTTCTATTATTATTATATAAAATTATCTTTTCGATTTTTCTATAAAATGGACTGTTTCTGAGATATTCCTGGTCAAAAGTGTCGGTAAAATTTTTTTACTTTTTAGTTTCAGACTCAAATGCTCATAACTTTTACAAACCATAACAAATTTTTAATTTTCTGAAGTTACTGGAAATAAAATTATTCTAGCTAAAGAAAGTTGTTTCGCAAGTTTTTATGTAAAGCGCACTGTTTCTGAGATATTCCATATCAAACATACCCGTTCAATTTCAGCGTATTTTCTATTTGATATTATTTATAGCACTCAAATGCTCATAACTTCTAGAACTATCAACCGATTTTTGATTTTCAGGCGTTTTTAAAAATAAAATTAGTAAAGCTACAACATTTCATTTCATACCATTCTCTTTGTGATGCACTGTTTCCGAGTTATTCCCTGTTAAACATGAACTATTTCCTGAATATTAAAATTATTTATCCCAGATTTAGTTACTAGGTTACATGTTAAAAATTTCCAGCAACAAAATGGTTGCCATGGTAACCTGGTTTCTAATAATTTTGAAGTTATAAAATAAAATTACTCCAACCGAAAAAAAAACTCTCAAATGACTCAATTGTTGACGCATTTAAGAAAACCTAAGTAATTTTCAGAATTTATTTGAAATAAAATTGTTCCAGATATTCTTTATCAAAAGTATACCGATTAAATATCAACGAATTTTCTATTTTGTTTTTCTTCCAATGACTCAAATGCTCATAACTGTTGCAAAAATTTTCCAATTTTTGATTTCTTACATTTATCTGAAATAAAATTACCACCTGAAAATAAAGTTTTCTCTACATTTTTTGTATGAAATGCACCGTTTCTGAGATAATCCTTATGGAAGATCTCTTCAATTTCAGTGTATTTTTTATTTTGTTATTAATTGTGACTCAAATGCTCATAACTTTTACAAACGTTAACCAAACTTTAATTTTATGAATTTTTCAGAAATAAAATTCTTTAGCCTTTAAAATATAATTTTTGACAATTTTTTATTTGACGCACCGTTTTCGAGTTATTCCCTATCAAACAAACCGTTTTAAAACTAATTCGAGAATTATGAAAAATACATTGACGTTATTTTTTTGTATCGCAGGAGATTGGTTCCTAGGTTATCAAAAATTCTCATCAACAAATCTGCAAACGAATCGTCGCCATGGTGACCTGTACTTTAGCTTTTTTTAATTGGAATAACAACCAATTTCTTCCTCGCTATTGTCACCAAGCTAACGTGATTTTGGATATGTGGGAAGCAAATCAAACAGGTTATCAACTGCAAGCCGACGTTTTGGATAATTTATTCATCCATCCTCAGGGCTAAGAAAAAGAGGGAGCGCTATAACATTTTTTTTAATTGATGTTATTTTCATGTTTGTACGTAAATGCTACAAAAGCTTTATGATTCTTAATCTTCTGGAATTTTTTGAAATCAAATTCCAAAACTGTTTTCTACATAGTACTTAACTTAAATATTAATAACCTCTATAGAATTTAATCGATTTCTAGTGTTTTTAACGCTTTAAATATAAAATTGTTAAAACTAAATTTAAAAAAAGCAGTTCTAAAATGCTTTCTACGATATGACTTTAATAAAAACTAATTTTTAGTTTTCAGAACTTATTTGAAAGATAATAAGCTTTCTGATTTTCTACAAATTGCACTGTTTCTGAGATATTCCTGATGCTCGTAACTGTTGCAAAAGTTAACCAATTTTTAGTTTTCTCAACTTATTTGAAAGAAAATTACCTTAGTAATAAAAAAATTTTATCGGTACTTGTTTTAGTGTATTTTCTATCTTACATTAATTATTATTGTTGTGGCTCAAATGCTCATAACTTTCACAAACGACAACTGATTTTTAATTTTGTAGTTTTTTTCAAAATAGAATTATTTAAGGTACAAAATTTCATTTCGTATAGTTTTCAATTTAACGCACCGTTTTCGAGTTATTCCCTATCAAACAAAAAGTTTTAGAATTAATGGGAAAATTAAGGTTACATGTCTTAAATTGTCATAATATTATTCGTTGAAATGGTAACCTGTATTTTTCCGGGCGATTGGTTGCTGTGTTACGTGTTAAAAATTGTTGCAGTTAGATTTCTAGTTATACGAAGCTTTAGAAATAAAATTGTTCAAACTATAAAAAAAGTTATGTAAAGTTCTCTATAAAATTACCGAATTGCTCATATTTTATGAATTGCGGATTTTATTAAAGATATGTTGGTTATACGTTTGGTTAACTCATTAAAATTTAATTATTTCAATATTAACCTTTGAAAATATTTTACTTTTTTCTTTAGTTCACTGTTTCTGTGATATTCTTTGTCAAACAAATCCGTTAAATTTTATCGTATTTTTAATTTTGCATTACTTTTAGCGTTACTCAATTACACGCAACTTTCGCAAAAGTTAACTAATTGAAAATTTTGTGAACTTATTTTAAATAAAATTGTCGTAGCTACAGAAAATTACTTTGAAATTTTTTTTCTGAAGTTTGCTGTTTCTGAGATATTCATTGTTAAACAGTTTCATCGACTGTTATATTTTGCTTTACTTTTAACCTGGGTCAGTTGCTTGTAATTTTTCCAAATGTTAACTAATTTTAAAATTTCTTTAATTATTTGAAATAAAATTGTCGTAGCTAAAGAAAACTACCCTTGAAATTTTTCTGCCAGGTTCGCTGTTTTTGCGATATTCGTTGCTAAACATATCCGTTAAATTTTCGTTAATTTTAGTGCGACTCAATTGATTGTAACTTCTGTCAACGATGACTAATCTTAAATTTTCTAAACTTATTTGAAACAAAATTGTCGTAGCTAAAGAAAACTACCACTGAAATTTTTCTGTCAGATTCGCTGTTTCTGCGATATTCCTTGTTAAACATAGCCGTTAATTTTGATCGTAACTTTTGTCAAAGTTGACAAAGATAGTAGGATTAATTCGAAGTAAGACTACATTTTTTAGCTTGCCAGTGGTTAGCGGACACCCTACACCCGTCTGCCAAAACCCTACAGACTCGCCTCATAAAGGTACCACTTTAACTCCTGATGTTAGATATACTATACTATTGAAATGAGAAAATAATTAAATTTTTGCATTACAATATTAGTTATCAATATAAGAAATATTATTAATTTACCAAAAGTTTATTAAAACAAGCTAATAATGAAATGTTAAAATTACTGAAAATTTTATTTCTAAAAACGAAAACATTTTTGTTTTCTAATTCAAAAAACTAATATTTGTAATTTGCTAAAAGTCAATTAAAAATGTAACAAAATTTTTAATTTAATTATTTTAACATTTCAATATTTATCAGTGAATAAATTAGGAGAAGGTGGCAAGAAGTACTGTAGCATTTATTTTCAATTTAAACACTTTGGAATGCTACAAAAGACATCAACATCATCAGGCGACCTAAAAAGACCAACATTAGTTTGTTCATTTTAGTCAATTTACTTAATCAGACTTTCGAAGTACCCTGTGTAATATATGTCAATGTGTTGACAAGGTCAAAGCGCATGTCGACTGACACAGCTGACATATATAGCGACACCACTAAGGCAGTCGCTCTTAGATAAGTCAATAAGTAGCACGCACGCTCGTTACATAAAGCTTTAATATTAGACAATAAAAGGTTATTAAATACAACATAGTTTTATTGAATATTACGAGTTATTACATGGTGGCAGCGGAAAACACAAAAACCAATATCGTGAAGTTTTTTACAAGTTTAGCAAGATGCAAGAAACTAGTGTAAAAATTCCGAGTGAAATGGTCTTTGAAGGCAACATTGCAATGAACTGGGACAGGTTCAAGAAGAAATTTAACTTCTATTTAGAAGCGAGTGAAAAGATGAACAAAAGTGACAAGTTAAAAATTGCGTTACTAATGAACATGATGGGTGATGAAGCATTGGAAATATTTGAAACATTTCAATACAGTGCAAGTGAAAGTGCAGAAAAGTACCAAGACGTGATACGGAAATTTGACGATTACTGTAAACCACGAAAAAATGTCGTTTTTGATAGGTTCAGATTCTTTTCAAGATCGCAAGAAAAAAATGAGCCAGTAGACAAGTATGTTACTGAGCTAAAGAAATTAGCAGCACAATGTGATTTTGGTGATCAAACGGAATTTCTGATTCGTGACAGATTAGTATTGGGGCTGGCGGACAAAAGTGTTCAAGAAAGATTGCTAAGAGATTCGGATTTGAAATTGGCTAAGGCTTTGGATCATTGCAGATCAAGTGAGGCAAGCAAAAAACAAATGGTTGAAATCTCAAGTGCAAACCAGAACAGTACAGTGTGTGCGGTTAATACAAAGAAATTAAAAAAGTTTGAACAGAAAAAGCATAGTGAAATTAACAAACAAAGGTGCAAAAGGTGCAACTTTAAACACAGCGAAGACAAGTGTCCAGCAGAAGAAAAAAAGTGCTTAAACTGCAAGAAGATAGGTCATTTCGCAAGTGTGTGTACCAAAAAGAAAAGCGTCAAAGAAGTTCGAGAAGAAATTTCAGCAAGCAACAGCGAAACATCGGACAACGACAACGAGCAAGAAAACGTGTTAGCAGTTAAAAAGAAAAAATTGCAAATCAACAGTGTTGGCTGGAAAGAAGAAATTCGAGTAAGTAACAAAAAGATTTACTTAAAAATTGACAGCGGGTCGCAAGTGAATATTTTAAACAAAAAAGTATACGATTCGTTACTCAACAAGCCGGGGTTAAAAGAAACAAAAACAAAGTTAGTTTCTTATTCCGGACATGAAATTAAAACAGAAGGAAAATGCGAATTACCTTGCGAGTTTAATGACATAAAAATGAAAATTAAATTTTACATAGCAAACAAGAAAAGTGAGTCGATAATAGGGTTAGAGGATGCAACCAGATTAGGGTTAATACCATGTGAGCGCGTAAACATGATAAGTAACTTAGAAATAATCGAGGAATTTAAAGAAGTATTTGATAAAAAAGCGTCGCGAATGAAATGCTCGCCCTATCATATAACTTTAAAAGATGATGCAATTCCAACCATATCACCGGCGAGACGTGTTCCTATGTCGTTAAAAAAGAAGCTAAAATTAGAACTTGAAAAAATGGTGGAAAACAAGGTATTAGAAGCGGTTTCGGAACCAACGGAATGGGTTCACCCAATTGTTATAATAAGCAAAAAAGATGGTTCGATAAGAATTTGTATGGACCCAAGACCATTAAATAAATATATAAAAAGGGAACATTACGCAATACCAACAATCGAAAGCGTGTTAGCAGAATTAAGTGGAGCTGAATACTTCACTGTGCTAGACGCAACAACAGCATTTTTTCAGGTGCCAATTGACAAAGAAAGCTCGAATCTTTGCACAATTGCAACACCGTATGGTAGATTTAAATATTTAACTTTACCGTTTGGAGTAAATTCGGCAACAGAGATTTATCAAAAAAGAATAAATCAAGTATTTGAAAATTTAGAAGGAGTCATACCGTATGTAGATGATGTCATAATTTTTGGAAAAAATAAAAAAGAACATGATGAAAGACTAAGAAATGCATTACAAAGGGCGAAAAAGTACAACGTAAAATTCAGCCAGTCAAAAATGCAACTAGCAAAAAAAGAGGTTACGTTTTTAGGACACACATTATCAGAAAATGGTATAGCAATTGAGAATTCAAAAGTTGAAGCAATTAAAGTATTACAAAGTCCAAAAAACAGAAAAGAACTACAAAGATTTCTGGGGATGATCAATTTCCTAAGAAAATTTGTACCAAATATGTCTGAACAAACGGGCGTATTAAGAGACTTATTAAGTGAAAGAAATGAATTTTTGTGGGGTGAAAATGAAGAAAAGTGCTTTCAAAATTTAAAAAATTTGATTAGTAAAGCACCTGTGTTAAAATTTTATGATCCAAACAAAGAAATATGCTTATCAGTAGACGCATCATTGAGAGGTATGGGTGCATTAATAATGCAAGATGAACAACCTGTAGCATATACGTCATCAAGTTTAACGCCTACACAACAAAACTATGCGTCATTAGAGCGGGAATTATTAGCAGTTTTGCATGGATTGACAAGATTCCATTTATATACGTATGGTAAACAAGTTGTGGTACAAACTGACCACAAACCACTAATAAATATGATTAATAAACCAATGGAAAAATTATCGCCGAGGGTACAAAGAATTGTATTAAAATTATTGAGATATGATTTTAAATTACAGTATGTGCCTGGCAAATATTTATACATACCGGATACATTATCCAGAGATCCAAATCAAAAAAGGACAATGAAAACGAATTATTTGGAAGGAAAATATGTGTCAGTTAACACAATAATTTGTGCATCAGATGACAGAATAAAAGAGGTTCAAGATTCTACAGAAAAGGATCAGATAATACAAGAAATTATCACCTACATCAACAATGGTTGGCCGATGCACAAAAAATCATTAAAAAATGAAACAAAAAAATATTGGGATATAAAAGATGAGTTGTATTATGCCAACGGAATTTTATTTCGCGGAAACAAAATTGTGATACCGAAAAATGAAATTGATAAGGTATTAAAAAAAATACATAGTGCTCATCAAGGGGTCACGGCGTGTCAGAATAAAGCGAAAACTTTACTTTATTGGCCGGGCATGACAAAAGAAATTGAACAGTATGTGTTAAGTTGTAAAATTTGTCAACGATACGCGAAATCCAACACAAAGGAGCCACTTAAAAGTCATGAAATAGTAGATTTGCCGTGGTTTAAAATAGGAATAGATTTTGCTTACATAAATTCCGAGAATTATTTAATAATTGTGGATTACTTTTCAAAGTTTATTCTAGCTAAAAAATTAAAATCAAAGAATGCGCAAACAGTAACAAAAATATTAGAAGATTCATTTTCGTATTTTGGAATACCAAACGAAATATTTAGTGACAATGGCCCACCTTTTAATTCACAAAATTTTGCTGAATTTGTAAATTATTATGACATAAAACATGTAACGTCAAGTCCTAATTATCCAAAATCCAATGGTATGGTAGAAAGGGCGGTACAAACCGTAAAAGGATTAATCTTAAAAGCAGTTGCTTCAAGGAATAGCATTACCAACGCTATATTGAATTATAACACAACTCCAAAAAGTAATCTAATGCCTTCACCATCAGAGCTTATTCAAGGAAGAAAATTAAGGTCAGACATATTAATGACAAAGAATGCATTAACACCGAAGTATAACTGTAGTGGACCAATGCAAATCATAAAGAAAAATCAAATGAAACAAAAATCGTATTATGACAAAGTTTCGCGAGTACTTGACGAATTTGAAGAAAATCAAGATGTATTAGTACAAAGTGATAAACGAAACTGGACTCCAGCGAAAATAATTTCGAAAACCAACGAACCAAATTCGTACCAAATTGAAACAAGTGAAGGTTCAATATTACGCAGAAATAGAGCACATCTTCGACCGTTTAAAAAACCGGAGAGTGAATTAATCAATAAGAATTCGAAAAGTGACATAAAAGAGACAGACGAACAGATTAAAATAATAAGTGAAAAAGACATGAGTAACATAAATCAAGTGGTCGAAAATTCGGAAGTGCAGTTAAAAGCAGAGCAATTATTAAAACCGAGAATCGAAAGGGACAATTTAAATAGCAGTGAAAAATGTGCTAGTCTAAGCAATGATAAGAAAGAAATGGTAAATAGTAGGCCAGTCAGAATAAAAATACAACCTGCATATTTGCAAGATTATGTTACAAAATAAAAAATGTTTTGAAATTGTTAAAGTAAGTTTTCTCGTATCAAATTGATAATGTTTTGTTTAATGTTTATGCAAATTGATAATGTTTTGTTTATTTAAACTTATTTGAATTTATGCAAATTGATAATGTTTTGTTTATTAGAACTTATTTGAATTTTGTGTATTTGAAACTGTATCAACAATTTATGTAAATTGATAATGTGATGAAAATTGTTATCTTTGAATTTATTGAAAAAGAAGCATGTAATATATGTCAATGTGTTGACAAGGTCAAAGCGCATGTCGACTGACACAGCTGACATATATAGCGACACCACTAAGGCAGTCGCTCTTAGATAAGTCAATAAGTAGCACGCACGCTCGTTACATAAAGCTTTAATATTAGACAATAAAAGGTTATTAAATACAACATAGTTTTATTGAATATTACGAGTTATTACACCCTGTACTTAACTTTTGTTTTCTACGGTTTGCTAAGTAATCAGTTACGGTAGTAATTTACTTATTCGGCAGCGTCCGGGATTAACGTAGAAGACCAAAGTAATTTAACCTGGTGGAATTACGCGAAGTTTCGGTACCACCTGTTAATATTTTCCCTCGAGGAAGCTAAAAGGATCACCGTTTATAATCAAGTTTACCTCGATCAACCGCTTACCGCTATTTTTTTTTTTGGGAGCACTCGTTTGTTATTTTTGGAATCTGATAATACCGCTACTGTTTGACACCTGTTCGATTCAACTTCGTTATCAATCGTTCAACCTGATCGCTAATCTACTGCTACATAACCACTACAGCGACGTGAATTTGACAACACCCGAAGTTTGGTTACACAAGGTCAAGCTCCAGTGCCGTCCTGAGACGAGTTTGGTTAGGGGTGAGAGTTTTATTTTATACATTTAATTTTCGTGTGGGGTTTGCGATACCGCCACAATAATTATTGTTTTCGTCGTGTATTGGTGCGCCATCTACTACCATCCTAACCAATATTTTGTTTGCTTTGATAGGGGTGAATCCCCCATGTTATTTTGATATTGATTTGACGATAACAGTTGTTATCAACGCCAGCCCGGATAACCACTTGTACGGTGCAACTATTTATATTTTTTGGTACTGTGCGATTACCTTTTTTGTACTGAATTCGACTAGTAATTATATGTTTATTTGTGCTCCGGTGTTTTATTTCACTAGCATTTGCCCTTTCAGGAAAACTATTCTATTTATAGCGACATAAAGGGTGTGGCGCCTTTTTTTTGAATTCAGTTCTAGGGAGAGGGTATTCATCCCCTGCTCGCCTGACCCCCCCATAAATTGCTCTGCTGCTGAGCTTGCTGTAGCGTCGTTTTTTTTATAATCACCGGGAGTACAGGTAAGGTCGGCATATTTTTACTTAGTTTTGACGACTGGTGCTCAGGTGGAGTACGCAGGTCGCAGTACCCCTCCTAACTTATGTGGTTTGAGTAACACTCAAATTGTAGGTTTAAATGATACTGTTTTATTAAGTTTTAAATACACTATTTATACAAAACTTAATTGCTAAATTATCACATTTTAATGCTATATTTGTTAGTAATGTAATGATGTAATGAGTAATGATTTTGTTACCTGCTTATAATATTTTATACTTAATTAAAGTTAATTGACCTGATGAGTAAATGTTTTGAACTATGATATGCTTACAGTACGGAAATTAATTACATTTTAATTGACCTACTAAAAGTGCGATGAAGGCATTTTTGCTTTATTAGCACTTCTTTAAGTAGGTTGATACAATTATGCGTTTTTTGCTTAATTTACTTATATACAGGGTGGTTGGAAACGACAACCCAACCAACCAACAAAAAACCTGTTGAATTTTAAATTAAACAATCAGTTATTTTGAAAATATTTTTATTTACAATTTTAAATTTATTTTCCTGACTGAAATACTCATTTTGTACAATTTTTTGTACAATTTAAGTAATTTTTAATTTTCTGAATTTTTTGGAAATAAAATTGTGTTGTTTACAAAAAAGTATCTGAACAATGTTTCAATCAGATGCGCTATTTCTGGAATAGACTTTGTCAAATGTACAGGTCAATGTGTAGTACCTACTTGTACTTGCTCAAATGCTCATAACTTTTACAAAAGTGAACGGATTTTTAATTTTTTGAACTTTTTATTAAGAAAATTGTTAAGACTAAAAGAATTATTTCATAAAATTTTTTGATAAAATACACCGTCTTTGAGATATGTCCTGTCAAACATGCTGAATGAAAGCAGGGCTGTTTGATTTTTGTTTGAGTAATTCCCGATAACATCTTCAAAGATGAACGATTTTTAATTTTCCGAACTCTTTGAAAAAAAATGTTCAAGTTAAAAAAATTACCTCTTATATTTTTCCATCAACTGCACTGTTTTTGAGATATTCCTTGTCTAATATGCCGGTTGTTCTATTTTGAATTAATGCTCCAAGTTGACAACAGCGAACTGATTTTAGGTTTTATAAACTTTTAGAAAAAGAAATTTTTCTATAAGACTTTCTCTTTTTGCGATATATCCTGTCAAATACACCGAATGAATGTCGAGATGTTTTTACCATTTTTCCCGTTCATCAACAAAGTAAGGTCGACCGATTTTTAATTTTCGGAAATAAAATTGTTATGTCTAAAAAATTGCAAATTTATTTAAACAAAATTTAATATTCTACAAAATATAATTTACAATTTTTTTCCAAATAGCAACTGCTATTGAGATATTCCGTGTGAAACGCGCCTGATGGCAGCCTAATGTTTCCATTGATAATTTCCTTGATAACTTTTACAAAGTGACCCAATTTTTATTTTTTTCGTTTAATAAATAAAATGCTATGTAGATATAGAAAATTGTACCCGATAACAAAAAATGTTCTATTTAGTTCACCGGTTTTAAAACACTTGCTGTTCAACCAACCGCTCAAATTTCAATGTAATGTTTCATTTTGTAATTAACAATTCGTAGTTACTCAAATGCGTATAATTTCGACAAAAGTTAATAGATTTTTTATATTTTACACTTTTCCGAAAGAAAATTATTTTATCTAAAAAAATTGGTTTCACAATTTTTTTTATCAAATATTCAGTTTTTGAGATATTACCTGTCAATCGTGTCGCTATGCTGAATTGCGGTTAGTCACTCAATTGTTTGTAACTTCCACAAACATTTACCTATGTTTTATTTTTTGACGGTTTCTGAAAACAAATTATTTTTTCTGTAAAAATAGTCTTCTTAATTTTTTTGTACAATGCACCATTTTTGAGTTATAACCTATCAAAAACAATATAGCATTCTTCAATTTTAATAAATTACACTAGCGATTTAATTTTTTTTGTTTTTCGAATTTAGTAATGTGAGTTTTAAAACAAAATTGCACCAAATTTTGAAATATTTACTCTCGTACATATTGATTAAGTTACGATAATTCTATTTTCGGTCGCCTTTAATGACTCAAATGCTGATAACTTCTACAAAACCTAAGAAATTTTTAATTTCTTGAGTTTTTATAAAAGAAAATTGATCAGGGTAAAACTATGTCTCATGATATTATCCTCTAAAATCCACTATTCTTGAGATATTTACTATCAAACATACCGTAAATTTCAGCATAGCGTGTTTTCAATACTTTCAGTTGCTCAAATGCTCGTAACTCTTACAAACGTTAACCGATTTGTAATTTTCTGTACTTTTTGGCAATAAAATTATTTAAGCTACAAAAGTTTATTTTTAAGAAATTTTCCTGTGATCCACCGTTTTCGAGATATTGGCTATCAAACATAATCCGCGTATCCTAGAGACTGGTTGCTATTTCCCCGATTTTTTATTTTATCGACTTCGTCGACGATTTTCTATCAAAAAATATGATTTCGAAATTTTACTACTTTTATCTTTAATTACTAGAAAAGCTGATAGATTTTTAGTGTTTTTGACGTTATTGAAATTAAATTGTCCAAATTAAACAAAAATGTAAAAATTTTTCACTAAAATAAATAGGTTTTGAGATGTTCTGTGCAAAATATACATTTGATTGTTGAACCGTTTTTCATTTCCCATTAACACGGTTCACTCGAAAGTTCATAACTGCTACAAAAATAAACACAATTTTCTTTGTCTAAATCTACTGGAAGAAAAATTGGTAAATTAAAAAATTACCTAATTAGATTTTATCGTTAAGTTCACGGTTTTCTAATCAAGACACTGTTTTTTCAATGATTCCATGAAGAGGTATGAAAGCAACAATGTTCGTCTGTTTATAACCTTAAAATCACATAGTAGCTAAAACAAATGTGCATTGCTAAACAACAGCTAAAACTCACGTGAGTTGCTAAGCAACGCCTAGACTTCTTCTGCGTTGCTAAGCAACACTACACTTTTTTACAACCTTATATTACTAATTAACATATTTTGGTATGGATCACTTCTAAATGATTTGAACAAATTTTTAATTTTCTGGTCTTTTTGGACCCTAAAAATAATAATTGTCGTATTTGTTCATTTTTGAGCTATTTCGTGTCATATTGTTTAAATATTAAAGATTCCATTTTTAGTCATCTTTGACGACTCAAATGCTAGTAACTTCTATAAAAGCTAACTATGTCTTAATTTCTTGAGTTTTTCCGAAAGAAAATTGTTCAAGCTAAGTAAATTGTCTGAACATATTTTCCTGTAAAATACACCATTCTTTAGATATTGAATGTCAAAAAACTATGTGATGGTTAATTTTTCCGTTCATAGTAATTTTGTTAAATTGTACCAAATTTTGACATTTTTTCAGGTTTATTAAATGAAAATTTTTGTAGGTAAGTTAATTGCTTAACAAAAATTTCGATAATGTTCAGTTTTTGAGATATCCGCTTTCAAATATTTTATAATTTCGTTTTTATTTTTTATCGATTTTAGTCGCTCATTTGGTTGGATCTTCTGCAAAAATGAACCCATTTCGAATATTTCGACGTTTTTGAAATAATATTTCTTCCCGCTATAGAAATTGTCTCCCAATTTTTAATTGTCCCCAATATTTTTCAGTTTTGTTTTTAAGTAACTGTTTTGGATAAAATAACTACTTAAATTTTTTTTTCTAAAATGCAGTTTTTGAGATATCGTCTTTCAAATATTTTGAAATTATGTTCTTATTTACAACCGACTTGAGTTGCTCATTTGCGTGGTTCTTCGATAAAAATTAACCAATTTTGAAGTTTTCGACGGTTTTGAAGTAAGAATTACTCAAGCTACAGTAATCAATTTTGCAAATATTTTCAAAAAATGTACTGCTTTCGAGATGTTTGCCATTAAAAGTTTCCTACAAATAATCGTGTATTTTTTCCGTTTCCTAATTTCATTGTTTATATTTTCAGTCATTTTTGATGACTCAAATGCTGATAATTTCCACAAAAGTTAATCAATTCTCCATTTCTTGAGTTTTACAGGAAGAAAATTGTTGGAGCTGAAGAATTTACATGAAAATATTTTTTTCTTAAATGCACCATTCTTAAGATATTTCCTGTCAAACACAAAATGTGATAATTAATTCATTTTTCCATTTATAAATTTTACAAAAATTGAAATTTTTTTCAGTTCTGTTTTAGTTTAACGTAGCTATTTTAAATAAAATAACTACTTACAAAGTTTTTCTAAAATGCACAGTTTTGGAACTAATATGTTTTTATTTTCAATCGACTTTAGTTGCTCATTTACGTGGATCTTCGGTAAAAATTTACCAATTTTGAATATTCCGACGTTTTTGAAATAAGAATTACACAAGCTAAAGAAATTAATTTCACAAATTTTTCTATAAATTGCACTATTTTTGAGATATACCCAATCAAACGTACCCTAAAATTAATCGTGAATATTTTTCAGGTTTTAATTACTTTTTAACACAAAAATGATAACATTTATTATTTTCCAGACTTGGTATAGAGAAAAGTGTACACATAAAAACAATTATCTTCAGATATTTTCGTCTTGAAGCATTGATTATGAGATATCTCCTGTTAAATTTACCGTATGAATATCATCGTATTGTTTCGATTTTGAATTACCATCTCTCGGATCAATGCTCATAACTGCTGTAAAAGTCGGTCGTTTTCAAAATTCCAGAAATTTTTAAAAAGGAAATTCTTCAATCTCAAAAAGATGTTATAACATATTTTACATTAAAACATTCCAAATATTATATTTCGTATCTCAGAGTTGATTACAAGAATGCCCAGCAGTACAAATAAACATTGAGCCACCCTCATACCCTGTTATTGACCGAAGACGAATTAAGAAAAGCTTTTTCCTCCAGAGTGATTTTCGATGTAAAAATAGTTTCATCAACAACTTCATTAGGTTGCTAATTGGAACTTGTCTTATTTTTCTATCTCATCGCAATTTTAAAGTTTTTTGTTATTAGGTTCGCTAAATGAAGCTTTAGAATTTTTTGAGCTGGTAAGTCGACACGAACAGATCGTATTGACCATTTTGTTTGAATTAACGTAATGGATATGCAAGAACCATTCAATCAGGAATTTACATAATAAAATTGGCGTTTATTCGAACACCAATGGACTCAACTGCCACAATCATTAATTCGCCACAATGATATACGAGCACAATATTTGACAGTGAATTGATTAAGTGCTTTCTCTCTATTCATTCATCCTCGATTATGGACCACCACTATTTTGATATGCAAAAATGCGGTTTATCCGAGGTGCATTACCATTTTTTAGTGCTTTCCTCTTAATGGCGTAAAATGCGCTTTATTTTTAGTGTTGCGTCGCTTCATATCCAGCTAATTAATTTACTGAACGTACGAACACCGGCTCGCTTATTAATTTGAAAACATTCGGGGTCACCAAAATTCACCATTTTTAATTTTAAAGCGCTATAAAATTTATTTCTGCATTTCTTATCTAATAATAAACTTTTTATGCGGTCGCAAAACATTTTACGATTTGGATAGTTAAAATTGTTACGATGATATTTCAGAATTCAATAATTCGATTCACCACATCTCTTTATTGCAAATTAATTTTGTAGTATTTCAATCACATTTACAACACCGAAATAGTTGAGCCGGAAAAATTTATCGATTGGGTTCCCTCATGTATTGTAAATCTTTGTTTTAACTGTTACGTTCTTTTTAATTCGCAATTTAATTAAATAAATTAAACTACCCACCGCAGCACTTTTGCTTAAACTGTTACAGCCGTAATTGGGAAAACTCGGGGGTGGATTTTAATTATTTAATTGGTAGCGATTCGATCAAAGGGAAATCTAATTTGGAAAAATATTAAAAAATCACGCCGGGCTAATTTATTATTTTTCTTACACATTTTAAATTAATTAAGAGCTCGTGAAGGCTAATTTGGCTGAATTAAATTTATATTTTAATCAATTAGAAAATTCTCTAGCTGTGAAGTTGCAAATTGGGTTCGTGAAATATTTAAATTTTAATTATTGCCCATGGTGAATTAGCAAACGAGGAAATATTTCAATATTGACGTATTATATTCATCAATGCAACACGAATTTCCTCAAAAATTACAGTTTTTCGTTTAATTATTCAAGCAATTTACACCTCAATGAATTTCCTATTAACTAAGCAAACAGAAATGCAAATGGCAACATTGTGGAAGCAAATATGAAATTTATAATTATTATTTTAGTTAGAATCCCGAGAGGGAATACAACCGGCTGTTATTTTATAAAAACATAAAGGATAAATATCAACTTAAAAAAACAAAAGAGACTTTTGTAGTGTATCTCTAGAGATCGGTTGATAGGTTAGAGATCAACAAATGTAATATAAACAAATCTTCAAATGATCCGTTGCCAAGTTAATTTGTTAACTTCTTTTATCCCTTGTTTCATTCAAATGTCTGTAACATCTATAAAAATACTCCGATTTTTAATTTTCTCGACCTGTTAGAAAGAAAATGCTTAAGGCTAAAAAAAATGTCTCATCATTTATTTCTATAAAATACACGAAAATTGAGATATTTGCGGTTAAATAATATTTTAATATCAGCGTGTTTTTCAAGTTTAATTAATTTTTTTACTTAGATACCGATAACTTCTATAAAAATTTTCCGATTTTTAATTTTGTTAACTTTTCGAAAAGAAAACTGCTTAAAGAAAAATAATGGTGAGCAAATTTTTTTTCTAAAGTAAACCGCTTTTAAGATATTCCATGTAACGTTTTTCTGTTAGGCAGTGGTTTTTTTTTTATTTGTCGTCAAGCCGTTTCGCTCAAATGTGCGCCACGACTACAATTTTAAAAATTTTTGAGATAAAAAAGAACTGACGAATTAGATTTTTGTACAGTGCACGATTTCCGATAGATTTGTTCTCAGACATACGGTTTAATTCTCACACGTTATTTTACTTTAACTGCTTGGATTCACTAAAATAGCCGCAACTTTTACAACGGTTGTTCAATATATAATTTTTTTTAACTTTCTAGAAAGATAATTGTCGAAGCAACAAAATAATTTTATAAATTTTTGCTCTAAAATAAATCGTTTTTGAGATATTCTCGGTCGAATATTTTGTTTGACGACTGCTTTGTTTACGTCGATTCGGTGAACTGCTCATAACGACCACAAAACTTAAGAAAATTTTAATTGGGTAATTTTTTTTGATGTAAAATTGCTTACTTATATAATATAAAAAAAAGTAAATAATTAGATTTTTTTGTCAAACCTTTAACTAGCTTTTCACTAAATTCGTTATAACTTCTAGTACAAAGACTGCTCAATATTTAAATTTTTCAACCATTTAGAAAGAAAATTGTTCAAACCGAAAAATACAGTTTCACAAATTTTTCTTTACCTTAATCCGTTTTTGAGATATTATTTGTTTGATTGTTGAATTACTTTTATTTCTAATTATCCCGTTTCACTCAAATATTCATAACTGCTACAATAATAAATAAAAATTTAATTATGTACTTCCTATAAAGAAAATTGTTAACATAAAAATTTTTACTGTTTTATTTTTAATATTCACTGAAATTCTCATAGCTTCTGTGAAAGTCGATCGATTTTTAGTTTTATCGGAATTTTTAAAATTAAAATTGGCAAACAACAAAAAATATCTTAAGAAGTTTCTCGGTGCAACCCAGCACTTTTGAGATATTCGATATCAAACTTTCCGTTTGAGTTTTACTGCATTTTTGGCGTTACTTTTAGTGACTCAATTGCTCGTAACTAAAACAAAAATTAACCAATTTTGTGATTTTATTTGGATTAAAAGTGTTGTAGCTAAAAAAAATGTACTTATGATTTTTTTGTGAACTGCACTGTTTCTGAGTTATTCCTAGTCAAACTTACAGGCGAAATTTATAATTTTGTATTAATTCCTGTGACTCAAATGCTCATAACTTCTCCAAACGTGAACTAATTTTTCATTTTCTCAAGTTATCGGAAATCAAATTGTTCTGGCTACAAAAACTACTATTACAGATTTTTCTATAAAGTGCATTGTTTCTTAGATATTCCATATCAAACTTACCTCTTAAATTTCACACATATATAGAGACTCAAATGCTCATAACTTTTACAAAAGTTTACTGATTTTTAATTTTCTAGATTTTTCCGAAATAAAATTATTTAAGCAACAAAATTGGATTTCAATAATTTTCCGTCTGGCGCACCGTTTTCGAGCTATTCCCTATTAAACAGCAATTCTAAATTATCTGGAAAACAAGAAAGTCTACAAATGAATCGTTACTATAGTATAACCTGTTTTTTCTTCGGTTTTTTCAAATGATTCACAACTTTTGCAAAAGTTTTTCCGAGTTTTAATTTTCTGGACTTGTTGAAAGGAAAATTGGGTATTATATAAATATTTTTTACATCTTTAATTTAAATGTTAATAACTTTTACAGAAGTTCATAGTTTTCCACTGTTTTTGACGAAAAAGTTTTGTATAAATGCTTCATTTGTTCATATCGTTAATAAAAGCTAACTAACTTTTATTTTTCAGAACTTTCTTGAAATAAAATTGTTGAAGCTAAAGAAAATTGCATTTCTCATTTTTCTATCAAGTGCACTGCCTCTGAGATACTTTTAGTGACTCAAAAGATCGTAACTTTGACAATTATTAGCAGTTATTTGCAATAAAGTTGTTCCTCTAAATTTTGTACACATTGCACCAATTTTGAGCTATTTAGCTAATTTTTCTATTTATACTGGCTCAAATGCTTATAACTTTTACAACTGTTAACCGATTTTTAATTTTATAGTCCTCTTCAAAATAAAATTATTCAAGCTACAAAATTTTATTTCTGCCAATTTTCTATAGGATGCGCCATTTATGAGTTATTCCCTATCAAACGAACCGTTTCAAAATTAACTGGAAAACTAGGACAACAGCTTTGATTAAACTTCCTAGGAGATTTTTTGCTATTAGCAAAGCTATTAGGTTACAAGTGAATAACTGTCAGAAACAAATCTACAAATAAATGGTTGCCATGGTAACCGGCATTTTAAATTTCGGCGTATTTCCTATTTTGTATTGTTCACATTAATGACTCAAATGGTCATAACTTTTGGAAAAATCAACTAATATCAAATTTTCTGATTTTATTTAAAATAAAATTGTTCTACCACAAGAAAATTGTTTTTCTAATTTTTGTATAAAGTGCACCGTTTTTGAGTTATTGTTTTCCAGACAAGTCATTAAATTTCTACTTAATTTCTGCGTTGTATATTTTATTTTGACTCAAATGTTCATAAGTTTTACAAATGTTAATAGATTTTAAATCTTCTGAACGTTTTCAAAATAGAATTGTTCAGGCTAGAAAATTGTATCTCGTATAATTTTCTGTCTGATTCACGGTTTTCGAGTTATTCCCTATCAAACGAAACGTTTCAAATTTAATAGGAAAACTAGCGAAACGACTTCGCTTTATTATAAATTCCAGGAGGCTGGTTACCAGGTTACATGTCAAAAATTGTCATGAACACATCTATAAATTGATAGTTGCCATGGTAAGCTCTAGTTTTACTTTTATTTTATTCTTGTTATTTAAATGTTTGTAGCTGCTACGAAAGTTTTCAGATACTTAATTTTCTCAACTTTTAAAAGGAAAATTCATAAGGATAGAAAATGTTTTCAGAGGTTTCCCTATAAAACTCAGTTGATTAAGAAATGCTCTATCGAAAAAATGTCTTGGTTAACTCAAATGCTAATAACTTCTACAATATTTGAAATATTTCCAGTATTTTTTAAATTTTAGCAATAAAATTGATCGAACTAAAAAAAATGGGGTGTTCCATGTATTTTGAGTCTCGAGAATGGTGGGAACCATGTCATTAAGTATTTCATCTGTTCCTAAGACTGCCGCAGACGATGCGCGTTGTCCGTTTAAATTTTCCGAATTTATTTGAAATAATATTGATGTAGCTAAAGAAAATCGCCTTTTTGATTATTTTATTAAATGCACTGATTCTGAGATATTCTTTGTTGAGCATAGCACCTCTTAAATTTCGGCCTATTTTTTATTTTCTGTTATTTGTAGTGACTCAAGTGGTCATCGCTTTTGGAAAAATCGACCAATTTTAAATTTTCCGAATTTATATGAGATAATATTGATCTAGTTAAAGAAAATCGCATTTATGATTGTTTTATAAAATGCACTGATTCTGAGATAATATTCTTTATGAAATACCTGTTCATTTTCAGCCTATTTTCTATTTTGTATTATTTATAGTAACTCAAATGTTTATAACTTTTAGGAATATCAACCAATTTTTAATTTGCTTGATTTTTTCAAAATATAACAACCTAAGCCACAAAATTTAATTTAACATAATTTTCTTTTTAACGCACCGGTTTCGAGTTATTCCCTATCAAAAATAACGTTGCAAATTTAACTGGAAAACTAATCAAAATATTCTTGAGTTATTGCATATCCCAGGAGATTTGTTGCTATGTTACATATAAAAAAATCTATAAATGAAGCGTTGCCCTAGTAATTTGTGTTTTAACTTTTTTCAATGGATGTTCTACAAAAGTTTTGCGATTTTTAATTTTCTCGAGTTGTTAAAGGAAAATTAGTTATAACAGAAAAATTTCCCACATATTTTCCTATAAAAACATTGTTCTTGTGATATTTTCTGTCACAAAATTGATTAGTGTTTTAAAATTTTAATTGTCTTCGTTCACTTAAATGCTAATAACTTCAAAAAAAGTTAATAGATTATTAGTGTTTTTGACGTTTTCGATATATAAAATTGATCAAACTAAACAAAAATTGTAAAAAAAATGTTTCACTAAAATAATTAGGTTTTGAGATATTCTATATAAAAATATTCATTTGATCGTTCAACTGTTTTTATTTCTAATTACACCGATTCACTCAAAAGTTCATAACTGCTTCAAAAATAAACTCAATTTTAATGTTCTAAACCTGCTGGAAGTAAAATTGTTAAAATAAAAGAATTACCTAATTAGATTTTATCGTTAAATGCACGGTTTTCGAGATATTTCTTCTCATACATCCGGTTTGATGTTGACATGCTATTTCACTTTTCATTAACTTCATTAACCGAAATGCTCATAACTTCTACAAAACGTAATCGATTTTAAAATTTTCTCAAGTTGTAGAAAGAAAACTACTGCAACGAGGAAAATTAGCTGAACAAGTTTTTTTTCTAAACTACAAATATAAGACATTTCGTGTCGGAAAGTTGTTATAATATTTATGTGCCTTCGGTCACTCACATGCTCATAAATGCTACGAAAGTTAATCGATTTTTAAATTTATAAGGAAGGGAAATTGTTTAAACCACAACATTGAAATGTATTTTATAGGCTAGAAAAACGATTTGTAATATTTTTGATACGAGATATCTCAGAAACTGTACAATTTAACGAAACATAACCTTATAGTAAACTTGTAACCCATATAATAACTTTTCTAAAAAGTCCAGAATATTAAAAGTCGGTTAAGTCTTCAAGTTATGACAGTTTTAACGACTAAAGTTGTGACAAGAGTTGTCACGATTATTTTGGGACACCCTGTGCACAGCAGTTGTTAAATTATTTGAACGGATAACTTTGATCAAAGCAATAGGTACGTCAAAACCGTCTGTAGAGCAAAACGTAAGATCAATTTTGTGTCGCTGTCAAAGACGTGAAATAATTATCGTTTTCCATATTGAAACGTCGCTTTAGTAAGTCTTCACCTTCGTGAAGACTTGTACATACCCAAACTAATATAATGGGGAAACATGATCAAATAATGTAATTAATTAGGTAGGGTTAACGTGAAAATTAAAGTGAAAGTAAACGCGAACGCCTTTGATGTTTCTTTTCACCGACCTCGTATATAGTTATTAAAATTTTTGTTAAAACAAATTTTTTTATTTTTTGACTCAAAAAATGGGCAATATTTCATTTAGAATCCCGTGGAAAGTCATATTGTCGGTTATATTCACCAGCTGATAGAATATCATCCCTCAGCGAACATTTTGTTAGCTTGTACGGCAATTGGACTCTTTGTTCGTATCCGAAAGCTTCCCTCAATAAAGATAGCTGCGTATGGTGCGATTCTCTACACACTTTGTCTTATTCGCACCATTAAACTCACATGCGAAAAAACGGATACGGCTCAAAAATCGATGCGATGCTTTTTTGTTTCGCATTTAAAAATGCTAGCTTAATTACCACTACGAGATTTTCCAAAAATTAAAATTTATTTGGACTTGATTGCTTATTAATGCGTGGCTTGGGTGTAAAACTTATAAATGACCAACCATAAATAGTGCTTAAGGGTGCATCCTAATTTGGTTTTTATGACGCCGCGTTTCTTTTTTGCGAGATACTCGAATATTAATCGAGAAATTTGGTTATTTTGGAAAATTAAGATTAATCGTGATAGGTTTTTAAAATTTTAGCGCACTCGAGAATATATTCTTAAGCATTTTTCTTGTCGGAATATCGTTCTAATTTAATTTTTCACCTAAAAATTATGGCACTCCAATCAGTAATAATAATAATTTATTTATTTACGGATATACCAATTGAAATAACACAACACAAAAGCACATACAACAAATCAAAATTCCACACTAACTCAATTCCCACATAACAGTCCTCTTGAACCCGATGTAAGACGGGTGAAATAGGTCAAACTGATGGTCACTCTCGTTTGAAACGTTGACCATCCGACACATTCTCGATACTGGGCTATTTAATTCATAGTTCGAACCATGAAACATCACCCATAGTAACTTTGGGTTCCTAATGGGATGGACTGGAACATAAAAGTGAATCAGTGACAACAAAAATTCGCAATCAATCCTGCCATTCACCAAGCGATGGACAAAACACAGATCGGCAACCATTCTTCTATGCTCCAACTATCTGCAGTTGGCTTGAAGAAGACCGTAAGCATAAGAAAAGTCCTCAGACTTATGTCCAAGCTTAAAACTAAAGAATCGCAAAATCTTGCGTTCCACCTATTCCAGTCTAGCAACATGGACCCGGTAGAAAGGCGACCACATAGGCGAAGCGTACTCAAGCTTAGATCTAACAAGCGAAAAATATAAAAACTTTACAGTGTTAGCCGAAAAAAGACCACCTTGTCGACGGATAAAGCCAATAGCACGAAGTGATAAGTGATATGCGAGATGCTTGAAGGTTAGACATTTATCAAGTCGCACACCCACAAATAAGGACCGGTTCTGGGATTCTGTTTTCAAAGTTTAATCGCTAGGTTGTGCTCTGCATTGTTGTGCACCAAGGATTAAGTATCAAAAGTTTTTTTAAAGTTAATAATCGTTTCATTACAGAATCTGGTGAAAAACAGTTACATTACACCGGGAGGGAAATATATAAAATGCCAATTTTGGGTTAACTCACAACTTGTTGACATTAATTAGGCCATATTGAGCCAGCCATTTTGTTTATATTATTTTTGATTCATTATTCGTGATTAACGACTCGAAAAAACCGTGGTTACCAATAATTGTAGTTAAAACCGGACATATATTTTAAATATAAATCCGCCATATTGGGTCCGCCATTTTTTAATAGAATTTATAACTATGAATTCGTAATCTGCGTCCTCAAAACTGGCTGAATACCAATTTTATATAAGATTGGACATCTATTTGCCATATTGGTCGGCCATATTGAATCCGCCATTTTATTTATAAAAATTTTAAATTTAGATTCGTAATCAGCGACCTCAATTTCTTCAGTATACCAATTTTGAATCTTTTGGACAGCTTATACTTAACATATTTTTCATTCAGTATTCCTTGGAATGTGAAGGGAGCATTACGTAACCCAAAAGGTATTCGAAAAATGCATAACGTCTTGGTGGTTGCTAGGCTACATAAACAAATGAATCGTTACTATGATAATCTGTATTTGAAGATCCCAGGTGATTGGTTAAGGCTTTGGTGGTTCGCGTTGGTTGGTTTGCTCCTCCGTTTCTCTCATTACGATGTTCCAGGACTGCTAGCCTTTCAACGTAATGGCGACCAAGGAGTAAGCACCTTCCCCATTTCTTCGGACGAAGTTGGACGTTCGATTTCAGATTTCTGGTAATGGAATATGGTGTGCTCGACGGTATCTTCCTCTTCGTTACAATATGGCTACAGTTCTCCTCTTAGTGGTCTTGGGCAATCCGATATTGAGCATGAGGCGAGTTGTTGATGTGGTCTTTAAGTTCTTGCCTATCGGGACTTAAGGACTAAGGATTGCGACTGAGTTCCTTACGGATTTTTCTTCCGCCTCCGATTTTCAGAGACGAGGGTAAGTCCGCGACTGCTCACCCATTCGGACACCTCACGGCTTGACTGTTTTAACTCGATTTTATTCCCGATTAACATTACCATTGGTAGTGCCACCTGCAACAACAACGTGGCTGTGTTAAGACGTATATATCTCAAAATTCGAAATCATTTTTATGGCAAAATTTTGTATAAGTTTTAATGAGTTGTTAAATTTATTGTACTATTTTCTGTTAATTAATTCACGTTGTTATGTCTTGAGCATGAACAACGAATTCTTATTGTCAATTAATACGTCACTTACTAATTTGAAATTCTCCCGCATGGTGGCTTTTACTTAATGTAAATTGCGAATTGAAATTTTTTCGACTTCTACAAAAGGTGTTCAATTTTAATCTTCTACTCACTTAAAATGAAATTGTTGTGCCTAAAAATTTTTCAACAAAATGCACTCTTTCTGAGATATTCTTTTTTATGGAAACCGTATCAATTTAAATTAACATCTACTTTTTTACTTCGTTGCTAATATGTTCATAACTTCTAGAAATATCAACCGATTTTTAATTTTCCGGTCCTTTTCAAAATAAAATTACTTAATATTTAAAAGATCATTTTTAAAAATTTTTATAATATGATGCACTGTTTTCGAGTTATTCCCTATCAAACAGACCATTTCAAAATTAACTGGAAAATTATAAGAGCATCTCGGGAGATACGATAGAAACAAATTAACAAATTATTAGTAGCCATGGTAATCTGCATTTCCCAGATAATTTGTTGTTATAGATTATTGTCAAGACAAATCTGTAAGTGAATCGTTGCCATGGTAATCTTCGGCGCTAGGTTACATATCAAAAATCGTCATAGTTATTAGATTTCTAGTTTTTTTCAAGTTTTAGAAATAAAATTGTACGAACTAAAAAAAAAGTTCTACAAAGTTTTATATAAAATTACAGAATTTTTCATACTTTTATAGATTCTGGATTTTATTAAAACATTTTTAGTTTTGGCTCAAAAATATGCTTTTGTAGTAATAGTTAAAAATGAAACATTAGATTTTTGAACTTTTTTACTGTTAATAAAATCTAATTCTTAATTTTCAGAACTTGCTTGAAAGGAAATTGTTCTAGCTAAAGAAAAGTATTCTTCTGATTTTACTGTAAAACGTTTTGCTTATCAAACGTTCCAGTTAAGTTTCAGCGTGGTTTCCATTTTCTATTATTTATGGTGGCTCATATGGTCATAACTTCAATAAAAGTAAACTAATTTTTGATTTTTCGAATTTATTTGAAGTATAATTCTTGTAGCTAACAAAAATTATCTTTCTGATTTTTCTATAAAGCGCACTGTTTTTGAGATATTCCTTATAGAACTTACCTGTTAAATATCAGCGTATTTGATAACCAAACAACAAAAAATGTTTTTACTTCTAATTGATGGAAATATTAAGCCTTAAATTTAATGAGTGCGTTTTTGCAATAGAAATCAAGTAAATAAACGATCTTCTTACTTCAAATTCTTTTGAAAATTGCGAAAGTGAAATTTAATGACTAAGTTGTTAACGTCGTAACCAAACAACAGAAAATGTTCTGACTTCTAATTAATGAAAATCTTAAACCCAAAATTTAATGAGTGCGTTGTTGCAATAGTAATCAAGTGAATAAAAGTTCTTCTGACTTCAAACACTTGAAAATTTCGAAATTAAAATTGAATGACTATGTTGTTACCATGGTATCTAAGTGACTGAAAGTCTTCTGACTTGAAATTTATGACAATTGCGAAACTAAAATTGAATGACGGTGTTGTTACCATGGTATGGAAGTGACTGAAGTCTGCCTCAGACGCTAAATATTGTGATCCGCCCAGTTACATATGTAAGATACGTTATACGAACATGTAAACCTCGTTCATTTTTAATTTCAATGCCCAAAAATTTGGCCAAAAGCCGGGTAAAAGTTTTGCAAATCTTCCACATCTTCGTCGTGGCCAGGCCGGACCTGGCGACTTGTAACACTATTCAAACAAAATCAAATATTAATTGGAGATCAACTTTATTTTGTAGAACATCAAACGACAGTTTAATTCTAAAGCGTCGTTACAAATAATAATGGGAAATTGTGAGTCCTGAAAGTGGGTGACGTGTAAAAGCGGTGTCAAATAGAAATTTGTTTTGATCGAAGAGCTTTAGTTTGGCACAAACGTAACACGAGCAAAATGTTTAATTAAATCTTCGACAAAATGTGATTTGTTTCAGACTTTTTTCAGGGGGAGAAGTGCTACGTGCCTCGGTGACAATTTTTCGTCGAAACGAATTTTTGTTATTTAAAGTAATTGGGGTTGAAAAATTAACGTTTGTCAACATTTGAGCCCGAAACAATCCGGGCTATCTATCAGGATTTATGTAGCATGTAGCAGTCGATCAACAAAACCCTCACAACTAGCAACAAAACTGCAATTAATTACTCGAAATTTAATTACTTGAAGCATTAGACATTAAACACAACCGCCTACTCGTCTGATTCTATCTTTACAGTAATTTATTCCTTACCCCCTTAACCGAACAGAAACTGAGGAAATACTGAATAAATGGTTCAATAATTCACTCGTTTTCAGCTAACGAGAATTTGGCAAATAAACATCCTAGGTGGTGTTAACATACCCTTGGGGCATTCAAACTGAAAAATGGGATACCTCCGAAACGTAATTCGCACATTTAAAGAAAAAAATGTATTAAATTTTGTTTTCAAGTGTTTTGTGCACAATTTGTTGTTTTAATAAATTTCGTTCATGTTTAAAAAAGCATTATTTATCTTTCTAGGTCATTCCTTTGACCTGAAATTCTTTCAGGGAAAATCTATTGCGACATAAACGATTTTTTCCCTTTAAACACACCGACGCCGATGCTCTCAAAAATCTAAACATAAATTAAATAATTTATAAAGTTTATCTAATCATCGACCGTATCGTATGCATAACAAATACGAATTTTACTCGATCTGGATTCGTACCCAGGTGCACTATCTAGAGATATACGCGCGCTGAACCGACCTTCTGTTATTTTGATCGAATCTGCTCAATTTTTTTAGTAATTCCGCAACGGCAACGTCACCGCAACCTTAGTAACCGTTGTGGCTGTTGTATATAAGTTGTCCTTCACTTGATTAGCGCTTAATATTTTAGAAGATAATTGTCTTAATGTTCTATCGGGGTCACCAATTTAGCAAGACTATGTGCTGAAAAATCTTCCTCAAACACCAATTTTCATCGAAACATTCCAAGTCTCTTCTGTTCGGTACATCGGAAACGTTCAAAGTTTAAACACGCCAGACTGATTTTCGTAATTCATAATAATGTCAACATTTCATCTTTCACATAACTGATCAGAACGTTCTGTAATATTATTGTAAACAAGGGAACACATTATTGAAACATCAGAAACGTCTCAAACTTAAACTTAGTCTTCCTGTAAACAGAAAATGTTTTGTGTTCCCTACATGAAGAAATAAAAACAAAACAAAACGATTACTCGAGGTGACGCCTTAAGTGCAACCAGCTTGGTGCATCCCCGCGCGTTCAAAAGTTAAATTTAAACATTCTGTTTTACTATTCCCGATAGACTTAATTGTCAACAACGTCAGCATTAATCGTTTTCGAACGACATTTTCTAAATTTGCTCTACAGGATTGCAGTATTAAAATAATGTTGATTCTCGGTCACTCCCAATTTTATTACTATTTGTGAATTAAAGTTTGCTTTACGTTGTAATCAGAATTTTCGCTCAATGTTCCATCAAATTTTTTGAACTAATTAATTTTAACTCTTTTAGTTACTAATGAAATCTGGAATATTTACGACAGATAAGTCGGTCATATTGGATCCGCCATTTTGTTTACTGTAATTTTAATTTTTTATTGGTAATCTTCGACCTCGAAATCCCCGGGATACCAATTTTTATCAATAAAATCAGGTTTGAAATTTTGAACCAGTTCTTCGCGATTTAGTTCTACTGTGCGGCGCTATACAGACCCTCAAATAAGTCTCCTTTACTCCTAAGACATCCGTCTACCCTAATCCAACATTTCTAGAATGCCATTCGGATTGCGCAGTGCCCCTTCTACATTCCATTGATTAGAATACCTTGTGATCTAGATTTATTTACTACTATTACAGCTATAAATATTAATAATAAATTAACAATTTCCTGTTGATATCGTAAAATTTGCTATATAGTCATTACTATAGAGGGTTGTAAAAAATATTGAAATATAAGATAATATTTTAACCCCCCCGTACCCCCGTGTATTCCCGAATTACATTGTAAATTGAATTTTTTAATTTAATTTTGGCTTCCTTCTATAGGGGAGAAATATTAACACTTGGTGCGCTGTAAGCAACATCAACGTGACGTCACGCTGATGCACGCTAATGATATAACTTCGCTTGACCTCGCTCAGAAATACTTTTATTTGGTTTTGAACGATAATAATACATTACAACTAAGTAATAAATAAATAATTTAATAAAAAATAATAAATTTAACGTATTTTAATTAATTTTTAAAACAATTTTAATTAATTAAGACGTCAAATATTTAGTTGATATTACAGCCACCAGGGTGCGTACAATTAATATTTTTCCCCTATAGGATCCGATACATCAATGTTAGGTTAGTTTCGAAGCACTTGATGCAGTTCAAGAGATTACCGATAGGTGGCGCCACCGTACTAGAAAGCTTAATAAATTGCTTTATTCCCGATACAAACCGTGAATTACAATAATGGAGTAATTTTTTAGCTTCTTCCGAAGCAGTGATTAAATACTATAAAATGCGCACACCTTATGGAAGTGTTGTAAATAGCTGGTGTAGTTCTAAAGATAATCAGTAGATAGCGTTAGAGTCAAAACTCAACAAAATTGTTGACAGTTTTATTTAAAATAAATTGCACAACAGATTTTACAGTAATTTTACTATATTATTATCTGTAATGGTGATTCGGAATGACAAATTCATAAGTTGAAGAAATACTAAAAACAATTCAAAGGAAATACAAAAATTCCCCATTAAAAAAGAGTTTTTCCAAATAATTTATGTACAACTTTTGAACAGACAGAAGAAAATATTAAGTTATTAATATGTTAAAGAATTTTGACTAAATAATCTTGTGGGGATTCCCCACCCCCCAATGAAGTTCTGGTTACGCCACTGGGTCTGAGCAAAATTTTCGAGACTGTTTCAGTCATGGTATTCCATGCCCCCCAAACCCCTCAGCCCCCCGCAAAACTTTAATAATTAATTATTTGTGTTTTTTCGTAACAAATTTTTGCATTTCACCTCAAAACTAGTAGTAAGCATTTTTATTTTTGATGTTTTTAAATTTCAAAAAATCGCATAGGGCACTATGCGATTAGGTCATATTATAATCTATGATAAAAAGTACAAAATAGAAATGCCCTTAAATGAATAATGAAAATTGTCAAAAAAAATCTCCTGCGGCTCTTTTTTATGCATTATTCGTCAACCGATGAATCCGATGCATTGCTCAAGGTTAAGCCACGCCCATTCTGACTTTGTAAGATTGAAAGAACTATCGATTTCAATGCATAATTTTATATTATTGTTACTTCTATCTACGTACACAACATCGAGATTGGAACGTACTGACTGTAAATTAAATTTTATGGGTAAGCTTGCAAGGAAAACTTAGAAGTCGTAAAAGAAAACTTGTGCATTTACAACTTGTTATTCTTAAGCACAATATATTTCCGTTATAAATTTTTGTACTTGTGTCATCAGATACCAAAATATAAATGTGCCATTTTACATTTATGGTTATGAATCGTACACGTTTAAGACATGACATATAGAAATGGTTCCCCGTAACAAAAAGCCTGTGTGTGAGGCCATAAAATTGTAGGTGCGATTCTACACATACGGAAAGATTTCTAGGGGAAATTAAGCTTTTTCATTTGTTTACAAAATTTGTGTTTTGTTTTCGCTTTTTTTGTGCTGTCTTAATTCAATTAAATATTTATAACTTCTGTAAAAATGGATAGATTTTTAAATTTTTGGTTTTATTGTATATGAAATTGTATAGCCTAAAATAAATTATTTTATCGATTTTACTCTAAAACTCGTAAATTTTAAGATAATTTAGATCAAACAAGTGATTAGAAGTTGTGCGTGTTGATCATACTTTTTATTACCTTGCTTTGCTCAAATGGTGATAACTTCTACAAAAGTTAACTAATTTTTAAGTTTCATGACTCATTAGAAAGAAAATTGATGGTGTTTAAAAAATTTTCTTCCGAAATTTTTTCTCACGGGGCACAGTTTCTGAGATATTTCATACTCGCACTAAAGTTAACGAAAGCTCAATTTTATCGAATTATTAGATAGTAAATTGTTTTATCTAAAAATATGTGTTTTTCCCAAACTTTTTTATTGAGCGCGTACTTTCCGAGATATTTTATGTCAAAATTACTGATGTTCGAATAATACGGAAAATTTAATTACTTAAAATATTAAAACTTACTCTACAACAGGCAAAACAGTCGCTATTCCATATCAGACATTTTGGTCGAAGTTAAGTACCTACTTCGGTTTTATTATTTATTACAATTATTCGCTCCGACAGCAATAACTTCTTCAAAATTTATCCGATTTTAAATTTTATTATCCTGTTAAGTATAAAATTGTTCAAACTAAACTAATTTTCTTTACAAACTTTCCTCGTAAGTGCACAGTTTCTGAGATATTTCATATTTTCAAATTGTTCGAAGTTGATCCCGCTGGTTTTATTATAGCTTAATTTTCAAAACTAAATATACTTTGTCCATAAATTTTTGTTCTATTTGCCATTATTGTGTTGTCGTGATTGTCAGATAGATTGTATGTTATCGACTAGGCCAGCCAGGCGATATTAATTTTATTATACATAGTAAATTGTCAAATCTGCTCCACTGTAACCATAGACACTACAGATTAACCAATGTTTAATTCTCTTGCTCTAATAAATAGCAAACTGTTAAGGGTAAAATATTTAGTAATATTAATTTTTAGCCAGCTGCGCCGTTTTTTAGTTATTTTACATCCAACATTCGGTTTGATATAAATTGGAATTTGCTCAATTTTTTTTTAAATTAAAACGGGGAAGTCTTAACCAAGACACCACCAGCCCATAAACGGAATTCTTTTCGAGATATTTGATAGTAAGGTCGTCGCTATTTATTTTCCACTATTAAATAAACTTTTAATTATAATTGATTACTTTAATTTGCTCATATGGTTGTAATTGTTATAAAAGTCAACCAATTTCTAATTTTCTTAAGTTATTGGATAGAAAATTACTTTAATTAAAAATTGAGTATTTGTACATTTTTTGTCAAATGGCGCAATTTTCGAGATATCTGATGTAAAAAGTACAATTTCGTTTAATTAACTTAAACAGTAATAACTTTTACAAAACCTAAACTAATATTTAATTTTCTTCCGTTAGTTTAGAAAATTGGCTAACTATATGAAGTTAAAGAGAAACACATTTCATTTTTAAGTGCAGTTCTCCTGAGATAAATTTCATCAGAGATGCAGTTTGACGTTATACGGCATGTTTTTATCATTCATTACCTTAATTCGCTCAAATTGCTGTAACTTGTACAAAAATGGACCAATTTTTAATTTTCTTAACTCACATGAAAGTAAATTGCTTGAGGCAAAAACAATATTTTCTCACAGTTTTCTTTCAAGAGTATACTTTTTTAGACATTTGGTATTAAACACACAATTTGATCTTTGGATCGTTGATGTTTATTTATTTTTAAGTGAAATTTTATTTAATAGTGATTATTGTGCACGTAGGTTAGTGTGAGGTCGATGGAGTTAAACTGTGGACGTGATAGTTGTGAGCTAGAATCTCAGTCCCTCCAGAATTATTTTTGCAGAGGTGCGAATATTAATTACGTTATTCCCCTCAATGTGCTGTATCTTTTACAAAAATTAACTAATTTTTAATTTTGTTTTTTTATTCGATAGAAAATTACCACAGTTAAAAAATTTGATATTACAGTTTTTTTCTTAAAACTGATACTTTTTTTTAGATATTTAGTGCTAAATATAGAAATTCAAATTTAAAATTAATGAACTCAAATAATTATAAGATTTTTAAAAATTAATTAATTTTTAATTTTCTTCAGTTACTAAATAGGATAGAGTTAAAGAACAAAAAATTACCTCAATTTATTTTTTGTCTAGTGTATTGTTCTTGAGTTATTTCATAAAACGTGCAGCTTAAGATAAAACACTGTTTTTATTGTCAATTTCCTTAAGTTGCTCAATTAGCTGGAACTTGCACAAAAATTAACCAATTTTTAAATTTTTTCTTTTTTTTGAATATAAAATTAGTTCAGTTAAGAAATTTTATTTCATGGATTTTTTCTTAAAGCGCATAATTTTTGAGATATTTCATGTTAAGTATAACATTTCGGCATTTGATTTAATAAATTAATTTAATCAAAACTTTCACAAAAATTATTCAATTTTAAATTTTCTTCAGGTAGTTGATAGAATGCAGCTAAAGAACAAAACATTGCCGTCAGATATTTTTTATCAAGTGTCCTGTTCCTGAGATATTTCATAAAACGCGCAGCTCAAGATCAAACACTGTTTTTCAATTTCTTTAATTTGCTCAATTAGCTATAACTTTTACAAAAATTAACGAATTTTTAATTTTATTTTTTTATTCAATAGAAAATTATTGCAGTTAAAACATTTTATTTCTTGGATTTTTTCTTAAAGCGCATAATCTTTAAGATATTTAATGTTAAATATAAAATTTCGATATTTAAATTAATTCATTCATATAATCATAACTTTCACAAAAATTATTCAATTTTAAATTTTCTTCAAGTAGTTGATAGAATACAATTAAGGAACGAAAAATTGACTATATATTTTTTGTCAAGTGTCCTGTTCCTGAGTTATTTCATAAGAAATACAGCTTAATATTAAATATTGTTTTTATTATTATTAATTTGCTCAATTCGCCGTAGTTTCGACAAAAATTAACCAATTTTTAATTTTCTGGTCTTATAAGATGACAAATTACTTGCCCTAAAGAATTAATGTCCTAAAATATTTTTATAAAACGCACCCTATTTGAGATATTTAACACTAAACAAATAATTTGTTCGAAAAATCATTATGATTACCATCGATCACTAAAATCTGTAAATATTCCCAAAAATTATCCGATTTAGAATTTTCAGTACTTAGTTAAATGAAAATCGTTATATAATAAAATTTCCCTAAAATTTTTTTTCATTTCTGTGATATTCCATATCAAAGATGTAGTTCGAAGTTGAGCACATTGAATTTATTATTACTTCTCTTAATTCACTCAAATAGTCGTAACTTTTACAGAAGTTATTCAATTTCTGATTTTTTTTATGTATTGTATAAATAATTGTACAAGCTAAAAATTTGTTTACTTTATAATTTAACCTAAAACCAAATTTCGTAGAAGTAATTCAACATCAAACACACCGTTTGTAGGTGGCCTATTTTTCTTATTTTTATTATTACATCAGCGGTACTTATCACAACAAATTTATGTATTATTTTTTGATATTTTCGTTAGAGGGTATTTCTTTTTCTCATTTTCAGTTTGCGTAGTTACGCTTAACCTGCTAATAAAAAATGTTTTTATGATCATAAAAGCAAACAATTTTGTTTTTCTTTTCATGAACATCAACAACAAATCGCATCGATTTGTTCCTGTTATTTATTTTATCCAGCTAAATTCGTAGAATTTAATTTAGAAATAAAAAAATATATTAAGGGTGCGGATTGCTATTAAATTTGCGATCGAATGGTACGTCTGGTAACTATGGATTTGTTAAATGAAAAGAAGATTATGGTTTGTAACGAACAACGTCTAAATTAAAAGCTGAGTTCAAAGCAGCAAAAAGGGCGCGATCCTCGGAATTGGATGAGGAGAATAAAGCAGCATCTAACTAATTTAGTATTTGATTTAGGGCTTTATCAAGTATAAAACGGATAATGAAAACTTTTTAGACACTACAGATTCTAATCATTTTATAATTTTGCATAAGTTAACTAAATGAAAAAGTTATTGTAGCGGAAGCGCAATTTATTATTCAAAGTTCTTAATTCGTTTTGGCCTGAAGTAGACAGAATTAAAATTTAAGGAATTTTTACTCGTTATTATTATTCTTTTGTGAATATCAAAAAATTAATTACGTAATAAGGTGGTGCTTTCGAGGTGTAGCTTTTAAAAACTCCCATAAGTGGAAATTTTTTCTTTTCATTGTTACAAAACTGCGGACCTTATCATGCAAATTTCATCTTGGCAAGATTTTTAAATTTGTTTTTTAATTAAATTTTACTGAAACTTTCAGTGTTATTACGTTAGTTGACATATGTAACTATCAGAGACGGAATCAGAAAACTATGGAAGTGCACGCGATGTTTTTAATAAAACGAGGAATCCAGGATTTAAAATAAACAGACTTCAACTGTTAAATATGATGAAACAATCTAACTACAAGAGATGCAACCACCCATACAGCAATGTTTTGGACGTTGCATATGGGTGATTGTGACGGTGGCCGTGCGCATGGCATTCACAGTTGGCAACTACCTAAAATCTTCTAATCTAAAACCTCACCACGAATCGCGATCCCGAGGTTTCGCCGTCTAGGCATTTCTTCGAAATTCATGGTTGATGCGCGTTTCAATCGCCTGGTTGCTCGGGATGCTTGAAATTGCGCATCCCGTTCGTCCTATTCCTTGGTCTACATGATGACTGTTATGAAGGCTTCACTTTCTAGCATCTTGAAGACCAGGTTGTCGGGGGAAGAGGCTCTCCGAAGCGCAGCGACGCCGCTACCCGCTCACGCTCCCATCTTCAACAGCGGAAGATGGTGTGGGCCACGATGTCCTCTTCGGCGCAACAGCATGTCGGAGAATTCAGCTTCTTGAAGCGATAGAGATAATCTTTGAAGCACCCATAGCTTGCGGGGCTGCTGCACGTCTTCCCGCAGTTACAATTCTTTGTAACAAAATCTTTCCTCACTATCTCTAATGAGAAGATAGCTCGAAACAGATAATGTCCACGCAGAAGGAAAAACCATCTACTTTAATTTGCGTGGGGCCCTGATCTTGGGTATAAACTAGCTCATTAATAGCGGCGGCGAAGGCCGTGGGTCGTGTCAAAGGAACGCCCCGGAGAAACTCAAGGAAACAGCTTTGCTAACACACAAAAATAAAATCAACAATAAGATGTTCGTTGTCGGAAGGCGACGAGATAAGCGATGTCGGATGTAACGTGTATTAGCCGACCAGAACCAGTACAGTGGCATCAACATTGCCACCAAGAATCACTCCCCAAAAATCAACCAACGGAACGTTCGAGTGGTCATATAAAAAAAATCCCACAAAGATGGAACCACATCGAACTTCCAACGATAAAATCAAACGGTAGCGACCTCGATGAAATGCAGCACCCTGTACATAGGTCGCACATCGCAGCCTTCATAAAAAAGAAACATAAAACGTAGGAATTCCAAAGCCATTGCATTTGACCAACGCCGTTCGATGTTACCTAATGTAAATTAAATGCACAAGTAAAACTCAATTAACAAAACATAATATTATAATATAATTAATTAGTTATCAAAAGGTAAAGCTTAAACATTGGCATTATAATCCACGTATGCGAACGTCGGATTAGATTATTTGTAATCACGTCGAGCAGAAAGGTGAAACCTGCGACTTATCGATTATCTCGGCCAAACGTTCTAATAAAAATGCAAGACAAAAGAAAACCTATTTAACAAGACATCACAAAAAAACATGAATCAGCCAAGGGCAAATTCAATCGTCATCGAACTCCAGGTGTTCGGAGCAAAATTGGCCAAGTCGATTAGCGAGTATCTGTGAAGCAATTAGCACAAATTAAGTGACTTACCAATGTGAACGAAATCCAATCTTTCACAGAAAGTATTGACAATGGGGGTCCGACAAAAAAAATATAGTACGGGAAACAACCACCATCCTTCAACAACGAATTTTAAAATCCCCTACTGGGTTTGGAAAGCAAACAATATTCCAAAATCATTCGCATTGTTGGACGGTAATTCTCACAAAATCGTAACCATATCTTGTAAAATTCGGAACCAAAACCCCTTAATCACTTCACAGCACATCAAAAATCGACCTTCTCGTTCGAGAGTTCACCCATGACTCCCTTTCATACTAGCATGCGCGAGTCTAATTTCTGTCAATCACGCTCGCTATACAGGGCGTCACGAAAGATGTTGCTAGATGTAATTAGTTGAATTTAAGTAAATTCAAAGTTGCTGCGAAACGAAAAAAATTTCGTAACATCTTCCCTGAGCTTCCTGGCATCCATTTCGTGTGACGCCAGGATTCTTCCAGGTGCTCCTCCATGCTCTTCTACTTCCGCGTGTTCCGTCGTGAGGTGGAATCCTTCTTTAATCACATGAACCAAACCCCCTTCTCCGTCCTAAGCTAATAAAAACCCTTTTCCATTCTACACCACTAGAACATCTTTCAATCATCCTCCTCCTCCGACCCCAACAAACTTTCGCAGTAATATAAATTCTATCTTCATCTTAACGCTTTAAGTGTATTAAATATAATTTTTATGTATTTTTAGATCAAACTAAACCCTCCGCCCATTTCGTTTGAACCAATTAAGGGCCTCTTAACTAATGGGGCATTTTAGTTCCGATAACGTAGTTTTTAGTCTATAATTCGCTTCATTTGTTTTAGAAATAATTATTATTAAAGCAGATTGAGGAGCACACGATAATTCTCTAAAGAATAATTTTTTTGTTAATTTTCCTACTTTAGTTGCTTTCAATAAATTAGAATTATTTACGATTAGCGTCACTAATAAAATGACTTACATAGGCAAAATCTATGTTAAATTATAAAACTGTTTTTACGCCTTTTTAAAAAATTAACCAATCACGAAAGAGGTGTAATTTACGCCCCCCCCCCCTCGCCCATTTCGTTTGAACCAATTAAGGGCTTCTTATCTAATGAGGGATTTTAGTCCCAATAACATATTTCTTCGTCTATAACTCGCTTAATTTCAGCTCTACGGAGAATTCTTAGGAGATCAAAATTAAAGAGCACAGAATTCTCTACTAAATGAAGTTTTTTCTAAATTTACCTACGGCATACTAATCTTGAAATAAAATTTCCAAGAATTGAAATTGGAAAAATGTTTTTAAATAATTCATAATTCGCATAAATTTTTACATGTCACCGTCGTCATCTGGAGTAACTCATGAAACATTTATTTTGTATCTAATTTTGTGTTCTTTAATTTTTGTTTAAATGAAAATGTTCTATAAAACTAAAATTAAGCGAAATTGGGGGAGTAGCCGACCGGGGATTTTTGAGAGTTCATTCGAAGGGGAGTTCATTCGAATACACATGTCTGATCCGAGTTGCTTAGATTATTCATAAAGAAGCTACGTTACTTCGGCAATTTAAACAAGTCGATAAGTTAGGGAAAGAACAGAAACCACCCGGTACAAGTTCCAGCGCCAAATTATCGGGAAGTCCCCGGCACTTGCGCGTCTATGATAGTTCAGACTTAAATAAATTTATTCGTCAGCGTAAGAAGTTCACATTGTTACACAAGGGTTCCTCATGACTTTTCATCGACATGAATAAAACAAGTAAGAAAAGTAAAAAGGGTTTGAAAATTCCCAAAAAATTTGCAATAATTTCCAATCTAGAAACTTCCGAAGCTTCCGGTTCGATCGTTCGATTGAATGGAATTATTTTTATTATAATAAATTAATTTTTTATATCCGTCCATTACAATTCCAACTTTCTCAAACATTTTTATATTGCAAACACGCTTAACGTAAAATTCGATTCAGAATACATAAGTCACGTTTAACAAATGCAGAAAAGCTCTCGCAGAGGTCACAACTTTCCTCCAACAACAAAAAGCTCGTGGTGCTTGACATTAGTAGATGGAAAATTTTGGTCGTAATTTTTTTAAATCGTTGATTTTCGAATAAAAAAGCAATAACAATATTTTTCCTTGACATTGGAACGACTTCGCACACAAAACATCCAAGATGGACGAACCTCGGAGAAACTTCATACTTTCCCTCCATTTTCATAACGCGAAATTATTGAAAGTATTTGTGTGTTACCGAGTTGGAAATTTAATTTCCTCTCAATATAAATGAACAAATTCTACTTGGCATGGTTTTAGTTGTACGTACAATAATTTTAAAGCGAGCGTGACATGAGGATGAACAACAATGCAATTTCGTTCGCGTTAGTGCATTGAGTTGTTTTTGAAGTTTTTTTTTTGCTTTTTATATTTCAAAAAAGCTTATTTTTAGGATTGTGCTAACGACACATGACAGTTTTACAGTGTGTACGCTTATCACAGACACAATAATTCAGACAAAAAATAGGAAAAAACACTTTCGGTCCGCATGCACGTTGTACACATATTTTTTGTTTTTTTGAGCAATTTTTAATTATTACTTTTGTTGCAGGCCAAGCGGAAACAAGGACGCACACACGTCATCCGCACTCCGGAAATACACATCACCGCTCGATTCGAGCTGACAGCCGTACGACTAATCTCAGTTATGAAAGCAGTAATAATCTGGATCGTAAGCAGTTCATTCAAGTTTATTCCGAACAGCACGTCAAATTGACACTCGACTGTGCCGTCAACATTAACTTTAGTACCAGCATTTGGTTAAAAGATGGCCAAATCGTTCAAACGATACTTAAAGACAATATTAACAATAAACGCGTTAGTGGGCATAGGTTTTTAGTGGACAGTGGTGGGAACTTGTTGATAGACAATGTGAGGCTCGAGGATGACGGAAGGTGGCAGTGCGAAGCAGAAGACGCTTTAGGTTTTGTGGTCACTGGGAAACCACTCCAACTTACCGTTCTAGGTAAGTGTTTAAATTTTGTAACGTTTCAGAAACGTGTCGGTTACGTTTCATTTTTAGCTCGGGCGCCACTTCCATCATTGGAAGAATTCATGCCGGTTTTAATTAAATATGAAATTGATTTTCGTATTCGAGTAATTATGAATTCTATTCTAAGGAAAAATTTAAGTTGCGTTTCATTTAGGGCCATTTTTGATTGCTTAGCGACCTTAGTGGAATTAGTCTTTTTATTATTGTAGTTATATGGGAACTTTTGGTTGCTTTGCGACCAATCTTTGAAACAAAATCTGTCCTCACTATCTCTAACGAGAAGGTAGCTCAGAACAGATAATGTCCACGCAGAAAATAAATTCTACTTTTATTTGCGTGGGGCCCTGATGTTAGGTATAAACCAGCTCGTTAATAGCGGCGGCAAGGCCGTGGGTCGTGTCAAATGAACGCCCCGGAGAAAATCAAGGAAACAGCTTTGCTAACACACTAAAATAAAATCAACAATAAGATATTCGTTGTCGGAAGGCGATAAGATAAGCGATGTCGGATGTAAAGTGCATTAGCCGACCAGAACCAGTACAGTGGCAACTACATTGCCACCAAGAATCACTCCCCAAAATTAATCAACGGAACGTTCGAGTGGTCATTAAAAAATCCCACAAACGGTGGAACCACAATCGAACTTCCAACAATAAAATCAAACGGAAGCGACCTCGATGAAATGCAACACCCTGTACATTGGTCGCACATCGCTGCCTTCTTAAAAAAACATAAAACTAAAAATAAACACACAAAAAAATATCGAACATAAAATTTCAAATACAAGATTTGAACTTAAGTCGACCACTTCGGAAATCCTTTGCCAATGCATTTGACCAACGCTGCTTGATGTTTCCTAGTGAAAATAATGCACAGTTCAAATCCAATTAAGACAAATATTAATTAATAATTTCAAAACACGAAATTCAAACATTAGCATTAAAATTCACGCCTGCGGCGTAAAAGATAAGATAGCCTCTAATCACGTTGAAACAGAAATGCAAAACCTGCAAACCAACGATGATCTCGTCAAAAACGTTCGAATCAAAAATGCAAGACAAAGGAAAAACCAAAATGTTAAAACAATAAAAAACAATAATTAGCACAATAAAATAAAAGGAAAGCGAAATGATACGTTTCACCTGCGACTTCTGGTCAGGTCCGCTACCCCAAAAATTCCGGAACGGAAGGAGCCTCGGTGCTCGAGAATTGAATCAGCGGAAATCAACAGGATCCCCAAACTACAGTGGGTGGTTGATCTTCCAAATCAAACTTGGTTCTACTAACACTTCATCGATGCACTCGAAAAACACAACCATTCGGCTCGACAGCCCTGACCAGAGTCTCTTATTGCGCCGATTCCAATGCTTTTCTTATCCCAATCTCTCTTCCCAGTTCGACCGTTAGATGGAGCGAGAAGTGCCAATAAATAATTATTGGGAACGAATTTAAATGGCAAAAAATTCGTTACATCTTTTCAGTAAGATAAGATTTTTGGTTGTTCAGTGATTTAATACGCGATTTTGGTTGCTTAGATAAAGCTTTTCGTTGGTTAGCCATCAACTTTATCTGACAAACTCAAGAAGGCAAAGTTTGGCGTTGGAGCACTTTATTGATAGTCACAAGATACAGACAACCCGAATATTTGAAATCTACTTGTTTGCCTGATTTACAAAACGAAAATGAATAACATAAGGTTAGTTTTATCTATCGGGCGCAACGGTGGTCGTTAGTTGAAGTAAGCTATGTGACACCTTCCTGGTGACAGCAAGGGCGCCACATTAAAAACAGAAAAGACTTACCAGAAGACTTCTGATAATAATTCCCTTCAAGTGCTACATGACTAAAGGTGGCTAAAGGTAATTACCTCAGATAAACGGAAAATCAATAGGTGAGTGTACATTTAACTACTGCATACTACAGAATGTGATGTATTTTTTCTAAATTTCATTGGTTAAAATAATCAAACTTAGTTTGGTAATTTACAATATTTCCCATGCAATGGAAACCAAGCAATTAAGATATTCCAATAATCCCTCTCTGTGCGGCCTTCAGGCCACACAACTTATTCAATTAAGCACTAGACAGCTATAGGAGACCGGAGGACTGTTAAAATTTATCAGCTGTACGGCTTCAATACGCTACAGAATTTCATATGAGATAAGTAAAAGAAGGCTAAAGAAATCAATCAATTACATTCTATACTTATGATAATAAATCCTCTCAGTGCGGCCTTTAGGCCGAACAACCTTGGCAATCAAGTACTACATGGCTTAAGGTACCCGGACGGACCATTAAAATTTATCAGCTTGACGGCTTACGAAATTGGTTCGAAATTTTGAATAAATGTGTATTTAAGTGCTCTAACAGGTTTGGTGACAGCTGGCCCTGAGACACTTGGCCCTGCGACAACTCGCCTCGGACAACTGACCCTAGCGACAACTGGCCCTGGCGACAACTGGCCCTTTCGACAACTGGCCCTAGCGACAATTGGCCTTATGACTACTGGACTACTGGCCAGAAGCCAAATATTGCATTTCTATGAGAACTTTTACTTAAACCAAATTTTATGAGTAACCGGTAAATCCACCTCTTCGCGGAAGATCCACCTCTTTGCAGCAGATTTAACTTTACGCGGAGATTTGTTTGTTTTTCATTTGTTTTCTAAAGAAATATCAGTATAACTAACACTAACCTAACGGCAGATCCACCTCTTCGCGCCAGATCCACCTCTTTGCGGCAGATTTAACTTTACGCGGAGATTTGTTTGTTTTAATTTGTCTTCTAAAGAAATATCAAAAACTAACACTAACCTAACGGCAGATCCACCTCTTCGCGGAAGATCCACCTTTATTTATTTAACCAGAAGCTAAATATTATATTTCTGTGAGAACTTTTACTAAAACCAAATTTTATGAGTTACCGGTAAATAATATGAAGTTAATTTGCATCTTTAAATTTTAAGGTGTTAAGTCGCAAAAAACGCAAAACGCAATAATCAAGTTATAATAATCAAGAGGCAAAGTAGATTACTTTCCGATACTCACAATATATAATATTCTGCAAATTGATACAGACTGAGGCCAGTAGTCACAAGGCCAGTTGTCGCTAGGGCCAGTTGTCGCAAGGGCCAGTTGCCGCCAAAGCCAGTTGTCGCCAGGGCCAGTTGTCGCCAAGGCCAGTTGTCGCTAGGGTCAGTTGTCCGAGGCGAGTTGTCGCAGGGCCAAGTGTCTTAGGGCCAGCTGTCGGTACACGCTCTAACAATCCTTCGAAAATCGCTTTAAAATCCCCCTGCCGGCTTTCTTCCTAATTAGGGATTTTCGTTTTAGTTTTGCTAAAGTAGCTTTCCATCTATATCGCGCTTAATTTCCGTTGTATGGAAAATTCTTATCAGAAAATTTTCTAGAAAACAGAGTTGTTTTTCTACATTTTATGAAAATAAATTCAGGAAAACCGAAAATGGGTTTACTTCAAAAAGTTGCAGATATTCTTATATGTCATCTTCGCCATCTGCTGTGAATTTTGTAAAATGTGTTACGTAAAGAATTTTATGCACTTCAATTTTGGTCTGATTTTTATTTTCTCGAGTTATGGGCGAAAATTGACGTTAGATGAACTAAAATCCCCACTTGGAGTGAAGTCAATACAAAAATATAATGACCAAATTTTTTTAACCTAAAAGTTGTCCTTGTCTGGTTTAGTATTGGTTTCATTCATTCGCCATTAGGGGTCTAATCTTCTTTTGGATTTCTTTTCTTCTATGACCGTGCTTTGGAAGGCATCCTCCATCGACTGCGTAATGCTTAATAATCTACACCTGTAAGTCGTTAAAGTGATAATCTATTGGGCGTCCTTAGCTCAAAGAGGGGATTATTTCCGATGGATCCTGCTGGATCAAGTCAAGCAGGACTGCCGGAGGGTCCTGAATCATTCAGGTAACGATTCCTTTGCGAAATTATGACCTGGCAAGTTAGCACTCATTGCACGGATGTTCTCCGAAGGGTAATCCATGAACCAGCCTTAGATAAAAGCAGATCTAGGATTGTAAACCTTGTAGTAGATAAACTATACCGGATCTGCCCCACTTTCTTGAGTCCTGTTTTTAAATTTGCCCACTTTGATGGATTCAGATTGTTGTTAACATAACGAAGTCTTTAGGAACGGTTTTGAATTATTCTAAATTAATTTATTCATAAACGTTATAAAAAGTTCACCTTCTAATAAATAGATTTATTTTTTACAGAATTTATTAGTGAAAAGGCTTAAACACACAAGAAAACATTTAAAGAGTGCACGACGTTAAACTTGAAAATTTCGTCGTAAAACTTGCGTATCATTTTCTATTTTGTTTTATAATCCTAAAGATATTCACAAGATCCCTCAGGAACAAAAATTCTGTCATTCCCAGCAATTTCTAAAAATATTTTGTTGATCTTGTAGATTTTCCATTTCTTATTTGAAGTTTTATAAATTTTTGATGAAAATATCAAGCCAAGCACTTTCGTGGTTTATTTTTCAAAAATTGTAAAATTTAGAAAGTTTTCGACTCAAGAACTAATTAAATTAATTTTAAAGTGGAGTACTAATGGGGATGTCGCTTTGTTGACATTAAAAAGTTCTACCCTTGTAAATTTGTTAGGTCGAAAGCAACCCGGTTTTAATAACTCGTAATAATTTTTATTGCGGGGCAATTTATTGAAATTACCCGGATGATTACGAATTGCGGTGTTAAATTTTTTGAGTTATAAGCAAGAAAATGTAATTTTTTAGAACGAAATCTGTGGTGGTAACCAAGTCAATAGAAAAAGACGACGAATGCTTCATGAATATAAAATAGCAAGTCACACACAGGAAAACCAAATTTTTCATTACATTTGTCGCAAATGGAAAGCCAACTCTTATGCTACCCCTACTTGAGAAAATTCGTCATCTGTTTGAAGCAATTTTAATTAAATTAAGGATACGAGCTGTTCGATTAACGTACGCGGGATCGTCCGGAAATTTTTGCACGCCTGCTAAACGTCCACCTCAATTTCAAGTATCCCTAATAATTGATAAATCAGATTTAACTTTTAGTGTAACGGCAAATTTCCCAAGCGATTTTCCCCTCGACACACACAAACACCAACTTTAACAACCCGAGTTTGTTTCAAAACTAAAGCGACCTTTTAAAAACATGTACGTAATAATCAAAAAAGCTTCTTTCACTTTAAAAGCAATAAAATTTATGCCGGGGAAAGAATTTTGTAAAATAAAGAGCGCATACCGACTCAATAAAATTTACCTACCTACGCCTGCCGAAGAATATTTAAATTCCTCTTTAAAATTATTTGTTTACAAAAAAAGTCAAAAACCTTTATATTTTGCTTAAAAATAAAATTAGGCAGCTTGAAAAACTTTGATTAAAAGATGTCCGCTAATTAAGTTTAAATCTGTCAGCGAGGATTAAATTAAATCTATTGTGAATGGAATTCTAATAAATTTGTAATTATAAGTGAAAATTGTGGGGTGAATAATTAACTAGAGCAGGTCAATTAATAAAGCAATACAATAAAAGAATTATAAAATGCGACGAGTAAATTAAACCAGTCAATATAAGGGATTATTGGTTAGGGAGGGTGATTTCAATACTCAAATTTTATTTTCAAACAATTGGAATTTAAATAAAATATTACAACCGTAACATAATACTGCCATACAAATAGTTATTTTGTGGACTCCTATTTGGCGTCATCCCTTCCGAAATCCATCGCAAAACGTACCCTATTTCAATCAATAGAAAGGATTGAAAATTGTAATATAGAGGGGCTGTAATCTAAAAGATTAAAACGTTCAAACAGTCGACTGCCAAGGCGTTGCACAGATGAGCCCCTGTGCCACCCCGTCGAACCAAGTAACCCTGAAAGAAGAAAGCAGTTCTGACCATGAAATATCTCCAAAATTAACCCTAAGGCTTGACGTGTCAGAAACGCTGCTCTTAAAGTGATGGCATGCCAGGCGCTATCAGCAGTTGTCTCTAATGTTTTGTTCTGACTTCGACACTTCACTTCAATTTTGAAAAACGGAGACGTAATAGTCAACCATAAAGTAGGCCAAGATAGCATACATCCCCCAGTCCCTTGCTTATGAAAGCTGTAATGATGTATTTGATTTAAATATCGCGCGCTAGCAAAATAAAATTAATGGCAACAAGGCGGATATGGATAGCTGTTAGCGGGAAGACGAGTTAATAAGTCAAAGAAATGCAGAAGAATGCGAACAATAATTACGGTCTACATTTATGATGACAATCCCTCTCAGTGCGGCCTTCGTTGGCAATCGCTTGATGGTTATATAACACTGTTTTCGTTAAATTTATCCAATGAATTATCAGAAACTAGTTGATTAAAGATCTTCGCCCCAATCTCAAGAACGATGAACCTTTTAGCTTTACGGAATGGGGCTCCATCCATATCTCTTTTATCTGTCATACATTTACATGTCGACTAATTAATTACTATACGGTCATGCGGCCTCCCGGCCGCCATCATAACATGTTGTAGTACTTCTATTGAAATTCTTTTAACCTGAAATAAAATAAATATTACATTACCTGATCATATTGAAGTTTCAATGTTATGAAAGCCACTAATTGTTTGGAGTTAAATTTTGAATGACTTTTGTGACGTCATTCCTGTCTAAAGTAATTACCAAATATCCAAGTTTACGAATTAAATTTTGCATGCTTGTTTGAAACTTACAGAAATCAACTACGCTATTAGCATAATGTAATTATTAAGCTATAAACTTAACTTTAACCAAATATTAGTTGGTTAAAAATTTTATTCGGTTTGGAAACGTAGTAGCGAGTAGTGCAATTAAACATCGAACATCGCGTGGGGCAATTTTTTTTATCAAGAAAGGTTTTATGTGACGATTAAGATGAAGGGGCTCTGAAAATCAGTTTCTAGAAACACCCGTCAGTTTCCTGACTAATCTCAGTCATGTAATCTAGTTTGCATTCACTTCGTAGGTCACTTCTACCTAACTTCAAGTTATTATCAGACTAACTTAATTTTCTTCCTTTACAAATTTCATAATTAAAATCCGGTAACCTCAGCGTAAATAACTTCCAGTTCAGCATTAAAATGCAAATTTTTATGACGACACAAAATTACCGACCAACTAAGTAAGTATTAAGTTTTATTTTGTTCGGTTAAGTTTTACTTAAAAGTTTTATTTGCCGCTAAGATAATTAAAATAAGCCATATCTCAATTGTCGGGATTGTTTAGAATTCAAACAAAGACATTCACGCCGATTCAATATTGACTAAACCCAAACTCGATCGAACAACTTTACAAGTTTTAGAGAAGCTTTAATCTCAAACACATATAAATGATTTTGTAATTAAAGAATCCTTAAGTTTACTCTTAACATAGTCACTTCTTGTACGCCTTTATAATTAAACAAGCTCGCTTTGTTTGATTTGTTTCGAAATGTTAAATTTTCGAGATTTGCCGGAGAAGGCAATTAGAGCAAGGAAACCGCTAATTAATTTTAATTCTTTATTGCAATTTTTGTACAGAACAGATATTCTCTTTTTTTCTAACTTAAGGATAAAATTCAAGAGTATGAAATTAAAACGAGGTAATAACTCAATGTTAATCTAACTGGGTATTTAATTGAGAACCCGTCAGGTGCAACTGCATTAATATACCATTATAAACAATCTCGGGTATTACTTAATCTGACGAAAATTTTTCAAGAATAAGCCCTTGTTAATTGGAGGACTAATGGTTCAGTTTGTGGGGATTCAGTGGGAGGAGAAACTTTTTTACAGAAATGAAACGCATGGAAGGAAGTTGAAATCCTAGAAGACGAAAATAATACGGAAACTTGTCAACAGGTGAAATATTCCCAACTTCAAGTGCAAATAAAAAGTAGGTAAAAGCTACACTTAAGATCTCCTCAACACATACAGTTTCTCCAGAACTGGGATTTCCCTATGTTGGTTTCGTAGTAAGGCTAAAACACAAATTTACGTATAATCATCTGCCAGCAAATCGCCTGATCAGCGTTTGCTGGGGGGGGGGATTCCATACCCCCAGATCCCCCGGTCTCTACAGCCCCCAATTTATTAGAACTTCGTTTAAATATATCAATCCTAAAATCAAAATAAATTCCGGCTCAAACAGCTTCTTGAAAACCAGGATTTCGCGATTTTTTATTTGCAGTAAGGCTAAAATACAAATTTATGGATAATAATCAGTGGCCAAGTTTCTATTATTTTATAGTAATCTGAGCAAATGGAATTTGTAAAGGTGCTACTCCCCTTACTATTTTTATCAAAAATTACATCCTGCTGACCGGGGAGTCTGGGGGGTATGGAATACCCCACAGCGCAATTAAATAACTGATTACATAAATCCAAAAAAATAGTTCCGCCATTCCCATGCTAATTTTTTAGCTCCCTTCCCTATTCTCAGATCTCCGCTAACCATAAAACGCAAAAACAAAGCAATTTTCTAGTCACTACTGAAACTTGAATTGGGGATCAATCGTCTAATCGCTTCCTCAAACAAAATTTAAGGCTTGAGCTTAACCTCAGAAAGGACTCGGACGTAAAGAAAGAAACTTGTTTCCGTTCGTTCCTTTAGATTTTCTGTGTTAGTCTGGTGGTTCCTTTAGATCTTTACAATTTTTATACCTTCTAATTTTCAGTATGTAAATAATTCTATAAGTTGGTCTTCTGTTCTAAGAACGTTGTGCTGTACATTCCGTTAGGAATTTCTAGTTCAACACAACTATTTTCATATTAAATTTTGTTCTGCGGAAGAATTTATCGGGCATTTCACCGAGGTGATCTGAAATCACTGTATAATCATTTAATAGCTTATAATTTTTCATGGGCTGAATTCCCTAAAAATCGAGCTGATTTCAAAATCTCTCTGAGCTCTGAAGGCTGGTACCCGAGTTGAGATACGCAACTGGCACGCTGAGGCAGACGTGGGAATCACCCAATTCGGCCCAGAATTTAGGGCACCACAACCAAAATAGCCCTCCAAGGCACCCGCTCTCAGTAATCGCAGTTCATTTTGTCCCAAAGCAGAAATCAGACTGATCAGGCCTCCCGACGCCACAGGCGCGAAGTTTCACGGTGACTGCCAATAAGAGGCTTGCACCCCCGGCATTGGCCGACCTATTACGGGTTATGTGAATTCGCTTAACCCTTACGGAATTACCTTCCCGTAGAAACGCGAATCTCTCCGCTTCAGGGGGGGCCTTCCGTAGATTTCTATCATCCGTAGCCATGAAAAAGCTCTGCATGGACTCCATGCTCCTTATGGCCGGAACATCTCGAACCTTTCGCTGCGCCTCTAAACACCTGCATCTCTTCCATGAACACCATACTGCATATTTTGCAGTGTCTCGTACACAGGCACTCGCGGACTGCGGTTTACTACTTCTTGTACGTATGCCAGATTCATTGTCTCACTCCAGATGCCTGCGTCATGGATCATATCCCCTGAGAGCGCATCCTTCAACAACATCTGGATGATTTTCTTATCTCTTCTGATGCCTGATCAGCGTTTGCTGGGGGGTATTCCATACCCCCCAGACCCCCTGGTCTCTACAACCACCAATTTCTTAAAACTTAGTTTATATCAATCCTAACAGCTTTTGAAAACCAGGATTCGGCGAAGTGGGATTTGTAGTAAGGCTAAAGGGTCATTCACATCCACGTAACGTACGTTCCGGACATAGAATACGTAACGTAAGGAAAGTTGAAATGCATTGTTTCAAATGGCACCATTCACATTCGAAAAAACATGGGAGACATAACGTAACGTAACAAAAAGTTCGTTCAACTTCAACTTTTACGTTATGTTTTTTATGTTCGACCAATGGAGATGCTTACATTTTATTAGGCAACACCCCTTTTACTGTATTTTCAATTTTAAGGTTAAGTCACTAAAATTAATGCTGTCAAACTGTCAACCGATAGCCAATGCAAATACAGGTGCCCGTGCTTTTCGTTTCTATGGAAACATAGTAAAAACATAGTAAACTAAGTGGATGTGAATGGCAAATAAAAAACTACGTTTTCTACGTTACGTATTCTATGTCCGGAACGTACGTTACGTGGATGTGAATGACGCTTAAAACACAAATTTATGTAGGACAATCAGTGGCTATGTTTCCATTACTTTATAGTATGCCAAGCAAAAGGAATTCGTAAAGCTGCTGCTCCCCTTAATTTTTTTATTAAAAATTACGCCTTAAACATTTTACCACCTGATAACTATTTGCTACTTTTTTTATGATTAAACTTCTCAGAGGGGGGGGGATTATAGAATACTCTTTGTGTAACGGTGCACAAGAAAGTTTGATTACGTCAGATAAGAGTCCCTAACCATCTAAGAAGCTCTTTGTTTAAAAAACAGATGAATTATTTATGCAATCAATTGTTTGATTGCGCTGGGGGGTTTCCCTTACCCCCCAGACCCCCCGGTCGCTGCAGCCCTCAATTTTTTGGAACTTTATTTATATTAGACCTGAAATGTGTTTAATAAATTTAGATCATTTCATCGTTTATTTATTTTCGATGTAAGAAAATTGATTTGGTGGGGGGGGGGGGACTTAGCCGATCCAAATATTATAATTATTCTCGCAACTTCTCTAGAACGAGAACTCACCGATGTTTGGTTTTGCAGTAAGAATAAACCACAAATTTATGTATATCATCCATTGTTACATTTGGATTATTGCAGATCTCTCATCTCTCATGATGGGGGGGGTCTGGGGGGTATGGAAAACCCCCCAGGTCGGATATGTGCCTAATTGTCAATTCCAATTCTATCATACTCCCATCTAGGTATCATAAAATACCTTTTAACGTTTTATCATCTGATAATTATTTGCTGCTTTGTTTTATGGCTAGGGAACTTCTCAGGGAGGGGGGATTATGGAATGCCCTCTGGAATGTTTGATTACGTGAGCCAACAGTCGCAAACCATCTCAAGAGCTGTTTGTAGAAAAATGGATAAATTATTTATGCAATCAATTATTTAATTGCACTGGGGGGTATTCCATATCCCCCAGACCCCCCGGTCAGTGCAACCGTCAATTTTTTGGAACTTCATTTATATTAGACCTGCAATTTGTGTGACAAATTTAGATAATTTCATCGCTTAATTATTTTCGATGTTTGAAAATTGATAGGGGGGGGGGTGTAGTCTGTCCGAATATTATAATTATTCTCGCAACTTCTCTAGAACTAGAACTCACCGATGTTGGTTTTTCAGTAAGACTAAAACACAAATTTATGTATAATCCATGGTTACATTTGCATTATTACAGAACTCTCCTTAATCGCTCCATTAAAAATTTCACCCTGCTGCCCGGGGGGTCTGGGGGTATGGAATACCCCCCCAGCCCAATTAAATAATTGATTGCATAAATAATTTCTTTCCTTGTCTACAAACAGCTCCTGCAAAAAACCCCCAGATCGGGTAGGTGCATAATTGTCAATTCCATTTCTATCATACTCCTATCTAGGTATCATAAAATATCTTTTAACGTTTTAGCATCTGATAATTATTTGCTGGTTTGTTTTATGGCTAGGGAACTTCTCAGGGAGGGGGGATTATGGAATGCCCTCTGGAATGTTTGATTACGTGAGACAACAGTCCCAAACCATCCAAGGAGCTGTTTGTAGAAAGAATGAATGAATTATTTATGCAATCAATTATTTGATTGCACTGGGGGGTATTCCATACCCCCCAGATCCCCCGGTCTGTGCAGCAGTCAGTTTTTAGAACTTCATTTATATCAGTCCTAAACATTGCTTAACAATTTTAGATCATTTAATTGTTTATTTATTTTCGATGTTTGAAAATGTATGGGGGTGGGGCGAGGTTACCCCTTAGTCTGACTTGAATGTTGGTTTTACAGTAAGGCTAAAACACAAACTTTATTTGTAATCGTCAGGTACGTTTTAAATATTTAAAACAAACTGTTTCTCCTTAATCATTTTATTGAAAATTATATCGTACCTCGCTAACCGATGGGGAATAGGGGGTATGGAATACCCCCTGCGCAATTAAATAACTGATTGCATAAATGCAATTAAATAATTCACCAATTTTTTCTAACAGCCAGCTTTTCTTTGATGGTTTGCGGCTGTTGTCGCACCTTTAACCAAAGAGTATTCCATAATCGCTCCTTCCCCCATTCTCAAAACCTCGCTAACCATAAAAAGTCAAAATAAAGCAATTTTCTAGGTAGTGCAACTTGAATCAGGGATCAATCTTTTAATCGATTTCTCAAACAAAATTGAGACGATAAATGTTAAGCATTCCATAGCAGAGGGCGTCACTTATTACCCAGTGCCGTGGGTTATCGAAGTAGTAATAGGTGCTCGTATTTAGTTTCATTTTATAATTTTGATATTTTGTAGACGGGAATCTTGAAGCTTCTTGAGCTTGGGGTAACTTATACAAAAATTCAAATGCATCGAGGAAAATATTATACTCACTCCTTCATTGATAAGGTAATAAAAATATAAAACACTGCATGTCTTGCGCTTCGCTCTCAAAACTTTTCTTCGAAAACGTAGCAAAATTTAGCACCACCAGTTGTTACAAAAAATGATATTCACGTAATATAAAAAAGTGACTTTAAAAATAAACCAAAAATTATTTTATTTATCAAAAGTTTTAACTTATTTCGGCAACAACTGTTGGGTACTCCAACTGAGCTTAACCATCCAATTGATAAGCAGAACGTGCAACCCGAAAGTTAAAGTGGGTTTCATCTATTCCTCTTGGTACGAATACAGATTGCGTTATCCTACATGCATGTTTAAAAAAAATTTAAACCGTAACATTTTGAACATCGCAGAAATTTTAATAAAAATTTATGTAGTTCTCACTGAAAGGGTTGTTAGCGCTTTAAAAATGCAAATTGCTCTAAACGTAAGCTACACGAGAGGGCACTTTTAATTTTTAAGGTTTTATTTACCGAATAAGCACCGACCGTCTTAAAAAAATTCATCCATTTTCATTAGGGTTTAACTTCTGTTATTTCTTTATTTTTTATGCCGAGAACTTGCAGCTTTGTTCAATTACGCTCTTAGAGCAGGTCACTTGAAAAATATGTTCATAGCATATTTTTTGCACGTCCTAATTAATAGATTCTCCGTGAGATTTTAAATGAGATACAATTAAGGAACCTCTTTGATATTATTTTATGCGTTCGTGTAAAACTAAGCGAGCGGGACTTTGAAGTTTCCAGTTGCGTAATTACGGGAGCGACTTAAAAATTGACCGCCTCCCGAAAAGCAGAGGAGCGCCGTCAGATTGGACACTTGTCCAAATCGGATGTACAAAGCATTAAGGAAGCTGGTTACTTAGACGGGTCATAAAGTCGCAACATCCTAAAATTGCTTCCTTCCTCCATAAAGGGTGTTTAACCGCGGAGCACTTAATACACTCAAAGGCATAAATTCTATTAGTTTACGTTATTGTTATTTATTGTGTGTCGCGGGGTTTAATTTACACGATTTGAAATTGCTTCCGAATTACGTTTCAAGATTGGTCGAGCAAAAGTAACGCGGAGAACTTTGCGCTCGCGAATCGCTCTCGCAACGCTTTTTTACATTTTTATTTGAAGGTTATGTGGCCGCAAAAAGAAATAAAAAAGTAAGGGGAAAAAACAAATGAATAAAAATACGTTCGATTTTAAATGTTTCAATCAAACTTTTTTCGACTATATTTCAGATGTGTTTATTTCACTCGGATAAATTCTGATTTCCCCAAACTTTCAGCTCAACTTTCAGACCTAATCTAGTGAAATGTTCCGATATCTTTGCAATATCGACGCTTCAATTCATTCCATATTTCTGTAACACTTAATGCGACCGGATATCCCCAATATCCTTTTACTTTGCGTCAATAGAGGTCTTTTTGCCTAAAATATTTGCGCGTTTCACTCGAAAAGCTTAAATGTCGATGTCGCAAAACAAGGGAATTTACATCGGACACCCAAAATCTGTCGACTCGAAGCGCGTGACGCCATGCTGCATAATTATGCGTATTAAGAGAACTCGGAACATTTAATGGGATCGCAGTTTATCCATGTTTGTTACGTAGCTCAAAATGTTAGTTTCGTAATCTAGTGACGGTCGGGAGGAGTAAGGTTCAGGTGGATAATTTACGCCGTCCGTCGCGTCCTTTCTATTATTGCATCATCACGCACGTAGTACTAATATATATATATATATGTATGTGTGTTGTACGAACTGACCCCCTAATGTCGCTGTATTATGTTTATGGCAGTTACATAACTAATTGATTAAATTGGATCTCTGCACAACCAACATAATTTATATTGTCTATAATTCACTTAGAATTTAATTAGCAAACCCGCTATAAACAACGGCCATTATTACACACCACCAAAAACAATTATGCATCTCGGTGTGTGAATCTTAAACCAAACGTGCTCTATTATTTGTGGAAGTAATTAGGAATCATTTTCACGGGAGATAAGTTACACTGAAATGCTCGTCATTATTACACTACGTTGTCTCTCTATCTCTCTCTCGTGCACAGAGTTTACTATACAATGGGCCGATTCGGCATTGCCCCAATTCGCACGATGATTAATTTCTTTTACAACTGCGAAGACGGCCCGGGACTCGCAAAGTACGTAGAATATAGCGGCAAACGTAACCGCACTTTAGTGACCTATATCATAAATGCATCTGAAAAAACTAACGCCGCACTGTGGGATACATTGACGAAAACCTGGCCAAAGCCTAAAAAGTTTTATGTAGGGATTTGTAGAGAGGTTATGGGCGCATTTATTAGTAAAACTGGAAGCTTTAAATTTAAACACCAGCGGGTGTACAACAGTTCAAAGTTGATCTTAGTTAGTTTGGAACGTACGAAAAAATTACTCAGTCGTATTGTAAAGTGAACAACTTTTTAAATAAGTGTCACATTTTAATTCTGAAGCATTGAAGATAATCCTGTAGGCATGTAGAATATTCTATTATTTTTAAAAAGTCAAAATTTAGGGTTCAACTTGTTGAAAAACTGTGTTATTCGGTCATCCACCTATAACAATGGATATTAAGGGCCGGCTGTTTTCAACTAATTAAAAAGTTCGTGTTTAGGTATTTACTGGATTACTTCAAAAGAACAATCCTTCGGCTTCAGAATGAGCAATTTTAGCGGATTAAGGTTTTTTCATTAAACTGATTAATTTTTTTTTAATTCTAGAAGGACAACTGAAGGAAAATAATATTTAGCTAAATTAAAAATTTTGGAAAAAGGTAATTCCTAAAATTGCTGTTAAAAATTTTCAGAATTGGGGAAAGCTGATTTTATTTCCAAAAAAGGGTGGGATTTTACTGGATTAAAATTCTTGCAATATGCAAGGACGAATTTCCAAATTACAAATATTTTTCTGGATTATCTTGTAGTTTTTCTGTAACTTTTCTTAAGAAAATTTTCACTTAAATTTAGTGTTCTTGAAGAAAATAGATATATTTCCAAAATTACTCTTTAAAATAATCCAAAAAAGATTTTAAAAATTTAAGGATTTGCAAACGCTGAATTTCTTTCCAAAAGAACGGATTTAATTGGATTAAAATTCTTTTAATATGCAAGGACAAATTTCCAAATTACAAATATTTTTCTGGATTATCCTGTAGTATTTCTGTAACTTTTCTTAAGAGAATTTTCACCTAAATTTAGTGTTCTTGAGGAAAATTGATAAACCTCTAGAATTATTCTTTAAAGTAATCCAAAAGATTTCAAAAACTTTCAGGATTTGCAAACGCTGATTGTTTAATTTAAAATTAAACAGGTTTTTGTGTGTCGTTTCCAACCACCCTGTATATAAGTAAATTAAGCAAAAAACGCATAATTGTATCAACCTACTTAAAGAAGTGCTAATAAAGCAAAAATGCCTTCATCGCACTTTTAGTAGGTCAATTAAAATGTAATTCATTTCCGTACTGTAAGCATATCATAGTTCAAAACATTTATGGTCAATTTATGCACTGATGTAACGGAATATAACGTAACGTAGTGAGGTAATGTTAGAGATGGGCTTACATTTCATTCTACGTTACGTTATATTCCGTTACATCAGTGCATAAATTGACCATTACTCATCAGGTCAATTAACTTTAAAATATTAAGTAGGTAAAATTAAAATCATAGTCATCATCAGGTCAATAACTTTAATTTAAAATATAGAATTAAAATGTGATAATTTAGCAATAAGTTTTGTATAAATTAATAGTGTATGTAAACTTAATAAAATCAGTATCATTTAAACTTACAATTTGAGTGTTACTCACATCACATAAGTTAGGAAGGGTACTTCTTGCCACCTTCTCCTAATTTATTCACTGATTTACTTTGCCAAAAGATGAACTTAACTGGATTATAATTCCTACAATATGCGAGGACGAATTTCCAAATTACTAATATTTTTCTGGATTATACTGTAGTTCTTCTGTAACTTTTTTTAAGAAAATTTTCCCCTGAATTTTGTCATCTTGATGAAAATAACTTTTTACCAATTTCAAAATTAAAATAATTTTTCTGCATTAAAATTTTCCACAATCTTTGGAAATCTCTTAGAGAACATTTTTAAAAAATTTATGAAGAACAAAACTATATAACTAAATGATTCAATCTTTATTACGTTGATTTTGGCTAATTTTTACTTCACATCATTAATAACAGACAAACAATACAATCTCGTTGATCCACTCTGCGCGTCACATTAAATTTTCAAAATATCTTGTCCAATCGAGTACAGGTAAATATAAAAACGTATCCCCACAATACATTCTTTAATAATTTCAACAGTTTTGTAGTATTCACTTCCACAGGTCAACACAATTATGAGTCAGCACAAATGCGGTATTGATTTCTCTTAAAAAGTTATCAGTTCGGAGTTGGAATTAAAATTCGCAAGTTTCCTCAAGTTAGCATTTGATTTTCTCAATATACTGGCTACGAATTATTGTTGAATTACTTTTGCTTGAAAAGTTCGGGTTCAAACCAGCAGGAGTTTATTTTTACACTTTATTATTTTTATGCCATTTAATATTCCCTAATTAATGTATTATTTTTCTTTGCTGTACGAAAGAACACACCGTACCGCAAGTTTAGTTCGGAAAATGTTGTGCTAAGTAGGTTGGTCCCGTCGCTATATTGTGCGAGAAAATTATTAAACTTATGGAAGTCAAATAATAATTTTAAAAATTGCGGTATGAAATAATCACGAAACGGTGACAAAGAGATTGTGACAGTTAAATGAGCTAAAAAAAGCTGCTTTTCTCGTGATACCCCTTTACTTAGGGGAAATTCGTGCAGATCATAGTTTTCCTCCGCGAAAGGTCTGGGGACGTCAGCTTAATTATGCAACAGTTAAGAACGGAAATTATGGTGGAATCCAATCTACCATAAGAGAAACGATTAAAAATCTATATTACTTATCGATAACCGTCGTTAAAATAAAAACGATACACTAATGGCCAAGGAAATTATTAACATACGGGATGAACTCAAAAATATTCGACTGACGTAGCAGCTCCTTCACTACAACAGTTTCAAATATTTACGAGTTCACCCTGTAGTTTAATTATTTCAGTTCAAGTTTTCATCACATCGTGGCCTACGGACTGGGAATTGTGTCTCGGAAACTGTTTAAATTTAACCATTTAATAATTTTCCAATGAAAATTACCTAGCACTTAAGGAAGCACGTAAACAAATATCTAACTTAATTTTAAAAGAAAAGGAATATTCTACATTTAGATATGGTATTGTTCGTAATCGTAATTAATATTATTGCGTACAAAATAGCTATTACAATTTGTAATTGTAGCTTTTTTGTTCTTAATAGTATGAAGATTTCATTTCATATCTACCAAGAAAAACAACGAATGAAATTAACGAAGAATACTAAACTATTAGGTACTTATATTGTCACGATTATTTCGTGACGGGATTTTTTATGCATTTTAGATTAAAAAGGGCTCGAACTTTAACATAATTTATTTACACACCTTATAATTTATATTTACATACGCCTTACACTAATACTTAAAATTAATTCTTACATTATTAATTGGGGGTGAAATTTTCTTATGGGCACCATTATCAATTGGGGGTGAAGCCTTCTAACACATCGTAACTAACTTCTTAACTGAACCTCACACTTTCAACTCCCATACCTGACTGTCTGACCTCCGTTCAATTACCCTTTAAGAAAACTTGGAAACTTTTCCATCAACTCTATTTTTCACTATGTAATCATTTCCGGTGTATTGCCTTTTACTCGTAATGGCATTATTGTTAAGGCGACTCGTGTACTAATATTTTTATTATTCTTATTTTATTATAAATGTGACAATATTATTTTACTATCATGTCTTCCTTTATAAGTCAATTCTTCAACAAAACATAATTTATTAAAACTTCAATCGAATATTGTATACATACCTACAACTTTTCCATTTTAATTTTTGTATTGTTAAAACTCTCTCTCTCCAGTCGCATCCTCATGACTGAGGAATCGTGATCCAAATGGCTCATTCGCAGCTGCCCACCATGCTTTTCCATTTTTGCCGGTCTTCTGCATCTCTTAGTGTTGCCTGTAGGGGTCGCTTGGTTATGCTTTTTATTTGATCAATCCATCTACTGGGTGATCTACCTCTAGGTCTTTTACCCTCTACCTTGCCCTGAACTACCAACTTTTCCAGGTTTGACCCGTCTCTACGCATCACGTGTCCAAAATATTGCAGGATGCGTCGTCGGCATATGGTTGACAATCTGTCCTTTATTTTCAGCTCCTGCAATATCGACACGTTTGTTCTTTTTGCTGTCCATGGGATTCTCAACATTCGCCTCCAGCACCACATCTCAAATGCGTCAATGCGACGACCGTCTGCCATTTTGATGGTCCATGACTCTACGCCTTACAAGAAAATTGAGAAGATTAGGGTTTTAACTAGATGAATCTTGGTATTCAAAGTAATTTGCCCGTCGATCCATACTTTCCTCAATTTTGTCATGGCTCCGCGTGCCATTGCCGTGCGTCTCCTGATTTCTCTTTCCGACCCCCCGTCACCGTCCAACAAAGAACCAAGATATAGGAACTCGTTCACCACTTCCACTTGCGGTAGTCGATTTCCCGTTGTTATAGTGCTACCTCTATCGATAATCATAAGTTTAGTTTTTTCTAAGTTCATCGTTAAGCCTAGGGCTTCACTCTCTTTAATAACCAATTGTAGCATCTCGGCGAGTTCGTCTTCATCGTTGGCCAGCAACGTGGTATCATCAGCGTATCTCAGATTTGTTATTCTTCTTCCACCGATCGACACGCCCCCCTGATATTCACCTAGAGCCCTTCTCATGATGTATTCACCATACGCGTTAAAAAGCCTAGGGGATAGAATGCAACCCTGTCGCACTCCCTTCTGTGCTTTAAAAGGTTTCGATTCCTTGTCATTTAGTTTTACAATTGCCTCATTGTTCTTATATAAACTCTGTATGATTGCTATCAGATGATCTGGAACACCCATCTCCTTTAGTACCCGCCATAGCTTGTCCCAACGTACACAATCGAAGGCTTTTTTATAGTCTATAAAACAGAGGAGCATGGGAATATTGAACTCACGAGATTTTTCTATCAGTTGTCGCATATTAAATATTTGATCTCTAGTTCCCCTCCCCTTTATGAAGCCTGCCTGTTCAGGTGGAATCTGGTAGTCCAGATATGTCTGCAGCCTTTGGTCTATTATATACGCAGAAGTATTTTGCTTGCATGACACATCAGTGAGATTGTTCGGTAGTTTTGACACTTTCTTGTACAGCCCTTCTTGTGAAGTGGTATAAAAACTGAACTCGTCCAGTCACTAGGCCATTGTCCCGTTCTCCAAACTTTGTTGCAAATGTTTAAAAGTATCCGAACCCCATCATCTCCCACTGCCTTTAGCATCTCGGCGGATACCTCGTCATTCCCATAAGCCTTGTCGGTTTTCAGACGTCGTATGGCATACTCGATTTCATTTTTCATGATATCTGGCTCCTTCTCGTCTCGTTTAAAGCAAAACTTCATACTATGGTCATCTTTCCTGTCTTGATCGATATATAGCTCCTCACAGTATTGTCTCCATCGTTCCAGTACATCTTTGTCTTCCCTCAGTAGTCTGCCACATTTATCTTCTATCACCAGCGTTTTCGGCTTGAAAGTTCGTGTTAGCGTTTTCACTTTGTCAAACAGATCTCGAGTGGCGTGTGTATTGTGGTGATCTTCGATTTCTCTGCATATCTTGCCAATGTACTCGTTTTTATCACATCTACACTCCTTCTGTATTTGCTTGCAAAGCCGGGTGTATATCTCTTTCTGCTCTGTGGATATCGGTCCTTGTTTCCGTAACTCTTTTCGCTTTTCAATCAAGGCCAGCGTCTTTTGTGTAATCCATATTTTGTTCTTTCTTCCTCTTGTCGCGCTTGCTGGTCTCTCTTGAACTTCCCTTACTGTTTCTGTGATAGCGCACTTCAGACTTTTCCATTCTTGGTCAGGACTATTTTGATGTTTATTTTCACTTTGCGTTTTAAGTAGTTTGGGCTTAATCTTTGCCTCAAATTCTTGAATCTCCTGCAGTGAGAGCTTGTTAACTCTATTAGATCGCTTCAAATTTTTTTTGTTTTATTCTGAAATCCGCCGTCAGCAACTTGTGATCAGATCCACAGTCGGCCCCAGGGTATGTCTTGCTGTTCAGGACAGACGATTTCCAACGCGAGTGAGTCATAATATAGTCTATTTGATTTCTATATCTATCTCCCGGTGACTTCCATGTATACAGTCGCCTGTTGTGGTGCCGAAAGTACGTGTTGGCTATACTCAAACTGAGCGCCTGACAGAACTGTAGCATTCGTTCCCCCCGCTAATTTCTCTCACCCAGGCCAAAGCGTCCTACCACATTTCTTAGGTGGTCGTCGTTATCTGTGATTCCAATTTTTGCGTTTAGGTCTCCTTGAATGATGGTAATATCGTTTGTTGGTAATTCTCTTATTGTATTTTCCAGTTGATTGTAAAAATCATCTATTTCGTCATCTCCTGCCTGTGATGTTGGTGCATACACTTGTATTATATTAACATTGAAGGGGTCCGATCTAAATTTAATTGTCATGATTCTATCATTAATGGGATTGTATCCCATTACTGCATCTCTGTTAATCTTCGGCACTATAAAAGCTACACCATTACGGCTGGTATCAGGATTTCCCGAGAAGTATACGCAGTTCCCTGATCTTGTGGTGAAATGCCCAGACCCTTTCCAGTGCGTCTCCGCTAGTCCTAGCAAACTTAGTTCATGAGCATCCATTTCTTTTTCAACAATATACAACTTTCCCGTTTGCAGGAGGCCTCTCACATTCCAAGCACCCACTCTAATTCCTTTTCTAATCAACACCCTACATCCTCTGATGTCGCTCAAAGCAGTCCCCCCCGGAGATCCGATCGGGGGACTATTTAAAACTCCGGAACATTTTACATTGAACGAAACCATTTGAATTCTCTTGGGAATAAATAAATGAAGATGGTTTCCCGTTGCCTTTCTTCATGTTTTTCTGTTAGGGTTGTCTCCCTTAGCCAGAGGGTCCCAGTTTAAGCGCCGGGAACTCGCTTTTCGTCCTTTTCCGTTAGCGTTACCCGGAGTTCACCACGTGGAGGTGGAATAGGACTTGCTAGCAGAGCTCGAAGATCTTGAAGAGTAAGCATTACTCAGGGTTTTATTGATACACACTTCCTGGCAAGGTGTGCATCCCCCGAGACCTGTTGCTAGCCATTGAACTCCATTTTCAATGGAATTGAATTGTTAAAACTAATCGTAGTTTATTTCTAACAAATAAAATCCTAGCTATATGAACACCAGAACTTAATTTATTATTTAACTACAAATCAAGTTTTAAAATCATTCAATAAATACGAAGGCATAAAATTTATATCAGATGTAATTGTAATATTATAATACTTCATAATATTGAAATTACAATTTTTCATTATGTATAACATCATTGTCGTAGTAACCAATAATACACATAATAATAATTATAAGGTTCTTCAATAGAACGGACAGCACAAGAATATGATGAAATATTACCAAAACGAAAAAATGATATTCCCACAATTTGTGATAAATATCTACGAATCGAAATATATATTCTAGATTCTAGGTAGATGAAACTACTGCTATTTACTGTATTTGTTGAATTTGTTTTTGATATACTGTAATAACTAATAAACCTTGCAATCATGATTCAGTGCGGCCTTTCGGCCGCACGCCTTAGATAATCATTTCCTAGTTGGTTAATGGCGACCGGTTGGCCTTTAAACCGGTTAAGCAACTGTCCCTGGGAATAAAATACTACTGGCATTAATAAATTAATATAGGCAAGGTCGATTTTCCATCATCCTGAAATGGTGATATTTTTTAATGGTTAACGTAATAGTTAATAATCATTTGCAGATTTGTAAGGTTTTGATTTGTAAATACGTTGCAATACTGTTAAATTTTAACGGTTTGTTTTCCACAATTTTATGTTCTTTGGTCGTAGCAATATCAATGTTAAGGTTGTAGCAAGATCATAGTGTAATTCGGAAAAATGTTTAAATTTTTGAAATTTGTGAAAATTAGTTTTTAATTGAATAAAATTTTCTATTTTCGTCAAGAAATATTCGAAATATTGAATTCGAAAGAAAATTTTGCTGAGAAAAGTTGTAGCAAAACCATAGTGTAATTCAGAAAAATGATAAAATTTTTGAAATTCGTGAAAATTAGTTTTTAATTGAATAAAATTTTCTATTTTCCTCAAGAAATATTCGAAATACTGAATTTAGAGGAAAAAGTTGCTGAGAAAAGTTGTAGCAAAACCATAGTGCAATTCAGAAAAATGATTAAAATTTAAAATTTGTGAAAATTGGTTTGAACAATTTTAAAAAATTTCCGGTCTTCCTCAAGAAATATATAATATCTATAGGCGAGTGTTTACGGTCGTATCCGTTTCTCGCATCTTATCCTCCAAGCCTCTCTATCGGTCCAATCTCCATCTTCCAAATTTCTGGATTTCATAGCCTCCTCCACCTCCTTTGCCCAAGTTTTGCTGGTTTTCCTCGTTTTCTTCTATAGTCCGGAGTCCAATTTCATATTTTCTTCGGCCATCTCTGATTGCTCATTCTTTGGACGTGGCCAAACCACCTCAATCTCTTGACCTCAATTGTGTCTATTATTGAGCCTTCTGCCTTCATCCTTTGCCGGATTACGTCATTTCTTATATGTTCAAGTTTGGATATATACCACAACTACGTCTCAAAAAATCCATCTCTAAGGCTTTTAACTTGTTCTTATTCCCATTGCTCACTACCCAAACTTCAGCCCCATACGTTGCTATACTTTCGATTATTGCTTTATAAATCATTTTCTTGGTCTTGTTTGTTATTTTATCGTTCCATAGTAATGAGTTCATCTGCCTTATTGCTCTGCGACCCTGTCCGATTTTATTGACTACCTCTTGATTACTGTTTCCCGTATTAAAGAATGTAACTCCCAGATATTTAAAGCTCTTCGTATGTTTTACAATATCTGTCTCGACATAAAGGTCTTCTCCCTCTTCACCAACTACCAAGTATTCGGTTTTTTGATATTTATAACCAATCCCCATTTTATATACTCTTCTGAAAGCTTTCTCAACATATAGCTAGCGTCAAACTCATCATTAGCCAAGACGACCTGATCATCCGCAAAGAACCAAGTATACAGTGTTTTGTTATTTACCTGTAGGCCCATATTGCTGCACTTCCTTGTCCACTCTTTTAGAGCTTCGTTCAAATATATTCTAAATAATGTCGGCGCTAAACAGCAGCCCTGTCGTAGTCCCTTAGTCACCTGGAATTCTTCAGATATACCTTTCCCCATCTTTATTCTACTGGCACAGCCTGTATACAGCTACTACAGAAATACTATTAGAAATACTCAAGAAATACTATTCGAAATTCTAAATTTAGAGGAAAATGTTGCTGAGAAAAGTTGTAGCAAAACCATAGTGCAATTCAGAAAAATGTTTAAAATTTTAAAATTCGTGAAAATTAGTTTGAATAATTTTAAAAAATTTCCTGTGTTCCTCAAGAAATATTCGAAATACTGAATTTAGAGGAAAAATTTGCTGCGAAAAGTTGTAGCAAAACCATCGTGCAATTCAGAAAAATGTTTGAAATTTTAAAATTCGTGAAAATTAGTTTGAAGAATTTTAAAAAATTACTTGTGATCCTCAAAATATATTCGAAATACTGAAATTAGAGGAAAAATTTGCTGCGAAAAGTTGTAGCAAAACCATAGTGCAATTCAGAAAAATGTTTGAAATTTTAAAATTTGTGAAAATTAGTTTTTAATCGAATAAAATTTTCTATTTCCTCAAGAAATATTCGAAATACAGAATTCGGAGGAAAATTTTGCTGAGAAAGGTTGTAGCAAAACCATAGTGTAATTCAGAAAAATGTTTAAATTTTTGAAATTCGTGAAAATTAGTTTTTAATTGAATAGAATTTTCTATTTTCCTCAAGAAATATTCGAAATACTGAATTTAGAGAATAATAATTTAGCATAATTTAGTTGTCTTGAAATTTAAAATAAATAAAAATTCCGGAAATTCCGGAAATTTCCAGTCGAAGACCTGCTTTTTCAGCATTATTATAAAAATTATTTAACCCAAATCAGCATAAATTGATAAAATTGCGATGATTTTTTTTTCATAACAGTAGTTATGAAAGAAAATCATCGAAAACTTTAGCTTTATTTTTTAATTAATATTTGCTGCTAAACAGACGCGGGAGTTGAGAAAAAAATTTAGGTAACAAAAATTGTAGCAGAACTTGGTCGCAATTTAAATAAGTTTTGGATATTCGTGAAAATTTAATTTCGACAGATGAATTTTTCCTAAAACATAAATTTCCGACACTTGCACGTGGAAATTCCGGAAATTTTCAGTCGAAGACCTGCTGTTATTAATGTTTTCAAGCATTATTATAAAATATATCAAAAGAGGGTCCTGTGCACCGTGTAATTGAATTGATCTGGGTAATTGGCGAATATTGAGCAGATTAAAGAGGTCTAATTGATTTGGATGTGATATTTGGAGATCTAAAAGACAACAGAAATAGGCAACTTGTTGGTGGAATGCAAATTAATCCGAGTAAGACAACGGAAAGAAAACACGTAACCGGAAAATATTTTTGAGGTTAACTTATAAGTATCCTTTGAGTTGAATATATTGTAATACGACTGCCTCCTAGAAGTCGATTCGGGTGCTCGTATTGACGCAAAAGAATTGGATTCAGTAGGTATAACCAAGAATTGATATCGATAAATATTTTTTTGAAAGAGGTCAAGTTGTGTAAATTGGGTTGCCTACACGAGCAGAAAAATAGAGCGGCGAGAAACCATAAAAGAGCGAACAAACGAGGAGCTCGTATATAACCACACAAAGTGCGACCCGAGGAACGAAGCGTCGCGAAACACACGAACGGGATACCAATGAGCAACAGATCCAACAGTGTAGGCTCACTGAGAGAATTTTTAAAAAGGAGAAGAGAAGAACCATTAACAGAAGAAACGAGTGAGGCCGCGATATTCCAGAGGAACAAAAGAACCCCTAAAACACCACCGTTCACAGAAAAAGAAAGCGAAGGTGAAGTAAAGGGAGACAACATGGAAGAATTGAAAAACATGCTAAGCGCGCTAACACTTAGTGTTAACGCAGGTTTCACAGAGAATAAGAAAGAGATCGGGGAACTGAAGCTAAAAATCGATAGAGTAGAGGAACAATGGAGGGCGGAGAGACAGGAACTGAAGAACGAAATTGGGGGACTCGACGACAGAGTCCATAAGCAAGAAATGATAATAAAGGGTCTAGAAACGCAAGTGGAAAGTTTCGAGAAAGACAGAAGAAAGCTAAATATCATCATTAAAGGAATGCATCCCGATCAAGCAATAAACGAAAAACTTATCGAAAAATTCATCAAGAAGGAGATGGAGGTGGAAGTGGTCGATGCGTTCAAAATGGGAAGAGTGCCTGGAAGAGAAGTAATAGTTGCAAAACTGAAGAATGTCAACCAGAAATTGGATGTAATGGCAAATAAGAGGAAACTTAAGGGGACAAGAATATACATAGAAAACGATTTGACACGAAAGGAAAAAGCTATCCAGGATAAAATAGTAGAGAAAGCCAAGGAAGAAGCCAGGAACGGCAAGAAAACAAAAATTGGATACAAAAAGCTACACGTCGAGGGTAAATTGTTCACATGGTGTGATATGGAACACAAGCTCACATCAGCCGAAACAAAAAACTAATCGTGAATTTCGGAGCGAACGGTACGTCTCAACCGGAAGCTCCAAGCACAACAAGTGAGACAGTGGCAACAGTAAGGCAATTCAAAGGGAAGAAGAGAAAACGCAAACAAGATGTAATAAGAGTAGGAACGTGGAATATTAGAACTCTACTAAAACCGGGAAAAGATGCAGAGGTGGCAAACGAGCTGGCGAGGTATAGAGTGGATATAGGTGCGATACAGGAACACAGGTGGAAAGGACATGGCGAAATAACAAAGAAACACTACACCACGTTCTTCTCAGGCGAGCAAAAGCAGGGAAGAAACGGTACAGGATTTATAGTGGCGAATAGTTTGATCGAGAAGGTACTAACATTCAAAGCAATTAACGGAAGACTATCATATCTTAGGGTAAAAGCCAAAACAAATCTATCAATAATAAACGTGTATGCGCCGACAGAAGAGAGTAGTGAGAATGAAAAAGAAGAATTCTACCACAACTTAGAAGAGCTGTGTGACGGCATACCTAAACAGGATCTAATGGTGGTACTGGGCGATTTCAACGCAAAGATATGCAAGGAACACTATGTAAGCTCGGTAGCGGGAAAACAAACAATTCACGAGAAAACGAATAGCAACGGAGAAAAACTATGTAACATGGCTGAAGCATTGAATACAGTAATTTGCAGCACTAAGTTCCCACACAAGAAGATACACAAAATAACATGGGTTTGGCCCGGCGGAGGAAGCGAGGACGGAAACCAAATAGACCACATACTTGTTTCAAAAAAAGGGGAAAGTTTGGTAAAGGATGTGAGAACCTACAGAGGGGCAGAAGCGGATACGGACCACTATCTTGTGATAGCGAAGATAAAGCTAAAGACAATAAAATATATCACATCAGCAACAGCAAAAAAAAAGAATAGCTAAAGAGGAACTCAGTAATGACAAAACAAAGAGACGTTACCAAGAAAAAATCGCAGAAGAACTAGACAAGAAAGAAGAATGCGAGGACATGAATCTGGAAATGAGCAGTACCACATCCAGTATACAATCAAGCGCAAGGGAAACAATAGGCTACAGGAAAACAAAAAATTATAAGGAATGGTACGATGAGGAATGCTCCGAGACTAGCAAGAGAAAAACAGAGAAAAAAATGAAGTGGCTAAAAACTGGAAAGCAAGAGGATCGGGAAGAATACAAACAAATGATAAAAACCGCGAGCACACTATTTGGGCAAAAGAAGAACGAATGGATAATGGAAAAAATGAAGGAAATAGAAACGAGTAATGAAAATAACGGGAAAATTTTTTACCAACTAATAAGAAATGAAAAGCGAGCACATATAATAAGAACAAGAAGCATGAAAGACGAAGAAGGGAAAGTAGAAGGCGACCCTGAAAAAATTAAGCAAATATGGGTAAAACATTTCCAAAAATTGTTTAGCACTCAACAACAGATAGAAGAACACGAACAAAGAGACACGCATAGCGAAGAACAACAAGTATTGGCACCAACCACTGAAGAGATATCAGAAATGATACAAAAAATGAAAAACGGAAAATCACCAGGCAGAGACGAAATAGATATGGAACTCATCAAGTACGGAGGAAATGAGCTCCACGTTAGGATATGCAAACTGGTACAGAGAGTCTGGAAAGAAGAAAAAATGCCTGTAAACTGGAAAGAAAGTGTAATAATTCCACTAAAGAAGAAAGGCGATCCAGAGGTATGCAAGAACTACAGAGGAATAGCCCTGCTTAACTCAACTTACAAGATACTGTCAGCAATGATCCACAAAAAGTTAAAAGAGTACATCAAAAACAAAATAGGCAACTACCAATTCGGCTTTACCGAAGGAAGATCAACGGTGGGTGCAATACACGTACTCAAGCAAACGATCGAAAAAACATGCGAACACAACATAGACTTGCATATTATGTTTATAGATTTTCAACAGGCCTTCGATAAAATAAATAGAGAAGAAATGTACAACGCGATGAAAGAACTGAAAATACCATCCAAGATCATAAGACTGACAAGAATGTCATTAGAAAAAACATCAGTAAGCATAAGAACAACTGTAGGTGAAACGGAATGCTTTGAATCAAATAACGGAGTTAGACAGGGGGACGCCCTGTCGGCTACACTTTTTAATATCGTTCTGGAGAAGGTAATCGCAGGAATGGACACGAGAGGAACATTAGCGACTAGGGAGGGCCAGCTGATAGCCTACGCGGACGATATTCTTATCATGACGAGATCATTAAGAAAATTGGTGGACCTGTTCGAAGATTTGGAAAAAGGAGCAAAACAACTAGGATTGCTGGTGAACTACAACAAAACCAAGTACATTAAATGCAATAAAAACGAAACGCATACCAGAACACCACTACGAATTCACGACAAAGACATAGAGGAAATAGAGAGCTGTAGTTACCTGGGAGTGCATGTAGATAGAAACGGTGGTAGGCAACAGGAAATAAAAAAGAGGATACAAACAGGAAACAGAGCTTTCTATGCAAACAAGGTACTCCTGAAAGATAGCAACCTGAAGAAACTCACTAAAATGAAAATTTATAAAACACTGATACGACCGGTTGTGATGTACGCGGCGGAGACACTGTGTATGACAAAAGCGGAAGCGGAGCAAATGAGAGTGTTTGAAAGGAAAGTGATGAGAACCATCTTAGGGCCCAAAATGGCAGAAAATGGAGAATTGAGAGCACGAATGAACAACGAAATAAACCAGGAACTGGAAGGAGAAGATATAGTAAGGTATGCGAAGTCGCAGAGAATTAGATGGCTGGGCCACATAATGAGAAGCAGCGACAGCTCTCTCGAAAAACAAGTAACGCTATGGAGGCCTGGAGAAGATAGATCAAGAGGCAGGCCCAGAATACGATGGTGGGACCAGGTAACGGACGATCTGAGCAAGATGGGCGAAAGAGACTGGATGACGAAAGTACAGGATAGGCAGAGATGGAGAAGTGTAGTTATGGGGGCTACCACCCATATGTGCTTATAAGTTTATGAGTCATTCGTGAATGTGAGTGGGACACTAAAGCAATGTAGTTGAAATGTATTGAAATATGTATTAAGGGGCCTAATCCTCCTCTAGAAAAGGATATGTAAAATCCCTGAAATGGGATAGCAAAATTCTTAAAGAATGTAATGCTAATAATAATAATAATAATTATAAAAGCCATTTTACAAAAGCCAGCATAAAGTGCGGAATTGTCATTGTTACGAAAAGAAAAGTCATCAAAAAGCATTCAAAATTGCAACTTTTTTTATTTTATTTTCATTAAATAGGAAACCACATAAGGATTGATTATATCGAAGATAATGTTGCTAAGAAAACTAGCAGCAGAAGCTTAGCACAATTCAACAAAACTTTTGGTATTGTAAAATTCATGAAAATTAATTTTTGATGCATGAAAATTCCGGAAAATTTCCCTGAAATATAAATTTTACATAATATCGATTTTGTAGTACACGATTAGTTAAAGTCACAACTTGCAAATTTGTTGTATGGATATCAGTTTGTTAATAAGTTATAAGGTTCGGAGAGGTGAAATTGAGGTTTACCTGATTTCTAAAATTTTGGGAAAACATCAGCTGAAACTTTTAGCAATATTCGAGCTGCAAGCTATGTAAAAGCTTTTCAACGGAACTTGGCTTTTTAATAGGGGCAATTTTGGATGTGGTGACAGTTTTGTTATTCGGTTTTTTGACATAATATATCAAGTAGATAATGTCTTCAATTTCAATAGAAAATCACATGAAAATCTAAATCAAAAAATTTAATGAAAAAAACATGGACATTTTCTAAATACACAAAATACAGAACTATCGTCCAAAAAGTGTGTTTGTTGCTTTAAAATTTAGAAACAAAAAGTCCTTGTTGAAAAACCCATTATATACCGACACCTGAAAATATTTCAAATTGAAAGTCGCACTCACCTCCTTAAGACCTCTCTGTATAAGTTTCAGGCTTCCCACCAGAATTCCAAAATTATTGCGAAGAATAATTTAAATAAACAAATACGAAAGCGTTTCCTTGGAACAAAATCAAACTGATTTGCATTTTATAAAGGTGTGCTAATGAAGCTTTGGGTGCGATTACGAATCGAGAATGAAACTCTTACCGGTTTATTAAAACTTGAAATTTAAAATCCTTGTTTTAAAGTTTAAAAACGTACAGGGTCCCATTAAAAAAGTTATTTTTCCATTGCGTCGCCTTAAAAACCCTACACCGTACGGAAATAAATAAAACGTCACGTAAACACGGGACTAACAAACATCGTACTTTGGAAAACTTAGGAAAACTTTCTTTTAAAACTAATTTAACGAGTTAGAAAGAAGAACAAAGTAAAAGACTTACCTACATTAAGAAACGCTTTTTTAAACCTTTAAATTTTAAATTCCTGTTTTTGATACCTCAATCTTTCGACTCTTAACAGTTTTTAATTTCCTCAACACGAAGTTTGACGTTTTCGTGTTGAGGAAAATTAACAACTACCTATAACACTTTAAATTTTGTTTTATTTTTTTAATATTGCTATAATTGCTGGTGGCGTGCTGGTGATTCATTTCCGCTTCTTATTTACTAATCAAGCGGGGGTATAATTTAAGTGAAAGCTTTTTAATTGGCTTCGATTTTTCTTCATCAACGACAAAAATCGGATGAAATTAATTTCCACCTATGTGTTGAGAAGTTTAGGTGCATAATTTGGATAAATTGATTATTAGCTTTAACACCGCAAAACCAAACCAAATCAAATTATACGCAGGCCAGTGGTGAAACAACCAAAGGGATGCAATAATTTTACGATCCCAAAATAATAGTCAAATGAACTCGCCGCCGCGCACAGTGCCTATTCCATTCCATTTTACAGGATTACTCTTGTTAGATGAACATGTAATTACCATATACCAAATCTAATGAACCCCGTGCTACAGTTTGTAATTATTCCAACAACCTGCATTGCACCCTCCCAAATTACAATTAATATCTTCCTTTACGTCCATTAAGCTTTTTTAATCAAAATTTAATCAATTTTTTGGCTTAATTCCGAAATTAATTAATTGTGGTTTTCATTTTTGTAAATGCAATGTGACGTATACAGGATGGACACTGCAAAACACAAAGTTTTTACTTTTCATGTACCATGTAGCTGAAATTTTATGTTTGCTAAGCTTCTAAATTGCTTTACGTTCGTGTGATCAATAACCCCTCCCCTTACGCTCCATAATTTTTTTCGATTACAAGATACTTCAACTCCTATAGAACAATAATAGTCACAGCAATAAATCTGACCGGCCCCACCTTTAGGTAGATTTATTAAAATTAAAATTTATCATAAATCATAACACTTTTATCAATTTTGCTAAAGAATTCGTATGATTTCTCAAAGAAATCCTGAAAATCCAAATAATTCTTGGGAATAATTTTTTTTTAATTTCCGGCCCCCCTTTCTGATAGAAAAGTTGTTAAATAATACGCTATCGTAACAATAATTTTAACACATCAACGAGAGAAGTCAACTAAATTTTTTTTTAATTTAAAATTATAAGCAATTTCAGTTTTTCTGTGAAATGAATTGGTTTTTGGGGGTTTCAAATAATTTGCTGGACTAAGATACAATCCGCTAAATTTACTATCGGGAAAAGCCTGACTTTTTTTAAACAAAATATTTTGTTTAAAAGGTGCAGGGGGTTTTCAAAAAAACATTTGGAATTTTGCGACATTTTTCTATTTAATTAAATTCATAACTCGAAAGTCGTTGATTTTAGACAATAAAGGGCAAGGATCTACTTTGTAGAGAAGTTCACGTTCTTAAAAAATGTGTTTACCCATTTCCACAAAAAAATTAATATTTTCGATGTTACGGTCTTTTGAAGGTAGAAATTTAAAAATTCCTTTAAAAATACGAATTTTTGATCACCAATTCTTAGTGGAAAATATCGTCTGGGTCTGTAATGCTAAACTAATCCTACCTCTCAATGCGGCCTTTAGGGTATTCCATACCCCCCAGACTCCCCGGTCCCGAATACCCTAACCTATAAAGTTCATTTGATTTTTAATAAAAACATTTTTAACGAAAGGTACCCAGATATGCAAGAAATGGGGGAGGGAAGTATTCCATTAATTATCTAGTTTAGGTGTACCTAGGAGGTATTCCACCTCCCCCCACCCCCCGGTCCCGAATATGCTAACCTATAGAGTTCCTTTGATTTTTATTAATAACATTTTTAACGACAGTTACCCAGAAATGCAAGAAATGGGGGAGCGAAGTATTCCATTAATTATCAAGATTGCGTCTACCTGGGGAGTATTCCATACCCCTCAGACCCCCCGGTAATGGGGGAGGGAAGTATTCCATCAATTATTTAGAGTGCGTGTACCTGGGGGTATTCCATACCCCCATGACCCCGGTCCTGAATATCCTAACCTAGACACTTTCTTTGATTTTCATTAACAACATTTTTAACGGAAGATACCCAAAAATGCAAGAAATGGGGGAGGGAAGTATTCTATTAATTATCTAGAGTGCATGTTCCTGGGGGGCATTCCATACCCCCCCCCCAGACCCCCCGGTCCTGAATATCCTAACCTATACCCTACCTTTGATTTTTATTAACAACATTTTTAACGGAAGATAGTCAGAAATGCAAGAAATGGGGGAGGGAAGTATTCCATTAATTATTTAGAGTGCGTGTACCTGGGGGGTATTCCATACCCCCCATTACCCCCCGGTCCTGAATATCCTAACCTATACACTTTCTTTGATTTTCATTAATAACATTTTTAACGGAAGATACCCAAAAATGCAAGAAATGGGGGAGGGATTTTTTTTTGGATTCGGGGGAGGGGCAAGTATTAACTTGCACGCACTTAGGCCACTCTACCGGGCCCATTGTACTGCCTCCACTTTGTTTCTCACCCCTAGCCTGACCCACAATGTCGACACTGCTAAGTATGACCGCAGCCGTTAGGCGGTCTCTCGGCCTCACCACCGACCAGAACTCCCCAACAATGGCCGGCACTACGAACCAGGGACGTCCGCTCGATGACCGAGCTCTGAAGTCCCGCGATTCGCACCCCACCAATGTTAGGTGCAGTCGATGGGTGGCCCCTGGACCAGGCCACCCAGCCCGAAGCCTCAACAAAGTCGATCATTGCGTAGTCGATGGGGAGTAGGGGTGATTTTTATTACCCTGTTTGACATATTAGATCAGGTCAAATCAGGGGGACCGCCGGCTTAACGTGCCCTCCGAAGCACGGAGACGGTCATTGAAGGAAAGGAAGTCCGAAAGAAAATTGACTCCTACTGGACTCGAACCAATGCCTTTAGTATCAGTAGTCGATTGCTCTAACTACTCGGCCAATGACCGGGAAGTATTTATTTTTTTATTTTTTTTTTATTTTTTTTTTTTATTTATTTATTTATACGGATAAACCATTTAAATTGTACAATTCATAGCAAAAACAAAAAATAACAAAAAATTTGTAAGCGATGATAGTAATATGTAACTTTGACTAAAGTGCATCTAACTTCCACATGATGCAGTCTTTAAACCCATGATATGAGCTATGCAGGATGTCGAAACTAGGGAGCTTATTCAGCCTATTAGCTGAGCGACTCATTCTTGTGATGGGGCTGTTTAAACCATAATTTGTACGGTGATGACAAATCGTGAACACATCGTCAAGCCTTGTATCACGGCAAGCAACACGAAACTTGAAGCGATTGAGGAGGAAACTACAACTAATTTCTCCATGCACAAGGCGATGTACAAAACATAGATCCGTTACTGTTCTCCTATACTCCAAAGATTTGGTCCTACATTGAATTAGGCTTTCTTCATGAGAGAACTCATCCACTGTCTTACCAGATTTGAAGTGATGGTATTTTAGGAACTTACGTTCGACACGGTTAATCCTCGCTATATTAACCTGATAGTATGGGAACCATACGCTAGACGCATATTCTAGTTGCGACCTAACTAACGAAAAGTAAAGAAGTTTTACCGTGTTAGCAGAGAAAAATCTACTTTGTCTACGTATAAAGCCTAATGTGCGAAGGGCCTTATTGCATATTATTGCAATGTGACTCTTGAACGATAAACCAGAGTCTAGTCTGACACCCAGATCGTCTATTTCAAACACACGATTTAATCGTGCACCGTTCAAATTGTAATTAAACAGATCACAATTATGCTTCTTATAAGTTATGACTGAGCATTTATCAAAATTAAGCATTAAATTGTTGTCGGCACACCACTGACAAAGGCTGTCCAAGTCCAATTGTAATAACATACAGTCTTCAGCCGATGTGATGGTTTTGAAGATTTTCAGGTCATCAGCAAATAGTAAGTACGAACAATACTTAATACAGCGACCAATGTCGTTGACGAATAGCAAAAACAAAATAGGTCCGCAGTGAGAACCTTGCGGGACACCTGAATGTACCGTAATATCCGAAGAGAGGAAATTTTGAATTCGCACATTCTGAATCCTATTTGATAAGTAGCTATCTAACCATTTAATAACATTAGGTCCGAACCCCAGTGAAGTTAATTTGGTCAGAAGAGCAACAGTGGAAACACGATCAAAGGCTTTGGTGAAATCCGTATAAACAGCATCAACGTGTTTATGGCCTTCAAAAGCTTCTAAAATCTGAGTCACAAATGATAACAGGTTGGTGGTTGTAGAACGGCCAGGAAAAAAACCATGCTGATTCTCCACTATATACCCCTTGCTAGCCTGTAATAGTTGCTTGGACACTAGTTTGTCAAGTAACTTAGGAATAGTTGATTGGATCGAAATGCCCCTATAATTACTAATAATATCACTACGATTACCTTTCTTGAAAATAGGAGTTATGAAACTCTTTCTCCAGATATTTGGAAAACAACCACTCGATAGTGATAGTTCAAATAATTTAAAGATCGGGTTTGCTAAAGAATATAGGCATCTTTTTATAAAATATGCTGGGATACCATCTGGCCCACTGGACAAACTGTCGGGTAACTCAGAAATGCCATCGAAAACTTCTTCAATAGTAACACCAAACGCGTTACAGTCGACCTCGCTGAGCTGTTCATAGCTGTAATTGGCAGCATCATTACTAGAATAAACTTTGGAAAATTGTTTGGCAAATAAGTCGACACATTCTTGACCAGAAGAGCTAACGACTTCGTCTAAAAACATACAGGCTGGATATCCTTTGACTTTATTGCAATCATCCATATAGCGCCAGAACGATTTGGGATTAGCAAGGATTGAATCTTCTATCATACTAATGTACCTTTGATGAAGCAACTGGTGAATTTTCTTGGCTTGATCCCGAAGTTCACAAAATTCGTGATAATGATGTAAACTGCGGGTCTCCTTAAATTTCCTGTGCATTACTTTCTTTTGAATGATTATCTAGAGTGCGTGTACCTGGGGGTATTCCATACCCCCCGGTCCTGAATATCCTAAGCTATACACTACCTTTGAATTTTATTAAGGGTGCGAATGAATGTATAAATATACGCTATACAGACCCTTCGAATTTCGCTATTCTAAGAAAAACTATATCATATATGACATTTAGCAAATCAGGTTCCTGTAGAAAAAACTATGATCTGTGTTTCTAGAGATGAATTATTAAAATTGTGCCTAAAATTTAGCCATAAAATTAAAAACTGTAACCTAAAAAAAAAATTCCAAACCAAAATGTCTTTCTCTAGAAACACGAATATACTCGTGAAGTTTACAGATTATCAAATTAAATTGATAAAAGTTTATTTATATCAGTTATAATCAATCTACAGTTTTGTTTATCATTATTACCATTTTAGGCAGTTTTTGCGAAAAATAATTCACGGTGTGTCATAGTGATGGCGTTGTACTCAGTCGAACTGGTCGGATCGGAATTTACATACATATTTTAACTATACATCTATTACTGAAATACTTAAATACTGAAATAAAATTAATTAGTATTTGACTTTCGATTTCATTTATTAAATGTTCTATAATAAATTTATGCAAATTAATTAAGTGGCCGCAGACTTTTGCACAGTAGTGTACATTTTGGTGCGACATCTGTTTGAAATGAATACCACAAATGGATTTTAAAAATTATTCCAAAAGGTATGAAGCTGAAATAAATTTAATAATAATTGCGACAGTAGCGACGTTGGCGGCCATTTTACCAGGTGTTTGTCAATTCCCCACCTTAACAACAATTTTAACGAAAGATAGGCAGAAATGGGGGAGGGAAGTATTCCGTTAATTATCTACATTGTGTCTACCTGGGGGGTATTCCATACCCCCCAGACCCCCCGTTCCGGAATATCCTAACCTGTACACTTCCTTTGATTTTTATTAATAACATTTTGAATGAAAGATATCAAGAAATGAAAAAAAATGGGGGAAGGAAGTTTTATGTTAAGGTTTACTTTTTTCACTTTTGTCTTAATAAAGTAATACTGGGGGAGAGTATTCTGTTAATTATCTGGGTTTCCTGGAGGGTATTCCGTACATGCGATATCTCCCGGTCCCTAATATCCCAGCCTACAAAATCTCTTTGATTTTTATTAACAAAATTTTTAATTAAATATATCAAGAGATTCGTAAAACAAAAACTCTTCATTATTTTACGCTGAACACTTTTGGTGTCTCCAAAATTTTTGATATCTGTCATCGTTGTAAATTGGGGACGTCATAAATATCATAATTTGTCCCGAAAAACGCGAAATTTATAAAATCTCCCCCCCTCTCAAGATATACGTGCTTAAAATGCAAAAGTGAAGCAAATGAACTTCCGTTATCATGGAAACGGCTATAGGACGTTACATAATATGGTTGCTTAGCGGTGAATTCAATCGCTGGAAAAGTGGAAAAAAAGTTTATTATGCAATTGCGATTTCATGGTCCCTTTTGTGACGTAAGTTAAAAACTTAAGTCCATGTCAGCTGAATTATTATGTTTATCGGTTATTATTAAGCTGGTCGAAGGGAGAGGAACCTGACTTGGAATGTAGTGACGAATCGCGCTTACTTTTTGATTTAGTCAGGTAAGTTATTAAGTTACTTGCAAGAATAATTTTCGCGTTACTAGGCCAGTTAGGTATTCGAAATTCTTTCAGTTTTGTAGAATATGCTTTTAAGGACATTCCTGAAATAATTTTGTATTGTTTTTTGAATATTTAAAAAAAAATATTTGTTTAAAAATATTATAATGTACATACTTGAGATCGATGTGTACATCTTAGGTGGTGATAGAAGACATTTTTGTAAGAAAAATTGTTGTTTCAATTTAAACCTTTTGGGGGTGGCCCTTTTCAAAGCAATTCGGTTAATTTCTACTTTCAGGTGGCCATAGCACCGAAAATATTGAATTTTTCGGGAAAATAGTTTAGTACGTTTTTAAAGACCGTGAAATTATCAACAAACTAGATTCTATCTATTTATTTCCCAAACTCAACGGCTTTCGAGTTATGAATCAAATTAAGTACAGAAATGTTAAACAATTTAAAGTTTTATTTTTCGTCTTTCGTTTTGCAAACTCTGTATCTTTTAAACGAACCGTTGTACAAAAAACTGCGTGCTCTATTCATATAGCAAATTTAACGGGCTACAACTTTAGTCTAGTAAACTTTTTTGAAAAACCGATCCATTTCACAGAAAAACTTCACTGTTTGATTTAATCGAAAAAATTTAATATGCAATGTGATATTCAAGTAATTTTTATTATCTTTCTTTTATAACAATAAACTTTTCCAATAAAAATTGCTCCCTTAATTGCAGCTCACACTACATAAACTTCAAATGGACATCGAATCAATTTCCGATCCATTATGCTTAATTCTTACAAAGCCCCTTTTATCCGAAAGTAAGATAAGAATAATAAAGTTGCAATTAATTAATAATGATGCAGCAGCAAACAGATTTCATAAAATTACAATTTTTTTCCTAGTTTCCAATTATTATAGCATCCGTCGTGCTTAAGTTCGCGAACTTCTGCTTCGTTATAATACACAAAACAAGCAAAAAATTTAAGCCGATTTAATGCAGAAGATCTGTAATACGAATAATTGAAATTATAATGTAATGGCTTAAATTTTGCTTCGAAATATAATAATTACGTCGGAGTTATCAGTTATTGGATTTTTCTTGCGCCGTGAAAGTCGGATTGAAAACTTTTGTGTTACCGGATTTTAAAATTGCAGACACTGCTCCATATAATATCAGTTACGTGCACTAAAAATAAACATAAAAATAAATAATGCGATTTCAATATCGTGTCATAAAAATACACATTGTAGCTTTTTAAGCCACGTGATGTACGGGGGAGATTCAAATTAACGACGCCTGGACGTCGATACAACTTTTTGTTGAAAATTAACCTGGTGGTGGTGCAGTTTTCGAGTTACGAAGGCACAAGTGGTTCTATTAATTCAATAATAAACAGGAAAAAGCCTCGAAATAGCGAACAAAACTGGCTTACCCCTGTAGAAAATAATATACTATATAGAAAACGATTCAGGAGAACTCTATAATATTAAATATTAAATTTGCTCTGCTAACTCTCGAACAAAATTTGAGGATATAATTAAATTTAAAGCATCAATATTAATTACGAAGTTGTTTAATATTGCAATCAAGTTAAATTAAATTATTTTCAAAACACACAATAACGGAAAAGTTAGTGGGAACTTTAGTTGGAAAATACACTTGCAGGAAGTGGCCTGATGCGTACTCGTTCGGATTATTCGGCATCGCCCTCGTATGAATTAAAAAATAAAAATAAAAATGTCTAAAGCAATTTAGATTGAAATGGAATTTCGAAGTTATAACTTCCGACATCGATTCAATAACAATGAAACACGAAAAAATTTTAACGAGTCCAATTGTATTAAAATTATCACAAAGTTATCGTAAAAATTATACACAATGTAGGATTATTAATGGGTATTGAATAATTTGATCGTAACGATTGATACTGTGGGGGTGCGATGAAGACGTGTTTTTTCAACCCAATATAATTTATCATTTGTTTTCATGTTCATTTTCTGCTAACCCTGGCAACGTGTTCATATATATTTTTATTTCCTGTTTAAGGTTATGTAATGGGGAATCACGTTCACATAAGGAATATTAAACCAGAAGCGTACTATGCTCTTTTCGGTCTTATTTATTTTCTTTGTGATATAATTTTTGTTTGTAAATAACCCAGCTATGCCTGGACGTGTAAATATAGAGGGTGAGTACTCAAAACTGAACAGAAAAATTTAAATAGTTTATATTTTTAATTGGTGCATTTAAAAAGTATTAATATAAATTTGCATTTCAACTTATTTTTTAAGCCTCTTGAGATTAACATAAAATAAGGTGAACGTGTCGAAAAAAATGATCTAACGCTTCACCCATATTAACCTTATGGGCTAGAAGTGGCATAATATAGCTACTGATGGGCCTACTTTCAGAATAGGCCCATAATAATTTAATAATTTCAGACAGGACTTTAAAATTCAAAGCAAAATTATACGATATAAAAATGTTTTGAGGCAAAATAGTAAAATTGGGTCATGAAGTACTGATGTGATAAATTAAGGGGAATTTACGCCTTTAACCCCCCCTCCTGCCATGAATCCTCTTGTGTTGTGCTTTGTGTAACAGTACACTGTTACTGTGTTCCGTTCAGCGAGGCAATTTGTTTTTTGTTTTTGATGCCTGAACAGGTCGATTTATTTTTATCACCTTTGAGTCGACCGAATTTAATTAAGGATTTGTGTATTTCTACGCCTGTCAGTTAGGTGACCAAAATGGCGGTCGGAATTTTTCCAAATTATATCAAAAAGGTCGGTAAAGCAGTTTCGAAAAAGAGGAGGTCGATAAAATTTTGTAGCACGGACAAGACGTGTAAATTTTTGCTCTGCATGGTTTTGCAATTTTACAAGTATTTTTTGAAATGGTAAAATTTGATTTTAAGTGCGGAAGCACCAGTGCATTTTTCTTTTAGCGTGATTCCATTTTTTTGGCGCTTCGTGACCGATTTTTTCTGGAAGCTGATGTCGATTCGAGGAATCGCTATCATTCCGCCATATTTGGGAAGATTCTGGCCGCATTTTTACTTTAAACGATCTAACCAGACGTCTCCAGGTATTTAGTACCATTTCTCTTTTATGTTTTATTGTTTTTTTAAATTGTTTTAACATCTTGATGGTTTACTTTGCCTCGCATTTTGCTTCGAACGTCTTTTTTTTTGGCCGAAGTTATCGCTGGTTTGCAGGCTTGCATCTTTGTTTCAACGGGATTAGAGGCCGGTTAATCTTTTACGTTCGCAGGCGTCGATATGAATGCGATATGTTCGAATTTTTGTGTTTTAAAATTATTAATGAATAATTATTTTTGAATTCGAACAACGCATTATTTTTCATTGAATTGTATCGAACGCCGCTGGTTGAATGCCTTGGCATAGGAAATCCAAACTGGTCGTTGTGCGTTCAAATCTTGAATTTGAAATTTTTATGTTCGACATTTTTTTATGTGTTTATTTTTATTAATGTGTTTTTTTTTGAAAGTAAGCAGCGATGTAGATCAATGTACAGGGTGTTTGATTTTTGTCGTCGGCGCTCCCGCTTGTTCAACTGTAAAGTTCGTTAGTGGTTCCACTTGGTGGGATCTGTTATGACCACTCGATCGTTCTATTGGTCGATTGTAGGGAGTAGTTCTCGGCGATGGTATCCAAGCTTCTGTACTGGTCTTGGTCGGCAAACATCGCAATTTTCACCACGTTAAGGCAACGACCATTTTGTTGCCACTTTATGTTTGTTTTTATTGATTTTGTAGTGTTGTTAATTTTGATTTTTTTGTGGTTATTCCACAAGCTAAAATACGTTTTAGCTTGCCGTGGATCTAAGGGTGGGGGTTGGAGTAATGTATGTCCACTTACTGGTTCGATAACATCTAGAATCAGGACAATCTGTTAAGGTTCGTTCACTTACAGGTTCGATAACATCATGAATCAGGACAATCTGTTAAGGTTCGTTCACTTACTGGTTTTATAACATCGTAAACCATTTTATCATTTTATTTTTCATAACTAAGTATCACAACATCTAGATACTAGTTATTCCATCTATTACAACAGATAATGGCTCTGCTTTAGCCTTGGTAGTTATTTTTTACGTTGGTTAATTAGTTTAACTAAGTTTTGGAATTCGTTCTTTCTTTTCGTTCATGAGAAGTATTCCGCTTACCTACCATGAGCTATAGTAAAGTTTATTTCACATCAGTGTGTGCTCTGATATTTTTTTGTACTTTTTATTTTCTTTTTGGTGATGATTTAAGGGACCAAGAGGTATCTGAAATCTTTTATTTTTGTGCCTGGCGCCCTGGGAACAGTTATTTCAGCAAAGCAGATCAACTATATTTAAACGAACCCACGAACGCTTTCGAGCGACGCAGCGAGCTATTTTAAAATTGATTTTTCTCGAAATTTTATGTATATCATCTCCAGTGAAATTTTTACAGTATACTTTATAAACCTTCCTCTTTGCAATAGGAAATTTTCAATTTATTTGGGGTTACCAAAGTTAGGGGACCGTCCCCACGTTTTGTTCCTGAGAGTCTGTTCTACCATTTAAAAATACATTTTGGTTAAAAAAGCCTTTACTTATTAAAATGGAAGTAGAAAATGAGCATTGGTTTCAAAATCGGACTTGTCCACAGCGCTTTTGTTTCATAACCGGACATGTCCACTTAAATGCTGCTCAGTGTTCATTTTGGAAAGGAATGGGAAACCTTACCAACTCTTACGTTTTATAAAAACATTTTTGACGGAAACAGTTTGGTGGAAAATGAAGATGAAGAACGTCACTTTTTAGAAGAAACTCCTTTCGTTTAATAGTAACTAATTATCCATTTATTATATTTTGTATTTTTTATTATTATTTTTTATATTGATTGATCCATTTTCTAAAATTGTAGTTTTTAAATTAATTTGTTAAATTTATGACTTTAAGTTTATAATAATCATTATTTTACACTCAATACCTAAATAACTAAAGCGCATTTACGTTTCAAAACCGGACATATCCAGGTTTTTGGTTGCAAATACGGACAAATGCATCATAGATCTTTGAATAACATCCAAAATAATAAAATTTTTATAAAATTTCTTCAGCAGTTATTATTTAATAATTATTTCTAAGGCGTTGTTACAAAAAAAGAAATTTTTTATCGTTTGGAATTTATTTGGCAGTTTTTGCGTTTTTCTCAAATTCACTCTTACGTGACATGTCCGGTTTTGATTCTACACGCCTCATATGTAAAGATGCAGCGCCGTAGAGAGCTCTTCTGGCGCCTGAGGCAAATTTGAATATATGCATCCCTCTCCCAAAAGATTCCTATCATTTTGAAAATTTTAAACTATTATATATCGGGTTTTGTCGAGGTTTAGCGCCCCCATTGCGATGGCGCTCGCTTAGAGTAATGAAAACAAATGGATGCTTATAAGGAACTCATTTAGGCTGCCGGAACCGGGGGGTCTGGGGGATATGGAATACCCAGGTACACTTAATTTATTCCGAAAGAAAAACGGTTACGTCCGTCGGTATTAACCACTTCACCCGATAGTACGCACGGGTGCGTGCAAAATGCATTTAGTTACAAATAACCCGCGGGTGAAGTGGTTAAGAAGAACGGTACTGGGATAGTTATAAAAAATTTCACCAAAAATACCCCCCTGTCAGATTACAAACAAAAATTGAAAAGATTCAATGAAAACTAATAAATTTTGATGGTTCTGAATAATGACAAATGTACCTGGGGGGTATTCCATACCCCCCAGACCCCCCGGTCGTGTAATATCGATTTTTATCGTTGGAAACTTCTGAAGATCTTATATAAAATACGCATATAGAATGTCAGAATCACCGTTTCCATGGTAACGTAACGGATTACCCCCCCCCCCGATTATGGAGATTATTTTCATCGGTAGGAATTTTTCTTTTCAATTTAAATATATTTGAATAACTGTCGCGATGATGACGTAATAGTTTTACCAGTTACCCAGTCAGTTAAAGGGAAATGAAAGGGAACGCGGGGTTGGAATCAACTTTCCTAAAATCCCCAGTCTTATCATTGGAAAACGAGGTTTCAGGATTTACTTCAGATCTGAAGTAAATCCTGAAACCATGTTTTGTTCTGTTCATCATCGATGGTAAAGTTTAAATGTACGAAATAATTATTCAGAATATGAATTATTCAAAACCTTTTTCAATTGTTTTCTCTGGATTTTCTTTTTATTTCATAAATACTTAGTATGATGTAGGCAAATTTTGTTAATCTGGTTTATAGAGAATTTTGTACTCTTCAATTTTGATTTGATGATAATTTTCTCTAAAAATGAAGGTAAGCGAGGTATAGGCGAAAAATTACTGTAGAGGATTAAAATCCCCACTTGGGGAAAGGTCGGCAGGGAATTTTAGGCGATGTTATAAATAAAATCTCGTTCAAATTTTTCGAATTTAGTCCAATTTCAAAAAAAGAAATATTCTGATTTTTTTGAAAATTTTAAACTATTATTTATTAGGTTTTGTCAAGGTTTAGGGTCCCCATTGCGATGGCGCCTGAGGCAAATGCCTCAGTCGCCTCACCCTTGCTACGGCGCTGTAAGGATGATAATTCCATTCAGGGTCAAATTTTGTCATTTCGACCAATCAGCGTGCGTTATTTTACATTAAAGTTAAATGGGTACAACGCATGCACAGTCGAATAATATCCGAAAATAAAAAATTATCCAAATACCCTACCATAATATCGAATATTTGTAGTGGAGCGTAAAAGAATTCATACGTAATAAAAATTCTCTTCGAATATTATAATTGATGTAGTCTGTATGACTAACGCACTCAACAGATGCGATGTAGGAAACCGGTTCAACGCATTAGTTCCAACCCGAGTTCACTTAAAGCAATGTACTTCTAACGAATTTTATAGTAACGAATTTTATATTACAAATTTATATGTAATTTTTTATTTATATTACTCGCTCCGCTGCGCTTTGCTCGTGCAATCTCCTTGCTAAAACCTGTACTCGCTGAATCTTTGAGTATTGTCCTAGCCCTTGTGTTGTATCGTGAGAATACAGCTGAATGAATACAGGTATTCCATACATCCTAAACCCCAATCACCCATTTAGCATTAGTTCACTTTTAATAACTATCGGTCACACCAGGCCTATTGCCATTTTTCAGTGTATAACACGGCTATCAGAAACTGGGGGGGGTGGATAAAAATACCTCAGGTAACTAAAATTACATCGGAACCAAATGGATTTCGATCCAACTTAAAATTTTTTATTTGTCGCTCAGTTTTTCAATACAACGACTTTGTAGTTCTACTCGCATTTACTGAGCTCCGAGAAACATTCTTACGAAAATTACTTTGTCGGAAATGTTGACAATTTTGGAATTTATGTAAAAGCGACCTAGCTCATAGGAATTACCCAGTGTCGGAGCTCGCTGGGTCGCTCGAAAGCGTTCGTGGGTTCGTTTAAATATAGTTGATCTGCTTTGCTGAAATAACTGTTCCCAGGGCGCCAGGCACAAAAATAAAAGATTTCAGATACCTCTTGGTCCCTTAAATCATCACCAAAAAGAAAATAAAAAGTACAAAAAAATATCTGAGCACACACTGATGTGAAATAAACTTTACTATAGCTCATGGTAGGTAAGCGGAATACTTCTCATGAACGAAAAGAAAGAACGAATTCCAAAACTTAGTTAAACCTTCCTCTTTGCAATAGGAAATTTTCAATTTATTTGGAGTTGCCAAAGATAGGGGACCGAACCCCAAAACGTATATCTTAGATTATTTTCTTTGAAAATGTGACATGTCCGGTTTCGATTCTACACGCCTCATATAATGATAATAATCTCATTAATCAATCAGAAATAGAATTAATTTAAGTAGGGCTTGGATGACTAGGAGGTCCGGGGGGTATGGAATACCTCCTCTAAGATTGTGAACGCATGGTCCTGGGAAACAGCTCCAAAAAATTATAGTCCAACAATTGATATAAAACGAGGCTGAGACTTCCTTAGTGCCTCCTCTGATGATGTTGAAATTATCAAGTTTTATTTTTGTACGAATATTGTTCGGAGATCAATTATTAACTGACATTTAAAATTATATTTTTGAACAGGAAATGTAACATTTTGCAACGCATAAAGTGGTACTCAAATGTTTTACCTGGCTGTTAGTGATTGATTAATATTATAAAAACCGTAAAAAGTTCAAACTAACCTGATAACCTCTGTATTGATAACTGCACACCACAATACATTGTACAACATATTGATAAAATTATTGAATTACATTTTAGGTAAATAAATGTACATAAAATCATGATTGTGGATTGTGTAAATAATATTATTATGTTGCAATTTCAAATTATCGCAAATGTAATTTATTAATTAACAGTATAAACGTCAATCTAAACTATAAATATTTGTCCGCGGTTTTCTACGTAAATAAATGGTATTTTATATCTTTGTTAGTATGTTGCTAACGCTTCCTTCATTAATGGGGGTAGATGGTCACCAAAGGTATCAATGGAAAGTCAATTTTACTACTAAGAAGAAAGTACAGTGCGAGGCCGTAGATCGAGCTTATTATTATAACGACTTTAGGTTGCCGGCGTTGCAGTACTAGGCGGTACAAAGACTTTCCTAAATGAAGTGTTTTTGTTGGAATTATTGGTTCATTGGGCTTTTAGTGCACACTATAAACTTATTTACCGGGGGTCTGGGGGTTATGGAATACCCCCCAGCAACGTTCATCTTGATACTGAGGGGCATAGGGCGTAACTTTTTTCTAAATAATTCATGTGTAGCTGAGAGGGTACACCCATACCCTTCATACCCCATACCCCCTCCATACCCTCCAGTCCATACCTCCCGACCCGGTCTCTAGAAGTGTGAAATAACCCCCATTTCGGAACCATCCGAGGTACCACCGTTCGTTTGGATACTGTGAAACTTATAAGACATACATAAGTGTGCAAGTTTTTCTTTTACAATAATTTTGGTGTAGCTGGGGGGTATTCCATACCCCCCAGACCCCCCGGACTACGGTGTCTATTTTTATCGGAAAGAACTTTTGAAATTCTGTGAAATTAAATCACTCTGGAATTACCTTCATAAAAATAAGGTAATTTTACATATTTCCCTTTTCTATAAATTTTGTGCCCTCACATTGAATAAAGTGACGAGCCGCCACTGCTTAAAGTCTAAATATTAAACAAACAATAATCAGTCTCGCAACGGGGGTTAATCGTGACATTTTCTTTTATTTCTCGAACTCAAAATCTTCAAGATACTTTTGAATATTCATATTTAACATTTGTGTTGTGCGGCCTACAGGCCATATGTAAACGGGATTGGTTCGGTCTTTCTTTGACTTGTCACATGTGCAATTTTGTGGATCATCGAACTACATTTATGGTTATACATTTTGGGTAGCAGAAGTGCACATGTCAACAAACCTCAAACGATTCCAGACCTCAAGAACAATTTAGCGTAGAAAGGCAATATTAAAATAAAAATTTTCCAATTTTTTCAATTGTACCCCCAGCCATACTTCAGTTATTGTAAAAGAAATGCATACACCCTTCTGTCCCACAACATCAAGCAATCAAGACAAGTAATATTTAAAGCGAAGAATGGTAATCCTATGATGATCCTGAAAATAATATAATCGACTAGGGGGTATTTGCAATTTACAGTTAACAAACGCCACCACGCAGGAGAATTTCAAATTAGTAGAGACGTATGAAATGAAAATGGAAATACGTTCTTCAGACTTAAAGCATAGCAAAGTGAACAAATTAACAAAATATCTTAAAATATATTTAACAAGACATTAAAACTTGCAATATAAGTTACTGGGAATTTTGAGATATACGTTCAAACACGGCCATGTTGTTGTTACTGGTAGCGCCACCAACAGTAACGTAAACTTTGAGCGGCAATATAAAATTCAGCATTCCTTTTACGAAAAAATTGAAAGGATCCTTTTCTGTTTAATATTTCGTTGCCAACAAGATCTTCATAATAAGATTCCTATAAAATAAATTTATAAACAGCAAATGCCGGTGCAAAATCAAAAACAGTCTAAACACTCGAATTGGTGTATTTGACGGCGCGTGGAAACTAAACGACTGGCTTGACGATAATTATTGTTCAGGTCATTATTGTAGGTAATTTTATCCTCTACAAAAATTGTCGGAGCAGTTTTTTACCATATCTTGCTTGGTTTCCAAGATATTTGAGATAATCACAAATAGGAACCGGAACCCCTTGTGTTATTACATAATAACTTAACCTATAATTACGCAATATTACAATACAATTCATTGGAAATTCCTCTTTCGAATGAATGGACACAAATAGTATAGTTGATAAATCAGAAAAAGGAACATAATAACAATGCATATTACACAAATTAAACACAATAATTAATTGTTCATTTCATATCGTAATTCGAGTAAAATTGTTAAGTTTAAAGTTCACCTAAATGGTTAATAATGTACATTTTGTATCAAAATAACATTGCAATAATAATTAAAAATAATGTTCGAGAATATTCAACAAATAATTTGGCATTTTGCTTTTCAACTGTGTTGAGTCGAAATTGCAATCACCAATGGCGAAATATTTAAAATTCAAATTTAAAAGATATCATTACCAAAAATGAAAGTATTTTTAATAAAGCTGTTAATTACCTTATTTTCTGATGAAAAGGGACTGGGGTGGGACGTATCGAGTTCACGTCAAAATTATGTCGTGTGAGATAGTAATTAAGGGTGTAATTTTAAAGTGATCCTGTCGGATAAAAACTAAGTATATTATTTGTTTCAGATCCTCCGAGAAAGCCTTATCTATTAATAGACAACAGAATACTGGATCCGGGAAATCTATTCATTCCGGTGAAGGAGAACGCAGATCTTACAGTTTCTTGTGTAGTCGACAGTGGCAATCCTAAGCCTACTTTATCTTGGGAATTAGCGTTGGGTTCCTTGGCTCTCCTCGATGCTCCAGAAGTTCCGTATCAAGCGCTTAATTTTACCGAAACAGTGCGGGAGCAACGCGTGGGGGCGAGAAGCGACGCCCGACTCGAACGAGTGATGAGAGCGCATCACAATGCAACCCTTACGTGCATAGTTAATCACATCGCTCTGAGACAACCCCTTAACGTCTCTCTTCTTTTAGATGTTCAGTGTAAGTACCATCATTTTTTAAATTTTAAACCTGTTTGATACTGCCAGCATTGAAGTTTCGCTAAAAGTTAATGAACAACCCTGTTGTGTTAATGTTAACATAAAGCGAACTTAATAAAGTTTTCAATTATCAACTTTTCCTCCCCCGCCAGCATCGTACAACAAAATCCTGCTACTTAAAACTTATATTTTATAAATTATGGAATAAGAGTGAAAGTAAATTATGAATGTAATTAACTTAAAATAAAACAACAATTAAATTAAGCAATAAAAACACAAAGCCCCTCGCTGCTTCTTAAAACAACTCCCAAAAGAGATAAAATATCCGACCTAGTAAAATAATGGATAGATACGAAGTTATAAATGAGAGAACGTTTCGTTTCAATGGATTGAGACGTAACTTGCTTGATTTAGTATCCCAACTAACGAATTTGTACCCAGAACAAATCAATAAGGATTTTTTTGTATTCCCTTTTTTGTCTCTGCTAAATTTTCCTCATCAGAGGTGATTTTTTACCTTTGTTTCGTAGACGTCCACGACGACGAGAAATGCTTATTGCTCATTTTTTAATTTAATTGCATCTGCAAATTAGTGGCGGAGAACGAGAAAATCGGAACTAAGAACAACGCGAGATTGATCGTTTTTTTTAGGACCAACATGTAGATCGAACAAGACGTTTCTTTCAAGCCGGCTTTGAATATCGATTTACAAAACTTTTGTGCGCTAATTTGATTGAAACTAAACTTTTTTATTTAGCATTTATCTCCTATTTTCTTTTCCTTCGTAATCTGATTTCGTAGCAGCACACTTACAGTTTTCACTTTTTTTTCAATTTCCGGGTAATTTTCTAGGACGTTCTTAATGGTTCACTTCTGCTGTTCTTTTAATATCCTTCGATATCCTCACACGAGAGGCTATTTTAATTTTGACCTCCACCACCGTTAAGACGTAAAAGAATAAATTGAATTAATCAACCAATAAATAATGTCAAGTGTGGTTAGTAACTTGGAAGGGTGGCCGTTTTAAAACAAGGTTGATATCCTGGTAGAATTAACCATTCAAGTTCTCATGGAACCAATAGCACATCGAAGTGGACTAAATTCTTGTTCCAAGCAAACTGGATGTGACCTTCTCCCGAGCAAATGCACTTAGGACAGTTAATTAAGGAGAAGGAAAATTAAACGAAGATAATAAGTCCACCTTTCCAATTTTCAAAGAGTCAGACGATGATGATGTTCGTGCAATAGCGCAAACTGTTCTTTAAGTTCATACATTCGTAAGCAAGAGTTTTCTCTCGAAAACCAATTGTTAGTTGGGACGTTTTAACTAAGGGCGGCAGTACTGCACAATAAGTCTAGAGATTAAAAGTCCAACTTCAATCCCTCGTTGTATAGGAATTAAATATAATGGATCGAAAATTGATTTAGTGTCCATGTGAAGTTTATATAGTGTGAGGTGCAATTAAGGGCACCACATTTTTATTGAAAAAGTTTTTCGATTAAATCAAACAGTGAAGTTTTTATGTGAAATGGCTTGATTTTTCAAAAAATATTTTTGGGATTAAAGTTGTAACACGTTAAATTTTCCATTCGCGGAAGGTATCGCATTTTTTATAAAGTGTTTAATGTCAAATAAAAACAACAACTAGATAAAACTTCTAATTTTTAACATTTCTTTGCTTAATGTGATTCATAACTTTAAAGCTGTTGAGTTTAGGCAATAAAGAGTTAGAATATAAGTTTTAGAGAATTTCATGGTATTTAAAAAAATACTAAATTATTTACCCGAAAAAATCAATAGTTTCGGTACTATGGCCAATTGAAGGTAAATATTTGCTTTGAAGAGAGCCACCCCCAAGGGTTTGAACTCAGACAAATAATTTTCTTACAAAAGTGTCCTCTATCGGCACCTAAGAGGTATAATTTCTAAACAAAACCTATTAATTCAGCTCAATTTAATAGTTCAAAAAATATTTAAGAAACATCTTGGATTGTCCTAAAGAAGTTAATTCAACAAACTATAATAATTTCGCGTACCTAAATGGCTGGGCAACGCGTAAATCATTCGTGCAAGTAAATTAGTACTTTATAGCTCACTAAGTAAAAAAGCAGGTGCTATTCGCCACTACATTCCAAGTCAGGTTTATCGCCCTTTTTGCGGACTGGATCAGAGAGGAAGCTGTATTGAAGCCATGGAACCGTGGTCATCCGACTTCCACCTTGTTTCTAATCAAGAAAAAAGAAATAACTAATAAATATAGTAATTCAACCGATATCGGTTGTATTTTTTGACTTATGAGGTCACAAAAATGGACTATCAAAGCGTAATTGCATGATCTCCCATTTCCACCTCTCCTACGAATCTGCTATCTCTGTTTCCATGACAACGGAAGCTCATTTGTGCAATTTCAATTTTGATTTTTAGGTTCATTAGCCGAAAGAGCGGGGAGATTTTTTGAGTTTCAAGTTTTCGGTTCAAATTAGGACGTTTACGACGTCCCTAAGTCACAACGATGGAAAATTTCAAAAATGTTGTACAGACAAAAAAGCGTTCAGCGTATAAAAACGATCAGGTTTCTTTTACACGTTTTTTGATATCTTTCACTGTTTTTGGGATATTAGAGAAAAACTAGGTTAAGTAGATTCCAGCTCTTGTGATTGTTGCTGTACTAAATTTAAAAGGTAATCTGATGGGGAGTTATGAAGCGTTTCCATGTAACATATTTGACGATTTATTAAATAAAATTTAGTTCGCTTCCCTGGCTTAGTCGGTAACATAACTGCCTGGTAAACATCTTAGTAATTTTATTTAAAAATGTTCATAATAGAAATCCAAAAACACTCATAGGTTACGATAATAAGGACCGGGGGGGGGGGGGGGGGGGAGTATGGAATACCTCTCAGCTTCACTTCAATATTATGAGAAGCAACAGCAAACCGCCGAGGTAATCTGGCACAAGAATTGCGCTTACTCTTGTTCCTCTTCCACCCCCCACCCTTCCTACAAAAATTGGCAAAACATGTTTTGAATGAAGGAAGCTTCTAACACATTCTTACAATTTTGATAGAAGGAAATTTTTCGACTTGAATTTTCACGCAATAAAACCAGGATAAAATCTTCTTTTTTTAATTTTAGAGGTATAACAGGGAACATAGAAAATATCTCGTTTCTTAGTAGGAAGCCTTGAAATGTGTTTGAAATTTAAATAAAATTTGGAAAAATAACATCAAACACGACAAGTTTCTGTAGGCACACTAAGTTACTTCAAATTAACAGTATGCTCGTTGTAAGGGATATAATGTCAACCTAAAGTCAACGAGAGGACCTTTGGGAAGGCATTTTGACATCTGATAGCACTTCGAACTTGGATATTTCCATACATACATAAGGATGTGTTATATTACTGCTCATCTTACGTCATTAAATCAATTTTCTATGGGGTTTATTTTCCATCCACAGCCTCAATTAATAGGCAGATGTGAAAGAAATGCTTATGATGACTTCCTCAGCGCTAGAAGAGTATGAAGTTCGCTTGAAATATTTTTTAGAATGAACTTAGGATAATAGAGGAACTTTGGAAGGAATGGAAAAATGGAGGAATTGCTTAGTGCTTAAGCCTTAGTTATGTAGTATGTAATGCAAGTAACCATTTTCTTTGTTTTAATTTCTTCTCTTCGTTTGCCTTGATCAGTCAAAGTATTAAGATCATAAAAATGGCCACTATGCAGTCAATCACAGCCAGGCTCAAAACAAAAGCAAGAAAATACCGGTTTCGAGGTTATCCTCAGATCGTCTCAAGAATTTTGGAAAATCACGAATTTAATTCTTAAATAATTAAAAATTTATAGTATTGAATAGGATCAGGCGAAGTCGCACCGGCTTCATTGCTATGAGCTAAAGTTTAAGATCGATCTCTTAGCTTTGAGGAAAGATATGTCAAAGGAACTTGACTAGCCACTTCAAATGAAAAGAACTTCAACCCATCTTTGCATTCAAATGATATGGATTCACCGACCGGGGGGTCTGGGGGGTATGGACTACCCCCCAGCATCAAAAACTGTATGGATATATTAAGTTTAATGTGTTTCCTAACTGGGGGCTGGGGGATGGAATATATTTATTAGTTTCTTAAATAATTGGTACAGGTACAGACAATCTAGATGAACAATTTTTACCTTTATCACCATAAGACTTTTCAGAATAAGAAATTCAAACCTTAAACAATCTAATGCTTTATGATTATCTAGTTTACCTGTCCCTGGGGGGTATTCCATACCCCCCAGACCCCCCAACCGGTGAATTCATAACATCTGAAAAAGATGATGAATTTCTATCCATCTTCTCTTCTACCGTCAAGTACTTTGTCGGACTTCCTCAATGTTACTTTACTGATAGCCAATAACAGACTGATCTTGGATTTGCGGCCATACCCTCCATACCCTCTTAGACTCCCTCCAGGAACAAGCAAACTAGAAAATGAAATTTGACCTTTATATGGTTTTAAAAGTTTTTTAAGAAAGTTTCTCTTCGTAAAAATATTAACATACCGAGTGACCTGGGGGAAATTTTTACCTTTAGGTTTTTGGGCCCATTCAGAAAGACGATAAAATAAAAATTTGATTATCTATATTGCCCCTACCTGGGGGGTATTCCATACCCCCCGGTCTATGAGAACTTCTTAAAGAATTAAAAATTTATAACATTAGCAACCTGCAATTGAACAGGATTATCTGCATGATCTGATTTTTCTCAACGATTACTCCACTGTTAGATCAAGCAAGATCAAGAAAGCTACCAGAATACCATAACATTTTTGCTTATGTTCTCAAACAACCCAAACCATCTTTCCAAAATCCAAACAAAAGGCAGTTACTAAATTTTTTATTGTATTAAAGCGCATAACTTGTCAGAATCTTATAAATAAACACATAAAATATCATGGAACAAGCTAGGAACACAACTTCAGCTCTCTTCAGAAAGGAACAATAAAGCTCAGCACTGGAGCTTCTTCTGGTTCTTTTCCGCGATGGACCCGCCTCGGGTTGCACCTCTCTATTGGAATTCACCACCGCGTACTTACATATTGTTTTCTGTTTTTCCTCTTTACCCCTCTTCCTCACTTCATGAAAGTCCTCATCCAAATTTTCGGTAAAGCACTTGCACTTGGGTTTTCCATTCGTATTGCACTTACATTTACGTTTTCCACAGTTGCAATACACCGATCTGGATTTCTCCTCTTCATCATCTTGTTCTCCACCGTTACCTCCATTTGGGTTGCACTTACATCTGCATTTACAAGGTGCCTCCGCCTCAAAACATTTGCACTGCGGTAGGGTTGCCGTTCTGGATGGATCGCAACCACAACCACAACTTACTTGTTTGTTTTTCTTATCAACTCTAGGCAGTTTAATTTCCACTGTGCTGCAATCATTTTGCAATGTTTCTTTGGAGTTTCTACGTTCTACAATATTTATTCTTGTTTTGTGTTTAGTTTGAGCCACTTTGATTTCTTGATCTTTTAAGACCGGAACATAGATTTCGTTAATCGTCACGCTGTCGCTTGTGGCGCTGCATTCGCTTTCGGTGCTTTGCCTTTCGGTCTGGTTTGCATTCATTAAATTACCCGAACAGAAAAATTTCTGTCTTGTTGTAGTCTGATTACAGCCATCGGCGAACAAATTGGATGTGTAGAGGATGTTAACATCGGATCCTTTGCTCCGCACTCTTAATTCCGATTCGGTAAAGGGTTGACACGTTGGAACGTAAAATGGGTTGCAATTGTGAACCTCAAAAGGTCCTTCGTAAAGGTCTTGCTTAAAAAGTGGACACTTGTGATTGCAGAAAACTATCGGGAGATCATCTTCGTCTTCAACAATGGATAACTTTTTTTCATCTATTCTTGGAACTGCCTGCAGAGATTTGTCTTTTGCGAGGAAATTCGTCGATGTAGGTATCGAGTTGTTGTAGCAAGTGTAATCAGGTGCGCTTAATTGGTGAACCCCGCCGGAACTTCCGATCAAAGAACTGTTAATTTTGTTCTGGTATTCGTAGTCGATATCGTCGGTGTCGGTTAAAATGGACGGTTTATTGGGTATTGGTTCAACCGGAAGGTTTTCCGGTTCGGTTAAATCTTCCGGTTCGGCTAAGCTGTTACCGGTTCTAGCATCAGGTTCGTTGTTAAAGCAGACCTTGATAGTGGGGATTTGGTTGTTGCAATCGATATCGTCGAATTCGATTCGAAAGGGACGTTTCGGATTACCACCACAACACAGTGCTTCTTTTTTCTTACAGGAACAACACAAGTTAGGTTTTTTCTTGGTTTTACAACAACACTTGACGGTTTTCTGGGAATCAGATTCAGACTCGCTTGTGGAATTTCTGCTGGTGCTGCTGGTGGTGGTGCTGTTACAACAGCAACTGCATTTACTTTTGTTGTTTTGTTGTTGGGTGTTAATTATTTTAGTGTTACTTTTTTTCTGACCACACTTTTGGCAACACCAACCACATGCAGAAGGCTTAGGCTTGAGTTCTTCTGCGCAGTGATGACAAAGTAAGTCACCTTGGCTTTTAGTTCTTCCATTCTTATTTAGTTTGGGACAAAATGATGAGGCAGGAGGCTTTTTCGGGGTGCAAAGGCAATACAGGTCACCGTGACTTCTGGATCTCTCGGTTGATTCACTGGAGAGGTTTTCACATGGTCGTAACTTGAAACTGCGTGGTTTGGTTTCTTTCTTCTTGCAAAGACAATGTATATCTGTTTTGCTTTTATGGCTGTCACTACGTGTTTCTGCTTCAGATTTCCTTTCACTACAACAACACAAATGACAGCTGTTGTTCTGGTCTTTGTTGTTACACGAACAACACGAATTGGTTTGCATTTCAAGTTTACTATTACTGGACCTCCTGCTACCCCCTCCCAAGCTTCCATTTGTAAGGTCGTTACAATTACATAAATTACAGCTGGTTTTTTTGGTGTCTAAACTTTGCGATTTTTTGTAGGCCTCCTCGAAACCATCCACGCTGGTTTCGCTACCATGCGGGTAATGTTCTGATGTGCTCTTCGCACTTTCGCCATTCTTGCATGGGCAACATGAATTGGTCTCCGTCTCAAGGCCACTATTACCGGATCTTCCACTTCCAAAGCTTGCACTTCCAAGGTCGCAACAATCACACAAATTACAACTGGTTTTCTTGGTTTCCAAATTGTGCGACCTTCTGTACTCCTCATCAAACACATTTATCTTGGTATTGCTTCCACATGCGCATGGTTTCAAGATTCCTCGTCGTGAAGTTTCACCACCTGTACTTCTTCTTTCGTTGCTCGAATCACACCTACAGCTATTTACAATGGTACCACTTCCACATGCGCAGGGCTGCGAGCTTCCACGTCGAGAATTTCCACCACCCCTGCTTCGTCTCTCATTCATAATATTTTGCATTTCCTCATCAACCTCCCCCATAGGTCGAGATCTCTGATACTCACACGGCTTCAAGCGAACCTTCTTACACTTCACATTATTTCCATTAAGTCCACCTCCTCGCAAACTCCCCCTTTGTGAATCCCCACAAAAGCATTCATTTCGTGGTTTGCACAAACACGACTTAAGGTTTTGCTTTGGAACCGGGCCTCCAGGTCCCACGCAAGCCGAAAAACTTCCATAAGAACCCAAACTACCGTTCGGATTTTGATACTCATCGTTAAAATTATTAATGTTATGACAAGCGTTGACCTCGGGAAATTCATTCGTACAAAAGAATTTTTCTTCTTCCTCACTTATTCCTTTCATCACGTCGTGTTTTTGAACCGGATTATAGCAATGGACTTCTAATGGAGGCTTTCCGAACATGCGCAACAAGTTCTGTCGGTTTTGGATTTCGTTCACAGACATCGGAATGCTACTGCTATGCAACCTAGGATAACCTCTAAGTAACGAAACAGTCGACGGATTTTTTCCGTTATCTTCGAGTGATTTTAAGTAATCCGAAATTAGCGGTTCCTCCGACATGCTTTTCGACGGTGGGATGGAACCAAAGTCTCGAGTGGGTACCTCGTGCTGGTATCGGTTCTGCTTTCGGTTTAAGCAGCATTCGCCGAAATAGTTCTTCGTAACGTCCGAAATGATCCGACACTTTTGCATCACGGAAGAGAGCTTGCGGGGTTTCTTCGTTTCGACCGTTTGGGTCGACATGGATTCGTGCAGAATCCCATGTGCAGGTTCGTCAGCGTAGTCACTTCGCGAATGGGCAGGAATCATTTGTCCTTCCGAGTAGTCGTTTGAAAATCGATCGACTTCGTGTTGGGAGTAACTTTTAGATGAATTTTCGTGATCAAAGTTTTGAGGAATTTCTCCGAAGCTGTGCGAAAATGCTTTCCCGAAGAGAGTTTTGCTTGGGACGATTTCAGAAAAGGTTCTGTGGTTATGACCATAAATGGAAGGGCGATGTGAAGATTGATGTTCTTCAGGAACTTCGTCTACATGACCATGCGAAAATTGGGGTTGCGAAAATTGAGGTTTCGAAAAATACTTGTTAGCACTTTCATGAGAGAATGCGTGTCCGTAGGGGGCTTCTTGAGACGTATCGCCATGATGTTCTTCATCTATGCTGCTATAAGACGAAGTACGATGACATTCTTGACTTTTGGTGAAACCCTGGTCTAAAAAACCTTCCGAATCGTGAACGTCTGGAATTTCGTTCTGAATAACATACTGGTCGTAGTCGTCGTCGTCGTCATCGTCATCGAATTCGGCTCCTCCTTTCAAAGCATCCGCATTGAACCGTTCGTTAGAGTAACCTTCAGCTGAAAACCGTTTATTGGAGTAACCTGCTCCAGAAAACTGCGGTTTATGCAAACGGTGTTCGTCTTCGGATTGATCAAAGTGAGCATGCGAATGGTTTTCATGATGCCCTTGATGATGGGCCATAATTATTAGAGTTACTAGAAATTTTAAATAATTTTTTTACGAAAATTTGGACTGTCACTTACACGACATGATTTTTAGTGTCAGTTTTTGTTTCGCTTTTATTTGAACAAATTTGCAATACAACAAGTAGTTTTACGTTCGGTTGGCAATTTACTATTTATAAAAAACGATATAATTATCACAATCATGAGAACTAAGACTGCTACGACTCCTTTTAGACTATCACAGCAGCTACCGGTGTCGCTTTGTCCGCAAACAACCGAACAGGTGGAAGATTTTAAACATGGTGTCATTTTTACGATTTTTTTACAGCAAACAGTTGGTGGTATTGGCTTACAGCAGAACATGGGCTTCGGAGGACAACATGGTGGTGGTCTCCAACAGGGCGGTTGTGGGCAAGGCTTCCAGGTACACCGTGGAGGCGCAGGAGGATAGCAAGTAATTAGGCAATTCCTGCAATCGTCGAAACAATCAAATTTCTCTTGGCAGCAACAACTTGCGCAGCCATTGTCTTCGTTAACCTGATTAAGCCACCTGCATATGGGAGCTCTTCGTGGATTCTGGAAAGTTGGTTGATAACTTGCACAACACGGACAAGAACAAATGTTTTGTTCGTCGTTGTCGTCTTCTTCGCAATATAAACTAAGCGACATTAAATTAATTTGAATTTTTGATTTTGACACTGAAAATTTTACGACATTTTGACACTTTTTTTGACGTTTTGTGTGCGTGTCTCACTTTTTATATCGCTCAGGGCGCCACCTGCTGGTGGATAATGTAGTTCGTGTGTAGCCGGCTTTAGCAACGAATATTGTTAACGCTTTTTGACACGCACGGATTTTCTGTAAACGTAAAGCTCTTAACTACCAGATTTGAAACGAGTGCGTAGTTTTAAAGTGCCTCGAGGTTCGCGTTTATTATGCAAATCTTATGATATCACTCACAAACAGTCTAATTAGCAGTGAGATCTGTTTTCGTTTAATTTACATATTATTCGACCTGGAAGTTTTCGAGCAACTTCCAAATTTAAAATTCGTTGGGTTGAAACAATAATGATAACCGAGGTATGCTTTTATAGAAAGGTTTTAAGCGAAGAGCTGCGGTTAGCGCTAAAGACACCTACCGGAGGTAGAAAATCTGTTTTATCTTGTCTCTTCAGCAGTTGCTAAATTTTCATATTTCAATCGATCGGTACCCAGGAAATTAATGGTTAGTACTCGAAAATAATGGTGACATCACTTTAGATTTTTTTTAAGACAGCAAGAGAACCAGTGGCGACTGGTACGGTGAAGGCAACGGGGCGCAGCCCTCCATAAATAAATAAATAAATAGTGACTCGGAAGAATATTTTATAATGTGAAAGCATCGCTCACGCCATTGCAATGACTATACAAGGTGACCAAGATTTAAAACACTTTACTAAAAAATGAAAACCCCCCTTTTAAACCGAAGCAAAATCCTCTACCGATGAGCAGGTTAGTTAACCAAGATAGCAGATTACTGACAATAAATTGATTTACTTCACTCTCAATCGGAAGAAACAAATGCGTTATAGCAGCGGTAACCTAAAGCAACTATACAGGGTGTTCGACTAAGTGAACTGGTTCCTATTAAAAAATAATTTTGATATAATTCTGAACTCCAAACTCTTGGAGTTTCCAAGAGTCAAATTGGTCCTAGTGCGGGCCACACTGAGAGCTTTTCAGATTGGGAGATGCGTTATTAACAAATAGACAGACAGAGGTGGTGTTTTAAGGCCGCACTGATTCGTAATTGCCCTGGTTGTGCGGCCTAAAGGCCCTACTGAAATACTGCTTCCTTCAGCTAATAACCAATACCTAATAAAAACGCCGGCTTTCGTTGCAATTACGTAAGGAATTCTTGAGGGAACCCTTTCGGTTTATTTTATTCGCCCCCCCCCGTCCCGCACCTCAAGCGATTGACTTAAATAATCAAGTGCTGGCTGGACAGGTCAACAGTGTATCTTTCATCTTAAAAAAACTAGGACAGAGGAACTTAATTATTCTTTCTGATTTACTGTATGATGTTTATGTTTCGTATTAATACAGTGGAGGCTTACCCTGAAGCTAAAGGGTACAATGGCACGTGTCCTCCTATCAACAACGGGAAACAACTATCTAAGATAATAATAATTTTAAGTCAATAAAATTTGTGCCCCCTCCCATTAAAGAACGTCACAAGTCTCTAATACAAATGAAGTTCTCAAAAATTTCGCAGCTGCTGAGACCAGGGGGGATCTGGGGTATGTGGAGATCAGCATGGTCATGTGGGGAGGGTATTCCATAACTCCCCAGATCCGACGGTTTCTATTTTAACTTTCTATCCGTCGAAGTAGTTCTGTACGCTCTACAAAACCATAAGGAGGGCGTCCGCGTCCGGTGTTCACTCTGAGAAAAACTTTTCTGAATATTTTATGGCTCTTATTACCTTCTCCCAGATTAATGTAACATTCAACATTATCATCTACAAATCCACCCAACAGTCTTTCTTTTATTTTCTGTTGGTCCTCCCCCGCTTGTTCAGAGCCTCCATTTACGTGGTTGCCGTATGTTATTATAATTGACCACGACAGCACAGTTATATTCCTGGTCACACCAGGTACATTGCTGTGACGTCATATCTAATATCAATCTGTTAGCTACCAGTAAAGTAATAATCAAGGAATTCCGACAAGGTAATTGAAAGGTGAAAAGAAGCTGGATATAAATTCATCATCTCTTCCAGATGATATGGAAATACTTTATTAAGCAAAAAAGTGGATAAATAGAGTTACCGAGCAGACCAGGTACGCTATGACCGCGGAAATTAGCTCGGCCTACGGCCTCGCATGTCGCCTAAAATATGCATCAAAAAATTATCTGATACCCTTGCTGTTCCTCTACGTCCTTTAGTTAAGGACGAGACAATAGATAGACAGAACTATAATATGACATTTTATTACGAGTTGCCAGGTGGTATGTGGCAGTTAAAAATAGCTCGGCTTTCGGCCTCGGGTGTAGCCTACATCTTGACCAGAAAAACTATTTTTTCATTGAAACTTCTGCTGAACGTCTACTTCCTTTACTTAGGAATGGGATTGCGGATAAACAGAATTATAATCTGGAATTAAATTACGAGCAGACCTGGCGCCCTATAATTCATTAGCTCGGCCTTTGGCCTCGCATGTAGCCTACATAATGCGCGCAAAAATAATCTCTCGATTGTTGCCTTTTTGGGGATCCTGAATATCCTTTATTAAGAAGAGGTAGTGAATAGACACAGTCACAACCTAAGCTTGTATTGCTATAATATGGCTATAAATATTGACCACGTGTCCGGTTCGATCCCGAAAGAAGGAAGAATTTTTTCTGGCCGTCTCTATAAAATCTTCCAAGAAATCGCTTTCCTGAATCAAGTGAATTTACGCTTGTCGTTGTACGAAAGAAGCTATGGGGGACTTACTGGGACCGAATGACTAATGTTAAAAAACTGATTAGGTCATACAGCATAAGCCAGAGACCAGAAGCGTATCTTGGAGATTTGGTGCTCAAAAGTTCCAAGCAAGAAGAAAATCCTAATTTAAAATCTTCTTGTGTTTTAACTGATAGGAAAATTGATTTTTTCGTTTCTCTGCTGACGCTCTGTTTGCGATGGATGCTGAATTAATGATTGCATATAGAGAGCAAGCCATGTACAGGTTACGGACAAGATCAAGCTCAGATCAAGAATTATAGAAGGTGGTGTGCTGCTGATATTTGCTAAATCAGAAGTTCTGAGGCTGAGAATAGCTGACTATATAAAGAAATTTTTACCGTAGCCCACCTTTGCGAGAGAAACAGACTTTTCATCATTCTCACTACCCTAAGGTTAAGTGCCACAAAATCTTCAAAGAGAATTCACACGTGAGTGGTTAAGATCCCTTGGGTAGCCCTCATCGGACAGAGCCGTAGCGGAGCCTGCTTGAAGTGACGCAAACACTATACAGGTTTTATCCCAAAGAAACTCTGCATTAAATTAACGTCTTTTTTCTTCTTCCGATAACATCATCAATGGAAGGAACCTACCCAGGAAATCCATCAGGCACTTACTGAAAACATTTTAAAATTTTCAGGTTTTTATCTTAGCTGTTGTCGGCGGAAGGCGGCGACTTCTTTGTTTCTATCGCATTTGCTGATTTATGGAACAGATTTCCGGGTTTTAATCTAACACCACCAGGAAAATCGACCGACTATTTAAAAAAAACATCCTTTAAAAACCCAAGTGCGTGGAGCGGTGGTTGGCGCTTCTCCTGTGAAACTACAATTGATTGAAAAATCTATTTTACTTTTATCTACATTTATTTATAAGGTTGGTGGGCGGTGACGCGTTCGATCCCATCTGATTAATGTACGAGATTTTCACGTTTCAATCGACCGCTACCCAGGAAATCCATCGACTGCCAAAAAAACTTTTTGAAACTTTGACGTGTTCATTATCCTTAATTTCAAGTTAAGTACACAAACTCAATAGGACAATGTATCAGTGTTTCGCATCGAGCCGAAGTGGTTTGTTTACAACAAAAGTGAAAATCAATAAAGCGGATATGGGTTCATTAATCGAAATGGTCAATTGCGATACCACTTACGAAGTTATTAATAAAAAAAACAACCATAATTTGATGAGAAAGCTTCCTGATGCGTCGGGACTCTTGGGAGCGAAGCAGGAAAACTGGGCTTAAACCGTTGAGAATTCGGAAGTTCGATGTTTTGTTGGAATATTTTCTTGTGAGCTTCCCTCGTACCAAACCTTTTTCTTCCCCTTATCAAGCGGGGACATATCGAGATTGATTAAAATTGCAAATCTCAAAACTTAATTAAAGCCCAACACTGACAAACTACACCTTGTGTATCTTATCGTTATCGTTAATTTGACAAGGTTCGATTTGCGGTTGGCAGAGTTTACAGGATATCCTGTCAAGTTTCCTCCATATTTTAGTTAAAATGCGCTATAGGCGATGGGGAACTTAAGAACTTTGACTTAATATACACCCCGAAACAACCCGCCTTCCTTTATTTACTTCCGGAGTGGATTGTTTTACTTTCGTGTATTTGCAACATGTATGAGCTTTGCTCATTATTTCCATTTTACGCTCGTATTTGTACCCAATTCATATAACAATAAAGACATTTTATTAATATTATCCTGTGCAATGGACTTCTTTTAGTGCTTAATTACGAGTGAACTTTTAGTACGAAAATAATGCGAGCATAAAAATTTTATTTGTTTACTGTAACTTCATCTCCCGATAGTTTCGGGGCTAAATTTGCTTACAACACCGGATATAAGTTAAACTACAAAAATTAAGACTTCCTTCTTGTAATGTTTCCAACACGAAACAAAACAAATATATTTTTAAAACTTGCAATCATGTGACCAGATTAAAGACAAATTTAATTCTTTCGGTGGCCGTAACGCCTTTATTTATACACCGATTGTTAATTTTTAAACGAATTTGGAAGCGCATCGCTGCGCTCTATAAAAGTTATTTTATACCTTAATTGCATATTTCCAACACAAACGTCGTAAAATGGCATTTTACAGCAAAATTTGTTGACGGTGAAACAAAACAAAATTAAATAGAATTTTGAAAATTAGCAATTTAATGTTGGAATACGTTTTTGTGACCACTTTAGCAAGGTATTAATCAGAAACGTGATATAAAGTTACCTTTTATTTGTTTACAAAATTGACAACCTGAGGACCATGGTTGACTTGCAAGTCTTTTTTAGCGGTGCACTGTGGGCTGAAATCACGAACAGCTGGCCAATAGCTCAAAAATTGGAATACTGAAGTTTTTGAGGTCTCTGATTACGAATTCAAAGTTATAAATTTTATAAACAAAATGGCGGACCCAATATGGCCGACCAATATATCCAAAAGATGTCCGATTTTATCTAAAATTTTAAAAATCTAAGATTTAAAAAATAAGTATTCAATACTTTTGGGTACTTAATTTTTTGATATAGTAAGTTCATTTCTTGAGCGGTGAGGGTACAAACCTTAGAAGGTCTAAAAATCCTCTAAACACAGTCATAGAGTTTCAGCCATTTTTACACTTCATGGTTTAAAAAAGGTTAATTTCTTTCGGCGGCCGCAGCGCCCTTATTTATAGACGATCATTAATTTTAAAATAAAGTGGAATGCTCATCGTTGTCACCTATAAAAGTTAATATATTTATATTACATCATTCGAACACACAAACCGTAAATTGAAATTTAAATTTATAATTTGTTTACATCGTTTCAAAAATAAATTTTCCATACCAAATAAATTTGGCGACAACTTTAAAAGTTATTCAGAATCGTGTTTTAAAGTTGCTTCTGAACTATTTAAATTTCTTTTATATTTTTCGATGACCGTAGCACCATAATTTACCAACCGATTTTTAATTTTCAAATTAAATCGTGTCCATAAAGATTTTTTTAGGTTGCTAGTGCACGGTCGAACCAATCACAGGTATCAGCGTTTAGGTGATCTAGAAGTGTATAAGTTGTATGTAAAATTACATCAAGTTCTGAGTGATATTTACACAAAATTACGTGTAACGTGTCTAAATTAGGAATATTGTACAAAAGCAATAATGAAATCACACACTTGTTATTAAATTTACATATTTTTACATTATTACACAATTACACAAATTTTCACATTACTACACATGTTCCACCAGTAATTCAGAAATCATCAACCGTTATTCAGATTTCTTCTTCGTGTGCCATATCCGGTCTCCCGGACGTTGGCGACCTCTCTCCTATGCATGTGTTATGCGTTTGAAGTATTAGCACACACATAGGGGACCTACTGCTTAACGCGGGCTCCGAACCACGGGAAGTGTATACACTTCATCTCCAGAGAGGCTGTACCAGGCAGATTACACCTCGGTGGTTTGCCATTGCCTTCCGAGGGGAGACGGTCAGAATACAGTTTTTACTGAGCCCGGAGTCGAACCAGGTATTCCGCATTAGCAGCAACGCACATAACCGCTTCAGCTAACGACCGTCTTCAAACGACAAATTCAGATTTGTCAATTGATATTCAGAAATCGTCAACCGTTATTCAGATTTGTCAATTAATATTCAGAAATCGTCAACGGTTATTCAGATTTGTCAATTGCAATAATTGCAATTCACGATTTCTGAATATCAGTTGACAAATCTGAATTACAATTCACGATTTCTGAACAGCAGGTGAGGTTTTCTGAATTACTGCTGGAATAGTCACTTGTGGAATTTTCACCACAAGTTGTGTCAACTTACACCCCTCGTGTGTAATAATTGCACATCTCTTGTGTAATAATTACACACTTCTTGTAGAATTTTTTTACATAAAATGGGCAATTTACACAAATTATTGAAATACTTACACAACTTGTGTGTAAACTTTTACACACGAGGTGTGTAAAAATACAAAACTCCTGTATTAATTTAAATTTACACAAAGGTTTATGTGAAAAATTGCCTCAACTATTGTGTAAATTCGCACAATTTTATTTCAGTATGGTCTTACCAGGTTTAATCGTTCATTACCAATCTGTGGAGTTACGACGTTGTTTAGTCCGAAAAATGCAACGTAGAATATGTAGATTTATTTTACCAAGCAAAGGCTAAAGATGCGAGGCTGTAGGCCGAGCTTCTTATAATGAAAATCCTCGCAGATCTAAGCAGTAGGGTGACCGTTAAAATAATCTTTATAACTATTACGTTCACTGTAAAAAATGCACGTAAATATACATTAAAACGCGTGTAATTTTTACATTCAAAATTACACTGTAAAATATGCACTATTTAGGGATAAACCCGCAATAACGAATTATATAAGTCTACAGTTTTACCTACAGATTATACGTCCATGTACATAATGGGACCTACAGATTTACGTGGAATCCGAACCACGGCACAAATAATTCGGGAGCAGCTGAGATTCGAACTCAGACAACCAGACCCATAGTTCAACTCCTTCGTCACCATACCAAACTACGTGTACACTAAAACATTAGTAATGCATTAAACACGTGCAATTTTTATATTCAAAATTACATAAAAATACATATTGTGTAATATTCCATTAATCATACACTGTAAAAAAAGCACGTAAAAATACATTCAAATACGTGTAATTTTTACATTGAAAATTACGTAAAAATACATATTGTGTATTATTCCATTTATAATAGTGTGAAATTACAGTTTTTCTGTAATTTTCCTTGTATATGTAATTTTACCTTAGAATTTGTAGTAATTATAAAGAAAAAATGAAAAATATACACAAAATAATGTAAATTTACCAGTTTTTGGCATCACGAATGTAAAACTACAGTGGGATATTGTATATTTCTATATTCGGTTATGAACGTCTTGCGACATTTTCCCGATACCTCCCTGTCTCTGCTCGTTGCGTGTTGAAAATGTGTGACGAACTCAGAGGACCTACAGCTTAACGTGGATTCCGAACCACGGGAATAGACGATTTTTACACCGCCTACTCCATCAGGGAAGTTTTTTAGCCATAAATAATGTTATCTGGGGCCAGCAGATAGGCATTTGGTGAGCGAAAATTTCTTCTATAGATAGTACCTCACAGGATTTGAACCCGTGAATATTGGCTTGAAAGCGAACACGCTAGCATTTCAGCCATTCGCTCACCTTTTGTATATTTACATCACCAAAATAAGTGTACGTAAAAATACATTCAAATACCTGTAAATTTTACATTCAAAATTACGTAAAGAAACATATTGTGTATTATTCCATTAATAATAGTGGGAAATTACGGTTTCTATAGCTGTATTCTTTTTACCTATTTTAAGTGAGATGTACTGAGATACTCAGTTGACTCAGTTAAAAGTGTGTTCTTTTTACCGTTGTACATTCGTCAAACGAATGTGCCGTGCCGTGCCGAATTGAGTTTAAACTGAGAAAATTACCTCCCACCCTATACCAACTGATCTTGCAATTTCGAAGTGTTACAACTGAGATAAAGTTGGAAATAGCTCGGATTGGTCGATTTTAAAAGGTTAACGTCATCTCTTTCGTCATATTTCGTCTTTTTGGAGGTTATGTAATTTGTGAGCTAATTTGTAATAAACATCGTAATAAACTCGTAAATAGACTCGTAATAAACATTTGGTAATTTATTTAATTTAATATTATGTATTTATTTTTTTACGTATAACTTTTTGTAGAAATAAATGGAAACCGTACATCTTGGTTTTAATTATTGTACTTATTTTACTTCTTTAATTTTAATTGCCGGTTGCAATAAATTTCTATTTTGTATTTTTAGAGGTTATGTAATTTGTTTTATGTATTTTGTAATATGTAAGTTGTTCTTTTTACCTTATGTTTTTCTCACTTTGACTCAGTTAATCTCTGTTCGGCTCAGCTCACTTCGTCTCAGTTGCGTAACTGAGATGGAAATAAAGCTTGTAAAAAGAATACGCCTTATGTAATTTTCATTGCATGTGTAATTTTAAATTGGAATTTCTGTAATTAAAAAAGAAAAATTGAAAAATATACACAAAAGAATGTACATTTACCAGTTTTTGGCATCACGAATGTAAAACTACAGTGGTATATGGGATAATATATATAATATGGGATATTGTATATTTACATCACCAAAATAAGTGGACGTAAAAATACATTCAAATACGTGTAATTTTTATATTCAAAATTACGTAAAGAAACATATTGTGTATTATTCCATTAATAATAGTGGGAAATTACGGTTTCTATGTAATTTTCCTTGCATGTGTAATTTTACATTGGAATTTGTGTAATTAAAAAATAAAAATAGAAAAATATACACAAAAGAATGTAAATTTACCAGTTTTTGGCATCACGAATGTAAAACTACAGTGAGATATTGTATATTTACATCACCAAAATAAGTGTACGTAAAAATACATTCAAATACGTGTAAATTTTACATTCAAAATTACGTAAAGGAACATATTGTGTATTATTCCATTAATAATAGTGGGAAATTACGGTTTCTATGTAATTTTCCTTGCATGTGTAATTTTACATTGGAATTTGTGTAATCAAAAAAGAAATATTGAGAAATATACACAAAATAATGTAAATTTACCAGTTTTTGATATCACGAATGTAAAACTACAGTGGGATATTGTATATTTACATCACCAAAATAAGCGTACGTAAAAATACATTCAAATACGTGTAATTTTTACATTCAAAATTACGTAAAGAAACATATTGTGTATTATTCCATTAATAACAGTGGAAAATTACGGTTTCTATGTAATTTTCCTCGCATGTGTAATTTTACATTGGAATTTGTGTAATTAAAAAAGAAAACTTGAAAAATATACACAAAAGAATGTAAATTTACCAGTTTTTGGAATCACGAATGTAAAATTACATTGGGATATTGTATATTTACATCACCAAAATAAGTGCACTTAAAAATACATTCAAATACGTGTAATTTCAACATTCAAAATTACGTAAAAATACATATTATGTAATATTCCATTAATAATTGTGCGACATTACTGTTTTTCTGTCATTTTCCTTGTATGTGTAATTTTACATTGGAATTTGTGTAATTAAATAGGAAAAAATGAAAAATTTACACAAAAGTATGGAAAATTACCAGTAGTTAAACCTGAGTGCAGCACATAACTTGAATAAGATAAAATTAAGGAAGTCTTTACAGTAGATCTAAGATCTGAATTCGTAGCTCTCCTCCCTCCCTAATTCTACTAAGCTGTTGACTTACAGCCGCGATAATTAGCTCGGCCTTCGGCCTCGCACCTCGAATTTCCATCTATAATTACTTGATTTCGTGGTGCTAAAAAAATTTGCTGCCTTTCGCAGGCTACACGAATTTGTTACCACAAAGATAATTTTAGGAAAATAAAATTGTAAAATTCTTAGGACGGCCATAACTCCCATATTTATCAACCGATTTTTACTTTTCAAACCGCGTTAGAAGCGCAATACTGTGCTCTATAAATACGTCAGGACACAGGTGACTAAAATTAGTTAAGATGTTTTTAATGTGCGTTTAACCGAAAAAAACAGATGTTTCTTTTTTTTTGTTCAAACATTAATTAAATATTATTTGATAAAATTAATTAAAAAGAAAAGTCAAGAAAAGTTATCTATTCCACCCCGATTGACCGCCGTAATCCAAATATTTGAATATCAGCTTTCTTGAAAGTGGAATCTATTTAAAGTGTCATTAACGCGAAGTGCTTTTAGTATTACAATATTGACGCGGGCCAAATTAAAGGAACATGCGGATATTTCTAAAAGTAATCTCTAAAATTGTCTGACATCATCCATCTTCTAAAGTAACAAGCACGGTATGAAGATATGTCGGTTTTCCACTGCTTTCACTGAACCGAGCTTTTTCTGGTTCATATATCACAAGACACTAACGCGTCGTACTTAAAAACTAGCATACATTTTATTCGCATGAGGTGAAAAAATCGTGTCGAAAATGATAAAAAATGAAAGCCTCTGAATATTCATGGGGTGGTGGTCTTGTAATATTTTGCATAAATTAATTACTTTTAAATGCGACTTCCCAATTTATTTTCATTGTATGTAACTTCGAATTAGAGAAAATGGTTGTTGATACTTAAAACCGACTTACAAAATAATGAATATTAAGTCCGTCTCTGAATAATTTAACGCTTTCGCTTAACATCTTTTCAGGAAGTGGAAACAACCGAAACACTTTTTTTTCGGAACTTTGACGATGAAGACATAAAATTGTTGATCGGCGAGCAAATTTTTATTACATTTCTTTTTAATTGATTTAAATTGTTGCAGACACCCCATCTTTCGCCATATCTCGAGAACCTGGGTTTGGAATTCCAATACGTGAGGGGATGCCGGTGTCTCTAAAATGCGACGTCGATGCTAATCCGAGTGCCGCTCCTATTTGGCAAAAAGACGACACAAATCCGCCCGTGCAGCAGAGTCCGGACGGATTTCTCAATTTTACCGAAATCCGCCGCGAACACAGCGGATGGTACAAGTGCACGTCGCGACATCTATTGGGGAGGTTCTCGAGCATCGGATACTTCCTAAACATACGCTGTAAGTATTACCCCACCCTCCCCTTCCAATTAATTTACCTAATTTGACGATAAATATTTAATCATAAGGATTGGTTAATTATGTATGCAACATTAAACGAGTTTAAGAGAAGGCTTTCATATGATATCGACATGATATCGTGAGACACGCTACGTGGTATCAACCCTTATATATTTTTAATAAATACCAAAGGATGTGCAAGGAATATTTTATTTGAGGACTCGAAATCTCGAACAATTTTTTATGCAGGAATCGACTACGTGTTTAAATATTCCGGTAGCGTAAACATAAAGTTCCCCCAACTACTAGCAAATTTTTGTTAATTTTCCACCACGTATGTAATAATTTTCCTGTAAACAAAAATTATAATTTACCTAAATGGTTATCTTGTATGACATTATCGTATGAAGCACGTAATTTGATAGGGTTTTCCCCGCTGGCGCTACAAGCCAACATTTGACCTATTTATGGTTTACAATTTTGTACTCAACATGTTTAATGCTATTTAAATTCGAAATCGTGTAGAAAAAAATTTAATTAGGGTTGAAATTTTCAGAAAAGTTTGTTACGCAACTTTTCGGTACCTACATTAAAATTTTTAAACTGATCAAATATTGAATTATGAAAATGAAACTTGTACTTTTTCTGACCCAGTTTACAGAGATGAAAGAATTCATTTCAAAACTGATTAAAGGATTTTCAGCTGGATACTCTCGTTGATACGTGCCAGCATTTTCAACAGGTTTCCTTAATTTGTAGCTTTCTCTTGAGCATAAGGTGAGCTTGTTTAAAAATTAAGGGTGGGTGCACATTGTACGAACGAACGTCGAATAAAAATTAGATTGTTTCGCGTAATGTCAAATTAGAAATGACGGCCTTTGACCTTTTGAAACAATATCTGTCCTCACTATCTCTAATGAGAAGGTAGCTCGGAACAGATAATGTCCACGCAGAAAATAAATTATACTTTTATTTGCGTGGGGCCCTGATGAGGTGCATGTCAGTGGCCCCCCCAGTTTCGAATTTTTTTATGAAAATGGTGTCACACGTTAGAGCATCGTTAGAGCCTGAATGAGCTTCCATTATTTTCGTTTGAGCCTCAAAGGTCGCGGAGTTATTCGTAAAAAACAACTGGGGGGGCCGTAGACATGATGGCCCCCCCAGTTTCGAATATTTGCGTGAATTTGGTGTCAAACGTTAGAGCATCGTTAGAGCCTGAATGAGCTTCCATTATTTTCGTTTGAGCCTCAAAGGTCGCGGAGTTATTCGCAAAAAACAACTGGGGGGCCGTAGACATGATGGCCCCCCCCAGTTTCGAATATTTGGGTGAATTTGGTGTTAAACGTTAGAGCATCGTTAGAGCCTGAATGAGCTTCCGTTATTTTCGTTTGAGCCACAAAGGTCGCGGAGTTATTCGCGATAAACTGCTGGGGGGGCCGTAGACATGTTTTTCTATTTTCCTTCCTATTTGGAATTTTTGTATGAAACTCATGCCAATCGATAGAGCATCGTTAGAGCCTCAATGAGCTTCTATGGTCATGGTTTTAAGTTAATATATTTACAAAGTTATGGATGTTTTAAATTTTCGACCAAACTCCGAGCAACATGCATGCCAGATTAAAAGATAAAAATTTTTAATTTAAAAATAAGCGAAAAATTGTATTTGAAATTATAAAAATGTTTATCGAAGGAATATAGAAATAGAATATCATGCCGAGAAAATCTAATATTGATCTGAAGTACCTTAACCTGGTTATTGTTGCCAATAAAGAGAAAATTTATGATCCAATGGGTAAAAAGTTTTGGGGCCCATCAAATGTTTGTTGGTCGGAAATAGTAAAACAATTTGGTAATACCACCGTTTTGCCAAAATACGCAAATCTCTCGGTAGATCACTGTAAGCGACGGCACCCTTGAAAAATATTCTATTTTGCGCTGCACTTGAATTTGCTCGTTGTAATGCAATCTTCCCTCGATTTCGAGTTTCATAAACATGGATATCATCAAATAACGCTACAATTCCATCAAAATATTCTGGCATCATACGCAAGATTACTTTTAGTATAAACACTAATACTTGATACTCCGCTAGGGTAACTATGTTCAACCAACCTAAATCACTCAGCATAGTCTTGATCGGAGTGTATCTATTCCTTCTTAGTATTGTCCTCATTGCTCTGTTCTGAAGCACTTGCAATCATTTCTTATCCTTTCCGCTACTCAAAAACACCACCGTCCCCAAGTATCTTAGATGTGGTAGCACTATAGTGTTGAATATATTGAGCTTACTCCTTTTTGATATAAACTCACTACATCTACCAAGTATCCCTAATTTCATTGAAATTTTTTTGCATATGTAGTCCATGTGCTGCTTAAAATTCAGTTGTCGATCCAAAATCAAACCCAGATATTTCATACTCTCGACTATCTCCACTTTTTGACCTTCAATTACTAACGTCTGGTCTTCATCATACACAGTCCTTTCCAAAATCATAGCCTTACTCTTTTGTACGTTCAACATCAGTCTATTGCCATTCAACCACTTACTCAAGGTATCCATTTCTTTATTCATCATTGTAAGCATATCACTAACGTCTTTTCCTACCATGTACACCAGAGTGTCATCAGCAAACAAATGGAAGCTTGCACCTCTAATCACCATACTCATATCATTCACAAACATAACAAACAGCAGCGGACCCAACACACTTCCTTGCGGTAAGTGGCCAATGAAGAAAGATTCGTCTTTGGAATTTAACATTTCCCTACAGGAAATTCCCCAAAAAAATTTTTGTTAATGGAAATACATTTCACATTCGAGGAGCTATTAGTTTCATACCACCCACAGCAATAAACAATATCAATGCGATTGGGCATTACGTAAGTTATTGTTGGCGTGAAAATTTAAGCCGGTGGGAACGGTATGATGATTTGCAACTGTCGCCCAAAGTGGCAAGACAGTCAACAACAGCTGTAAATTGCCAATTCCTTATATATACCCTTCTACATATAAGGTCTTTTTAAACTTTATTTTTTAGTTTTATTAATAAAATTTTTTCTTCAAACAATAATTTTGCAGTTGATATTATATGAAATCGATGAAGGTAATAATGATTATTTATATCAACTAAAGCTTTGTATTCCTTTAAGTTGATGTTTTATTTATAATTTTCGTCATGGAAAGTCAGGGAATTTAAATTAGCAATGATGGTGGGAACCCTCAATCTGGCAAAATTCAAGTTAACGCATGTTGCTCGGAGTTTGGTCGAAAATTTAAAACATCCATAACTTTGTAAATATATTAACTTAAAACCATGACCATAGAAGCTCATTGAGGCTCTAACGATGCTCTATCGATTGGCATGAGTTTCATACAAAAATTCCAAATAGGAAGGAAAATGGAAAAACATGTCTACGGCCCCCCCAGCAGTTTATCGCGAATAACTCCGCGACCTTTGTGGCTCAAACAAAAATAACGGAAGCTCATTCAGGCTCTAACGATGCTCTAACGTTTGACACCAAATTCACCCAAATATTCGAAACTGGGGGGGCCACCATGTCTACGGCCCCCCCAGTTGTTTTTTGCGAATAACTCCGCGACCTTTGAGGCTCAAACGAAAATAATGGAAGCTCTTTCAGGCTCTAACGATGCTCTAACGTTTGACACCAAATTCACGCAAATATTCGAAACTGGGGGGGCCATCATGTCTACGGCCCCCCAGTTGTGTTTTGCGAATAACTCCGCGACGTTTGAGGCCCAAACAAAAATAATGGAAGCTCATTCAGGCTCTAACGATGCTCTAACGTGTGACACCATTTTTATAAAAAAATTCGAAACTGGGGGGGGCCACTGACATGCACCTGCCCTGATGTTAGGTATAAACCAGCTCGTTAATAGCGGCGGCAAGGCCGTGGGTCGTGTCAAATGAACGCCCCGGAGAAAATCAAGGAAACAGCTTTGCTAACACACAAAAAGTAAAATCAACAATAAGATGTTCGTTGTCGGAAGGCGATGACATAAGCGATGTCGGATGTACTCGTAAAGTGCATTAGCCGACCAGACTAGTACAGTGGCAACAACATTGCCACCAAGAACCACTCCCCCAACATTAATCAACGGAAGGTTCGAGTGGTCATATAAAAATCCCACAAACGGTGGAACCACTATCGAACTTCCAACAATAAAATCAAACGGGAGCGACCCCGATTAAATGCAACACCCTGTACATTGGTCGCACATCGCTGCCTTCAAAAAAAACATAAAACCAAAAATAAACACAAAAAAAATATCGAACATAAAATTTCAAATACAAGATTTGAACTTAAGTCGACCACTCTGGAATTCCTCTGCAAATACATTTCACCAAACGCTGTTCGATGTTACCTAGTGGAAATAATACGTCGTTCAAATTCAATAAATAAAACATTATAATATAATTAATAAGTTTTCAAACATAAAACTTAAACATTCGATCCATTTCCACACTTGCGAACGCAAAAGAGATTAGATTGCCTTTAATCACTTCGATGCAGCATACGAAACCTTCAACTCAATCGTAATCTTGGCAAACACTCTGCAATTAAAAATGCAAGACAAAAGAGAAACCAAAATGTTAAAACATAAAAAAACATGAATCAGCCAAGGGTGAATTCTAACAACGCAAACTCCAGGTGCACGGAGCAAAATGGGCAAAGTTGATCAACATAAACCACTGTGAAACAATCTTATAACATAAATGTTACTCACCGCTCCGACGGAATACCAAAACCTTCAGAAGCAGTATGGGCAGCAGATCCGACCAAGAAGCGTCCGATATGGAGAAAATCCACCATTTTCCAACAACGAAGATATGTCAGATCTCCATCGAGTCTGCGCGAACAAAAATTGTCCCGGTAGCCATATCCTAGCTCCATACCCGCTAATTACGTAACCCAGGAGCCCATGATTGCTCCACAGTAGAAATACAAATCGACATTGGTGTGTGAAAAATTCACACCCCTCTATCTTGCTTCAAAAACTGACACAACAAGCGCCTTGCTTGTTCAAAGGTTCACCCAAGACTCCTCTCGCGCAGTATGAACAAATCCCCACCTCAGCGCGGTTATCATGCGCCTTTAAAAGAATAAATGATATATAGGGTTGAACGTAAGTGATGGATTACAAAAATCCGTCACACTTTGAGGCATCGGGAGCACAGAGAGCTGTGCTTAATAAATATTGAGGGACCTCTGAAGTGAGAGTGTAAATTCTAAATGTTGAACTGTAGGTCCCCGCACTTAAGTTTAGTGTTAAAAGTATTTTTGAAGGGAGCAAGGATGAAAGTAATTTAGATGCACAACCAAAAATCGGACCAGGTTCAGGAGGCTCATTCAAACTGGGCAGAATCACTAGATTTAGAATTTGTCATCCATTATCCATTTCGATAAGGTAGCTTTACATTCCCCATCTTCAGGTTCAAATTTTTTCGCCCTATATTCCTGCCCAAACCCAGACTTCACTTCAATATTGTCAATATGTGATGAATATAATAATAGCAGTGACAAAATAAATAAATGTTTAACATTAACCGGGGTGTGCCATACCCCCCCCCCACGTACAGGTTGTCTAGATAATCAAATTTTACCCTTATCGTCCTTCTGAAAAAAACCTAAGATGGTAATTTCCTGTGATTACTATAATTTCACTGTGAAAATTCCCCCCTAGATACAAGCAATCTAAATAGTAGAGTTTCACCTTTACCATCTTGAGTCTTTCTAAATAATTTACCTACCTGGGGGGAATTCCATACCCCCCAGACCCCTCCGGTCGGTGAATCCATATCATCTGGAAAATAATCTTAGATACGAAACAAAAAAACGCAGCAGGCTCAGGATGACCATTCGAACTGGACGGAACCATCAGAAATCGTTTCTCCTTTCTTTCTCCTACCCCCCCCCCCCCATCCTTGGGTTCAGGCTTTCTCACACTATCTTCCTGTCCAAACCTAGACTTCATTTCAATATTGTCAATACGTGTTGCATATAATAATAGCAGTGCCATATAAATAAATGATTAACACTGACCGAGGGGTCTGGGGGGTATGGGATACCCCCCAGGTACAGGTTATCTATGTAATCAAATTTTAACTTTATCGTCCTTTTGAAAAAACCTAAGATGGTAATTGTCAATCATTTCTATGATTTCACTATGAAAACTCCCCCCCCTCACAGTTAAAAGCAATGGAGGTAGTGGAAGTTCAACTTTATTATCTTGAGTCTTTCTTTCCAGATTTACCACCGTACCTGGGGGGTATTCCATACCCCTGACTCCCCGGTCACCATGAAAACGATTGTGAAAATTTTTCCAAGTGGGAGAAAGGATAAAATAATCTTAGATGTACAACTGCAAGGAACAGATTAGGCTCAGGATGACCATTCAAACTGGGTGGCACATTTACCCCCGTACCTGGGGGGTATGTAATACCCCCCAGACTTTCCGGTCATCATGAAAACGATTGTGAGAATTTTGCCAAAAGGGAGAAAGGATAAAATAATCTTAGATGCACTACAAAGAACGGATCAGGCTCAGGATGACCATTCAAACTTTGTGGCAGATTTACCCCCGTACCTGGGGGGTATTCCATACCCCCAGACCGCCCCGGTTGTCATGACAACGATCGTCTTGCAAATTACTCTGACAAAAGCACAAAATGACAAAATATTTATCTAACAAATAGCTATGTGGAACTTTAACTGAAAGCATTTGTTACTTAGCGACAAAAGTGTCTTGTCCTGTTGAAGTAGTTGGCATAAATAAATATACTAATTCGGCTGATAGACAACCGAAAACTTTATCTATCGGATAATTATCCGGAACTTCAAATGGAAGTTTTTGGTTGCTTAATTACATTATAATGTAGGCACGGTGATTAGTAACCAAAATCTTTTATCTATCATGTAGTTATTTGAAGCTTTCACTAGATTTTTTAATTGCTTAGGGCTGGTATATCTATTTTATCTGATCAAGTTGTATTAGTTTTCCGACAGTTATAATTATACAAATTAAATATCTGTGAGATTTCTCAATTGGGTATTCAATTATTCCTTTGTACCCTTGCAATAAAATTTCAGAGGGAATAAACAACATTTTTGCTGTAGCAATATATGTAGTTTTAGAAGACACTTATCTTTTTAAAAATAGAGGGGGGGGGGGCTCAAAAAAATGCTCAACGATAATATCAATAAGAAAGTAATGGAAGTGATATTGCATAATATAATAAGTGATATAACAGTTTGAATGGTCATCTTGAGCCTGATCCGTTTTTCGTTTCGTATCTAAGATTATTTTCCAAATGATATGGATTCACCGACCGCGAGGTCAAGGGGGTATTCCATACCCCCCAGGTACGGTGGTAAATCTGGATAGAAAGACTCAAGATAATAAAGTTGAACTTCCACTACCTCTATTGCTTGTAACTGTGAGGGGGGGGGAGTTTTCATAGTGAAATCATAGTAATGATAGACAATTACCATCTTAGGTTTTTCAGAAGAACGATAAAGATAAAATTTTATTACATAGATTACTTGTACCTGGGGGGTATTCCATACCCCCCAGACCCCCCCGGTCGGTGGATCCTCATCTAGACAAAAAAAGAAGTGGCTAGTCAAGTGCTTTCGACATATCTTTACTCAAAGCTAAGAGTTTGATCTTAAACTTTAGCTCATAGCAATGTAGCCGGTGCGACTCCGCCTGATTCTGTTCAATTATAGGCTGTCAATATTATAAATTTTTAATTCTTTAAGAATTTATTTCGTGATTTTCCAAAATTCTTGAGACGATCCGAGGATAACCTCGAAACCGGTTATTTTCTTGCTTATGTTTGGAGCCTGGCCGTGATTGACTGCATAGTGGCGATTTTGATGATCTTAATACTTTGACTTATGAAGGCAAACGAAGAGAAGAAATTTCATAGTGAAATCATAGTAATGATAGACAATTACCATCTTAGGGTTTTTCAAAAGGACGGTAAAGATAAAATTTGATTACATAAGTGATCTGTACCGGGGGGGTATTCCAAACCCCCCAGACCCCCCGGTCAGTATTAATTATTTATTCATCTGTCACTGCTATTATTATATTCAGCACATATTGACAATATACTAACAGGAATATAGTGTGATAAATCCTGAACCTGAGGACGGGGGATGTAAGGATACCTTATCGAAATGAATACCAGGTTCTGGATGGAGAAACTATGTCTAATGGTTCCGTCCAGTTTGAGGAGTTATTCTGAGCCTAATCCGTTTTTTATCGTGCATCTAAGATTATTTTTCCTTCCTTCCACACGGCAAAAGTTTGCTCCAGTAATTTATGAATAATATTCAGAACGCATCACCCCCACCCCCGGTCTAAAGCAACCATGAACTGTGAACTTTGCTTAATTATTTTGGGTTAAATAGTAAAAAGCAAATTGGGCTTTTTTGCTGCGCGCCAAGGTGTGAATGATTTGGCTGGGAAACACTTTGAAAATATTAACACGCATGGGGTCCTACAGTTTGAGGTGGGTTTAAAACTAGCATGGGCGTGTGCAGAAAAAAGGTTTGGTAAACGATGGTAAATGTGAGTATCAAACTATGTGAAATGTGATGCAATTCGATTGGAGAAGGTCTTTTAGCATAGCTTTGGTGTAGGGCAAGTTGTCAAACTGGGCGGTCTGAGGGGTATGGAATACCCCCCAGGATCAGGTAAGAATGAGATATAATTTTGGAAATAATCCATAACAGCAAATGGAAATACGGTAGAATTGAAATCCATGATTGCACTTATTTTGACAACCTAATGCTGGGGGATATTCCATACCCCAAAGACCTACCGGGGGGCCGAGCGAGGAACAGGATATACATGGGGGGGGGATCAAGAGTTCTAGTGTTTGAAATCATACAAAGCATCTAATGGAAATGTGGTAGTTTTCAAAATTGAAAACAACCATTTTTATTTTTTACAAAACAGATTTCTTCAAAATTTTCCATTAGAGCAAACATTGGAGCAGTAAACATTACTTAAAAAAATTTCGGACCAGCTAAAATTTGTCAGAACTGCGTATTATATTGTCCAATTGAACTTCTCAAATTTCCCAAGAGTTCCCTGTCGGTTTCTTCGCCAATTGGGGATTTTACCTCCAACATGGTTTTAGCATAGAACTCTCTTAATTTAATTTTTAAGGAAAATTCTCATCAGATCAAAATTGAAGAGCGGAAAATTCTCTACAGACATAATTTTTCAAAATTTTCCGAGATTTATTGAAATAATAATAAATCTCCGAAAGGCAACACGCATTTTCTTTTCAAAAGTTGTAATTGCAACCAAATTTTTGAATAATTCTTATTCACACTAATTTATATTATTTCAAAAAAATTAGTGAAAACGATAGCTTACGGCATCGATGTTTTCGAGATTTATATTACCATCATCAGGCAAGCTTAAAATCAAAGAATGAATGGTAATTGAAAAGGCATAAAAGAAAATAAAACAGTAAACTATCGTTTTTACTAATTTTTTTATATTTAAGTTTCCCCCCCCCCCAATTTCTCAAATTGAAATTTATTAATTTTTTGGTAATTCCTAGACTAAAAGTTCCTACAACTTTGATTGTTCCCCTAAGAGTTAATCTTCTTCATTCATTTCATTTCAAATTATTTCACCCTCACATCTCCTCCTTCTTCCCGAGTTAGCGAACAAAAGTGAGATTATTGTTTACGTATTTTATTGTTTTCATAAATTCTTTATTTTTTATGCCGATTTGCAAAAACAGCATGGACTTTAAATCTAGGGAGTCTGGGGGGGGGGGGTTAATGGAATTCCAGGTAATGCAAAATTAGTTTCAGGAACCCCAGTTCTTTCACATCTTTTCGACTCCTTTTTGCCTAAATTGTGTAAAAATAGGTTTCTAATGGTTTTTTCTTTCAGAAATGTGTTGGGTATCCAAACGAACCCCGACCCCGTAAAAGTCACCTAACCCCCCCCCTCGGTTTCTCCTTAAATTGGGGAGTATCTACAAATTAGCGTTTTCAGAAGAAATGTAAGAAACTTTTATTCCAATAAGTCTTGGTTGCAATTCAACGGATTGATTTTTATTTCAATAACAGAATGATGTTGAAAAATTCAAAATAGTCAAATTTATCGATAATTTTGTGTTCTTCAATTTTGGTCTGATAATAATTTTCCGTAAAAGTGAAATTGAGACAGTTATAAGCAAAACAAAACATGCTGAAGGGGGGCTTAAATCTCCCAATTGTGGGAAGATGCTGACAAAGTATTTTAGGTAATTTTAACAACTTTATTTTTTCATCTTCTTTTTCTAGATTAATATAAAAATCTGTTTTGTTATCCCCCCCCCCAATATCATGGTTTTCAGGAATTTTTTTAATTTCTTTGGTCCGATTCTTTAGTTTTTCTTCTACTACCCGTGTTTTTAATTTTAAAAAAGTAAGGAAATTAAAGTGAGAAAATTGAATAGGCTCAGTTCAAGGGACCACTGTCTTTGAAACCGGGGGGTCTGGGGGTATGGTATGGAATACCCCCCCAGTGCTATGGAAGAATTTAAATCCAAAATTATACATCTTTCATTAATTCTTTGTAAACAGTAGGTTCCCTATTATGTATGTGTGATGTAACTGACGAAAATAACTAATTTATCCCAAAATTGATGTATCCAAACGGCAAATTTAAAAGCTTCTCACGCCTAAACCGCTTAGGGATTTTTTCTGACTCTTCAACCCCCCGCCTTAGGAACGTCCTATGGTCACAAATAAAAGACTCCTCCTAATTTAATCGGACTTGACACGATATTGTTTACACGACATTTGGAATTTAAGGAGTAAATAATTTTTTTTACAAAATATTACATCAAAAAATATGCAAACACAATTTTCTTAGATGCAAAATAATGAATGACAGTTGTTGAAACATTGAAGATTTAATATCACTCACCTCACAGACGTACAACAAAGTTTCGATTCGCCAATTAAATCTTCGTGGAGTGCAATATTATTTATTCTAAGCGTTAAAATTTATTTTTAATAAATATTTAAGAAAAATCCCCTGCGGTTCTGCTTATATATTAAAAGCCTTTTCAAATTGATATTATATGGAAATGCAGGATTTTCTTTCTTAGAACTCCGGACTCTAGAGAGCTTAGAACGAGAAACTATTGTGCGTTAATATCTCATTTTTTTTCGTTATTTCTATGTTTAATCCAAAATTTAAGTCATTTCAGTTTCATTCAAATTCCCATGCGGACGTAAACATCGCATCGATTGCGAGAAAATTGTGTCGTAAATTTTTCTTAACGACCGCCGTCTATAATAATTAAAGCGTCCTTATCTAATACAGTCCTGAACTACTATAAATAATAATTTCATGGGGGAGAGTATTAGTTTAGTAAGTTTTAGCCGGATGAGTTAAACGCCACTGGCAGACTCGGTTAATTAAGTTAAAAGCCGTCTAAAACATTTTATAAAGAGAGCCATACTTCGTTATTGTTAGTTAATGGACTCCGTTTCCTTACATGTGAAGCTCTTTCGCAATTTTTTCTGATTTTATGTTCATAATTTAATGGCATCATCTTTAAGGATGTTTTTCAATTTTACAGTGAAAATAAAAATAACGCAGCTGCTAATGCAATATTAAAACTTTTCATTTCAGATGATGTTGACGTCACGCAAGAGCCCGATTTTGACGTCCGGGAACTTAGCTCGACGGGAAGACAAGTCGAAGTAGATTTAGGAGGTGCCGTCCAATTAGCTTGTCCTTCTGGTAAGTAAGTTTTCGATACAAATTCTGTTGCTTATTCGAGTTTTTTTGAATCGAGTCGAACTTTTTAAATATTTAATATTGAAGAAGGAAACCAATATTTACTCAGATAAGAAAATCAATCAACAGGAGTACTTAGGGGTTGCGATATCTTTAAAGGGTATTACGGTATTGACGACCTGTCAATACGAAAACGAACCTTAACTGAAGCAAAAGAAAATTGCTACAGTGCAATTAAAAAATAAAGAAGAAAGGCGATATTTTATCCAAGATAATGAGGAATCGTTCAATTGAAAATTTTAACTCGCAGACTTGAACAAATTTGAAATTTTAATTTCTAACAACCAAGCGCGTTCATTGCTAAAGGAATAAGAAAAAAACTTGTTGACTCTCAAGATTGCTTTCATATTTACTTTCCAGGTTATCCTGAAAAATGAAAGAAAATCGGATGAAACTTGTTTGAATTAATTGTGTGTTATGACGTTCTTTCTCTCCCATTTGTTCGTTTTTTGCTCGAACTGCTTCCGTATGCACTACTCAATTACAATTTCAACCAAATCCTTTATTTTCCGTTTACGTTTCTCCGTAAATTGGAAAATGAAGTCAATTTGTAGTTTTCCTTTTCGAGTACCGATGCGGTAGTCGTAAACAAATATGAGCTTTGGATTTATAAGATTGAAACGAAGATGGCACGTTTACACCGACCACTTGGTCACAAAATTACGTTATCTCAGGTCAGGGTATCATTTTATCACGTCCCACCGGGCTGCGTTAATTACCCTTAAAAGAAGGGCGCCTACACCGCAATTTTACCAGACATGCGGGCGGCGAAGTTTCACAAAAACTAAAAGAGATGTAACATTTTTTCGTTTACCTTTTCTCTTAAGGACATCAAGACATATAAAATGTAATATTAATTTCGTTTCATTTTTCAAAATCGCGAATTTAAGTTATAATGTGGAGCTTTGTCTTTTTGTGTCGTTATACTTACTATGTTCCTTAAGAGCATAGTTGAGCAAGATACTTTTAAAACTAGCTAAGGTAGAGCTACAAGTAACTTTTAATAGCTTGAGCTACTTGAAACTTAAAGCTACTTTAATAATTAACTCGTAAGCTACTTTTTGTATATCTCGACTTTTATTAGACAAAATGGAAAATAAACGTAATAATAATGTTGTTAAAATATTTATATAATCCCAAGAGATAATTCTAAAAGCAGCAGTTTAATCAATTTTAACAAGTTGATGCTTAAATGTGCTTATTAAAAAAACTGAGTTAATTGTTAAAAAATCAAGTTATTGTTACGCTTCTGACTGTGTTTAATTTAAAAATTAAACAGGTTTTTTGTTGGTTGGTTGGGTTGTCCTTTCCAACCACCCTGTATATAAGTAAATTAAGCAAAAACGCATAATTGTATCAACCTACTAAAAGAAGTGCTAATAAAGCAAAAATGCCTTCATCGCACTTTTAGTAGGTCAATTAAAATGTAATTCATTTCCGTACTGTAAGCATATCATAGTTCAAAACATTTACTCATCAGGTCAATTAACTTTAATTAAGCATGAATGCATTTTAAATATTAAGTAGGTAACATTTAAATCATAGTCATCATCAGGTCAATAACTTTAATCTATAACACAGCATTAAAAATGTGATAATTTAGCACTTAAGTTTTGTATAAATAGTGTACCTATGTAAACTTAATAAAATTAGTAGCATTTAAACTTACAATTTGAGTGTTACTCAAACCACATAAGTTAGGAAGGGTACTTCTTGCCACCTTCTCCTAATTTATTCAGACTGTACAATTATTTTTATCGCAGTGCGGTTGCGGTCTTGTCGTCGTTTCCGACAAGGACCGATTAGGAATAATGATTAGGACGAATAATGATTAGATCCAAATTTAACGGTAAAATGTAAAATAACATTTAAAATTGCAACTACAAAGTTAAATTGTACTTTTCTGACTGATAAATCGACTATATATGGTCCGCCATTTTATTTTTAACAATTTTGACATTGAATTCGTAATCAGCGACCTCGAAACTCCCCAAATACCAATTTTGGTTACAATAGGGTATACATTTGTTATTCATAATATTATTATGACTCGGCCATCTTGGATCCGCCATTTTGTTTATAGCAATATTAACTTTGTCATCATAATCACAGACTTCGAAAACCCCCAGATATCAATTTTGATTGCGTTTCAGAATATTTCTGACATACAGGTCGGCCATATTGGATCGGCCATTTATTTATAGCAATGTTAACTTTGGCTTTATAACGAGCGACCTCGAAAATCTCAATATACCAATTTTTGTGCTACACAAGCGGAATCCAATTTTTCTACTTATAAAATTTTGGATCACTTTTTGTGATTTACTGCCACAGTGGGTCGTTTTGGCATTTGGTAAACCACAGAAATACTGATTTTTATCAATGCTAGTAGATGTAAAATGGTAGCGCATTCTTTTACAAAGTTTACGCCAGTTTTACAAATAAATCGACCATCTCGGTTCCACCATTTTCTTGATAGCAATTTTAACTTTATCATCATAATCAGCGACTTCAAAAACGCCCAAATACCAATTTTGGTTGCGATTAATATTTTTAACGTACATTTCGGCCATATTGGATCGGCCATTTCGTTTAAAAAACTTTTAACTTTGGATCTATAAACAGCAACCTCGAAAATCTCAATGTACCAATTTTTGTGCCACAGAAGCAGAATCTATTTTTTCTACTTATGAAATTTTGGATCACCTTTCGTGATTTAGTCCCGCTGAGCGCCGTTTCGGCATTTGTCAGACTATAGAAATACTAATTCTTATATCGCATTCATTTGTTCCAAAAAATATTTCTTATATGGCGACGGCGACGCTTGCAATACGGTTGTTGGTCCTGTTGCGGATGTTATTAACCAGATAAACCGATCATCTTGGATCCGCCATTTTATTTATAGTAATTTTAAATTTGACATCACAATCGACGACTTTAAAAACATCTAGATGCCAATTCTGATAGCGATTCGGAATATATTTGACATAAATGTTGGCCATTTAGTTTACAGAAATTTTGACTTTTGATGTGACAACACATTACTTTTCCATTCACTAAATTCGACTTCATTTTAAATTGAATATTAATAAAATAAATGTTAACTCAAAAAAATTTCTAACTCGATAAAATACACGACAAACCGCTTATTTAATTTTTGTATTTAAACAATAATTTAAGAGAAAAATATCAATAAAATATGTTCCACCGGGAAGCGGCACTGCTCTTTAGCAATTTTCATTCTTATAAAATATGGATTAAAAATTGACGGCTTTCAACGAAAATCTAACCGGTTCTTTAAACAGCTGCTTCAAATTAATGTATAAAATTTCAACTCAATCGGTGCACACCTTTGTCTGTAATCCTTGACGAAAAAACATCACACGATATAAACAAAAACCCTTTTCCCTTCCTTTTTTTCTCTTAATCGCTTGATTCTGAGGGCAGGAAGGAGGATGTATGTCTTTTACAATATCTGAGATACGGTTGGGGGTATTCTATACCCCCCAGACCCCCTGGTATATAAATTAATGGTGTGCATTGAAAGTACATTGATATACAAAGACAGCCCTAATTCCAGGCACAAAAATCTCTTTACGCATTAAAGGTTGAACCTCACATGAGTGAGGTTATGAAGGTTATGAAACCCCATGCAAGGTTGCGCCAAAAAAAAAATTAGCAATGACGGATTTCTTTTTTTATATATTTTATATATTATAAGAAATAATGAATATTTTTTTTTTGTAATATTTTATAAAAAAAATTAAGGGGCCTTAGATTTGTGACCATAGGACGTTCCGGGGGGGGGGGGATTCGAAGATTGTTACCAACTGTGACAAGGAAAAGTGAGGGGTTTGAAAAGTTGGAAAAATTGCAGACGTCCTTTATGAACGAGCCTTTAGAGAAAGGGGTATTTTTCACCCTAAATGGGTCGGGAGGTGTGTCTATTTCCGTGAATAGGGGGGGGGGGTTAGTGGACAAAGGGCACAGGAACCAATTGTGACTTTCATTCGCCGTGTAATCGGCGGAGGTTTATATCAAGTCGGGCGATTTCGAGGTTCCGAGCTCGTGATCCCGATCGCGCAATTCGATGATGTGAAGAACCCCTAACAATTTATGTTAATTTACCTTTATTTATTCACGGTATTCATAAGCCAAGGCGTTCGAAGCCTTATAACTTCTAGAGTAATGCGCTAAGCTTGGATTAGGAACCCCCTTGGCAGCACACGCCTGGTAAATGACCACCGAGGCTGAAGGAACAGAACAGCCACAGATGACCGAGAAAACTAATTACACTTCATTATCATCAAATGAGAAACTGCGGGATTGTAACCACGAGATCTGGCGACTCAATTAAAATCTCAATCAAAATAATCCGTGGATTAAACCGCGAATTAAATCGATCAATCAAATTCGGACTTAGAAAATATAAAAGTGAATTAGTTCCTGCACTGTTTATCTACTTGGACACTGTGAGAATTAAAAGCAGTTTTGAAAGCAGTTGATATGACCGACAAAGAAGGGGGAATTAATAAATGTCAAAACCACTTTTAGACACCAAAACGACCTAAAAACCATCCGATGCACTGGTAGAGCAGGGAAGCGAACCCTTTATCTGTCCATCATAGTATATCTACCGCCGCTACTCGCCGAGCCACGTGGTGCCTCACTTTATCAGTTACTTAAAAATTTTAATTAATTTTATTCAAAATAATCCGCCAGATCTAAATGAAAAATTAAAAATTAAAATGGAACTTGAGCATTTCAATTGAATGTGGAGCTTGTCTTTGTGTCTTAATACTTACACGATATGGCACTTAAGAGGGGTGCATCTTCCCAGGGGCGAAACGCACTAAAATTTTAGTGCGGAAAAAATTATCGTGGGATTTAAACAATTAAAGAATTTGATAATAAAAGTAAATTTGTTGGATCAAGAGTTTTCACGCCGTAGGCGATTTTTGATTTTAAAAATAACTAGCATCGATGCTGTGTAAAGTATTTTTACGTTCCAATCCTATCACGAAGAGTTTAAGGAGATAGAAAACAATGGTATTATTCTGTCCCTTAAGACAACAAAACTTTCGCGCTCACAACGTTGAAGTGGATTAAATTCCTAATATTGCAATAATAATTTATTAATCTCATTTCAATTTCAATCTTTAAAGTAATTAAAATTTGAAAAGCAATTTATTTAGAAAGGCATTGGGGAAGTTATAAGACCGAAAGGAATATCTACATAGTGATTGGAATTATATTGAATCAAGTCGATTTAAAAACTTAAAAAATACTTTCAATAGATGGCATTACTGTGAATATGTGCCTAGTCAAATTATTACGACCACTGTACTTAAGCGAAAAATTAAAGAAAAAAAAATTAAGGGCTCCGCCCAGCACGTGCTCCGCTTCGCGAACCATGCTTGCTTGCTTGAAAAAAATTAAGATCATACTTCACAGGATCATTTCTGTAGTATATCTTCACATACTCAGTATTCAAATATTGAGTAGTAGCAACCATGATGAGGAGTTAGAGCTCTGCATTCTGAGCGTGAGGCGGATCAAAGGTATCAACATATCTGAGATCAACGATGATCGTTTGTTTTCAGTCTAACTGAAAACATTTGAATGTGGAGTAGTCTGAGTGGTCTTTCAATTTAAATAAATAAAACAATTATACAAGTGCCGCAGGCGATTGTATGATAATAAGTTCAGGAACATCTAAACTTCATAAGCTTCTTAACCTACTGCAGACTTTCGTCGACAAAAAACCAATTAATACCGTTTGGATCGCGGTGTAAACGTAGCATCATCGAATGAAGATAAACAAAACGAGACAACTCAACTTGGCTCGGCTTACAAGAAGGTATTTTTATTGTTCGTATTCTCTTTAGAAACGGATACCTGTTTGTTTACATTGGTAGTCCACAATGGAAGACCTCGACAAAAGAAAACAAATTTCTTTTTTATTGCCAAAAAAGATTCAAAAGATTATTTTCTTTTAAGTGATTGTTTCAGCCGCTTTATTTAAATCCGTTCCGGAGGAGTTTTGCTATCGATTTATTTCCTTTTATTCGGGGATAATAAATATTTTTGCTTCAATACCTTTCGAAAATAAAACGAAAAGCTATATTTTGTTATTGTTGATCTTAGCCAAAATTGGTCCGCTGATTTATTGAGCTGTCTCGACGAATACAAATTTAGTCGAATTTAATGGTTTTAAATTTATTTTCTTTTCTTGTCGAAAGTGAAATGTTAAGCTTTGTTCTTTTCAGGTACTACAGGGTGTTGGTCAAGATTGGAGCCGGGGACAGGTCGTCTTGAACCGCTAGGTGCTTCGCAGGAGTTACGATTAGACAGGGTCCTGTATCAGGAAGCTGGAGAGTACAGGTGCGTCGCTCCGAGCAAGGACACAATTCGACGACTGGATTCTTTGAGAAACTCGCTTTCCATCAACTTAACTATTACCGGTAAGTGCAACACCCCCCCCCCCTTATTTCTTTGGTCCCACGATCAACTTATTATATTGTCGAAATCGATTTACTTTTCAATTTATTCGTAGAAAATCCAATTACCTATTGTTGTTAACTTTACAATTAGCTTGCTTTAGAAGTTGTTTTGTAACACAAAATCATAAATTAATTTTGTTTTTGTTTAACTTTATTTAGTTTTCCTCTCAATTAAGCAAATTTAGGTAGGCAAGCATGTTTAATCTAAAAGAATATTAAATTTTTTTCTCTCGCTTGTGTTTATAATATAATATACAATTTTATTTGAAAATGTAATTAACTTTGTTTTTATACGGAGCGAATGAATAATAATAATTAAAACTTTGGCTCGACAATATTAAAATAGATTAGCTGATTAACGAAATATTAAAAGTTCGATTAACAGCCGCGCCTAAACATCCTGCTCCGATAATCATCAATGCCGGTCAAGCTTTTTTAGCTCTTCTACTTGTCAGATATTTTGGGAACTGCGCTTGCTTATTGGAACAATGGTTCATTGATGCAGTTGTTCCTGACGGATTTTAAAAAATTGAATAGCCAATCGAGTGAATTAAAAATTACCTATCGGGATAATTTAGTAGACATTTTCTTAAATAAACTGGAGACAGGTGAATAAAATCAATCATTTACTACTTCTCTACTGGAAACTGAAAAAAATGTTATTAAAGATTTATTAAGGTGATGTTAACTTTTAAGAACAAAATGGGAATAAGTACACAGATATAAACGGATTAAGAGATTCTAGATATCTAGCAGCCTTTGGGCCGCACAACAACGTTTAATCGTAAAGAAGTCTACGGTGTTGGGTGACAGCGCCATATCATATTAGCCTCGGTAGCCATAGCGGCCGCGTTTAGCTATCTAAACCGAGATAGACTTGGTTGTGCGGCCTAAAGGCCACATCATACTTAATTTTGTAGTCCTTAAAATAAATTAAAAGATACTTTAATCGCAAAGAAATCGGCGAGGTAGGGCCACATCCCTGTTGCATAGCGATATCGGCCGCTTTTGCCATTTAAACCGTGGTTTTCTGTAGTTGTGCGGCCTAAGGCCGCATTAGGGAAGATTAAGATAAAGGCTAATCACCAAACTTTAAATTTTACACCGAGGAAAAAGTCATAGGCGTTTCTCCGATAAACGCGAGTTGACGAAAAGATCTTTTCTGAAACCTCACTCAGGAGGATTGCAAGCATACGATGGTAAGTCTGAAAGTATTGGCCAAAGTTTGTTAATAATAGGAACCGTATGATGTAGGCAGTAATTGTTCTTCTGTCAGATGCATGCTAAAAGGTTTAAGTAATTCGTTACCTCGCGATTTTCATACTTCGAAATCAAAATAAATCCTTTATTTTCGAGTTTTATAAAATTTATCGTCGGAAAAATTTGCGTTTTAGCTCAAAGGCTATTAGCATTCAAAAAGCGTTATGGAGAAATGCTTAATAAATTTTTTATATTGGTAATGCTGATCCCAATAAGCATTTTTGGCTTTGCTAGAAATTGTTGCCGGAGGGGGCACGATGATCATAATATTATATTGTCTTCTGATATTGATATTATAATGATATTATCTTTTTAATAATAAAATCTTAAATTGTGACTCTTTCTGCTCCCAACAAACACTTTTAGCTACCAGTTAGCTTTTAGCTATTTGGCAGCTAAAACTATTTCTTGAGGTATCTCCTTCTTAACTAAACGACGTAGTAACTCAACCAAAGTATAACTATAAAGACCATTTTTCAACGCATATGTTAGGCTAAGTGCGAAGCCGAGGGCTGAGCTAACACAGGACGCCCAGTATCGCAAAACTACGCTGTATATTACAGGTTAATATTAGCTTCGATTAGATTTTATTTAAAAACTTGAGGACAATCTGTTTGAAAACCTATAAAACCTAATTAAATCGGATCTACCAAGAGGTGCAATGGTGAAGTAAAGGCCCCCCCCCCATGAAATTTCAAGCAATTGAAACAAAACCGATTAAATGTACTAAGATTTGGAAAAGTATTTCGAAACTGACCTCTTTCAGTTATTATGCAACAAATTATCCCCCCCTCCCAGTTAACTTTGGCTGACTCCGTCGTTAAAAAGAAGATCACAACAATACCACTCTGTCATCTTTTCCTGACATTGTCCTGAAATTACATTATTTTCTATATCACGTAAGTATAAGATTGGCAAACCTTACGGGAGTTAGGAAACACATGTTGTAGTTGAAGAGGTAGTCAACAGATGGCGCTACTTAAAGTGAAGTTTCAATTAATAATTGAAGGGGCAAGTGGATAAAGGGGCTATGTGATATTTCTTGATTTTATGATATTTTGTCGTGAATGAAGGGGCAATGTGTAAAGGTAACTCATGCACTCTTTAACCATGTGAAATGTGCACTATTTCTCGATATTTTCACTTGATTAAGGGGCTATGTGCCCCTTAATCCCTAGCAACAAATTTTACTAATTGGCTTTTTACTCAATAAACGGTTTTTGTCACATAGCCCCTTTATCCACTTGCCCCTTCAATTGCTTCATTAAGGATGGTAATTCTTCATTTTTATTGGTGTCACGGCTATGTAAACGGCTCGTGATTGAACTCGGGTTATTTATTCCTCTTTCGATTTTATTAGCGCCATCTTATGATAACCTTCTGAACTCCACTAGGTGTTTCCTAAACTCCCCACACCCACAGTAATTACTTGGCAATCGTATGGCTGCTTGACTTCATTCTAATCGAACTTATTTAAAAATTGACTGGTTAAATTTTAAATGACCAGATGAACGAAAAGAAGCTTCTGTGCGGCTTTTAGGCCGCTCCACCATGGTAATCTCGCACGAATCTGAACTTAAACATCAGTTATGTGCCTCAATTTTTTGGTAACTTGCCTCTCCTGTATTCATTTCGAAGTGCTACGTCTCCAATCTTCAACCTTCGCGGACTAAGAGGCCTGTAACACCCCCCCCCCCCAACCATTGTTTTCAAATATTCATACTAGATACTTTCATACTTTTTAAAGTATTTTGATATTTATTTTCGTACGAAAAAAAGACGCAATTTATTATTGAATTCGAAATTGTAAAAGTGTAGTCATCTGATTGCCAAGGTTGTGCGGCCTGAAGGCCGAACTGATGGGAGATTACTACCATATATTTACGCCGTAATTGTTTCGATTTCTTCTGGTTTTCTACAATTACCATGGTTTTTTGAATTTTAAATTGTAAAGGTGTAGTCATATGATTGCCAAGGTTGTGACGAGGCACTTACGGGAAATTACTACCATATATTTACGCCATAATTGTTTCCGATTCTTCTAGTTTTCTACAATTACCGCACGGTGGTGCGGCCTAAGGGTCGCACTGAAACCCCTTACAGTTTAAGATTAATTAATAATTAAATAAACCAATTGTTTACCAACCAATTATCGATTACAAATTGCTCAATATCAATCGGGGTGTTATTTCCGTTTATAGTTACGCACCTGGAAAGGGTCCAGTGCGGACTTCAGGCCGCATAACCCTATAATTCACGAATTAGTCTCTAATAAACACCAGTTTCGTATATCTATTGGTTCGTAACGTACTTCTCAGTGGGGCAGTTTTTACAGGTTTATAGCCACCCTTAAGGGCAGTTTACAGGTTTATAGTTACACTTAATGGCAGTTTACATTAACTCTATTTTTCACTTTTGAGATACTACTTTGAAATCTCGTTAATCCATTCGTGCGCGTCACTGATAAAACAATGGCGGACAAAACCTTCGACAACCATAGGTTTAAGTTGTAACCTGCCACGTTCTGATTGCCATATTGGTGCAGTCTAAACGCTAATCTAAAAATGTTTTTAAGTTTGCGGGTTTTAGATTACAAATCCGCACCTTTTTAAAAAATGTGGGTTGTTTATAATTGAAATAAACTTGAAATATTTACTAATGGTCCAGAAAGCGGCAGTTTTAGCTTGAAAATAAATTCAGGCGAGCTGAAATTTGGCACCCAGGGTGTATTTTAGTGTCTGACTGAATCCTCCGAAAGTGCTCTAAAATCCCCTGTTGGTTTCGTTGGCTTCTCCCCCATGTGGGATTTTAATTCCCCCACCGTGGTTTTTTGCCCATAACACGCTTAATTTCATTTTTAGGCAAAATTGCCAACCGAACAAAACTGTAGAGCATAAAATTATCTACAATAATAATTTTCAAAAGTAGATGAGATGTAAGAAACGTTTTTCAAAAAAATTGTTAATATTTATATTTTCGAAAATTGATTTTTGTTTCAAAAATTTTTAAAACTGAATTTTGGAGACAATTTTATGCTCTTCAATTTTAATCTGATGATAATTTTCGTTAAAAGGGAAATTAAGCGAGTCATACACGAAAAATTCCTAAATCTCGAAAGGAACCGATTGGGAATTTTGGGGAATCCCGTTTTTTATTTTTTAAATAGATTTTTTTAATAGTTAGTTTAGTGGTAGGTGACCGCTTCACATAAGCCTTAGTAATTTAATAATTTTTCTAGTTTCGAAATTTATTTTAACAATATTTTTCGAAAGCATCGTCCATTGCCCCCGTCCGTCCGTCCGTCCGCTGAACATAGTTTGATTATGTACACCCTGTATACAGGATGGTACACCACCACCGCCACTTGTTGATGAGCCCCAATAATTTTATTTTACCACCGCTGCCACCAATCGTTTTATTTCTTTTCTAGCAATGCGAATGACCCATAAATCCTCGAACTGTTGTATTTTTGATGAGCCAGGCGTCGGTCATTTCGTGCTATATTGAGTTACAGCTGTCTGATTAGGTCTAATAAGGTCGAAGGACCGCACGTAATCTACTGGCGCATTATCCTTTATTAAGGCTTCCCAATTAATTTACGACTGTTTTTCACGAAATAAATGATGGAAATTAGTTTTTCTAATTTTAATATCTGCATTTGTTGGTCCCTGGGGAAGAAGTAAATCAAAGGGTTGTAAATTTTACACGCGCCGCATTTTTTTTATTTATTCGATATCAAATATCCGATGTTATTAAAGCCAAAATTGTGTTGATTTATTGAGATGGTGGGGTCCTTTTAAAGCGTTATTGGAGAAAGATATATGAACTGGAGACACTTTTTGCGATAACCAATAAAAATTGAACAAAACAATGGAATGGAAAACAATACCGTAACAATTACAAACGATGATGATACTTAAAAGCATTTACGTTTAACGCGATTTCATTATTTGTCACTTATTATCTGGTAAAGACAGGAAGATTAATGTTAATACACACAATAGCTTTATCTCCATAATAACTGAGGAACAAACAAGGCTTGTGGCGTTTGACATTAAAAGAAAACTGTGCTACTCGAGTGACGGCGGTAAGCACACCCTTAGTACTGAAAGCTTAGTTTCGGTAGACCTTCTGGATAGGCTTTTGAGTTAGCCTTAGCTATTGATTGCGTGTGAAACTGTTTCCGTTTTGGGTTGGGTTAAGTAGCTGTCATTTATCTCTATACCTATCAATGTGCCTATCGTCTTTCGGTGCCCATTCAATGTTAATTTTCCTCGTTTCAAATGTAAAGAGCAATTTGCAAACTCGGTCTGATTTTTTTCGTCCTCCCTCGCGACGAACAGAGACTTCCTGCGCGAGAGGGATGAAAGACACGTCGTCGGTCGATTTAAACTTTTGCGATTTTTCCGGATTCACGTGTGATTGAGTGTTGGCGTTATAAACAAAAAACTACCAACAACTTTCTATATATCGACGCAAGATGAATGCTAACAATGGATTCCTTTTATTTTTTTCACTAAGCGCGCAATTTATTACGAGTGCTAATTTTGCGCAAGCGGTTTTCAAAATTTTACCCAACAAAAGGTTGCTCTTTGAATGTGATTTCGTTTTCAAGCAGCTTTTCTTAGAGGATTGAGGCCGAGCACTCTTAGAGTGCTCTCACAAGGGTTTCGTGATATGTTCAAGGGCTTTCACTCGACTTACCTGTACTAATTTTCACACCAAAATATAGTCAACGAGATGAAAATGGAAAGATTTTCTTTGATAAAGAAAACATTATTAAACAGGACAGTTGTGATCACATGCGTAGGGGACCTACTTACAGTTTTACACCTTTGCATTAGTAGGCTGTAGGCCTAAGGCTAGACAGATCAGCCACAATTTTAATATCTTGATAAATTAAATTTACACACATGGTAGAAGTTTAGAGCCTGTTAACAGCTTTCAACTTGCTACTGTGCAAATATCTGCTGTGTGAAGGTACAAAGTACACGTTTGTCCTGTAGTCTTAAAGACACGCGGCTTGACAGCACCCTTAAACTTGTTAAATGTGAAGTGTAACAGGGAAGCTGGTTTGGCCTAGGGCGACTTTTTAGCAGAGTTATGCGAATATCTGCTAAGAGTGAAAATACATTTAGCAAGTGATCTCGCACTTGGTAAATCTTTTTGATGTTGTGTCAGAAACGCTATGCAACTTAACCTACAAATTTCACTTTTGATAATTATTCCGGGAGGCACGAAATATTACTATAAATAATATTATACTACGTTATTATACAAATTTAGTGCTTATTTTTTATCTTATACAAGAAATAACGATATTATAACAAGCCCTCATGCTGAATCTGTAATTTAAGCTTGTAAAAAAATGTATTGTTGCTTTGCAACGCAAGAAAGTTTCAGTCATAACCTAGCAATGCGATCACTACAGGTTTTTATTGGTTCAACATAAAACAAAAACTACGCTTAGCCAATCAAAATTGTGAATCTTGTAAACAAAACTGCATTGTTGCTTAGCTGATCACGAAAACTTTATCCGTAATCTAGCAATGCGACTTTCAAGGATTCTGATTGGTTCAACATAAAACAAAAACTACGCTAGCCAATCAAATTTGTTAATTTTCCAGACAAACACGCACTATTGCATAGAGGAACGCATTCCATTTTTTCCGACTTTTCAACCCCCCTCTCTTCTTGCTACCTTGGCCACAATCTTCGGACTCCCCTAGGGACGTCCTATGGTCACAAATCAAAGCCACCCCTCATTGGTTTAAAATCAAACTTGACACGACATTTGGAATTTAAGAAGTAAATAAGTTTTTTACAAAATATTATATAAAAACCTAATTCGAATACAATATTCTTACAAATCTCAAAGTGGGTATTATTATGCGACGTCACATTTGCCCCCCCCCTTCCCACACTTGGTCACATTTTGAAACCCCCTAACCTCCCATCAACCCAGGCGTGGACGTCCTTTATGGACGACCTCTTAGGGCCGGTATTATAACAGAGGTTCAACTTCGAGTAAGGGTTAACCCAAGGATTTTTGCTGTATCGGCCAATCAAATGGCAGAAATTCTCTGGGTTAACCCCTACTAGAGGTTAAACCTCTGTTATACAACCGGCCCTTAGGGGCTGTCCATTAATGATGTCACACAATTTAGAACCAAACTAAACGCCCCTTCCCCTTATCACACTTGGTCACAAAATGTGAGCCCCCCCCCCCGATATATCACAAATTTTTAATTTTTAACCCCCCCCCCTCACGAGTCCCACAATACATAATATTCTGCAAACAAAATTACTGCGGAGAATTCATAAATATTATGATCAAATACTTTTACTGTTAATTAGTATGGACGTCACGTCACAAGGAAACATACCCCCTTCCCCCATGTCACACTTTGTCACAAGTTGATGAACCCCCTCCTCCTCAAATGTATGACATATTTTATGGACAGCCCCTTAGCAACCTACGAAAACTTTAGCCGTAACCTAGCAATGTGACCTCTAAAGAATCTGATTGGTTCAACGTAAAACAAAAACTACACTTAGCCAATCAAAATTGTTAATCTTGCAAACAAAAATGTATCGTTGCTTAGGGGTCGTCCACGCCCGGGGGATTACAATTTCTTGTATGATGTTCTTGTATTTGTAAGATGTATTTGTTTAACCCCGCTCCCCCTGGTCACACTTTGTATCATTTTGTAATCCCCCCCCTGGCGTGAACGTCCTTTATGGACGAACCCTTAGCTGCTCACGAAAATCTTATCCGTAACCTGGCAATGCGATCTCTAGATATTTTGATTGGTTCAACGTACTAACACTAAAAAGCTTTGGTGGCTTTTGGGACCTCTAGGTACATATCCCGATCGATCCTAGCACTTAAAGGAATTCGTTCAATGCAAGGGTTGAAGAAATCCAGAGACCAAAAAATGAAATTGAAAAGATTCAAAAGAAAAAGACGAAGATTGTTCGTCCCATACGGAAGCGAAAGATATCTTAAATCCATGGACGATCCAAGGACTGAAGAACAGAAGAGAAATGAAAAGAAAAGCTGTATTTGAAGTTAATCAGAAGAAAAACCACGGATAGCAAACGTGATAAAAAGAAGAGGTCTTGCAGTGCTAGTCAAGGTGACGGAGAATCTCTCCAACCGAGAAAGACGAGAGTGCTAGAAGGACCATGATTGGACTTCGCACTGGACTTGTGATAGGGATGCAATAATTTATTTAGAAAAGGAAGATGAGCCTTTACGTGCCAGACTCAAGCAGAATAATATGGAAGTTCGATCGAAATGGTACAAACAGATACATGGTACTATGAGATGGTACAAAGAGCTTAGCACCATCGAGATTTTGGACATGGATGACATTGTCCGAAGAGTTCGGTGCTAAACTAGGAAAGAACATAGGAAGAAAGGTTAATTATGTCCCTAACAATAACCCCAAAGAACTCGAAGACGGAAAATGTGCTCCCCCTGGTCACACTTTGTATCATTTTGTAATCCCCCCCCTGGCGTGAACGTCCTTTATGGACGAACCCTTAGCTGCTCACGAAAATCTTATCCGTAACCTGGCAATGCGATCTCTAGATATTTTGATTGGTTCAACGTACTAACACTAAAAAGCTTATGCAATCAAAATTGTGAATTTTAAAAACAAAATCGTACTGTTGCTTAGGAACCCGCCAAAATTTTAGCCGTAAGCTAACAAGACGCCCTCTGACGATTCTGATTAGTTCAACATACTCGTAAAAACAAAAACTACACTTTGTCAATTGAAATTGTTAATCTTGTAAACAAAGCAGTATTGTTGCCTAGCAACACACGAAAGCTTTAATGGCAACGTGACAACGCGACCTCCAAAGGTTCTGATTGGTTTAATATAAAACTAAAACTACTACTATTAGGTTGTATTATTCGTTTCCGAACGTCGTAACCCGATCTCTTTCTATGTATGTAGTATGCGTTGCAAATGTTTTCACATACATAGAGGACCTACTTGTTTAACGTGGGCTCCGAACCACGGGAAGCGTAATACAGTTCATTTCGGGATGGGCGCTAAACTGCCAAAGCTATGACCGTCTCAAAACAAAAAACAAAAACTACGCTCAGCCAATCAAAAAATTGTGAATCTTACAAACGAAAACGTATTGTTGCTTAGCAACCCACGAAAACTTTAGCCGTAACCTAGCAATGCGACCTCCAACGATTCTCTGATTAGTTCAACATAAAACAAAAACTACGCTTGGCCAATCAAAATTGTAAATATTGATGCTACGTTGCATTACATGCATAAACCCAGCTTTAGTTTTATAAAGCTGCATGAAATCAACTTAGCTTGGTCCACGACATCGAAATACGGATATTATGTTCTATGTACTATACGTAAGTCAACAACTTAGCAGGGCCCTTAATGGTAGTACGATTTAGTTTGCGGTCTCCTGCTTACAAAATCATGTAATTATCTGCTCTTAGAAGTAACAATATTGCTATGTGATCTCGTACTTAGTGCATTGCTTTGATGTCTGCCCAGAGACACAGCACAGCTTGGTGTACAATTTTCTCTATTGATATTAATCTGCAATAAGCCAAGTAATATAACTTGACAGTATCCTAGTTTTCGTAAACGTAAATTTTGAAATAAAATACAATAGAAAAGTCGAATAATGGAACGTGCATTATAATAGACCGGAGTGCCTTATAAAAATCGCCTGTGGCGCTATTTTAAATCATGCATTTCTAGTAAACTTAATAGAAAGTTTTAAAAGCTGTTGGTTTTAACCTAACTTCAATATTAGAATAGCTTCCAGCCGTTTTATTGTTTTTAAGCATTATCAGATCAAGAAAGAACATTAAATGGGTCGAGCTGACAGAAATGCGCATAGCTGAGCGGTTAAGTGTGTTTTATGTTAATTCCGGTTCGATTCCGGGTGAAATAAGAACTTTGTGATGGCCGTCTTCCCTTGGAAGGCAGTGGAAAATCAATGCAGTATAATTTGTTTAAAAAATCCTTCTTAAATGGATGAGAACCTGCGTTAAACTGTAGGTCCCCGATAGTGATAATATTTCGGATTCGCGCCATATATACATGAGAAAAGATAATAACAGGAAAATGAGCTAAATTACGAGTATTTCAGTCGCAGAAGTCTTCCATTTTAAATCTTGTTAGAACAAGGGAGATAACACCCACTTTATTATATAATTTTTGTATGCTATTGCAGAACTAATTTAGTTAACAAATAGAAGAATTGAAGATTCAAAGTGTCCAATCTTGAGTGCCTCCCCCTGGCGGGTGGCAAGTGGAACAAAAGGAAAAACCCTAGAAATTTAAAATTTTATATTATTGGATGACCCGTTTAGAGTTTTTTTGCTGTTAGTATACATATATTTAATCAGATTAAAAAATCTGTATCTAACTTAACTTTAAATTCGCGATTTAGATTACCGCTGGTGGCGCCACTAACAACAACATGGCTGTGTATGGACGTATATCTCGAAATTAAAAGACATTTTATGGAACAAATCAGAGCAAGTTTTTCAGTAATGAAGTACGCTGTTATAAAAAGTTTAGCGGTTGTCACTAGAAACACCAAGTATTTAGCTGCGCGTAGCTAAACAAATATCCATCCAATATTACAAGTCTTCCAACAGCGATCAACAAATGCAGATGAATGTTTTCCAGCAATAAAAAATTCCGTAACACAAACTTGCTCTGTTGGCGCGATAAGCACAATAACTTTAGCTGCACGTAGCTCTTGAACCGAGAATCAAGTTTTCAAACAGTGTTAATAAAATGTAGTCGGACATCTTTTAGCAATAAAAAGCTCCGGAACAAAAAGTTGCGCTTATCAACGCAAAACTAAAATTGCTTTTGTAAATTAAAAAAGTCTAACAAAAATTATAATTTCTTTTAACAATGTTTAGATGGTCCAGGAGCGTGACTGTTATAACTTCGGTGCTGACATCCCCAGGGTGGTTTTTGAGCTTTATTACGAAGATACCATCAAAATCCATTTCAGCTCAAATTACATCCGATAAGAGATAAACACGTCGATGGCAGCATAAGTATTCTGTTTGTTTCTACGATATCCAATTAGACGGCCATATAAACTTCGTCTCAAGATTAACCGAATCACAGATAGAAAATGTCGCTTTGTTTTTCCATTTTTTTGCTGTAACCGAACCCTTCGCTTATCTTTTCATTGCCGCACACCCCACCGCAAAATTGGGTTTATTTATAATGGAAGAGATAGGGTCGCAAAGGCATTGTTACATCATAAAATATCTTCCTCGCGATAAGATCGAATTTACGATCCTTAAACGCTAGTCGAAATTATTATTGACGAAAACAATTTTTTTCGCCGTGCCGCGCCGCGGCGCTGTAACTCATTTCTGGTAATTATTTTTGCAACCCTTCGGGAAATCATAGCGAAAAACTAAAGAAGGTGAGCTAATCGATAATGAAGTGCGAAGAGGTTGTTGGTCACGTTGGTCACGTTTAAGATTTAAACGGCGAGGGAAGAAAAATTTGTAAGCGCCTGAAGGAAAACGAAAGCGTCCCGAGTCTATTTGTCTTTAAAATTATCCAGTTGTCGCATTTTATGAATAATAAAACAAAAGAATGCATACATTTATAACCCTATTTATGTGAGTTATGGGTCAATGCTTCACCCTATTACACGCGCTTTAGTAGCTCGACCAGTTGACACCTATAAATTTTAGAAAAGCTTTGACGTTATGCGTTATTAGAGATTACAACTTGTCGGAAGTTATATTCAGGGGTGCAGCATTAAGGACATTACTTGCAGATTACCGTGTGAGTTATATCCATTAACAACAGTTTAATAACATTCTGGGTTTCAGGTCTCCCTAATAATAATTTCGAGTTGGTTTTGCACGATTTAATTGAAAATATCGGTCGCGCAAAAACTACCAAACTCGGTTAATTCGTCCCAATAGGCCGAATTTGCGATCCTACCGACTGCGCCAATTTAATTTCTTAATGAGCGGAGATCCGATCCGATCCGATTCGACGAGAGTTTTTTCTATGTAATTCCATTTGCTAATCCGTTAAAAAATCCAATTTGAAAATTCTTGTTAAATACAAAAGCTCTCGGCGCGAAAACAAAATTTAATAAGTCATTCGTCTTCTTCAATCCAAGTTTTGATGTAGAAAAATTACAAGTAATGCGTCACAGCAATGATGAGTTTAATTGGATGAGCAAAAAGCGAGTACAGTAAATCTTCATTTTCCAACAGCTTAGTCATATTTTCTAACACTTAATGATGAATTACCTTTCCAACATTGTTTGTGTTGTGTTATGTAGTGTTGGCTTTGGTGCAAACTGCCGTAACTAACATCGATGCATATGTAAAAGCCGACCCGATTTACATGCAAGTCATGTACCAATAATCGAGTTGTAAGATTAAAGCAAATTTAGTTAATAGTTATTGAAAATTAAAGCAATTTTAGTAATTATAAGTTTCGCTTCGGTGATGTAGCATTGCTACACGTCGCTACTTTAATCAAAACCATCCTACGATTTTTACAAAAATCTTCAAAGAAAAATGTGGGATTAAATCGCCAACTTTGTGAACTTGTAATTTCAAAGTGCAAGATTTAACAGGAATATTACGTTTTAAAGAGTCCCAGGCGATTTCACCTGACAGTTCTGCAAGTCACAATGTTAATTTAACATTGCAGTTTCGTTGTTCAACTTTTCATTGAATTTTAGTCAAAATTGCTATTAATATTTTAGTACCCCCCCTTTCACCGGTCTACCCGGCGAAATCTTCCCCTTTCATCCACGACAGAGACAGAGATACAGAGTTCTGTTACTTCTCACCTGCTACTCAACGCAAAATCCCCGGAATAGGGATCCTCCTAGAAAATGGAAGACAAAACTTTACAGGAGGAATAGACGAACTTGAACTGGGAGAGAAATCTAAGAGCAATCCCCCCCCTACGGAAGAACAACAAGGTGGTCCTGGAGAAAGCTCAATAGAGAGAAACTCAAGGAATTCCTGCAGAACAACGCGACGGCCGACACTTCATTCCCCCCCGCCCCATAAATCATATTACTATCATATTTTTCATTGTAATTTACGACATTTCCTGAAACGATATTCTTTTCTTTATTAAGTATAATAATAAAATTATATTTACATTAAAAAATGAATTCCGGTAATATTGGAACTACCAAAATAATGAAAGAAAGTATTAAGGGAATGATCAAAGAATATGGTATATTAATTTTCTAGAAGCAATCTTTCATGGCACGGAACACAAAATATGAACTTTAAAACAAATGTTTGGAAAAAAATAAATTTTACGGTTTTACGTGTCTCCAATTTAACCACGCGACCCGGCCGACGGATCTCTAATTTAAATAAGCGACACGTCCGACGTGTCAGGAATCGCTCTCAAATACGCAAACCGTTCATAAACTTTTAGTAGCTGAAGACAAAAGGAACCATTTTTGTAATCTCTTTAATTTATTTATCCAATTGAAATTAAAATGGTTTAAATTTAAATTAATAGCGAATCGGAGAACATAAAATCATTTGTTCAGGTTTACTGGTATAGTTGAAAATGCAGTCAATAGATGACTACTTAACTTGAAGTCGCAATAAATTGTAATTCTTCAATTGTAGTTGCATCATGGACCTTGAACAGGGTCGTGATTGGTGTACATGACATTTTCTATTCCGCCTTCTAATTTAGTGACGTCATCTGTTGATAATTTTTTGAACTTTATAACGTGTTTGATTGGTAATTGGTGTAATTCCGCCCTCTAATTTAGTAGCGCCATCTGTTGATAATCTTTTGAACTACATCAGGGGTTTCCTAAACATCAATAGAGTTTACTGATAATACATAATCACATGTAAAACTGGACTTTTTGGACAACGGGTCTGGTGGGTATGGAGAACCCCTCAGCGATTGGCGTAGCAGAGCAATTTGGAGAAAAGAGACCTCTCGCCTAAATATAGTTCATCCCAAAATCTCAGGGCAGAGCCTTATAGTTGCATTAGTCGTCCAATAGTGGGAAATATGACTGGCACTACAGGAAACGAGTGCCCCGGGTCTGCATTTGAGTTGGGTACCTCAACTCGGTGACTAGAACGTTGTGGAAATGGCTCCAACTGAGAGTGCCAAAAGTCTTGCAACCGGATCCCTGTGTATGCTTCTGGGTGGTCGCAGCTTTGTGTCTCTTGAGCCACTTTGGTGGCTCTTGGGACCTCTAGGTACATATCCCGATCGATCCTAGCACTTAAAGGAATTCGTTCAATGCAAGGGTTGAAGAAATCCAGAGACCAAAAAATGAAATTGAAAAGATTCAAAAGAAAAAGACGAAGATTGTTCGTCCCATACGGAAGCGAAAGATATCTTAAATCCATGGACGATCCAAGGACTGAAGAACAGAAGAGAAATGAAAAGAAAAGCTGTATTTGAAGTTAATCAGAAGAAAAACCACGGATAGCAAACGTGATAAAAAGAAGAGGTCCTGCAGTGATAGTCAAGGTGACGGAGAATCTCTCCAACCGAGAAAGACGAGAGTGCTAGAAGGACCATTACTGGACTTCGCACTGGACTTGTGATAGGGATGCAATAATTTATTTAGAAAAGGAAGATGAGCCTTTACGTGCCAGACTCAAGCAGAATAATATGGAAGTTCGATCGAAATGGTACAAACAGATACATGGTACAATGAGATGGTACAAAGAGCTTAGCACCATCGAGATTTTGGACATGGATGACATTGTCCGAAGAGTTCGGTGCTAAACTAGGCAAGAACATAGGAAGAAAGGTTAATTATGTCCCTAAGAATAACCCCAAAGAACACGAAGACGGAAAATGTGAAAGTAGACTCAAGGAGGGTTAAGACCTTTGTTGAAAAAGCAAAGATCAAGATGCCGGGTGAGACTGTTAAGGATGAGTCAGGAATGGTAGAATCAATTATGAGCCCGACCCAGTGCCACAGCAGAACTGGAACGGCTAAAAGCAGACATAACAAGTGACAACCCTCCTGTCGTTGAGGGTAGGCCAACGAAGGACGTTGAAGATGAGGATAAGCTCAAACCAGAAACTGTGACCGCCAGATGTGCCATATCAGAAGTGAAACGACTAAAAAGGATGGCTGATACCGTAAAATCAGCTAGAACCAACGAAGAAGTAATTCAGGAGTACAAGACCTGGTTACAGGAAGTAGAAGCCAGTAAGGAACCCGACCTCGAAAGTAACATTAGATGGGCAAAAGCAAGATTGGAACCGTCCTTGACTGAGCCGACCAAGAACAGTGGTCAGAGGTCTGAACGTTTCCAGGACAGCTCTTAATGAATTGGAAAGTGATCTGGAGGCAGATCCTAAGCTAACCATTGGAGCTGTTGTAAATTGAAATTCGTAGTTGAGGGTATTTTCTACCCACCGAAGACGAATGGAAGGCTGACTAAATCATACAAGAAGATAAAGATAGAGAAATATTCCTACTCTAGCCGAAAGCAGAGCAAAGTCCCGAAAGGACGAAACACGGTGGCATACGCAAGACGAAAATGCTGGCCACTTCTGAGTAATTAAAAAAAAGATCTACCAAACGTAACATTTGAAGGTTAGGTTAGATAATATATAACCTTCAAGTCAAGGTTAGGTACACTGCAAAAAATGTTTATGTAAAATTACAATGATAATCATAAGTCACTTATCACGCACGCCCATGATTATCATTGTAATATTACATTTAATATTTTGAGTGTGTAAATTACTTGTGTAAAATTCCATGTTCATTGTGTAAAATTGTTTATGCGTTGTGTAAAGTTACACGACACATCATTCGTTCCCAAAGTAAAGTAAAGAAGCCGTAATTTTACACTATTATTAATGGAATATTACACAATATGTATTTTTACATAATTTTTGATGTAAAACTTACACGTGTTTTAATGTATATTTACATGCATTTTAGAATTTTAGAATGGAATACCCCCCAGCATCGAAATCTGTATAGATATGTTAAGTTTAATGTGCTTCCCAACTGGGGGGATGGAATATATTTAATATCTTAAATATTATGTTAACCATTAGTTATACATCTTTCGAATCGTGGGGGGGGTGAGTTATTCAAGGCTCCCCTATTGCAGTATTTTAAACCATTTTTCTTTAATGCCACATCACCACGATTTTAATTAGAATTAAATCGTTTGCATTTGTTGAAATTGTGTTTCCAATTTGAAAATACTGCATACGGAACTAAAGAAGAATATAGATGACCATGAAGGTTCAGGAAACCGGGGGGTCTGAGGGGTATGGAATACCCCCAGCATCAAAAACTGTATGGATGTATTAAGTTTAATGTGTTTCCTAACTGGGGGCTGGGGGATGGAATATATTTATTAGTTTCTTAAATAATACGTCAAGTTTTGATTGTTTACAACTTTCCAAGTTGGGGGGTATTCCATACCCTCCAGACCCCCCGGTCCCGGTTACCTTATAGTCCAGTCAAGAAACACTTTTAACTTATTCAATACTGTTAAACTTATATACTCTAGTTAAAATATTCACTTATTTAGCAAGAACACCGGAACTTCTGGAAAACTTTTACATGCATTCCCAAGACATTGTTATCACACTTAAGATATTCGTTTGTATCCATTCAGGAACTACAGGCTGCTAAATCTGAAGTATTCAAGATTTTGTTACTTTTTATTAGTTACTACATTGTTTATTGCTGAAAAGCTTTCATCTGTATAGTTTTTGTAGGATGTTATTGAGAAATTTACAACATTACATTGGTTAAATATCCGTTAGCTACATGTAGCTAAATTATTTGCATTTTCCCCAAGAACGGCGCCAAGGTTTTCTTACGATTTTTTGTATGACTAGAAAATGTAAACCACCAGTTAAAAATTTCTGCGGACTCGTACTTATCTGTGAGGAGGTGCCAAAGACGGATCCAGCCCAAGTTCATAAAGAGGGGGGGATAAATTCATTGCATAATAACCCGAAAAAATTATTTATTGAGGTTTTTAGCAAGTTCACTGCATTTTACGATTTTTTCCGTATATCAAAATTCATTGGGGTTAATTAACGCCCTCCCCTTGTATTTGTCTTTCGTGATTACACCCGCTCCATTTTAAGAGTAACATTTTGAGGTATAAATAATACACAAAATGTTTCAAAACCTAATTGGAAAGTAAAATCGATGTACAGCTATCGAGATCTCAACAAGATCCTTATTTTCGGGACTAAAACTCCACCATATTAGTTTCTCAAGCACTAGAACTAGCATCAATATATTTACACTTATGCGCTATCAAATTCAATATAATATTCGTAACAGAATCTTAAAAGGCATAAATAATATTGTATATACTTTAGTAACGCTTGGCAACGTCGCACTATTTATTTATCTAACCGTCCTGACCTCGTTACGATACTGTACCAATCACTCAATTTTATTCACATCCTTTACAAATTCATGTTAGCTTTCCTCAACATCACTACAATTTTGTATATTTACTTGTGGTTGACAGAATTACTCGTATTGAAATAAAATAAAATCGCTCCATCTCCGTACTTTGGAGGACACGTAAATCCAGTGTTAATGACTTGACAGTCGATAGCCTACATTAAGAGGAAGAAAATATGTTTCGTAAATTAGACTTTAAAATTTAACCAATTAATTAAACAATAAATCAAAACTCTGTTTACGTGAGCTTACAGCAATGTTGAAAACAGTCGCGTTTACAAATTATGCATTTTTCGCCTATGCAATTTTGTTTATTTTCGGAAGCAGTTCATACAGCAAGAATCTATCTATGAATCTTTTCAATACTGCTAACAGATATTCAACTTGAAAATTAATTAAAGTAGTTTTTGATTTAATAGCAGTTCTAAAGCTGTCTTGCGTCACTGTGACTTAACGCCACGCGAACGGTTCTAATTGGCTAAGCAGCATTTCGACTTCGCGTGGGTCCAATCAGAATCGTGGAACGCGGCGTTGTTGCTTCTGTCTGGAAGTGACTGCTAGAATTGCGTTGGCAACTTGGCTAGGAAATAAAAATAGCGTAAAAGTTCGGAACTTGCCTCGTATTTAAGGAGCATGAAAATTACTAACGTACACGCTCAAGTGTGTAGTTACTGAAACTTTAACACGTTGTCGACGTTAAACATAAAGTTTTAGTAATAAAAGGATTTAATATAGGGAAAGGCGTTCCACGTTCCGCTTCCCATTAGCAGTGTCAAGGATTACACTGTTAAAGCATGAAATGATTTGCGCTAACCAAAAACGTTTCATCTTCATTTACTTGATGCCACTTGATTAGAGCTCGTTAGTCTGCAATTGCTTTCGTGTAGTTTCTGTTTTATTGCCTTAAATTTTGCAAAATATGAGTAACCTTAACGGCGGAGCATAATTTTCAGAAGTTTCTCAACTTAGAGCGAACGAATTCCGTAAAATATTAAACGTAATTAATGGATTAAGGACGAAGTTTTTGTGCCGAGATTTGACGTAGTGCGCAATCCAAATTTTGTTCTCTTTTTGGAGCAATTTAAAGCAATTTAAATGTATAGATAGAGGATAAAGGACATTTATACGGCAGTTACGATCTCTCGACTTGGCTTACGCTGTGCACGTTTAGGGGCGCGTGTTAGGCGAGATAAATACAATTATATGGGACCTAAGGCGAAGACTTGGGAAACACACTCGTCAGTCTGCACTCCAATTACAAGAATTTACATATCAAAAGCGATCTTCAACATTTGCATCTGGGCTATACGTTTATTGGATATTTCTCCTAAGGGAACTTTAAGAAATGGAAGTGACAAGAGATTGTGCAAAAAGAGGGAGCAGCGTACTTTTTTTTATTACATTTATTAAATTTGACATAAATGTAAAGAATTTATTTCTTTAAACCATAAATCATCGCGAGGAGAATGTTGCCAAATATAATTTCAAATTATCTTTAAAAATAAATTTCAGCGGAACAACAATTTCAAACTTTATTATACTGGGGGAAAACTCCCTAACCGCATCTTTCCAACAAAAATTCTTTACATCTTTTCTACCCTTTCACAGATTTTTTAGCTGCAATAAAATACTGAAATGTTGTTGAATTCACAACTAAGCGATCTCAAAATAATGTCTAGTCAAGTTTTCTAATACACATTGATGATGAAACAATGTTGCGGAACCTTCCTATGCTGTAATTCCTTCCTATAATATTATTATTGGAAAAGTCAATAGCTTCGTTTTGTCAACTGTATAAACGTGAACCACTTACTTCCACATCGTAAACAACAAACTCCCCGATTTCCACCGTAAACATCTAATGTATTTATTAGATATCCTTATTCAGGCGTCCGACGATAGATGACGTCGTATTTAGGTCAGAGTACATTGCACATTTCTTTTGTAAGCTTATGCGGCATTGCTATTTTGAAGTTGCATTGGTTATTCAGTCCCAACGCAACCACCCATATCTAATTGCTCTCTAAGCTAAGTCGACGAGCAGCTTAAATTAACGTTCCAGTCGGATTATTAAAACAAACAGAAGAGACTCTCTGCAGCGCTTTTGTTGGCTTTACATTGGATATCAGACTTAGGATAAATCTCATCATGGATCTATGATTAATCATGACTTAAAATGGCCACAAAATGTAACTTCATTGAATCTCTTTGAACGGGGGGAAGCAACATGGTTGCTAACTTTGCGTATTATGGGATGGTCAACATTCAGTTCCAGACTCCCGGACCAGGCTGAAACCCCTGGTTTCGAAGGTTTTAAATACTACATTTTTCTCTAATTTTTCGACATATTGTGGCGTCCTTAAAAGAAACATCAGTAACAACAAGCGCGACCGGAAGGTCTGTTTAACCGCTTAACCGATCGCGGTCGTCTTGAAAACAATAAGGCTTGCATGCAGACTGAGAAATCAAAACGTTTTGTCGCATTAAAAAGCATTTTGTTTTATCTAAAAACATGATAAAACAAAATGTTTCGTTTTATCTTAAAGCGTTTTGTTTTGTCTTAAAACGTTTTCTCGACTTTTTTAATGTAATCAGAATATTTTCAGATCAAGCAAAACGTTGTAAGACAAAACAAAACGATTTAAGACAAAACAAAACATTTTGTTTGACGACGCGACGTTTTGTTTTATCATGTTTTTAGATAAAACAAAATGTTTTACTCCCCCCTTGTCACAGTTGGTCACAATTCTCCGACCCCCTCTCCAGGAACGTCTTATAGTCACAAATCAAAGACACCCTCACCCCCTCATTTGGGGGTGATAGAACTTAACCTAAATTAACTTTATAAATAGAACTAAACCTTTTAAACTGAAATCTCTACTAATTAATTTTTTTTTTAATTTTTAAGGTTAGTAATAATTGGGATTAAACAAGCAAGAATTCAAATAAACTTTATTTTAACATTTGTCCATCCCCCTCCCCCCTGGTCACATTTTGTAAATCCCTCCTCCCCCTAGGCGTGGACGTCCTATATGGATGACCCCTTAACGTCTTTTCCGTCCGTGTTGTTCTTCTACTTTGAACTAAGATCTCTCCTGTTTGTCTTGCCTTATTCAACCTATGAGGAAAACCAACTTTGGGCCCATCTCTTGGGCGGTCATCCTGGTAGTCTCTTGCCCTTCGGCAGTCCATTTTTACAAATTTTTGCCAGTCTTCCAGCATCCATTCTTTCTTCCTGACTTTACTCCATTTAATCACGTCTTGAACTTCAAATTCTTCTCGTATTGAAACATTGGTTCTCCTGTCTCTGAGAGTCTGATTCAGTATCGATCTTAGCACCATCATTTCCAATGTGCTTATTTTCTGTTCGGTCTTTTTTGCTTCCGCTCTCGTCTCTTTGGCACACGTCAATAAGCGGGATCGTTAAAGTATAGAAAGAAAATGACGAACAGAAAACGAGAGGTTTATATTACATTGCGGTTTTTTGATACATCTGACGACATCTTCCGCATTCCAATCGCCATTTTCCTCTATTTTGGGAATCTTCGTCTATTATCCATATTCCGAAACTAGGTAGTAGTAATTTTTTGCAATATGGTTCTTTCCATATTGGATGGGGTGCAGGTCCATCGCCACAACCCCTAACCTGGAAGACCAAAGAGTTTCTGTTTGAAAATAGAGGTCACGTGACCTAAAAATCCCGTATTATATGGCTAAGAGCGGCCGGATGGTTTAATTTGAGTTTAATTTGATAAACCGATGATCCGTTGATGATCCACAACCATTCTTAAATTCCAATTACTGTATTCTCCTACTTCCGTTATAAGTAGGTATTAAGCCAGTATTAGATCAGGCAATTTCTGCGCAGAACGGTATTCACAATGCGCAAATACTATGAACTCGTCTCTGCGAAAAAATTGCGACAAGAAATTGCCTGATGTAATACAGGCTTAAAGCATTAAGAGGAGGGGAGTTTACATGCTGGTTTAAAAACAACAATTGCAGAAAATAAAAAGTAGTTAGTTTGGAGAGCATTTAATATTACCCCATATCCTGGGGGTATTCCATACCCCCAGACCCCCCGGTCTCGCAAAATTATCGCTGCTTCTTTCTAAAATAGATAAAGTATATCAACAACAAAGTTTGCATAAAATAAAAAACAATTAGTTTGGAGAGCAATTTATACTACTCCATATCCTAGTGGGTAATCCAGACCCCCCCCCCCCGGTCACGTACAATAATTATCGCTGTTTATTTCTAAAATGTACATTAAATATACCAAAAGCAATAATTGCAGTAAATAGAATGCAGTTAGTTTGGAGAGCATTTTACATTACCCCATAACCCCCAGACTCCCCGGTCACGCACAATTATGGCTGTTTATTTTTAAAATAAATTAAAAACAAAAATTGCATAAAATGGAAAGCAGTTTAGTTTTTAGAGCATTTTATATTACCCCACATCCTGGGGGGATTCCATAGCCCCCAGACCACCCGGTCTCGCACAATTATCGCTGATTCCCTCTAAAACAGATAAAATATATCAAAAAACAAAAATTTCAGAAAATAAAATGCAATCAGTTTGGAGAGCATTTTATATTACCCCATATCCTAGGGGGTATTCCATACCCCCACAGACCCCCCGCCATGCACAACTATCGCTGTTTATTTCTAAAATACATAAAATAAATGAAAAACAAAAATTGCAGAAAATGGAAATCAGTTTAGTTTTGAGAGCATTTTATATTACCCCACATCATGGGGGGTATTACATACACCCCAGACCCCCCTGTCTCGCACAATTATCGCTGTTTCCTTCTAAAAACAGATAAAATATATCAAAAACCAAAAATTTCAGAAAATAAAAAGCAATCAGTTTGGAGAGCATTTTATATTACGCCATATCCTGGGGGTATTCCATACCCCACAGACCCCACGTCACGCTGTTTATATTTAAAATACATAAAATAAATGAAAAACAAAAATTGCAGAAAATGGAAATCAGTTTAGTTTTGAGAGCATTTTATATTACCCCACATCATGGGGGGTATTACATACACCCCAGACCCCCCTGTCTCGCACAATTATCGCTGTTTCCTTCTAAAAACAGATAAAATATATCAAAAACCAAAAATTTCAGAAAATAAAAAGCAATCAGTTTGGAGAGCATTTTATATTACGCCATATCCTGGGGGTATTCCATACCCCACAGACCCCACGTCACGCTGTTTATATTTAAAATACATAAAATAAATGAAAAACAAAAATTGCAGAAAATGGAAATCAGTTTAGTTTTGAGAGCATTTTATATTACCCCACATCATGGGGGGTATTACATACACCCCAGACCCCCCTGTCTCGCACAATTATCGCTGTTTCCTTCTAAAAACAGATAAAATATATCAAAAACCAAAAATTTCAGAAAATAAAAAGCAATCAGTTTGGAGAGCATTTTATATTACGCCATATCCTGGGGGTATTCCATACCCCACAGACCCCACGTCACGCTGTTTATATTTAAAATACATAAAATAAATGAAAAACAAAAATTGCAGAAAATGGAAATCAGTTTAGTTTTGAGAGCATTTTATATTACCCCACATCATGGGGGGTATTACATACACCCCAGACCCCCCTGTCTCGCACAATTATCGCTGTATCCTTCTAAAAACAGATAAAATATATCAAAAACCAAAAATTTCAGAAAATAAAAAGCAATCAGTTTGGAGAGCATTTTATATTACGCCATATCCTGGGGGTATTCCATACCCCACAGACCCCACGTCACGCTGTTTATATTTAAAATACATAAAATAAATGAAAAACAAAAATTGCAGAAAATGGAAATCAGTTTAGTTTTGAGAGCATTTTATATTACCCCACATCATGGGGGGTATTACATACACCCCAGACCCCCCTGTCTCGCACAATTATCGCTGTTTCCTTCTAAAAACAGATAAAATATATCAAAAACCAAAAATTTCAGAAAATAAAAAGCAATCAGTTTGGAGAGCATTTTATATTACGCCATATCCTGGGGGTATTCCATACCCCACAGACCCCACGTCACGCTGTTTATATTTAAAATACATAAAATAAATGAAAAACAAAAATTGCAGAAAATGGAAATCAGTTTAGTTTTGAGAGCATTTTATATTACCCCACATCATGGGGGGTATTACATACACCCCAGACCCCCCTGTCTCGCACAATTATCGCTGTTTCCTTCTAAAAACAGATAAAATATATCAAAAACCAAAAATTTCAGAAAATAAAAAGCAATCAGTTTGGAGAGCATTTTATATTACGCCATATCCTGGGGGTATTCCATACCCCACAGACCCCACGTCACGCTGTTTATATTTAAAATACATAAAATAAATGAAAAACAAAAATTGCAGAAAATGGAAATCAGTTTAGTTTTGAGAGCATTTTATATTACCCCACATCATGAGGGGTATTACATACACCCCAGACCCCCCTGTCTCGCACAATTATCGCTGTTTCCTTCTAAAAACAGATAAAATATATCAAAAACCAAAAATTTCAGAAAATAAAAAGCAATCAGTTTGGAGAGCATTTTATATTACGCCATATCCTGGGGGTATTCCATACCCCACAGACCCCACGTCACGCTGTTTATATTTAAAATACATAAAATAAATGAAAAACAAAAATTGCAGAAAATGGAAATCAGTTTAGTTTTGAGAGCATTTTATATTACCCCACATCATGGGGGGTATTACATACACCCCAGACCCCCCTGTCTCGCACAATTATCGCTGTTTCCTTCTAAAAACAGATAAAATATATCAAAAACCAAAAATTTCAGAAAATAAAAAGCAATCAGTTTGGAGAGCATTTTATATTACGCCATATCCTGGGGGTATTCCATACCCCACAGACCCCACGTCACGCTGTTTATATTTAAAATACATAAAATAAATGAAAAACAAAAATTGCAGAAAATGGAAATCAGTTTAGTTTTGAGAGCATTTTATATTACCCCACATCATGGGGGGTATTACATACACCCCAGACCCCCCTGTCTCGCACAATTATCGCTGTTTCCTTCTAAAAACAGATAAAATATATCAAAAACCAAAAATTTCAGAAAATAAAAAGCAATCAGTTTGGAGAGCATTTTATATTACGCCATATCCTGGGGGTATTCCATACCCCACAGACCCCACGTCACGCTGTTTATATTTAAAATACATAAAATAAATGAAAAACAAAAATTGCAGAAAATGGAAATCAGTTTAGTTTTGAGAGCATTTTATATTACCCCACATCATGAGGGGTATTACATACACCCCAGACCCCCCTGTCTCGCACAATTATCGCTGTTTCCTTCTAAAAACAGATAAAATATATCAAAAACCAAAAATTTCAGAAAATAAAAAGCAATCAGTTTGGAGAGCATTTTATATTACGCCATATCCTGGGGGTATTCCATACCCCACAGACCCCACGTCACGCTGTTTATATTTAAAATACATAAAATAAATGAAAAACAAAAATTGCAGAAAATGGAAATCAGTTTAGTTTTGAGAGCATTTTATATTACCCCACATCATGGGGGGTATTACATACACCCCAGACCCCCCTGTCTCGCACAATTATCGCTGTTTCCTTCTAAAAACAGATAAAATATATCAAAAACCAAAAATTTCAGAAAATAAAAAGCAATCAGTTTGGAGAGCATTTTATATTACGCCATATCCTGGGGGTATTCCATACCCCACAGACCCCACGTCACGCTGTTTATATTTAAAATACATAAAATAAATGAAAAACAAAAATTGCAGAAAATGGAAATCAGTTTAGTTTTGAGAGCATTTTATATTACCCCACATCATGGGGGGTATTACATACACCCCAGACCCCCCTGTCTCGCACAATTATCGCTTTTTCCTTCTAAAAACAGATAAAATATATCAAAAACCAAAAATTTCAGAAAATAAAAAGCAATCAGTTTGGAGAGCATTTTATATTACGCCATATCCTGGGGGTATTCCATACCCCACAGACCCCACGTCACGCTGTTTATATTTAAAATACATAAAATAAATGAAAAACAAAAATTGCAGAAAATGGAAATCAGTTTAGTTTTGAGAGCATTTTATATTACCCCACATCATGGGGGGTATTACATACACCCCAGACCCCCCTGTCTCGCACAATTATCGCTGTTTCCTTCTAAAAACAGATAAAATATATCAAAAACCAAAAATTTCAGAAAATAAAAAGCAATCAGTTTGGAGAGCATTTTATATTACGCCATATCCTGGGGGTATTCCATACCCCACAGACCCCACGTCACGCTGTTTATATTTAAAATACATAAAATAAATGAAAAACAAAAATTTCAGAAAATGGAAATCAGCTTAGTTTGGAGAGCATTTTACATTGCCCCATATCGTGGGGGGTATCCCATACCCCCTAGAGTCCCCCCTCGATCTTGTACAATTATCACTATTTTGTTCTAAGATACATAAAAGATACATTATCAAAACCAAAAATTGTAGAAAATAAAAAGCAATCAGTTTGGAGAGCATTTTATATTACTCCATATCCTGGGGGTATTCCATACCCCACAGACCCCACGTCACGCTGTTTATATTTAAAATACATAAAATAAATGAAAAACAAAAATTTCAGAAAATGGAAATCAGCTTAGTTTGGAGAGCATTTTACATTGCCCCATATCGTGGGGGTATCCCATACCCCCTAGAGTCCCCCCTCGATCTTGTACAATTATCACTATTTTGTTCTAAGATACATAAAAGATAAATTATCAAAACCAAAAATTGTAGAAAATAAAAAGCAGTTCGTTTGGAGGCAATTTTACATTACCCCATATACTGTGGAGTTTTCCGTGTTTCCCCCACCCCCCGACCCTCTGGTTTCCTACAATAATTATCATTATTTCTTTCTAAAATATATATTACATGTCAATATTAGAATGGTAAAAAAACTTTTCGATTCTCTGTTCGACAATGGAACGGACAAAACAAATATTTATCCTAAATAATTATGTTTTATTTTTGAACTAGTCGCCATGGAAATAGCAAAATGGACAAAAATAAGTTTTAATTATTTTTCACTGTTTAAGTTTCGTCGTGGAAACAATAAGACGAGCAAAATAAATGTGTTAATTAATTTGCTATCTCGAACAATTTATTTAATTTTTGAACAAGTTTTTTCTATAAAACTGGGTCGTCAAGAAACAAGGGCGGATACAGGAAGGGGGACATCGAGAAAAAACCGATTAAATGCACTAAAATTGCTAAATAAAAAAGAAGTTTTTTGCGTTATTATGCAATAAATTAATTCCCCCCGCCCCCATAAACTTTTCCTGAATGCAAAAAATTAAAGACATAACAATTTTTCATAATATTTGTTTCTGATGGAACAACCATTGGTCTATTATGGTGGTCTATGAAAGGGTGGGGAGGGGTCAACATAAAAAATACTCAATTAAAAGTTTATGTTTCCGTATTTAAAATAATCAAAATAATTTTAGAATAAAATATTTAAAACATAAATAAAGAGGTGTCATAAATAGCGTGTAAACTACCTTTTCGCGTTTTTGTTTACCTTATTGACTTATTTAATAGCCTAAATTTATGTATCTGTTGTCCTGAATTAATCTGTTAATCAATAAATTACAATTCGTTGATGATAATTAAGTTAATCACGTTTTAAAGGGCTAAGGGCGGTCGGTTGGTTAATCTGTGTATTTGTTACGCTAAATTGATTTGTTGAGCTATCACGTACTAAAATGCTAATGGGGTCTGAACTGCCGAATAAAAATTTAGAAAAGCAGAAAATGAACCGTCGAGCTGTTAATACGTTCACCTAAGTGCGGCCTTTGGGCCGCACAACCACGGAAATCGTGCAAATATAGGCTAATATAGGTAGTATAAACACTTGATTGATTCGGTGAGCCGATGCTATGTTGAAAAGTCCTTCTTGGGTCCTTCACAACCTAGCTAATCACATGCTAAACGGGTTAAGGTGGCCGAACACTAGCTCTGCCCTACTAAGCAAGAAAGTCGTAACTACATAACTAATAGTTTTGAGTAATAGAAGGTTTTATATTTTGTTCCTCAAACAAAAGTCCTCAAAAGTCTCCAAGATCAGCGTACTGTTACAAAAAACATTTTTGTCTCATGATAGAAAACAATACAGATACGATTTTTCATACTAGTAAAGTGATTTGCAAACTATTTTTTATTAATAACATAGATTACTTGTATTTACGATAAAGCGTCTTCTAAATTTGCAGATAGGATCTTCTTAGTCGGTGGAAAACATGTTTTACACATACATAAGGTAACTCGATTTTCGTAAAAACGTCAGATAGGACTTTCTTGCTTAGCACGGCAGAGCTAGCATATCCTACGCACTTCTGATTGGTTAATCATTACGTAATAATCTAGACAGGTTCCAGTGCAGCTTCTAGGCCGCACAACCACAGAAATTCCGAAAATATTACCTACAATAAGGTACACACCACATCCCACCACATCGAAGCTTTTTCAATTATCGCTGAATAATATCATGGTCAATAGCCTTAAGCTACCAGTTAATAACTTTCATTCAACTTTTGCAATTACTTCTGTCATAATTGCAATTTATTGGCCATAGAACCGCTCAATAGATCCCTAAATTGCATTTGCATCAGCAGACAAACTTTCACAGCTGGGGGTCAACTAGGAATAGCTGAGTAACTAACAATTTTACCTGTGATTATTAAATTCGCTGAAGAAGTCATTTTGTCATTTAAGAACGCAGGTATTGTTCTTAATAACAATTACCTTGTAGTGTGATGTAATGTTCAGCTGAAAGTTGCCTTAGCGTAGCTTCCAATCAAGTTTATTTGTGAAACACCTCTGATTGATTCGAACCATGAAATGTTCGAGTGCGGCCCGCACAACCACGTCAATGACAATTTTGATCACAGATCACACTTGTGATTGGCTCGGTGCCACTGTGTTAAAAGTAGAAGCCTTTTATTACAATAAATTTTTGTTAGCTGTCATACAAACGTCTATTCTACATTCCAAAGTTAAAACGGCGTAAGTACATTTATTTTGAAATTGAGATTTTACAGCAGAATGGAATGACATTGACTCAAACCAGATACATACAGTTTTCATTTAATATAGACAATATGTTATCAGTGGTTTTCTTCTCTCAAAAGTGTACTTACGCCTTTTTTACTTTGGACGGCAGTATTCTATTACGGAATCTTAATGCCCTAATATGAATTTGAATATGGTGAGAAAACTTTTTGATGTTATAGATCAGGCACATTTTATTTTGTCAAGGATGAATATTTATAGTTTCCTTCATTCCTTCAACATTTAAAGACACTCTTGAATGCGGTCTTCGGACTCTGCCACAGTTAAAAGTGTATGCCTTTTAAAAAAATACATTTGTAGATTTGTAGATCCGACACATGGCATTTTTCCAAGTTTGAAACGTTAACATTTCCTTCATTCCTACAACATTTAAATATACTCTTCAGCACATCACTTAATATTCCGCTCGTTATCATCGCTGATGGCGATAGCTCACTTATCCGCTTAAACCTTACTTAAACCACACTTCAGCGGTAGCCAATAAGTCCAATGACTTGTTAAATAAAATTGTCAAAATCAAAAACAAACAAATTTCAAATGACGAAGTGGTCAAATCGTACATACGATGATATAATTATAAGTTACCCCGAACAAAAGTGTCTCCAGAGAGTTCGTAAGAAAATAAGAAATTTTCGTGAAAAGTTGAGAAGCGCTGGAAGAACATAAAGTTTTGTAAATTGTTGCTCACATCGTTAAATTCAAGCAACATTTACCCTTAAGTGTGAAAAATTAATCTTAGGTTTTTACCCCCAAACGGGAGTAATAAAATTGCGCAATAATTATTTATGTTAACAATTTTAGGGGTAGTTTTTAGGAAAAGAGAGGGACAGGTTAAACTCAGCGTTAGATAAGTTTTGAAGTTGATTAAGAGGACTTAACGTAATATGCTCCACTTTTAACCTTCCTGTTCCCATGCTTTACCACCCCAACGGGGATACCAAAGACCCCTATCCCGCGGGATTTTGGATGGTAGTAATGATGAAACGAGTTTGGACTAACAATGAAAGGGGATGAGATTGTTACAACGATTGTGTATTTTATTGTAATTTGATTTGCATTTTTCGATGTTAAAGTTTAGGAAGCAGTTAAAGCGAGTTAAACTTTCTTTGAAAACGAAAATGTCTTGATTAAGTGGGTCCGCTTCCTCTTTTTGTTCCTTATCTGGATAAATGGATTCGATGTTTTTAAACAACGGTCATAATAATTCCATGAATTTTAAGATCGCTTCCTATCTCCTAGTTGGTATCTACTAGACGAGCTGAAGATCAAAGGGCGCTGTAACTACTCCCGATGGAATCCCTAGGGAAAGATCAGCCCCAATCCGAGCGGTTTTATCGGATTACGTCGGTTATCTACGGCAGATGTTCAGACATTAAAGTGCAGTTATTTATATCGATTTGTAAAATATGGATAGATTTATCTTAGCGAGCTGTTAACCATGCTCTTCTCTTTCTCATCCATATTTTCGGGGTTTGCCAGTTTTGAAATTAGATAACATCACGACTTTCCACCATATATCTCTTCCTCTTATCCTTAAATATTTATAACGTGATTTTGTATTGTTTAGCTTTATGACTTTTTATTTTATGTTCTTTTTTAACGATGCCATCCTTCCAAAAACGACGATTTATGTCTGAGACTTCTTCCTTGCAAACAATCGCGCTGGGCAAAAACGATCATTTATTACACATTCGGTAATTTATGACATTTCACACGACACTGCGTCATTTTAATTGGGTTTTTATTAATATAAACGTGCTCATAAATATTCATAAATTGCGTGAGAGTGGTGACAACAATTAAAAGTTCAATCAAAATTGTTATGGTTTGGTGATCGGCGCTGATTTCACTTCACGCTTCGTCAAAACAACGCCGATTATGTACATTCAAACTGGAGTTTTAGTGTGAAAAATTTCAGAACGCCTCGATGAAGCTTTTCAGCCACTCTAAGGTAAATTTAAAAAAGGGAAAATAGCCATAAAACATAAATTGATTACGATCTGGACGATTCGTAATCGAAGTGCGCCGGCTCATTATTATTAATTGTTTTCATTTTTTGGTTACATCTTGGATGTTTTAACGAAGATCGTCTGTATGCTTTTTGGAATTTTCGAGTTTCACATTGTTACATAATTTATCTTTCAACTTTGCATAACAACTGCGTTTTCGTCGTTTATTTTAAATATCTCGACTTCCTGATGTTTAAAGAACTCTATCAAGCGTTGAAATGGCGCAAGGAATTTTCACGGTCAAAAAATTCTGAAGAGGAATCGATCGCAGATTTGTTACTTTACTGATTCAATTTTACATTGCTGTACGATCGTACGTGCATCGCACCGTTAATTATGACGTATGTGCGCCTTGAACTTAGACAACCTGCCATGCATTGACTCCAAACAAAATTTAGCTTATGGGAATTTATACGGTGATTCTGTTCAAAGTTGCATAATTCTTTAATCAATTTTAGGTACGTTGTTTCCCGTAGAACAAATTGCAGAGTTTTAATCTATCATTCGATAGTTTAAAATATGTGACCAACTGAGAACTTAAGACTGTTAAGAATTTCCAAGTGATATTTGTGTCATTGCAATGGTTGTGCGGCCTGAAGGCCGCACTGAACGTTTTCAGGTAGGCAATTAAAAATTAACCAATTGGAAGTGCGTTAAAGACACTTTACCAAGAAACAAATTTGAATTTGCTACCCTTGCGGGTAGCCCTCTTTCAAGCTAATTTTTGAATTTCTACTTTCAAATGACCATAGCGCACCGACATTATTGAATTTTAGGAACTAACGGATTAATGCTTTTTTAAAAAGAATTCGATTATCTACAAAATAGATTAGTATATCCATTTTTCGTCTAAAATGAAGGGATTTCGAGTTACGAATTAAATTATGAAAGGAAATTTTAAACGATTCCAAGGTTTATTTTGTTTCTTTTTCTTTTAAACCCCGTATCTTTAAATCGAAACGTACCGCAAAAAAAACTGATAGGTTATTCGTGATAGAAATTTAACGGAATACAACTTCGGTCTAGTATACTTTTTTGAAAATCCAATCCAATTCGCTGAAAAACTGCAATTGCTTGTTGATAATGTGTGAAATTTACCACCGAATTCGTAGTTTTTACTCGACAAAATCTGTATTTAGACGACGCCTTTTGGTGGATTGTTAAAATTATTGTTACTATCAAACCCTCTAATTTTGTCTAAAACAAAAATTACTTATTAAGTTTTGATTTATGAGTATTTGCTTTTTGCAATAGTGTCTGAAAGAAATTACATTTTTCCGGTTTAATTACAGTTTTACTAGAAATGCATTTGTTTTTCTAAAAATTTCATTAGACTGAAGTTATAGCCCGTTAAATTTTCTATCCGAAATGGGCCATCACTTTTTCTTTAAATGTTTTATTTAAAGAGTACAGAGTTTGCAAGAAAAACAAAAAATAATATACCTCGGAATTTTTTTAACATTTTACCTTTAGTTTAATTCATAACTCGAAATCCGTTGGGTTTAGATGATAAAGGGTCATAATCTAGTTTGTAGATAATTTACCGGTACGGATCCGTTTGTGCTGTTTCAGATTTTTATTCAGCCGCTTGGACGAAAAAGCGGGTATAGAGGTAACTACCCCGTCCCCCATGAATTTTTAAACATCGAAACAAATAGATTAAAGGCACTGCAATGGGGTACCGACAAAATAAAATTAGTAGTGTTTTTATTAGGTAAATACGATCCTTAGGTGGTGTCCTTTGCCGTGTAATGTGGTTAGATTTTTCTAAAAGCGATTCAATCTGTGACGTAAACTCACAAATTAGTTAGTAAATTTTCCGTTCAAAGCGCCAAGTCGTGCGTGTACCAGTGTCAGAATAGTCGAGGACTTCTGAAACATCGGCGGCGGTAGTTGTTAGAGAACGAAGGTAGTTCCCTAACATCCGCCTCCACCTCAACCAGTAAGGAGGCAAGATTTGGAAGCACTCGGTGTAGTTCAAAAGATTATTAACAGATGGCGCCACTAAATTGGAAAACCTGCCACTTACGCCATCTGTTAATAATCTTTTCAACTACAACGTGGTTTGCGTATCTGATACTGTAATGTAATTAAGGGGGCACCGCCGAAGTCCAAATAGTATAAAAACATTACCTGTAAATGTTTAAAAATAGTAATAAGATTAGCGAACGGAAGAGGGCGCAGGGTAGCATTCAGGTGATGACTTTGTTCATATTTTGAATCACATAATTTATATTACGTTTATGTAATTATTTTATGAATAATATAAAAAAGCGCAAATTGGAAAAGAAAATTTACATGTGTTATGAAATTGCAAACGTCCATGTGCAACGCCATCTGTTGCACAATTCTCACACTATAACGTCATTATTGAGTTTCTGATGAAAATTTACTAAAATATTCTTAGTACAATGCTGAAATTCGCCAGGCACCACTTTGAGAGCCATTGGGTAATCTAACCTAACAACGTGTAGTTGTTATTGTTGTGCGGCTGGAAAGCCGCACTTCAACGTTTTTACGTTGGTAACTAAAGATCAACCAATCAGAAACTCGTTAAGGGATGACAGAATTTTGATTTTATTACGATGATATTTTTCTACAACAAATAAATACTTTATTTAAAAACAAAACCTTTAAGAAGGCGGCCGCTGTCAAAAATGAAACTATATGACGGATTTTGGATTCTACATCCGTCATGATCAACCTTCAACAATCAATTTGTTTGGCCACTGCCATTTATTTTCAAATTTATTGGGATGGTAGTGTAGACACTGCGATTGTTATCTTTTTTCCTGAGCGCATCCGAGCTGCGCGAGACACGGGAAGTCTTGGGTGAATTCTCGAACGAGAAGGTCGGCGTTTGATGTACTGTGAAGTGATTATGGGGTTGGTTTCGAATTTTACAAGATGTGGTTACGATTTGGTGAGGGTTACAGTCCAGCAATCCGAATGATTTTGGAATATTGTTTGTTTTCCAACCCAGTGGGGGATTTTAATTCGTGGTTGTAGGATGATGGATTTTTCCCGTACCGTATTTTCTTGTCGGACCACCCTTGCCCATACTTTCTGGGAAGGATTTTTATCCGTTCGCATTGGTAAGTCACCTAATTCTTTTGCTAATTACTTCACAGGTACCCGTTAATCAATTGGCCAATTTTTTGCTCCGAACACCTGGAGTTCGATGACGATCAAATTCGCCCTTGGCTGATTCATGTTTTTTTGTGATGTCTTGTAAATTGGTTTTCCTTTGTCTTGCATTTTTATTAGAACGATTGGCCGAGATAATCGATAAGTCGCAGGTTTCACCTTTCTGCTCGACGTGATTACTATAATCTAATCGGACGTTCGCATACGTGGGATGGAATGCCAATGTTAAGCTTACCTTTTGATAACTAATTAATTTTATTATATTAGTATGTTTTGTTTAATTAAGTTTGACTTGTGCATTTTATTTCCATTAGCTAACATCGAACGGCGTTGGTCAAATGCAATGGCTTTGGAATTCCTACGCGTTTGACATGGGTTCAAATCCTGTATTTGAAATTCTATGTTGAAAATTTTTTTTTGTGTTTATTTTTGGTTTTATGTTTCTTTTTTATGAAGGCTGCGATGTGCGATCTATGTACAGGGTGCTGCATTTCATCAGGGTCGCTGCCGTTTGGTTTTATCGTTGGAAGTTCGATGTGGTTCCATCTTTGTGGGATTTTTATATGACCACTCGAACGTTCCGTTGGTGGATTTTCGGGGGGTGATTCTTGGTGGCAATGTTGTTGCTACTGTACCGAGTCTGTTCGGCTAATGCACTTAAGAGCGCGCTGCGGAAAGAGAGAGAGGGAAGCAGTAGATATGATGTTGAAAGAAGCCTCTAATCTTTTGTAGAGATTTAAAAAATTTAAAAAAATTATTTGCGCCATATCTAAGGGAACCCTTGAACCCTTTGTGCATTAAGTTGATTTTATATCGTTTAAAACTCCACTAAGGGCACTTTTTGATTCACAAGTTTTGTACAAGTTTTCTATAATTGATGATGAAATCGCTTCAAAATCAGGTTTTGTCCTTATAATGATCTGCAGAAGGCAATAACGAAGTTTCATTAAGATCGGTTGCCATAAAAATTCAAAATTGTCCTTTTTCATAAATTAAATTAACCTATTTACTTTTAATTTAAAGCGCTCAAAATTGGTTATTGCCTTCAATAGTCTTTCCTTATTAATATAAAAAAAGAATTACATTGATACGACGTTTAGTTTTTTAAATTTGTACAAAAGATTAGAGGCTTCTTTCAACATCATTCCCTCTCTCTCTTTCCGCAGCGCGCTCTTAACATCCGACATCGCTTATGTCATTGCCTTCCGACAATGAACATCTTATTGTTGTTGATTTTATTTTTGTGTGCGTTAGCAGAGCTGTTTCCTTGAGTTTCTCCGGGGCGTTCTTTTGACACGACCCACGGCCTTCGCCGCCGCTATTAACGAGCTAGTTTACACCTAAGATCAGGGCCCCACGCAAATTAAAGTAGAGGGTTTTACCTTCTGCGTGGACATTATCTGTTCCGAGCTATCTTCTCATTAGAGATAGTGAGGACAGATTTTGTTTCAACTAATATGCCAATTTTTATGAATTTCTTTAAAATAACTACCACTTTCGCTGGAGATTTCTACCCCCCACCCCCCAAGGTAGAATTCAAAATAACTTATTTTGGGGTTGGATTCGATCGGATGGGTGAGGTTAGGTTGTATTTAGAAAGACCGATTTGTTTATTTTGACGAGTTCTGCACGAGATGCGGATCCGGAATTTTAATTCTCTGTATTGTGGATCAATCCTCTTCTTTCTCTTTTATTTACAACTTAACTTCACAAATCGATAATAATAAAAATAATAAAAATTGAATCATTAGCAACTTCATAGAAAATAATTTGGAGCGTTCTGATTGGCTCTGAGATGGAACAAACCTCTTCTTTCTTTTTTATTTTTGGAAGTTCCGCACTGTAACTCAACCAGCGATTAGATCAAGCTACTGCTATGATTGAAATTAAAATAATGAAACGAATTCATTAATTTAAAAAAAATTGAAGCTTTCTGATCGACTCTGAAACATGCGGACGGACAGACGGACACGGGGCCAGATCATGAGGCTTTTCTGAAAATTTTCTAAGTTATTCTACTAATAAATTAGAAAGTCGATTTTAAGTTTTAAAAAAATTTTATTTTAATATACATACGATGTGTTTACACACACAATTTAGAGGGTTCTGATTAGATTTGAATTATGCGGACCGACGGGCCAACAGACGGACATACAGACGGACTTCATGCTATACTTTGTATAGAAGCCTAAAAAGAAAACAAACTTGATAACCGTTAATGTTTGCTTCACAACAATTGCGACTATGTCCTATCTAGTAAAGATAAGATCGATGGTCACGACACTGTGACTACTATATGAAACGATGCGATTATCTGCTGTTCACAGCTATGACAGTGCATTTGTCTCATTTTTTACCTCAAAGCTTCCGGTAACCTCACTAACCCTTCTTCCCTTAAATGTAGAAAATCATTACAATTTATACGGTTTGGAATAACCGCTCGAGATTAGAGTAACTTTCTAACTTGAGGTCAGTTTACACTAATTCGTTTTAACAATGCTCAAACTGTAATTATCTTACGAGTTTCCGGTTATTAAACATCCGGGAAAATTAAACTTCGCCTTATCAGACATTTTTAACCTTCCATCCCGATAATTATTTTTATTATCACCGCAAGCTCCATTTTTACTCAAACAACACATAAACAAATGTTTATCCAAGTAAGATATTTAATGATGCATTCACGGCTAAAAAATTTAATCAATATGAGGACTACGTCTTGTCTTACAGAGAGCGAATTTTGAAACGTAATTACAGAAAATTAGCCCGAGGGTATACTGACTTAATAAGCAGAATGGTTACGACGAGCTTTTCGTTATAAACAAAAGTGAAAACATAATTGCCAACTCTCCGCATGATTTATTTTCACTTTCCATATTATTTATATGTGTGTATAGCGAAAGTTTGCTAATTCGACAAAAAAAGCTTTGATACGATAATGAATAAATAATATCGTATATATAATTTTTAGAATTCAGCCGTTAAATTTCTAGATACTTTTTATAGAGCGTTGTTGTGCCTTTTCTGTGACGCAACAAAAATTAACAATCGGTCGGTAAATAAGGGCGTCACGGCCGTTCAAAATTATTTTAGTTTTTGCCTAATACGCTCATCACGAAGAAGCTATCAAAGAATTTAAAAAACCAATCACGGTTTCTGATACAGTTTTTGATGTTTTCCAATTTATATTTTATTATGAAAGTTATCGAAAATCGTTAAATAAAGTCACAATTTAGAAAAATTGGTTGTTTAGATGTGGAATCTCGTCGATCCTTGCCATTGATTTTACAAACCGAGAAATTGCTATGCATTGTTGCAAATCTCGAAAATAAAATTCTAGTCGAAACTCCTTGATCCAAAATTAAGTTCTAAAATAAATGAAGTCACTAAAAAGTTAAAATTAAAAGTTATAAAAGTGTAATTAACAAATTAATGAAATTAACAAGAAGAAGAAGAGGGCAACTCCCCCAAAAAACAAACGGAACTCTCTCGGTAACAAACACCCATGGACATCCGTTGCAAACATCAGAGTTAAGCGGAGGATACCCCCCCCCCCACAAACACGTAAAATATGTGGACCCTAAAAACTACTATCGATCGCGCATCCTTGGGAGTGATAATCCAGTCGATCCAAACGACTCGTGCCTGAGACATCCTTATCAACCTGACCAGAGGTGGGGGAGAAGCCGCTCCACTCCAGCAGAAGGTCAGAGAGGTCGCAAGAGGGTTCGAGACCAAGACACTCTTCCAGAAATTGAGGCAGGCGTTCTCTAATAGAAGAGGAGAGCTCAGGCAGGCAATAGGCTGGGCCCTGTAAAAATCGATAGCATCCACAAGGTTGCGGCCAAGATCCAAGGTGAAAAAAAAGGTCGGATGGATCTCGTGAAATTGCAAGAGGGAAGGACACAGAGAGTCCAGGTGTCTGAACGCCCTAGCGAGAGGAAGAACAGCACCCTTCCTCCAAGATTTTCCCAATAAAAGAAAAGCCACCCTACACGCTCCCATGCCACCCCCATAGGAGAAGAATAAGCACCCTCACAATAGACCCCCCCCCCATGTGGAGTGAGATTGCCCTAATCATCTCGGACGCAGAGGCGATCGAGGGCAGCAAAAATTAAAAATAAAATTCGTCTTTTTCTCCAAAGTCCTTGAAGAAAAGAGCGGAAGCTTTTAAGTAAAAAATTGGGACAAATTCCATGTCATAGCTGGTAACAGTAGATGGTCGCGTCGATTCACACAATAACAGTGTCGTTACCATCGATCTTATATTTACTAGATAGAATATAGTCACATTTGTTGTGAAGCAAACATTAACAGGTGTAAAGTTTATGTTCCTTTGTTGGATATTTCAAACCATCGTAATCGATTCCCTGCATACATTCCTTGCATACCCCCACCATCATAAATCTGTGCTTGAAAACAATATATTGTAGTATGGGATTGTATCCTATCTAGTAAAGATAAAATCGATAGTCGTGATTATTAATTTAAATAATAAAACCTGAACTGAAATTCTCAGTTCGGAAAGTGATCCTTTTCGGAACCTTCTGAAGGTTAAAAGTAATCACAGGTCCCAACCTAAGGAAGGTGTGGACACTTCCCGTGATTCTCAACCTACGTTAAACAGTAGCACCCCTATGAAGTGGCGGCTGGTACGCGAAGGCCGACGGGGCGCCGCCCTGGATATTGGTCATGGTTTGGCCTTTTTAAGTTGGCAATCAAAAAATAAACCAATGAGGCTGCGTTGTGAACAAATTAATCGATAGGCAAGAGGTGGTGTTCTAAGACCTCACTGATTCGTGATTACCCAGGTTGTACGGCCAAGAACGGATCATCGGCTCCATTTAACGTAACAGAAAGACCGACACACACACAGATGCATTTAGGGTATTATAATATTATGTCGACGATAAAGATGATGGCTTTTACCACCGCTAATAATGTCGAGAATAAAACAATAAAAATCTTTTCGATTTATGTTATTCGCCCCCTCCCCCAACGATTCACTTAAATAAACAAATTAATGCTGGCGGGACAGTCCAATATCTCGTTTATGTAATGAAAGAAATACTTTGTCAATTTTATTGACTAGATTAGGGGTGAGCAACCCGTGACCCGCATGCGGCTAAAAAATTTATGAACCGATTTTTCTTTATTGCATAATCAGTTTCCATGGATGACGCGCATGCACGGATCAACGAGATTCTTTGGGAGTTTTCTATAGAGCGCGTATGAATGGATTAACGAGATTAATGAACACAATTTCAAAAAAACTGTTATTTTCATAACACGGCAATTCTAGCGTATGAAATATTTGAATCCTAAGTATTTCATTTCATAAATATTTCATTTGAATTCTAAATATTTCTTTTCACTAGAAGTTCAAGGCGGCCGGTAGGATCAATAAGTAAAATTACTTGTTATGCCTCACCAGTGTAAAACAAGAAATAAATGGGACATTGGAACCTGTAATTAAAAATATAATTTAAAGTAGATAAGTAAATTGAAATACAGTAAATATATTATATTAATTTTCCCTTTCTCTTTAAATATTGTGACCTTCTATTGAAAAGAACTCACGATACGCCACTGAAAATGAGGTTCTATAAAATAGGTTGGTGCAGAAACCGGGGGGTCTGGGGGGGGTATGCAATACCCCCCAGCGCAAAGATATACCAAAGTTATATTTGATAGCAATTTGAAGCCATTATTTATGTTGAGGGGATTTCCATAACCCCCCCCCAAGGCTTCTTTAGAAGATCATTTAATTGTGAAACAAAATTAATCTTAAACACTGCACACAGCAAACCTAGATCAAACTATGAATTCGTTTCCTTTTTATACGTCCCCCCCCCCTCAATCATAGACCACGTAATGTGTTACTATGATGAACAGCCGTTTGCACCCACCCGGTGGTGATTGGTATTTAAATTGCGGGAAGGAGCCGGATCAATGAATCCATTTGCGCTCCTTTGATTTCTATTACGCCCTTCGGCCGTTAGGACGGGAACAGGGGTAGACAGGTAACTAGCCCCCCCCCCATGAATTTTCAAACATCGAAACAAACAGATTAAAGGCACTGCAATTGTTAAAAAAGTTATAAAATCTGATTTCTTGTGGGTTGAGTACAAGCTAGCCTATATTGTGCGGCCTGAAGGCCGCACTACGGGAAAGGTCAACGAACCAATGGTTTTTTTAAATGTTTCAAAAAATGTTATTACTTTCTGATTAAATAAAAAAATCTTTCGTTTCAACTTTTTGTTAATTTTCAAAAATAGTTAAAATAGTTAGTAGTTAATCAAAAGTAGTTAAAAGGGTTTGCACCCATTCAGTACGTATTTGATTAAATTGTGCGTCCTTATGCCCGTACTGCAGGAGGCAAATCATCGGCTCAATAAATTAATTTGTACTTTTTTGGTTTTTATTCAGCCCTTCCGCCCCACAGTGGGGCAAGACAGCTTAAATCAAATACTGTTTTAATTGATTTTTAAGTTTGATATCTCTTTACAGGACTGTTAGTAATATTTAAAAAATTTATCGATTGATTCTTGAATATATATTTTTATTGAAAGGAAATCGGATCTTTTCGATCAGACACTGGCGAGCATGAATGTATTAACGAGATTCAGATACGATTATCCTTTGGATCACCCTGTTTGAACTGTTTCCGATAATAAAAAAGATCGAAAACAATGTTTTGGATTGCTTAGCGACTGATCTTGTTGTAACTGAACTGTAACTGTAACCGAAAAAAAAAATTGTTGTAATTTTTGTTTTTAATTATGTTACGGAAGTGCTGATAAAATTGGTTTAAGCAAGAAAATAAGGGAAAGTTATACAATGTGTACATAGCCGCGTTTTTATATATAAAAATTGGGAGTAAATGTCCCGTAACGCTTTGCAAATTTCGTCGCCTTATGAGCCTGCGACTGAGTTAATCAAGGAAAAGGGGCGAACAATCGTTTTTTGTAGGGCAATTTTTTTATGCAAATTCTCCTTTTGTTTCCAAGTATTTTCAAGTTTTTCATTCAAATTTAGGTCGTATCGTTTTATGTGCGCTGGGTTGCCGCAAACAAACCAAAATATTTATGAAATTTTATTTTACAGCTTTGATTTTTAAATTTGTTGTTAAAATTTATTTGGTGGAAAGGGCGCCCGTTTACCGTGCCGTTGGCGCGGCGTAAAAAAGGAGTGTTCGGTTCGTTAAAGGTATCGCACATATAAGAGCGCCGCCTTATCCTGCATTATTTTACGTATAAATTGAAAGTGTCTGAATAATGTTTTTCATCGTAAAAAAGACATTTTCTTGGTTTGGCAGTTCCGGTTAAATTGGAACTGACAGGAATATCGAATTCCACTCCATCAAAACGTCGAAACCAATAAGCATTTAAATAAAAAATCTACTTCAAATCCCCATACACCAATATATTGGGATCACTACGTCCTGGTCACACGATCGCAATGGGGCGAATCGTAACTCTCCCCCTTTCACCATCATACATCACTTACTCCTCTGTTTGTTAACTTACAAAATGCAAATATGTGTTATAGGGAACGAACAACGTTGACTTAGCCGACTGGTGATGTATGCCTGTTGCAACTCGGATCATCCATCCATTAACCCTTAACCGGTGGAAATTTATGGATCTCATTATATGCACTACATATGCCACGCTTTACGTACTACAGGGCCTGACTGCCATCGTCTAAACAGGAACGTTCAAAACCTTACAGATGGCTCTTAAGATTTTTTTTCACTTTGTAATTGTTAAATTTTATTGAAGCTATTAGTTCCTACGATGTTGTCTTAGCTAATTTTTAAGGATTACACTCTGGGTAAAATAAAAACAAAAATTTCAGAAAATCGCCTACTGAATTTTGGATTCCTTTCAATTTTAATCTGATCTTTACAAGACTGTTTCTTAGTCCTGGACGTAATTTTGTTTGTTTGTTTGTTTGTGTGTATGTGTGTGTTCCCTCACAACATAAATAAGAACTAATTTTTACGAAGTCTACGGTTTAACCGCAAGTGTACGAATATTTCGTTGATCTGATCTTTTACAAGACTTTTTTTCTTAACCCTAGACGTAATCTTGTTTGTTTGTTTGTTTGATTATTTGTTTGTGTGTATGTGTGTGTTCCCTCACAACTTAAATAAGAACTAATTTTTACGAAGTCTACGGTTTAACCGCACGTGTACGAATATTTCGGTGTTCAGATCTTTTACAAGACTTTTACTTAACCCTGGACGTAATCTTGTTTGTTTGTTTGTTTGTGTGTATGTGTGTATTCGCTCACAACTTAAATAGGAACTAATTTCTAGGAAGTCTACGGCTTAACCGCTTGTACTAATATTTCGGTAATCTGATCTTTATAAGACTTTAGTACTATTTTAACCCTGGACGTAATCTTGTTCGTTTGTTTGTTTGATTGCTTGTTTGTGTACATGTGTGTTCCCTCACAACTTAAATAGGAACTAATTTTAGTGTAATTTTATGTAGATCCTGTTTGCGTACCACGTACTGAGCCACCAGGGGGCGTTAAGGTATCAACATAACCGCACCGATTTTATTGCATTTTCTTTTGTAACAGAGCAAAATTTACTACAAGTTCCTAGATATTGATTATAACACTGCACCACCAGGGGGCGCGGCGATGCTTATGGTTATTATTAGTAGTTCAGGACAGTTCCAGTATAGTCATAGAATTTTCCATTAATGCTTTTCTTGTAGACTCACGTAATTTCATTTAAATACTTAAATACTCATATTAATCATTGCTATAAAATGTTATTAATTAACTCCCCCCCCCCTACTGAACAATTAGAAATAAAAAATAATTTTAAAAGCACAAAATAAAACTGAGTCAAAGCTGAATCAGTGTTCAGTTAAACCGCTCAGGCTCCTATTAAGTTCATACGATTTCACTTGGTTTATATACTAAATGGGCGTTGTGAAGCCCGTTTACTAAAAACTTTTAAGCTCAAGCCAAGTCCATCTAAAGATGGTATTGCAAAATCGACCATTAGTTATAGGTCACTCTTCTGCTATGTTTCATGATCTCGCTTAACGTTTAAGCGCAGCAGAGCAGTCACCAACCGCTTAAGAGTAAATCAATTAGTAGTAAAGTTTTATTTTATATTAATTTCCAAAACTTTTTATCGAGAAACAATTTAATATTTTTTTATACCGTCGGGATTTTAAATTTTTTGAGTTATTTTTCAGAGCTTATTGAATTCTCTCACGTGCAGTTTCGTAATGTAAAATTACACCTCCCTTTCACGAAAACCTAAATTCACCCCCCGCGCCCGCTGGAAATACAATTAATCGTTTCAATATATTTACAAACATTATTAAAAGATGTAAAACTTATTCGACTGCAGTTTCTTTTGCTTGCTGGGAGAAATTAAATTATAATTTTTCGGCGGTTAAAAATGGGGTCGAGTAACCTAAAGTTGACCACCCCAAAGAAAATTAAAAATTTCCTATTGCAAAGAGGAAGGTTTATATAGTATACTGTTAAAATTTTACATGCGAATGTATTATCAAAATTTTGAATAAATCGATTTTGAAGTTAGAAAATTTTAGCCAATTTTTACATGTGAGATTCTACGCGTCGCATTCTATTGACGGTACGTGTGCATTCATATACCCTAACACTTAGAAAATTTCGCTCCGTCAGATGCTGCTCGGTCCTCGAACAGGTTAGATGTTATTTTTTGTCTTTTTTTATGGTGTTTGGGGGTGGTACGTAATAGTTAACTACTGCATACCTAGAAAATGATTTTAAATGCTATAAACCAGGTTTTTTAAGATCAGCGTTTTCTCGGATCCCGGTTTTCTAGATGGATGGCGCCTTCAAGTATGTTTAGCTTTTGCCGCGTAGCGGTGTCCGACATGAAAAACCGGCCGGAGCTGCGGAGCAGCGGAGGCTCAGGTTTTTCGATGGCGATAGCCGCGACAAGTCTCGAATCCACCCCAAACATTTAATAGAGACCTCATTCTTACAATATTTCATAATTACTATGATGTTACCTGCTCGAGAGTCGGGTACCAACTGCGCTCCTAACCGAGCGATCGTAACCTATATTTATAAACTCGGTTATTGGCGTGGCCTATTCATGCAATTTACATGTAAAATTTCAAATTGTTTTTTTTTCAAAATTTTGACTATACATTCGCATATAAAATTTTTACAGTATACTATATAAACCTTCCTCTTTGCTATAGGAAATTTTTAATTTTATTTGGGGTGGTCAACTTTAGGGTACTGCTCCCTAAAAATGTTTTTGTTTTAATTCCCAGGGCATTCATGTAAGCAACCACCCTCTCAGGTTCGAATTATTTGTTGTAAAAATGGGGAGGAGAGCGCTGAAAAGTTTATTTTCGAATTTCAGAGATTACATATAATTTCAAAAAATCGCCTGCGGCGCTGCTAAATAACTGATAAACTGTTTGAAAAACCACTGTAATCCGCATTAATATTTAAAGCAAGATCTAAAAAAGAAGGGAGTCCGCCCCTGGCAAAGTTTCTCAAATGAAATTACGAGCAACGTAACCATAAGATCATTTATTTTGCGCGTAACATTGGGCAGCACTGTAAATTACACGGTTAAATTTTAATTTAAAAATTCGAGTCGGGAGAAGTATAAATAAAGCTAATAAGAAAAACAGTTTTGTTGAAATTTGATATGTACAAAATGTAAGAAGATTTTTTCAGTAAACTTGCAACTGTATCAAAGTAATAAACAGCTACACGCGTAAACATTCTTACAATTCCCTAACCAACAACTCCACAAATACGACCACAAAAGTGCTGAGCTGTTCTCATTCATTCTATAGTAAATCTATGCTCAGATTCCTCTGAGGATTTTCAAGTTCTCTCGAAACTTCTTAGCAACAATAAGAACCACATTTTCGGCCAGCAATATGAAGATGCTAAAGTTTCAAACTCAGATATAAAATTTTATGAGACGCTATTTTGCGTATGAGATAAAATTAAAAATTTATTTGCCCATTTGTAACGAAAATTTTATACGTACAAGAAATACGAGTTAATTTTCTTTCGGGATTTTGCTATGAAATTTATTTAAGTGTTTTTTTCATACAATGAAGGTTCAAATCTAACTGTCACCAGTATCTACATTTTGTTTCTTTTGTTATTTTTTATCTGGAAGGGGAAAGTGGTAGTTTTACTAACTTTTTAATGCCTTTCTTTTTGAAAGAGTTCGTTATGTGGCTGAAAATCGCCAGATTGCTGAACAATGATTGGTGGTTAATCTCACCCCATTTAACTGACCACCTGACCCGCGAGGATGACCAGTTCTACGCTGTTTAAAATGAGGTTAACTCGAGTAGCTTCGCTCGGTTAACCGAGAACCCCCGGAACCGGGCGAAATGCGCCTACGAATGCCGTCTGAACTCGTGAATGCCCCCAGTGAGTTCTACAGAATTAACAAATAATTGCTTTCAATTTCTACATAAATCACCCAATAAGTGTGCATTTTTTACCGACTAGCCAATTTCAAGATTTTTTGACAAATTTGAATGAAAACATAATCAAATGGAAATAATTAGGCGGGCCGAAAAGATGCTTTAACTACTTTTATGAATAAATTTTATGACTTTATCTTAAAACGCTCCAGTCGTCTTTTCATTTATATTCTAAAATTGTGTTGGTCATTCAGTACCAATACAACTGCCCGCTATAAATTGCTCAATAAATCTGAAAATTGTGATCATATGTCGAGTTTATACTTAATTTGTTTCAGTTTCGTTTTCCGTTTGGTAAATGCCTTGCAGGTTTCAACTTTTCTTGCGTAAATAAAACTTGAAATTAAAAACAATTTCGCTTCGTAATTTATCGAAAGTTCCTTTATTCCGCATTTAAACCGCCATTGCTCACAATTTTTTCCATTTTTATTAAAAATTAGTTTAATTTGTAACACAAAGTTGCGAAGTTTATTGGGGCATTAATGATATCCATGATAAAAAGTTGTTATTTTGGAGGCCCACTTTAGTTTTTGCGTCACGCAAACGTAATAATTTTTTTTCTGTCTAGAAGAATGAAAAACAAGGACAAATGAGCGAAAAATTAGTGCCAGTTGGTTACCTCTTAAAGTTTTGTGTTCGTTTACATTAGAAAAGCGATAAAGGATAAAAGCCGCCGTAAAACTTTCGAGTCCTTTTACTCAGAAGACGACATAATGTATGAAAGCCACTGTCCGGTCGCCCAACCGAGCAGTTTAAAAACTGAAAAACTAAAAAGAGTGAACGAATGTTTAAAAGTTTTCCAACTTTAAGTGTAACTGTACCTAGAGGTATTCGGTTGTACAGACCATTATTTGAAGTTTTCCGGGACAAAATATTTTCAGATTAGTTAACGAAACTCCTGTCCAACTTTTCGATAAGTAGCAGCCACAACAATTTGTTTGTCGGGCGTTTTACGGGATTTTTATTTAATTAAATTTTTTTGCATCAGCACACGATTCGCTCGCTTTAAAATAAAAAATGTTTACTACTTCCAATTTATTCTTTTTTCTGCATTCAAAACACGAATTCTGTCAGACGACCAAATCAAATCTCAGTCACCTACTCACGTTGAAGAATATTAAGTATCCAGTACGACACGCGCGTACAGGGTGCGGTCGAGAAAAATTTCAGTCGTACAATTCCCAGTTGCGATTTTTAAAAACTTCCCCTTCCTCATGTTTATGCATTTCCCGTAAAGGTAGTCAGCCGCATGAAGTTTTGTTTGCACAATCCAAATAGACACGGTTGAATTGCACCCTTTCTGCTGAATTTAATGTTACTGCTTCGTTATCAAATCAAAATTTTTGCTTTAGCTTCCAAAATTATGTACTTCGTGTTTCCGGCCTCTATTCAGATTTCCTTTGTTCTTCTATCCATTAAAACATCAAAAACAATTTTTTCAATTTGAACGATATTCCAGTTCCGTGCATAATAATTTCTAACAAATTGCATTATGATGTTGGTACCTCTTCCTTAGTTGTACATGTAGACATTCTTCCTTGAATGGAAACTTTAATTAGTTACGTCTGTGCGGAATTTTCATACGATTGTGATCGATCTTAATTAGGGGTGACCCATATTGAACAAAGTATCGCGATTATCGCACTTAATTCGTAATTATTTTATTTTTTAAATACTTACAAAAGGATCTGAAATCATTAAGCTAATATGCAATTTGCGATAGAATCGCGATGTGTTAAAACATCCTTTTGTCTTTAATGTTTCCAAAACGGTCAGTTGAACATTAAATAATAGTTAAAGCATTTTTTTTGTCTTGTTGCTTCCAAGACGACCAATTGAACTTTAAACAATAGTTAAAACATCTTTTTTGTCCTTTTTATTTCCAAGCCGACCAATTGAACATTAAACAATAGTTAAAACATCTTTATCTGTCTTTATTGATTCCACAACGACCAGTTGAACTTTAAAAAATAGTTAAAACATCTTTTTTGTATTTATTGATTCTACAACGACCAGTTGAACTTTAAAAATAGTTAAAACATCTTTTTGTCATTATTATTTCCACGGCCAGTTGAACTTTAAAACATAGTTAAAACATCTTTTTGTCTTTAATGTTTCCAAAACGGTAAGTTGAACTTTAAATAATAGTTAAAGAATTTTTTTGTCTTGATTGCTTCCAAGACGACCAATTGAACTTTAAACAATAGTTAAAACATCTTTTTTGTCCTTTTTATTTCCAAGCCGACCAATTGAACATTAAACAATAGTTAAAACATCTTTATCTGTCTTTATTGATTCCACAACGACCAGTTGAACTTTAAAAAATAGTTAAAACATCTTTTTTATATTTATTGATTCTACAACGACCAGCTTAACTTTAAAAATAGTTAAAACATCTTTTTGTTATTATTATTTCCACGACCAGTTGAACTTTAAAAAATAGTTAAAACATCTTTTTGTCTTTAATGTTTCCAAAACGGTTAGTTGAACTTGAAAAAGTAGTTAAAACATCTTTTCGTCATTATTATTTCCACGACCAGTTGAACTTTAAAAAATAGTTAAAACGTCCTTTTGTCTTGAATATTTTCAAAACAGTCAGTTGAACTTTAAAAAATAGTTAAAACATCTTTTTTGTATTTATTGATTCTACAACGACCAGTTGAACTTTAAAAATAGTTAAAACATCTTTTTGTTATTATTATTTCCACGACCAGTTGAACTTTAAAAAATAGTTATAACATCTTTTTGTCTTTAATGTTTCCAAAACGGTTAGTTGAACTTGAAAAAGTAGTTAAAACATTTTTTTGTATTTTTTGATTCTACAACAACTAGTTGTACTTTAAAAATAGTTAAAACATCTTTTTGTCATTATTATTTCCACGACCAGTTGAACTTTAAAAAATAGTTAAAACGTCCTTTATTTGTCTTTAATGTTTCCAAAACAGTCAGTTGAACTTTAAAAAATAGTTAAAACATCTTTTCTGTCTTTATTGATTCCACAACGACCAGTTGAACTTTAAGCAATAGTTAAAACATCTTTTTTGTCCTTATTGTTTCCAAGACGACCAGTTGAACTTTAAAAAATAGTAAAAACATCCTTTTTGTCTTTATTGATTCCACAACGACCAGTTGAACTTTAACAGAAGTTAAAACATCTTTTCTGTCTTTATTGACTCCACAACGACCAGTTGAACTTTAAAAAATAGTTAAAACATCTTCTTTGTCCTTATTATTTCCAAGACGACCACTTATACTTTAAACAATAGTTAAAATATCTTGTTTGTCTTTTTTAATTCCACAACGACCAGTTGACCTTTAAAAATAGTTAAAACATCTTTTTTGTCTTAATTATTTCCAAGACGACCAGTTGAACTTTAAAAAATAGTTAAGACATCTTTTTTGCCCTTATTATTTCCAAGACGACCAGTTAAACTTTTAAAATAGTTAAAACATCTTTTTGTCCTTGTTTCCAAGACGACCAGTTGAACTTGAAAAAATAGTTGAAACAACATTTTTGTCCTTATTTTGTGCCTATGACAACCAACTAAACAATGAAAAATAGTTTAAACATTTTTTTCCGTCTTAGTTTTTCCATGACGACCAGTTGAACTTTAAAAACAAGTTAAAATATCGTTTTTGACATCGTTTTTCGTTTTCGTTATCGTTTTTGACCTGATTATGGGGTTTTTCTTCTTTCCTCTGCGCCTTCTCTTATTTGTGTTCCTTTTCTGGTTGTACAATTTTTTCATCTCTCGATTCAGGATGGAATGCTTCTCGCTGCTACATCTTGTTATACTTGGTCTTTAGGTTCCTGTATATTATAATTCTTCATTTTCTTTTTCTAATTCCATCAGGACATCCCCAGTGCGTGTCATTCTTATTCTGCCATTTTTTCCTCTAGATGCCTTGTCATTTGACTTAATCTTCTTAAGGGCTTCACGGTATTCCTCTCCTTGGTTGCTCCTTAGCCTAATTTATATCGTTTTTGTTTTCTTCTGTGCTATTTTCTTTGTCCTTATCTCCCTGGAGTTTTGCCTTTATAATGGTTTGCATGGTCCAACATGGTTTCTTCTTCTTCAATGTCACCCATTTATTTACTATGTCCTTAACTTGTCTAATTGATCTTGGGATCTCCTTCCTTATTGAACTTGCCTTATGTGGAGTCTCATCTTCCAATTCTGTCATACTGATGGATTGGTTGGTAACCATCAGCTTGTCTACTTTCCTCTATGTCCTTTCAACTACTTGTTGGAATTCTGTGACAATATTTCTAAATCTCCCCAGACCGAAAGGCTGATTTTAATTGCTCAATGTTTTCGCCTGTAATCTCAATTTTCTTCTGATTGTTTTCTATCTTTGCTTCATTTAGAGACCTATGCGTTGCCATGTCTATGGCTCGTGTTAGGCATAATCGCGTAATCGATGACTCTCTTCATGGAGCCGTATCTGACTTTTGTTCTTCTTTGGGCTTTTCTCTTCCGGATTTATCATATCCAGCTTCATTTGATCTTCGTCCTTGTTAGTCGCTAGTCGTAGAGTGGTCGCTTGATGATGGCCGGAATTGGTTGACTCTAAGGACTCTCCCTTCATCAATTACACGGTGACATGGAATATTTGTTACATCAGAACACCATTGATAATATTCCCAATTTTAGAGCCACTGAAAAGACGCCTTCTGAGAGACCGTTAAAAATAATTCACTTTCTTAATAACCATAAGAATTTGCAAAATTTACATTTATACTGCATTAAAAACTACCGAGTCGTGTTCAACTGTAAGGACTAGGTGACTAAGACGGCGGAAATATTTAATCGCATTTAATAAAGTTCTGAAACAATTAAATAATGCACTCTTTCAAGCTGCATACGTACATGGTAAATCCTGCCTTACATCTCGACATTCCATATAGAATGAAAACTTTAATTAGTTACGTCTGTGCAGAATTAATCGAGTACTTAAGCATTGAAATTGGAAGAGGAGTATATTATTTGTGCGAAGTTGTTTGATAAAGCCTCAATAACTAGAAGGAAACTTTCCTGATGTATGGTTGGCAATTTGTAAGCAATTTTCGAGACTTCTCGGCGTGTTTCTTTTTTAACATGAAGGTAAACATCGTTCCACTTGGATTATAACCGGATAAACTACCTCAACTTCGTTAACGACGTTAATTTGTCCGTTAATAACCTAAATGGAATTAGAGACGTTGGGTTTAGCATAGAGGTACGTGTCGTGTTTTGAAATGTGCAAAAATGCAACCTAGCAAATAAATTTCCATTATGTTTTCTTCCTAAAAGGACCAACTTTTATTAGATTCTGTTTCGGTTTGCTCGGAAAATTTGTCGTTTCCATTCAGTCCTTGTGTGTCGACTTGTTTCCAAATGTTAATCGTCACCGTTTGTATCCAATAATTATTTTTATAGCCATCATCGGAAGAATACAGACTCTTATTTTTCCATAATGGCGAAAAACAGAAACTGAAGTCGCTCTGCGGACCGGTATTTAGCGCAAATTACGTCTAACAACGCCAGATTAAATTTAATGAATGACGACTCGTTTTTCAAATTTACGCTTACATCACAAGATGAATTTAATTATCTTTATTCCATCAATTAAGCCGGTCTTAACAAGCAAAATCATTACGGTTTTTAACCACGTAAGGGTTACCTACGGAGGCGATGCTCAAAATTTGATCCTGGAAAGTAACGCGCAGTTTTAATTAAATATTTCGTTTTCCGCGCGAATTAAACATTTTAATTTTTTGTTTTATCTCCTCTTTTGTTCACGAGCGTGATATTAAAATAAAAATTTATGTGAACAACAACGACTTGGGGGGTTAGAAAATTCGGTCACCTATGTTAAGATACGGAAACCTCCCGCGCCTCCTCGTAAACTTCAGACAGAACTCAAAGGAAAATTTTACGAGATTTTCATAACGCATTAACCCAAATTACCGCCATTAAGAGTTAATTTGGTCATATGAAGTCACACAATGTATTCGTCCTCCATATTTATGCAAGTCAGATGCTTATCTGGCGTTATAATTGGACGAGGAAAATTATTAGTTGGCGCAATCCTAGAAGATCATAAGCATTATGACTTTGTCATCGGGGGTGTCTTGAAAGTAAAATCCCTCGAAAGCCGTGTTTAACATACATAGCGTTCTATTAAATGCGGTCGACGTATACAAAAATTATAGGGGCCAGAGTCCTTTAGTCCTTTCGTCGTTCCCTTAGAGACGAAATTAGCAGGAAAACATCTACGTTGCGGTTGTATTTTATTGCTGAAACTCTCCTGAGGCCAGTTGTTACATTATTGCTTTCAAGCATCGCTTTATGTAATTATGAAATATCGCTCCGATATAAGGGTTGTATTAAATTTAAAAGATACATCCCTGAAATATTTCTAGTTGTTTATGTCGAACTAAAGTTTCCTTTTTATTTTCAGGTCCACCGATGGTTTTTCCATCCAATAAAAGCATCACTGCGGTGTATGGGCAACCCTTGACGTTAACGATGGAGTTTTGTGCAAATCCCCCTTACAACAAAGCATTCTGGATAGCTCGGGATCAAGTAATCAGGCCTGGAGAATCAAATAACGAAATTATTGCATACGGAATTACCGTAAGTGCATAATTTGAAGTTCGTAACCCTCGCATTGCCATGTATATTAAATTGACGGGTAAAATCCCTGTTGTGCTGTCGAGGAAATAAGTCAATAAATTTAAAAACGATTTTATGTGACTAATCGCTTTTTCGATTCATATTTTACAAGCATTATTAAGATTATGATATATGATGTAGTAGATCAAACGAACTTACCTAATTATATCATGGCTTCGTGAAATAAATTGTATAATGTAGTGCCTTCTCTTAGCGCTACTTGATCGCAATGTTCAAAGGTGCCAAGTAGTACTCTCCTCTCACCTCTGCATCTCGCCCTGTTAAGGGTCTTTTCAAAGCTAGAAATGAGTTGCAACAGAGTTCTGGGTAGAGTAGAACTTATTTATTGCACGAAACCCTCATAAAATGAAGATCGAGCTTCACTACCGTAAGGTAACTTCGTTTGATCTATTAATTATATTTTGTCCTCGCTCATAAATAGTTTAATGTAGACGTTTAGACAGAATTGCAACGAGTTAACAGAGGTTATGTAATAAATAAAACAAATAGAAGTCAATACAGAATCGCCGTTTCTGTAAATCTGGGTAAATTATTTAACAAATTTTATGCAAAGCGTTTTAATCGTGGTTAAATTGCTGTCAGAGAGGACTTAGACGATGCGGTTTTCTCCCCCCCCCCCCCAGGTAATTTATTCCTAATTGATCCATGGTAATTTCGTAGATCAAATTCTTTGAGAATTTCTTTAAGTTTCAGAATTTTAATCTGTTGTTTCGATTTCCATCCCCCCAAAACTACTCCAATTTATTATTGAAATTTTTTTAAATATTTTTCCGTTTATTCATAGGTCAAATTCTCGAGGAATCCAAAGTTTCAGAATTTTTATCAGTTGTTTCGATTTCCATCCCCAGAAAACTACCCCAATATATTATTTAAATTTATTTAATCATTTTTTTGTTTATCTATAGGTCGAATTCTCTAGGAATTCAAAGTTTCAGAAGTTTCTTCAATTGTTTAGATTTTCATCCCACGAAAACCATCCCAATTTATTTATATTAATTTTTTAAATATTTTGTCATTCATTTGCAGGTCAGTTTCTTTACAAATTCGAAATTTTTTTTTCAATTTCAGAATTGTACGTATTTATTTTGATTTCCATCCCCTGAAAACCACCCCAAATTATTATTTAAATTTTTTTTACTATATTTCCGTTTATCCATAGGAGAAATTCTCTAGGAATTCCAAGTTTCAGAGTTTTTATAGGTTGTGTCGATTTTGAACCCCCAAAAACAAGCCCAATTTATTATTTCAATTTTTATAACTATTTTCGCGCTTATTTATAGGCCAAATTCTATAAGAATCCAAAGTTTCAGGATTTTTTACAGTTGCTTAGATTTTCATCCCCCGAAAACTACCCCAATTTATTATGGAATTTTTTTTACTATTATTTTCTTTTTCCATCCCCCGAAAACAATCCCAAATTAGTATAGAAATGTATTTAACTATTTTTACGTTAATTCATAGGACGACTTCTACAGGATTCCGAAGTTTCAGAATTTTTTTTAAAATTATTTTTGAACCAATTTTTCGTTTATATACGTCAAAATCTCTAGGAATCCAAAATTTCAGAACTTTTTTCAGTTGTTTAGATTTTCATCCCACGAAAACCACCCCAATTTATTAATATTAATTTTTTTAAATATTTTTTCGTTAATTTTCAGCTGAAATTCTTTACAAATTCGATATTTTCAATTTCAGAATGTTATGCAGTTATTTTGATTTCCATCCCCGAAAATCATCCCAATTAATTATTTCAATTTTTTTACTATTTTTCCATTTATCCATAGAGGAAATTCTCTACGAATTCAAAGTTTTAGAATTTTTCTAAGTTGTTTCGATTTTGATTCCTCAAAACCAACCCCAATTTATTATTTAAATCTTTTTAACTATTTTTGCTGTTATTTATAGGCCAAATTTTATAAGAATCCAAAGTTTCAGAATTTTTACAGTTGTTTAGAATATCATCCCCGAATACTACTTCAACTTATTATTTAATTTTTTTTCGTTTATTCATAGGTCGAAATATTTATGAATCCGCAATTTCAGTGGTTTTTCAGTTGTTTAGATTTCCATCCCCCGAAAACAACCCCAACTCAGTATAAACATATTTTTAACTATATTTTCAGTTAAAAAAAATCTGAAACTAAGTTTCAGATTGTTTATCAGTAGTTTCGATTTCCATCCGCCGAAAACTACCCCAATATACTATTATTTACATTTTTTTAACCATATTTTTGTTTATTATAATCCAAAATTTCAGAACTTTTTTCAGTTGTTTAGATTTTCATTCCCCGAAAATAATCCCAATTTATTATTGAAATTTTTTGAACTATTTTTTCCTTTGTTCATAGGTCAGAATCTCTAGGAATCAAAAGTTTCAAAATCTTTCACAGTTGTTTCGATTTTCATCCCCTAAAAACTACCTCAATTTAATATTGAAATTTTATTTACTATTTCTGCGCTTATTCCTAGGTCAAATTCTCTAGGAATCCAAAGTTGCAAAATTTTTCTGAATTAGTATTTTGATTTACATCTCCTGAAAATTACCTTAATTTATTCTTGAAACGTTTTTAACTATTTTTCCATTTATTCATAGGATTAATTCTCTAGGAATTCAAAGTTTTATAATTTTTCTAAGTTGTTTTGAATTCCATCCCTCAAAAATAATCCCAAATTATAATACATTTTTTTAAAACTTTTTTTCCATTTATTCATAGGAGAAATTCTCTACGAATCCAAAGTTTCAGAATTTTTTTCAGATATTTTTGATTTTCAACCCCCGAAAAGTACCCCAATTTATTCATATCGATTTTTTAAATTTCTTCTGTTAATTTGTAGATAAATTAATTTGCAAATTCAAAATTTTCCGCTTTAGAATTTGACCCAATTATTTTGATTTTCATCGCCCGAAAACCACCCATTATTTATTAATTTTTTAATTAATTTTCGATTTATTCGTAGGCCAAATTCTCTAGGAATTCTAAGTTTTAGAATTTTTCTAAATTATTTTGATTTATGTCTCCTAAAATCTACCCCAATTTATTTTTGAAATATTTTTAACTATTTTTCCGTTTATTCATACGATGAATTCTTCAGGAATCCAGTTTCAGAATTTTTCTAAGTTGTTTCGATTTCCATCCCCAGAAAAGAGCTCAAATTTATAATAAAATTCTTTTTAACTATTTTGTCTTTTGTTCATAGGAGAAATTCTCTACGAATCCAAAGTTTCATATTTTTTTAGGTATTTTAGATTTTCAACCCCCGTAAAGTACCCCAATTTAATCATATAATATATGAATTTTTACTATTTCTTCTGTTAATTTGTAGGTAAATTTTGTAAATTCAAAATTTTCCGCTTTAGAAACTATTTTTCGATTTATTCGTAGGCCAAATTCTCTAGGAATCCAAAGTTTCAGAATTTTTCTAAATTATTTTGATTTACATCTCCCGAAAGCTACCCCAATTTATTCTTGAAATTTTTTAACTATTTTTCCATTTATTCATAGGATGAATTCACCACAAATTCAAAGTTTCAGAATTTTTATTAGTTGTTTCGATTTCCATCCCCCTAAAACAACCCCAATTTATAATAAAAGTTTTTTTAAACTATTTTTCCTTGTTTTCATATCAGAAATTCTCTACGAATCCAAAGTTTCGGAATTTTTTTTCAGGTATTTTCGATTTTCCTCCCCCGAAAACCACCTCAATTTATTAAAGACATTTTTTATAATACTTTTTCCTGCAATCCGTAGCTTATTTTAAACCAGTTTAATTAGTAGTTAAAAATTGCAACTTTATTTGATCACTTTATTGTTTTTATACTTGGGGGAATAACCCCCGGGCCCCCGATTTCTAATAACTGTTATAAACTGCTGTTCCTCCCGAAGATGATCCATTTGTGTAGAAAAATTAGTCATAAACAATGAACATTGAAAACAAAGGGTTATCATCAGTAATTTATAAATCAAACAATCAACTCTTTTTTATAACTGCCCCCCCTCCCAACCCGTCATTCATATTTCAGTTTCCATCCCATGAAAACCACCCCAACTTCCCAATATATAAATTTTTTTACCTTTTTTCAAAGTTGCAGAATTTTACATCGTAATTTATAATTTCTATCCTTCTAAAACTACCCCAATTTATTAAAGTAATTTTTTCAATATTTGTTCGTTAATTTGTGTCTGGAATTCTTTATGAATTTTAAATTTCAGGATTTTATGCTCAGGAGCCACTCTGATTTTTTTTCTACTTTTTTTCCGTTAATTTGTTGGTACAATTAGTCCGGTCAAATTAGACCAAAAAATAGGAGTGAGGTTGCAATAATTCGCAGCCAGCTGAAAATTGGTAGGATTGTTCAAAACACCATCATAAATGAAATCTAAAAAGTCCTCATCGATCCGACACCTGGAAAAAAATTTATTCGGGGTCAAAGGTCACTAGAACGGGGTTTTCGCGATTTTCAGCAAAACGGTAAGTTTTATCATAAAATTATCTCATTCAAAAATTGTAGATCAGATAATTATCTATAAAAAATGTCTAAATACTTTTTTTCCTAAGAGCCACCGTTTTTGAGATATAACGATTCGAAAAGTTGAAAGAGTTGAAATCGTCATTTAGGTGCAAATAAATAAAATGAATTTGTGGAAAAACTATAATGGTGCCAGCTTTCATATTTGGGTGCTAGCTGGTGCTAGCTCTAAGTATCCCAGTGCTAGGTTTATGGGTAAAAATATTAACCGGGGGGGGGGCTAGCGTTACTTTGGCCCCCCCGGTTTCAAAGTCGATTTGTGAAAATACTGTAATGGTGCTAGCTTTCATATTTGGGTGCTAGCTCTAAGGATCCCAGTGCTTGTAAAAATATTAACCGGGGGGGCCAAAGTAACGGACCCCATATTATGACGATTACAACTCTTTCAACTTTTCGAATCGTTATATCTCAAAACCGGTGGCTCTTAGGAAAAAAAGTATTTAGACATCTTTTGTAGATAATTATCTGATCTACAATTTTTGAATGAGATAATTTTATGATAAAACTTACCGTTTTGCTGAAAATCGCGAAAACCCCGTTTTAGTGACCTTTGACCCCGAATAAATTTTTTTCCAGGTGTCGGATCGATGAGGACTTTTTAGATTTCATTTATGATGGTGTTTTGAACAATCCTACCAATTTTCAGCTGGCTGCGAATTATTGCAACCTCGAATGTTTAAATTGACCGGACTAAATTCTCTACGAATCCAAAATTTCGTAAATTTACTCATATCAGTTTTTTCAATTTCCATCCACCGAAAACAACCCCCATTTATTAGTGGTATTGTTTACATCATTTTTTCTGAAATTGCGAGCTTGTTTTAACTACTTTAGTTCATAGTTATTTGATATCCTTCTGTGGGGGGGTTAGTGAAATTAATAATTGAAAATTATAAAAATTGTGACTTTATTTGAGCTCTTGATGCTGGGGGGTATTCCATACCCCGCAGAACCCTCGGACTCTCATTGTTGTTACTGTCGTTCTTTTAACTGATCGTCATGGAAAAAAAAAATTTCAAAAAGACGAACAAAAAGCTCAAAGGTAAAGTTTCCTAATTGAAATTTATCAATAAGATTTGAAAAAAAAACTTATTTAACACATAAATAACGAGGCATTGTTAAAAGGCGAATTTAAATTCGCGAAAAATACGGTTTTTTCAGTGTTAAAGGTTAGATATTTTTTTTAAAGGTAATTAAATTATCTACATACTAGTTTATAACGTTTTACCATTAAAAATCAACGGATTGCGAGTTATGAATTAAATTGGTGGTAGAAATGTTGAAAATTTAAAGTTTTTGTTTTTCTGGAAAACCCTGGATCTTTTAAACGAAACATTTTAAAGCAAAGTTAACATCTATCGAATAGCAAATTTAACGGGCTACAACTTTAGTTTAGAAAGTTTTTTGAAAAACTAATCCAGTTTTAAGAAAAACTGAAATTGTTCAAGTGGTCGTCAGAAATAATAAGGCATTCGAAAATATGGAGGTATATTAATTATATTTCACTGTTCAAACGGTTGTCATGAAAACAATAAAATGGACGAAAAGTTAAAAGTTAGTTCTCTCATTTAAATTTGTCAATAAAATATTCGAAAAAGCGAAAAAGCTATTGAATACTTAAACAAAGACACATTGTTGGAAAACGAATTTAAATTGGCTAATTTTATTGCGTTTACACCAATTAAAAAAATATGTTTTTTATCCACATGTATAACAACTGTTTAATTTAAAATTAAACAGGTTTTTTTGTTGGGTGGTTGGTTTGTCGTTTCAAACCACCCTGTATATAAGTAAATTAAGCAAAAACGCATAATTGTCACAAACCTACTTAAAGAAGTGCTAATAAAGCAAAAATGCCTTCATCGCACTTTTAGTAGGTCAAATTAAAATGTAATTCATTTAATAATCAAAATGCACTTCCGTACTGTAAGCATATCATAGTTAAAAACATTTACTCGCCAGGTCAATTAACTTTAATTAAGCATAAATGCATTCAAATATTATAAGTAGGTAACATTTAAATCATAGTCATCAGATCAATAACTTTAATTTAAAATTAAAATGTGATAATTTAGCAATTAAGTTTGTATAAATAATGTATGTAAACTTAATAAAATTAGTAGCATTTAAACTTACAATTTGAGTGTTACTCAAATCACATAAGTTAGGAAGGGTACTTCTTGCCACCTTCTCCTAATTTATTCAACAACTGAAGCCGTACCAATTGAGAAATTACGAATTAGTGCGGCCTTAAGTCCCCCCTCACCGCCAATGTAATGACGTATTAGATAAATTGCAAATAACGTATTAAAAAAATGTCTGGAATTGTAAATAATTTTTTCAAAGCAGACGACATTTGCAACATCTTATACATCAAAATTACACAAGGGTCAACCTCCCGGTTGACGGGGGGTTGAAATTTTCACGATGGTAACATTACAAGATTATTTACATCATCGATCTTATTTGTTCTAAATAGGACATAACCGTACACTAAAAGCTGGTTATTTTGAAGCACAGATGTATGATCTTGGAGGTATGTATGGAATTCACCCCCCCCCTGGTTTCTGATTGTCATTACTGGTTCTTTTGGAAGATAAAACATAACAATTCATCTCCTCAGATTCGTTTTTTTTTTACTTTTTGACCCAAAATGACCGATTCTTGATTAAAATTTCGAAAGCATTCTTCTTCAAATCGATAACCTTTTGTTTCACAACGTAGAATTAAATTTCTGCAATTTATTTCAAAAACTCGCACTTCCTCAAAATTTACGTGAAATTTCCTTGTAAAATTTACGAAAAATATGTCGTCCTTAACTGGAAACTATAATTTTTAAAAGTGCGTTTAAAAATAATGATAGAAGTTGGAAATCTTTTTTTAAATTTCTTAATTAATTTGACAAGCCTTCGGGCAATTTTTTACATTAAAAATTGCTGGAAATGACGGGGATTTTTGCCAAGGCTTGTAAATTAATTCGACACACTGACGGGAAGTATCACTCCATGTACTGTGTTATGATTTTTACGCTTGGGGCAATAAGATTGTTTTCGTGGTTTATTATTTCCTGAAATCCTTGTAAAAATAATTAATTAATGCGGCTTTCCTGAAACCTCATAATGAGCATTATTCGACAACCTGGCGTGGAACTTTTGATTTGACTAAAAGCGACTTTAAAATATTTAAATGAAAACTGGAAAGACGTTTTGTTTTGTTTTTCTAAATTTTATTTACTTACAGTGCATAAAATTAGTAGTAAGATTAACGGCCGACGTCACGTACGTAGAGTAGTTTATGCATGACGCCGTCAGATACCAACACCGACGGCGGGAGTTCGAGCTCAGGACTTGCAGTAATGTTTATGCCTTAATGCCACTTAAATTTGCTATCCGAAATGGGCCATCAGAGGTTGCAAGAAAAACAAATAATAATAAACCTCAGATTTTTTAACATTTCTGCATTAATTTAATTCGTATCGCGAAATCCGCAGATTTTAGATAATAAAGGGTTGTAATCTAGTTTGAAGATAATTTATTGGAGCTATTGCGGTTTGAAGGCAGAAATTCAAAGAATTCCTTTGCTCAGTCGCCAGGACACTGTGTATAAAAACATAGCAGTTGTTGGCACTTGGCCGTTTGCACTAATCCAGTACGTGATTATTTAAACTGTGCGGCCTAAAGGCCGCACTGAGAGAAACAGATCTTCGGCTCTCGATAAATCCATTTTTGCTTTTTTCGGCCTTTCTGCCGTTCGAACACCCCAAACCATCTACTAGTGCATTCAAAGGTGATACTGGGGAGGGGGAGGTAGGTAATCACCCCCTCCCTCGTGAATTTTAAAACGTCGAAAAGAAAACGGATTAAAGGCACTAAAATTGCTAAACAGTAGCGTACTAGTAATACCATACCTGGGGGGTATGGAATACCCGCCAGACCCCCCCGGTTTTTAAGATGTTAGTCTACCGATAAACTACGCTTGAACCTAATAATTTAAACTTAACAATAAGTTTCACACAAAAGAACCTTGCGCCGAATTATCTTGGACCGAATTGTCATACGCTAAATCGGACCCACACCGAATCGGTTCTGTGACCAAAAGTCTTGTGCGGAATAAGTTGCATCGAAAATGTATCTAAACTTGCTTAATAATATGGAAGAGTAGGGAACAGTGGGACGCCTTTCTTTTCTAACGCCTTAATCCCCTCCCACTCCCACTGAAAATTTTTTTTTAGAAAGTCAGATCGGTCAAGGCGGAAGATCGGATTTACTGTGATATAAATTAATAGTAGTCCAGGGCCTACCTGTAGACTATAATTTTAGAAACCGGGGCAAATGAGGGGAGGAAGGATGGGCACGCTATCATAGTAACCATCTGGTAGCCGCTAAAATTACGCTAAATTCAGCAACGGTCATTCTGATTTATTGTTACAGACCTTCAAAAGTTCTTATCGATAAAAAAATAACTCTTAGGCCGGGGGGTCTGGGGGGTATGGAATACCTCCCAGGTACACATAAGTTGTAAAAAAATTATAAACAGCTGAACAAGGGCAGTTGCGGATTTATAGGAGGGGCTAAAACTCCCCCCCCCCATGGATCAGCAAATAAAAAAAAATTTAATTCAAAAAATTTACCTTCAATACAATCTACCCTCATGCAAATAAACTCAAAAACAGGTAGAGGGTGGTACAAGGTAGACAACTCTTGAACCTTTTTTGGAAAAAATTTAAACAGTTAATTTTTTACGCCCAGTACTACCAACTTTTAAATTTTAACATACTTTCAGGATTATGGAGTACTAGCTGGCACGGGCGGCATTCGCCGCCCTTAGCCATCTAGACCCAGAATAGATCCGAGAAGGCCATAGTTGTTCGGCCTTCGGCCTCACAGGGGGAGGACCATAATAGATCCACAAAGGCCATAGTTGTTCGGCCTTCGGCCTCAGAGGGCGGACCATAATAGATCTGTGAAGGCCATAGTTGTTCGTCCGTCGGCCTAACAGGGCGGACCATAATAGATCCGTGAAGGCCATAGTTGTTCGGCCTTCGGCCTCACAGGGCGGACCATAATAGATCCGTGAAGGCCATAGTTGTTCGGCCTTCGGCCTCACAGAGCGAACCATAATAGATCCGTGAAGGACATAGTTGTTCGGCCTCACAGGGCGGACCATAATAGATCTGTGAAGGCCATAGTTGTTCGGCCTTCGGCCCCACAGGGCGGACCATAATAGATCCGTGAAGGCCATAGTTGTTCGGCCTCACAGTGCGAACCATAATAAATCCGTGAAGGCCATAGTTGTTCGGCCTTCGGCCTCACAAGGCGGACCATAATAGATCCGTGAAGGCCATAGTTATTCGGCATTCGGCCTCACAGGGCGGCCATAATAGATCCGTGAAGGCCATGGTTGTTCGGCCTTCGGCCTCACAGGGGGAGGACAATAATATATCCGTGAAGGCCATAGTTGTTCGGCCTTCGGCCTCACAGGGCGGACCATAATAGATCCATGAAGGCCATAGTTGTTCGGCCATGGGCCTCACAGGGCGGACCATAATAGATCCGTGAAGGCCATAGTTGTTCGGCCATGGACCTCACAGGGCGGACCATAATAGATCCGTGAAGGCCATAGTTGTTCGGCCTTCGGCCTCTCAGGGCGGACCATAATAGATCAATGAAGGTCATAGTTGTTCGGCCTTCGGCCTCACAGGGAGGACCATAATAGATCTGCGAAGGCCATAGGTGTTCGGCCTTCGGCCTCACAGGGCGGACCATAATAGATCCGTGAAGGCCATAGTTGTTCACTATTATTTTCAAGTTTCGAAAGATTGCTGCAGATTTTCAAAAAAACGCAATTTTAAAATTCTTCGTTTTTGGGAAGTCGGAAGAGATGGTTTTTGCTCTCTCTCCGTCGCCCCCGAACCCCCATCTCAAATATTTCGCCGTCAACGGATTTAGTAATTATTTGTATTATTTTGAGCGTTGAAATTACTAAATTCTAATATATTAATTTGTTAGTGGTTTTCATTTTTCGAATTAAAGCCGCCATCCCGCCATCTGTTGACAGTGTTTTGAATCACTGACAGTATGTGTGTTGACAGTGTTTGGAATCACTGACAGTATGTCAGAATATTTCGATTTTTGACAAATTAAATTTTTTGTATGCAAGACTTGTGATTTGATTTACCGAAAAAAGCGGATAACATTTTTCCCCGCTCGAATTTTTTCTCCATTTATGCACGAATAGTTGCGCCTGGACCTACAGAATAACTGTGCAAAATTTGGTTGAGATCGGTCCAAGGGTGTAGGAACGTGCAGGCCAGCCCGGCCCTGTAAGTAAGTAAGGGTTTGTTAACTGGGTTAAGTACCCAGGTAACTGGGTACTTAACCTAAGGGTAAAGTATACAGTGTATCAATAAAAAAATCGAAAAACGCGAATAACTTTGCTCCCCGCGAGAATTTCTTCTCCATTTATGCACGAATAGTTGCGCCTGGACCTACAGAATAACTGTGCAAAATTTGGTTAAGATCGGTCCAAGGGTGTAGGAACGTTCAGGCCAGCCCGGCCCTGTAAGTAAGTAACGGTTTGTTACCTGTGTTAAGTACCCAGGTAACTGGGTACTTAACCTAAGGGTAAAGTATACAGTGTATCAGTAAAAAATCGAAAAACGCGAATAACTTTGCTCCCCGCGGGAATTTTTTCTCCATTTATGCACGAATAGTTGCGCCTGGGCCTACAGAATAACTGTGCAAAATTTGGTTGAGATCGGTCGAAGGGTGTAGGAACGTATAGCGAACAAACAAACAGACAAGCTCTTTTATATATATAGATAAATAATATGTAAAATCAGTAAAATAACAACTCAGAATAGTATTTTTTTAATGCTCGTACCACGTCGATTAGATCATAAACGGTGCCCCCCCCTTTTGTGACAACAATCCACGAGCAACCCTAGCTAAGCACCTCATCCTAGTTAATAGATTCGCAAAATTAAATTGTTATAACCCCCCCCCCACAATCGGAAAACTAGCGCTCGGTTGTAAGCTCATCTTGTCGCATTACGCAAATTTATCTGTCAAACCTACCTCCAGTGCTGCCTTAAGGCCGCACAACCAAGGTATTACGTTCTCGTTTTGGATTTAAATTATAAAAATTCCATTTTGGAATATTCAATTCCATTCAAACCAATAAGAGATACGTTATGAAAAAATAGATAGCCAGAAATGGTGCTTAAAGGCCGCACTGATTGGTTATTGCCTAGGTTGAAGGCCGCACTGAAGTGACAGATCATAGTCTCAATTTAGTGTTGCATGCATACAAGCAAGATAAATTTTGACTATTATTAAATATATTATTAAATGTATGTCGATCATGACGATAATTCCGGATTTTGTTACGTATTGGGTACTATTAATTTACCCCCTCCCTCTCCCCAAATCCAGTATTTCGTCCATGTCAAGAAACAAATTGGCCAGTAGAACATGTACTTTGTTTTAAGTAGGTAAAAAATCGTAAATTCCAGGGCAAAATCACATATACAAGAAAAATTACAGTGAACTCATAATTTCACACTATTATTAATGTAATATTACACAATATGTATTTTTATGTAATTTAGAATGCAAGAATTACACATTTTTAATGCATATTTACGTACACTTATTTCGTTGATGTAAATATACAACATCCAAATGTTTTACATTTTTTTGAGTAGTTTTCACTTTTTCCTTTTCAAATTCCAAGGTAAAATTACAGAGAAAACGTAATTTCACACTATTAGTAATGGAATATTACACAATCTGTATTTTTATGTAATTTAGAATGCAAAACATACACGTATTTTAATAATACGTAAATTTACGTAGTAAAATACAGGAAATTAATATTTTTCCCTTTTCTTTAAATTTGGTGCACTCCCGTTAATTGAAATAAGTCACGAGCCGTCACTGAAATAAATAAATATTTTTGGTGAAACCAACGGCGGATTTATGAACCTGTAACTCCCCCCCCCCCCACCGACACAAGAGAAGACATCTTGAAAACAATGCAAAGTGAAAATAGCAACCAACAAAAACAATAAATCTTGATAGGTTCTAAAAAATATGGTAATGAAGCAATTTTGCCGGCTAAAAGACGGTTACTATGGTAACGTATCATAACATAATACTATAATAATTTTTATAATAAAACAAAAAGTAGTTGATTAAATACAGATTTTGTCGAGTGAGAGCTATGAATTCTATGGTGTATTACACACATGATCAAGACCAAGTTCGGTTTTTTTTGTGTAATGGATTGGTTTTTCGAAAAATTTGCACTAGACGAAAGTTGTAGCCCGTTATTTTTCCCGTTCATTTTTTAAGAAATGCGTTTGAACATTCAAGGCATGCAAGAATTTTTTTAACATTTCATTACTTAATTTGATTCATAACTTGAAAGCAGTTGATTTTACACAATACAGGGTTATAATCTAGTTTATAGATAGTTTCATGCTCTTTGAAAAAGTTCTGAGCCTTTTACACTAAAAAATTGACAGTTTTGGTGTTATCGCCATATGATGATGAAAATTTTAAAAATAGCTTTAAAGGGTGAACTTAATAAAACAGAGTGGGTAACAGTGAGACGCCTTTTTTCTCCGAACATGCCTACATGTAGACTATAATCTTAGAAACCGGGGGGTCTGGGGGGTATGGAATACCCTCCAGGTACACGTAAATGGTAAACGAAAAATTTATAAACTTATGTCCTTCACTATCAGGTGATCAAGAAAAGACATCTCAAAAACAATGCAAAGCGAAAATAGCAACCAAATCTACAAAAAGAACGGTAAATCTTGAAAGCTTCGACTGTTTTGCAAAACTTAAATATCACCCTAACTCTCTTACAGTAAACCTATTGATTGCTCAACGTATAACGGCGAGTATTTCCGAATTAACTTAAACAAATATGCTGAATAAAAATAATAGCCCCCACGTTGGGCGCCAATTTCCCGTTTTTTTTTTAGTTCTATCAACTTTTCTCGTTTATTAATTAATTTCTTGTTACAGAATTCTACAACGCCGAATTGTCACCAAGCCGTACTATTTTTAACGCAAGCAACCACAAGAGACGTCGGAGAATATTCCTTCATAGTGCGTTCACCCAACGGTTTGACGGAAGGATATTTCATGATCAACATGACGTATGCGAGTGGTTTCATTGTAAAATCCTCTAGCTGTTCAAATGTGGCAACAATTTACATAAATGTGATTATCTTATTGATAACGACTTATTGTTACTGACTGATTGTTTAGATTATTGTAGATTATGTTATTACATTTTAACGCAATATATGGTACCTTCGATATATACAGTGTGTTTCGTAGTTATTTTACATGACTATTATTACTACTATACTTCCTTCAGTTTTTAGTTGAGATAGTTCAGTAGATGAGAAACGTGCCGCGGTGTCTTCGCTTTCGTGTGCTTTGCAACCCGAACCACCCAGGCACGAATTTCAATTTATTATTAGAATAAAACTTTTGATTAAAACCTCTACTGGTGTGTAAATAATAAGTTAACGATGTAGCAAAAAAAAACATTTAAAATAAGAATTTTTACGGTATGTTCTGTACGCGGGCCGAGCCGTTCACGAAGCCGGTGGTTTGGCGTTATTCGCTAGTGTGAGTTTTAATTTACTTTCACTGCCATACACGTGTCCCAATGAGATTTGTCGTCTCAAAACGGACGTGTATCTTTCAATTGTAAGTATTAACACCAAAAAAAAATAACAAATTCATGTAAAATTTATTCTACTGCGGAATGCACTCGTATTTACCGAAATTGTGCTGGGTACTAATTACAAACAATTTAAATGTATAGTTTTTTATTGTTTGCATGATGAAATAAGATAAAAATGTATAAATTTGTTAATAGAAGGAAAGGCTTATAATGTAAAAAATTAAGTGTAAAATATAATAAAATATACGTCCATAGCTATTAAGTTTTTGTAAACATTTCGACCCTTATGCCCCTTGCTTATCTTGGGTAATTAAGGAAATTTTGATAAAATTTGCTTTCTCGATCTCAGTTAAGTTTAAAAACCGTAAGCGTTGCCATAGTCGTCTCTTCTTAATTTAGGTAAGTCTTCCAATTTTTTTTTTTGGTCGAAGATTGTAGGTAACAATTCTGAAACTTCCAGTTTTTCGTTCTGCTTTTTTCGAGGATGATGAAGGTGCAGGTGAATTCGAATGTTTTGGAATGTCCAGTCTGCATGGAAGTATTCCCGAAGGAGTTCATATTTTTGTGTTCGTTAGGTCACAGCGTTTGCCAAAAATGCAGCAGTCGTATTGCAAAATGTCCGATGTGTAAATCTATTATGACCAAAGTCCGAAATTACACTATGGAACATCTGATAGCTTCGATGAAACAAATCCCAGAAAAACTACCTTCCAAAACGCCAAAAAAATATTCGCCAGTAACTAATGATTGCTGTAAATATTTTTTTAGGAGCGTGGTGGCCTTAGACCACCACCTGAGGATTGTTCATCACGTGGAAGTTTTAAATTTGGAATCCAACAGTTTTATAATCAACAACATAGTTTTGACCAAAACCTCAAGACTAAAAAAGTATAAAGGGTTTTTAAGATACAAGAAAGACATCTTCAGGTTATTTTTCAATGTGGACCACAAAAGTGGTATGGTTTATGTAGCCATCGAAGTGTTGAGCAACAAAACGAAGAATTTGAGGTTTCACATTGACGCCATTCGAACGATTCGGTTTAAGAAGTACTGGAGTTATGTTAACATTTACAGTGGAAATGATTTTCTCCCGAAGTGTTACATAAAAATTAAAATAGAAAATTTGTTTCCTACTGCGAAACCGATACATGTTTATGGACAGTTTTTGGAAACAAAAGTTTCATAACTTTTTTGGTTCTTAAATTAATTGTAATAACTTGATTACGAAGTCTTTCGTGTAACCGCACAACAAAGTTTAATAAAATAATGAAAATGTAGTAAAAGTTGTTTTATTGGGTACTTGAATATTTTAATAAGTAATTAAATTAAATTGTCAATCAAACTTCGATCAAAAAGGCGATTAAAATAATTCTGGAAAATCGCGAATCAAAATTACCATAACCCTGCGATAATGTTTAAAAATGTCCGATAAAAAAGAAAAACCAAATGAGGTTGAAAATTTTCCATCATCGCCATTTTCGAGTATTAGAAAGGATACAGGCGAAGTAATTCAATTCATGGAGGCAGAGCCGTAGCAAGGGTGAGGCGACTGAGGGCTTTTGCCTCAGGCGCCATCGCAATGGGGGCGCTAAACCTTGACAAAACCCAATAAATAATAGTTTAAAATTTTCTGAATACTGAATTCCAAAATTTGACAACGATTTTATTTGCAACATCGCCTAAAATTCCCTGCTAGCCTTTTCCCCAAATGGGGATTTTAATCCTCTACAGTAGTTTTTCGTCTATAACTCGCTTACTTTCATTTTTAGTGAAAATTATCATCAAATCAAAATTGAAGAGTACAAAATTCTCTATCAAGCAGGTTAACAAAATTTTCCTACATCATACCTTTATCATACTTATTTATGAAATTAAATGAAAATCCAGAGAAAACAATTGAAAAAAGTTTTGAATAATTCTTGTTCTGTATAAAAATTTCGTACATTTAAACTTCACCATCGATGGTAAATAAAACAAAACAAGGTTTCAGGATTTACTTCAGATCTGAAGTAAATTCTGAATTTTCTCCTCTTCAATTTTGGTGCAATGACTAGGGGAAGACAGGGGATTTTGGGAAAGTTGATTCCAACCCCTGCGTTCTTTTTCATTTCCCTTTAACTGACTGGGTAACCGGCAAAAATATCACATTATCATTGGGAGGATATTATTCAAATCTATATTATTAAAATAAATATTATTTAAATTGAAAAGAAAAATTCCTACCGTTAAAAATAATCTTCATATTCGGGGAGGGGGGTATTGCGTTACGTAACCATGGTGACGACGATTCTGACATACTATGCGTATTTTATATAAGATCTTCAGAAGTTCCCAACAATAAAAATCACATGACCGGGGGGGGGGTCTGGAATACCCCTCAGGTACACTTGTAATTATTCAGAACCATCAAAATTTATTATTTTTCCTTGAATCTTTTGCAATTTTCGTTTATAATCCGGGAGGGGTGATATTTCTCATAACTATCCCAGTACCGTTTTTCTAAATACCCAGGGACGTAAAAGTGAAAGTTTTTCTTTCGCAATAAATTAAGTGTACCGGGGTATTCCATACCCCTCAGACCCCATGGTCCTAAATGAGTTCCTGATAAGTATCCATTTGTTTTCATTACTCTAAGTCAGTGCCGCACCGTAGCAAGGGCGATCGCAATAGAGGTGCTAAACGTCGACAAAACCCAATATGAATAATAGTTTAAAATTATCAAAATGATAAGAATCTTTTGGGAGGGGGGCGCATATATTCAAATTTGCCTCAGGCGCCAGAAGAGCTTGCTACAGCGCTGCATGGAGGTTACGGAAAATTTTAACAAAAGCATGAAGGAAATTAATCAAAAATTGGACGAAAATAAACAAGAAATGAACTTAAGATTGAATAAATCACAAGAAAAATTTCAATTACGCATGGATAATCTGGGCATGTCCATGAAAGAGTTAAGGATGCAAGAAATAACAGGAGAGTCTTTGAACCAAAGCGTAGAATCGTTAAAAGAAGAATTTAATAAAAAATTATGCGAAGTCTCTTGCAGATTCGAACAAATCTTGAACTAAAGAATGATTGAAAAATTACTGCGGTGTGAAAAATTAAATGCATCAGATGTTGAAGTACAACAAAAGTTGGAAGAAAATAAAAATGTTCAAGTATGCCATTCAAAAAATTCAAATCGAACATGGTACCTACTTTCACCTCAGTAAACCACTCACAGGAGTAACAATGCTAGTTGCAGGTTCAAACTAGTGCTATTAAAAGACATCAGAGCTCGCCTTGACTCGGGTTTACTTCCACAAGAGGCTTTCAGCTCCTTTTAAATCGGCCGAGCAAACCATAGATCTGACAATGTAGAGCCAAAAGAAAATCTTATGAGGGAAACCCCAAGATCATCCTATTACCCAACGAATAAAATTAAATTGGAAAATTATGAAAATATCGTATAAAAAAATATCTCACTTAATTATAATCTGCCCCAGCATGAGTCAACCGCGCCTAGAATTCCTACACTGGAAATTTTAGGCTATAAAATAAAAAAAACAGCAAAGCGGATTATAATATAATATAATATAATAAGTCTTTTATTCCTTGGGAATTTGACCGTCTCTTATGAGACTTTACATGTCCATTTTTTGAGGTGGATTAGTCCTCTTTTACTTTACAATTCATTTCTATAACATGTTGTTCGTTTTTGCTTCCGTTACTATTCCTCTCCAGCGCTGTCGGTCCTTAGTCATTTCCTTCCAGCCGCTGACTTTCATTATTTTTAGATCCTCTGTTACTTGGTCGTGCCATCTCAGGTTTGGTCTTCCTCTTGTGCGGTCCTCTGCTGGTCTCCACTCCGCTATCTTTCTCACCGTCTCCTCACCTCCTCTCCTCATAACATGTCCCAGCCAACTCAATCTGCTTGATTTAATCTTTCTTACAATGTCTTCGTTACCCATTTCTACAAGTAACTCGCTATTCGTCATTGGTCGGCTTTGTCCATCCTTTCTCACTGGTCCCAATATCTTTCTCAACAATCTTCTCTCGAAAACCCTGATTTCCTCTTCCTCCGCTCTGCTCATACAAACCGTCTCCGCCGCATAAGTGATTACAGGACGTATTAGCGTTTTATAAATTTTCATCTTGGTTCTTCTTGATAAGGTCCCCTTCACCAACAGTTGCTTATTCGCAAAGTACGCTCGATTTCCTTGCTGTAATTTTCTCTTTAATTCATGGTGTCTCTTGTTTTTATTGTTTATTTGGATTCCCAGGTAGCTAAAGTCATGAACCTCTTCATACGTGTCATTATCGACTCTCAGCACAGTTTTTCTTTCATTTTTTCTTCGTTGGCATTTCATATATTTAGTCTTCTGTTGATTTATGTTAAGTCCCATTTTTATTGCCGCATCCTTTATTTTTTTGATTGTTTCTATTAATTTTTTTGCTGTTCGGGATATTATCAGCACGTCATCAGCATATGCAATTATTTGTACTTCCTTATTAATTATTGTGCCGTTAATCTTCAGTTTTCTTATTATTGACTCCAGAACTATGTTAAACAGCGTTGCCGACATTGCGTCTCCTTGTCTCACTCCAGTGTTTATTGTGAAACTCTTTGTTACTCCGCTTACTGTTCTGACGCAAGCTGTCGCGTCCTTAAGTGTCATCATTGTCAGTCGAATCAGTTTGCTTGGCACTTCCATTTCTTCCATTGCTTTTTCTAGTTCATTTCTATCTATTTTGTCGAATGCTTGTTTGAAATCAACGAAAACCATGTGTATATCGATATTGTGTTGCCAACATTTTTCCATTACCTGTTTTAACACGAAGATCGCGTCCACTGTGGATCTTCCCTCCATGAATCCGCACTGATATTCTCCTATTATTTCTTTAGTATATTTTTTTAATCTTTTGTTTATCAGTGTTGACAATACCTTGTACGCGACATTCAACAAGGTAATTCCTCTATAATTCTCGCATTTATCTGCGTCTCCCTTCTTTTTTATTGTCACTATCACCCCTTCCTTCCATTGATTTGGCATTACTTCCTCTGTCCATATTCGTTTTATTAATTCGTAAAGTCTTCTATGTAGTGTTTCACCCCCGTGCTTTATTAGTTCTGCGCTAATGCCGTCTTTTCCGGGTGATTTTCCATTTTTTAACTTATTTATTATTTCGAGCGTTTCTTCGTATGATGGTTCCTCCGTTGTATGATCTTCCTTTGTTTGGATGGGGTGTTTATTTACTATTTGTTCATTTAACAGTTCTTGGAAATATTCTACCCATACTTGCTTTATCTTTTCCGCGTCATCTTCGATCTTCCCTTGTTTATTTCTCATTCCTCTTGTCTTTACAAAATGTCTCGCCTTCTGTTTCTTTATCTTCTCATAAAAAGCTTTGCTGTTGTTCCATTTATTATTCTTTTCTATCTCGTCCATCATCTTCTCTGTCCATCTATTTTTTTTTTCTTTGTATACTTTATATGCTTCATTTCTTCTTTTTTTGTAGTTCTCTAGGTCACTTTCTTCTCCCGTATTTAACCATTTGTCTCTTGCTTCTCTTTTCATTCTTGCAGCCACCTCACAGTCCTCATCGAACCATTCGTTATTCACTGTGGTCTTCTTATTTCCTAACACTCGTATCGCGCTCGTCTTTATGCTGTCTGCAATTGTTTCTAGGTCTCTGTCTATATCTCCATTACCTTCCTTGGTTTCCATGATTTGCTCCAGCATGTCTTTGTATCTTTTTCTTGTTTCGCTATTATTCAGTTTCTCCATGTCTAGACTTTTATTTGTTTTGTTATCAAAGTTCCTTGTTCTTCTTTTAACGTTCAATGGGGAACATGCATGAAAAAAAATTTTTAGTTAAAACAGTATTTTCCGATTAATCCTATATAGTAAATATCAAATCAGCAAAAATAACTTCTATTTATTGTATATTGTTATAAATAATCCATTTTAAAATTCAATAATAATTTAAAATAAAACATGTGACCTTAAACGCAACGAAGTCACCGACACAATAACAATAACCTCACTTTCATGTTTACAATACTCGTGTAAAGTACTTTTTTAACTTTCTTGTTTTTAATTGATTTAATTATGATAAATAACAGCTTTTGACACTAACAAACTTCAACTTTCAAAGCACAAAACCACAGAAAAATAATATAAATGAATGTAAAATTAAACTGTGACGTCACACGTTCTGTGGCAAATTGCGCGGTCGTTTCGTTCAATTCAAATTGACGGATTTTTAAATATTTTTTAAATTATTATCAAAACGAAAATAAATAAATTAAATAGCATTAATTAGTATATTTAGTTATTTTTGATCCAACTACGCTATAAAAAAAATTTATGCATCTTCCCTATTCTGCCACTACCAGATAGTGGTCCGTTTCAGCATTTGCTCCTCTGTAGGATCTAACATCTTGGACTAGTGTCTTTTGTTTCCTTGTTATCAGAACATGATCTATCTGATTTCCACTACCCTTATCTTAGCAAAGCGGATTAAAAATCAAAAATTCCCCAAGTTTTCAGATTTTCCAGTTAAATTATTAAATTTTCTGGAATTTATTTTTAATATCCAGAAATAAAAATTCTGACTTTAAGATAAGTCAAAAATTCCCTGGCTCTTTGAGGTTTTCCAAGAAATTTATTCGTTGACTTGTAGTAAAAAATTCTGTAAATTTTGCAAAAAACTGCTAAAAAATTTCAGCAAATTTGATTAATTTTCTAAAAAAATGTTCATTGTATTTCGGTTAAAAATCAAAGATTACCTGATATTTCAAATTTTTCAGCAAAATTATATATTCTTATAGTTTTCCTTTAATTACCGGAAAGAAATTCTTTGATTTTAAGATAAATATTCGAAATTTCTTTCTAAACTTTTCCAGGTTTACTAATAAACTTTAAGTAAGAAAATCCGAGTTTTCCAGAAAATAATGAAAAATTTCAGTAATATTGGTTGTTTTTCTAAAAATTTTATTAGAATTTCATTTCAACATAAAAAAACCCTCACTTTCAGGTTTTGCAGTAAAATTACGAAACTTTCTCTTCAGATCAATATAAAAAATACCCTGACTTTTCCATATTTTTCAAACAACTTCTAATAAATTTTAGTAGTATTTCTTTAATTTTCCCATTTTTCAGTAAAAAATTTGGAGTTTTCCTGAATATAAATAAAGCATTTCAGCAAAATTGGTTCATTTCCTAAAACTTTCCATGGAGTTTTCATTTGAAAATCATAATATCCCGAACTTTTCAGGTTTTTCAGTAAAATGATGAAATTTTCTGGTAACTTTTTTAAAAGGTAATTAAATTTACAGAAAGGAATTTACTGAAATTAAGATAAAATCAAAAATACCCAAATATTTCTAGGTTTTTCAAATGTATTTTTCCTAAATTTCGTTGACTTTCAGTTAAAAATTTTAGTGTTTGTTCGGTTAAAAATTCAAAGTATCCCTTATTTTTCAGGTTTTTCTGTACAAGTATTAAATTTTCTGGTGATTTGCTTTTCTTTAATTTCCAGAAAATTCACTGAACTTAAAATAAAACCCAAAAATTCCATCCTTTTGCAGGTTTTCCAAGAATCTTGATAAATGTTAGTAACTTTTCCTTAACTGCCTGACTTTCAGTAAAAATTGTTTTTCTGTAAAATTATGTAAAAACTTGTTAATTTTTCTTGAATTTTCAGAAAATAATTCACTGAAATTAAGATAAAAATCAAAAATTAATCTACTTTTTCTGGTTTTCCAACAAACTTTCAATAAAATGTTTCATTTCTGTGATTTTCAGTAAAATAATTGGGAGTTTTCAGAAAGTTTTCAGGTTTTTCAGTAAAATGATGAAATTTTCTGGTAACTTTTTCAAAAGGGAATTAAATTTCCAGAAAGGAATTTACTGAAATTAAGATAAAATCAAAAATACCCAAATATTTCTAGGTTTTTCAAATGAATTTTTCCTAATTTTCGTTGACTTTCAGTTAAAAATTTCATTGATTATTCGGTTAAAAATTCAAAGTATCACTTATTTTTCAGGTTTTTCTGTACAAGTATTAAATTTTTTGGTGATTTGCTTTTCTTTAATTTCCAGAAAATTCTCTGAACTTAAAATAAAACCAAAAAATTCCATACTTTTTCAGGTTTTCCAAGAATTTTGATAAATGTTAGTAACTTTTCCTTAACTCCCTGACTTTCAGTAAAAATTGTTTTTCTATAAAATTATAAAAAAAACTTGTTACTTTTTCTTGAATTTTCAGAAAATAATTCACTGAAATTAAGATAAAAATCAAAAATTAATCTACTTTTTCTGGATTTCCAACAAACTGTCAATAAATTGTTTCATTTCTGTGATTTTCAGTAAAATAATTGGGAGTTTTCAGAAAGTTTTCAGGTTTTTCAGTAAAATGATGAAATTTTCTGGTAACTTTTTCAAAAGGTAATTAAATTTCCAGAAAGGAATTTACTGAAATTAAGATAAAATCAAAAATACCCAAATATTTCTAAGTTTTTCAAATGTATTTTTCCTAAATTTCATTGACTTTCAGTTAAAAATTTCATTGATTATTCGGTTAAAAATTCAAAGTATCCCTTATTTTTCAAGTTTTTCTGTACAAGTATTAAATTTTTTGGTGATTTGCTTTTCTTTAATTTCCAGAAAATTCTCTGAACTTAAAATAAAACCAAAAAATTCCATACTTTTTCAGGTTTTCCAAGAATTTTGATAAATGTTAGTAACTTTTCCTTAACTCCCTGACTTTCAGTAAAAATTGTTTTTCTATAAAATTATAAAAAAACTTGTTACTTTTTCTTGAATTTTCAGAAAATAATTCACTGAAATTAAGATAAAAATCAAAAATTAATCTACTTTTTCTGGATTTCCAACAAACTGTCAATAAATTGTTTCATTTCTGTGATTTTCAGTAAAATAATTGGGAGTTTTCAGAAAGTTTTCAGGTTTTTCAGTAAAATGATGAAATTTTCTGGTAACTTTTTCAAAAGGTAATTAAATTTCCAGAAAGGAATTTACTGAAATTAAGATAAAATCAAAAATACCCAAATATTTCTAAGTTTTTCAAATGTATTTTTCCTAAATTTCATTGACTTTCAGTTAAAAATTTCATTGATTATTCGGTTAAAAATTCAAAGTATCCCTTATTTTTCAAGTTTTTCTGTACAAGTATTAAATTTTTTGGTGATTTGCTTTTCTTTAATTTCCAGAAAATTCTCTGAACTTAAAATAAAACCAAAAAATTCCATACTTTTTCAGGTTTTCCAAGAATTTTGATAAATGTTAGTAACTTTTCCTTAACTCGCTGACTTTCAGTAAAAATTGTTTTTCTGTAAAATTATGAAAAAACTTGTTAATTTTTCTTGAATTTTCAGAAAATAATTCACTGAAATTAAGATAAAAATCAAAAATTAATCTACTTTTTCTGGTTTTCCAACAAACTTTCAATAAATTGTTTCATTTCTGTGATTTTCAGTAAAATAATTGCGAGTTTTCAGAAAACAAATGAAAAATGTCAGCAAGGTTGGTTGATTTTTAAAAAACTTTTATAAAATTCAGTTAAAAATCTAAATATCCGTTCTTTTCAGTAAAATTGTTAAATTTTCTGCTAATTTCGCTTTTAGTCCAGTAGATATGTACATTGTACCTGGAAAAAATTCCGAAGTTAATGGAACTTTTACAGGTTGTTCGGGGGTGCTGTGGGATGACTCTGTCAAGTTTTCCAATTCGAGGACCCTGTGCTAACTTGGTGGGGCCGAAAAAATCAAAATTTTCGAACTTATGTTGGTTTTTCGCTCATAACTTCTAAACTAAGGGATTTTCGACCAAAACATTCATTTTCAAAGATGTAGAGCAGTAAATTTGCTACAATTTTGTATGCTTAAACTTCTTCCTAAACCTAATATTAACCGAGATACAGTCGATCAAAGTTAGAGAGATTTTCTCAAAATAGCAAAAATTGGCCAAAACCTTCGTTTTTGGCCCTCTAACTATCAATTACAATCAGTTCTATGGTAATTATGGTAATCACTCATCAATATCGACATGATGGAACACGGGGGGGGGGGTCTGCTGACCAAGTGCATAAATTCTTGTGGGTCCATTTTCTCGTGCAGTCTCACCATGTCCTGATAGTATAGATCGGCGCTTTTGGCGTAATGAAGGTGACCTGCCGCATGAAAATATGGAACCATCTCTCTGACGGAATGAAGGTGTAGTTTCCAGTCACCTGTCCTTTCAGCTCTGATGAAGTTCTTCATGAGAGTGCACATACGGAAATATTGAATCCAAAGTGCTGCAGTTGGCCCTCGGTACTCAATAGTCTTCAGAAGACTGGACAGCTTTTCCGTCACACTTTTTAGTGAAGGGTCCTCTGCATCAATTCTCGAATTATATGAAGCATCAATAACGGTGTCCAGCGCAAACAGCTCTCCTTCTTCCAACCCCAACAGATCAATGATGAGTCCACCTAAGGCTGCGTATGCAAGGCTATGCCCGCGAACTGCTCTGGCATAAGCATGCCCTGAAAGAATTTTGTCAACGCTGTTAGTTGCAAAGATCTCGCAGAAGAGCTGCTTCAACCCACTCCCTGCCATGATTGTTCCCATGGCACCCATGAAACTCATCAAGAGGTGAAAACCTCCAAGCCTCACGATTACGTTACTGAAATCAGCTACGCAGGCAACAACGTCACGAGCCTTCCAGAACAGTGGTTGGTCGAATGTCACAACGCAGGTGTTCTGATTAATTAATGTGCACCTCTCGAGAGCAGTGAGGATGGACGTATACACAGTGGAATAGTCGGTTGGGGGTGCGTTTATGAATGGAAGGCATACAATCTTTGAACATTGATACTCCTGCCCTTGTGCCCTCAACTCCATAAACCCATTTCAGCCAGGTACTGTCGACGAGTGGGCATTTTTTCCGTAAAGCCAGGCGATATCACATGCAGATGGTACAATGTCTTCTTGAAGGCTGACGCCAATGTCAATCATCTTGACTGTCTTCAGGCCGGCATTTGGTGGACGGCGAAACTCCTTAACTTCAATGGAGCCAGCTTTGCCAATTGCATGAGATGATGATGAGACATTCATGCGAAGAATATCTTGCTCACATGTCACGGCATTTCGGGGGGTTACAGCCATTATTCCTCCCATTGCATGGAACGTAGCATGTCCATCCAGTGTATTTACGTTGAAGTCAGCGTTGCCAAATATGAATTGGCTGAATGGATTGACTAAGACGTCAACTACTGCTTCCTTCGCTTGCATAACATACGATCCTTCAAGCCTGACAGCTTCGTCATAGCTGGCTGAAAATCCCAAGGTAGAAAGGAGGTTTATAAGAAGCCTGGATCCAAACTTTTTGTAACAGTATGTTGCAACCCCAATCAAAATAGACGACAAAAATCATTTTGGCCGAACGGCTACCATCATGGCATGTGCCAGCGCAAGACACTTCTTCTTCCATGACTCCAATGAACCCCATTTGTTTGTCAAAATGATCGTGTGCAACAGCAGAAGCAGAGTCTCCGGGACGACATGGTGGGCACTAGCATGAAAATTGTCAATCGGAGGAGGAATCAGTGTTGAATATTTCGGAGCGTATATCCTGTAAAATGATTTTCGCAGCCGTTTTCACAATTCGAGCGCGTTCCTCTTGCGGGTCAGACATCTTTCCATTCGAGTACCAGTTGTCCAACAGAATTTTGTGGCCAACATTCTTGAAACAGACAACATTCCTTCTGTTGGACAACTGAGAAATCATAATGTCATCTCCATACTTCTCCTCCAGATGCTTCTTCACTGTTTTTATGTGAGGACGGGAATCCTCAGGAATCAGATCCATCAGCTGTCCAAGAGAATATTGGCATTCCTCCCCGTTTTCCTCGAGATACTATAATATAAAACTACACTTTTTTGTTTCATTATTTTACTTACATAGTTCAGTACTTCGAGCTGTTAACTGAAATAAAATACAGTTTATGATAATTTAATTGTTAAAGAGGTCTGCACCACTCAGCGCCCCCCCCCCCCCCCGCGTGTTCCAACATGTCGATATTGATGAGTGATTACCATAATTACCATAGAACTGGTGGTAATTGATAGTTAGAGGGCCAAAAACGAAGGTTTTGGCCAATTTTTACCATTTTGAGAAAATCTCTCTAACTTTGATCGGCTGTATCTCGATTAATATTAGGTTTAGGAAAAAGTTTAAGCGTACAAACTTGTAGCAAATTTACTGCTCTACAACTTTGAAAATGAATGTTTTGGTCGAAAATCGCTTAGTTTAGAAGTTATGAGCGAAAAACCGACAAAAGTCCGAAAATTTTGATTTTTTCGGCCCCCACCAAGTTAGCACAGGGTCCTCGAATTGGAAAACTTGACAGAGTCATCCCACAGCACCCCCGAACAACCTGTAAAAGTTCCATTAACTTCGGAATTTTTTCCAGCAGACCCCACTTTTTTTGCTCTGTCTACTGGACTATTTGTTTTCCAGTAAGAAATTTATTAAAACTAAGATAAAAATTACCTAATTTTTCTAGGTTTTTCAAGAAACTTTCAAAAATTTGTAGGAAGTTTTTCGAGAATTTCACCTTAATTTTTAACTTTCAGTAAATAATTTCAAGTTTTCCAGAAAAAATGTCAACAACATTGGTTGATTTTCTAAAAAACCTTCATTGTTGATTAAAAGACATCAGAGCTCGCCTTGACTCGGGTTTACTTCCACAAGAGGCTTTCAGTTCCTTTTAAATCGGCCGAGCAAAACATAGATCTGACAATGTAGAGCCAAAAGGAGATCTTATGAGGGAAACCCCAAGATCATCCTATTACCCAACGAATAAAATTAAATTAGAAAATTATGAAAATATAAAAAAATATCTCACTTAATTGCGATCTGCCCCAGCATGAGTCAACCGCGCCTAGTATTCCTACACTGGAAATTTTAAGCTATAAAATTAAAAAACACCAGCAAAACGGATTTTTTTATACAAAACTTTCTTTAGAAAAAAATTATTTACACATTAATCTTAACTTAAAACAAAAAACAAAAATCACATCTTAATTTCACGCTTGTAGTCCCTGCTTTTCGATTTTACTAGCTTCTTGACTTTCCAATTGCTCCAATGTAAGAAGGGACACGCCTAACTGATCATCTCTTGTAAATGGTTGCGCCATTTGCCGCAACCACCTCTTTGCTATCTAAAATAAAAAATATTAGTTCGAACCACAAAATAAAACCATCTGTAGTACTTGAATGGCTTCTTCGGTAGATAAATTACAAAGCGAATCCTTTAAATGTTCTTGAATCCATTTAGGCAACTTGGAACGTTTATCTATTCTGGAAAACCGTTTATCCGCAAAAACCATAATACCGTAGTCGGTTTTGCCTCGAATAGCTCTTCCCACGCATTGCGCTGCATGTCGCATGGCATCAAACGTTAAAAAGTCGTTTTCTCGAATCTAAAATATTATTCTCCATTGATCCCGCCGGAACAAACAAAATCACTTACCTGGAATTGGTCCCTTAAGTAATCAAGTCGAGCTTTCAAGATTCGCGATTGGGTGTAAACATAAGGAATCCCAAACATCAGAACAGCTCTACCTAAATGGTGATCGAAATCGACTCCTTCCGACACTTTACCTCTCGCGACAGCCAGTAGAACTGCGCCACGGCCCGATTCGCACGCCTTTGTGTAATACATCAAGGCGAAACTTGTTTCTGCAGAGTCTTGGGTCTCAATAAACAGGAGTTTGTAGCGCTGGAGGCTGTCGATCACGCCCTGATCGTACCAGCTCGCAACGACCGATTCTAAATACATGTAGGAAGTAAAAAAGCAGACCACCCCGTCGGGGACGTTGGCTGCAATTTCGACCAGCAATTGGCCGTAATTTCGTATAACTGCGATGTCTTCGCGACTTTCAAATTTAGACGAAATTGCGCATTGGTCGTTTCCTTTCGAAACGATCTAAAAAAAGAAGTAACAACTTAGTAAAGAATAAAAGAAACAAAAATGGACCTACCATAGGCAACAAACAAGGACGCGCTAAAGTCATCGTAAATGATGACATAATAACCGGGTGGAAGTTTAAAATTTTTGGGTACATGTCCAGCGGTGAGAGCGTTCCAGATGTGATGACGACGGTCTGAAATCGATCAAACACCGGTTTGATCGCAATGGAGGAATCCAGGCAACTAAAATTTCAAATATTAAAACGGAAAGCTTCCAACAAAAAAAAACTCTTTTTACCAAAAATTAAATATCGGGTTGGAAACTGTCGGAGTTTTGTCATCAAACGGTTCGACTATAATCGTAAATCCTTTGGTGTAGGTCGATACTAGCGTAGCTAAATGCGTGATCAGTATTATGGGACTAAAATCGGTCAGATCGGCGATTTCGAGGGTTCGCAGCAGCATCGCGAGTCGCTCCGCACAAAAGCGTAACGGCTTACGTTCGATGCAGACCTTCGCTTGCACGTCTTTTAAAAATCCAGCGGGCGATTCTTGCACAACGTGCTGAACACGCAATCTGGTCTTCAAATATTCGACGAAGCGTTTTAAAAAGCCTATAAAATGTTCGGCGTTTCGTATGTTGCCCGGAACGACTTCGTTTAGAACTTCGTCGGGAAGCACCGGATTTGCTAGGATCACGTCGGTTTCTCGGGCGACGCTCGCGTCACGCAACCCGTCCACCAAGCGTTGATATTCGTCCTGCAGTCTTTTAACGTCGTCTTCCCGCATCCTGAAATAGGAGATATTACTATTTTTAGAACCGCTACACCCCCCCCCACCCTGGCGGAGTAGAAGGCTTAGTTAAACTTTATTGAATTCAAGGCCAAAATTAAAAAAGAGTGATATTTCTTAGAAAGTATATTTTAGAACAGAAGATTTTATTAGAGGTTCTATTGGGATCACCAATTTAGCAAGATGAAGGTCATCAATGTGCGCAATTTTGGACAAAATTCTAAAAACTAAAAAAAAATTTCGGTTTGGCCACCCCTGAAAAAAATCGTATCCGCTGAATTTTTCTTAACAAATTTCCTGACTTTTCTCGGTTTTCGTTGATCAAAATTGTAAATTTTCCGACTTAAAAATTTACTAATCAAATAAAAAAATTGACTTTTCAGGTTTTCCAGAAAGAAATTCTCTGACATCAAGTTATAAATAAAAAATTCCAGGGCATTTCCAGGTGTTCCAGAAACCCATAACTTTTCGAAATATTTAAACGGAATTTTTAATTGAAATCAGAAAAATTTAGAAAAAAATCTGATGTGGCCATTGCATAACTTTCCGAACAGACGCAAATTTTTATATTATATTTTTAAATAAAATGGTTACATAATTTCAACAGTAAATCGATGAAAAATTTCATATTTTGCCAAAATAGGAAGAAAAAACTTTTGAATGCCTATATCTTGCAAACGAAGCATTTTTGGACCCATGTTATTAGAAACTTTTCATCTTATTTTCGTTAGTAGAATGCGGTTTACTATTTTATTTACAAATACAAAAAATTTTTACAAATACAAATTTTTTTGAAACGCCCTGTATATTTTAGAGAAAAACTTGTAGGACAAAAAATGTAGGAAATTCCATAGCGCTAATTTTTTGTTATTAATATTTTTACATATTTAATTTCGTTTCGAAGTTATGACGCATAATGTCATAATAGCTCTAGGTAAACCCCCCTTTCCCGTTACACGATTTAATTTATTTTCATCTGGCTTCGTCCTACGACAGGAAAAAGCTTATATGCAAAATTTGGAATGATTTGCTTGCTTCGTTTAGACGCTATCGTGTTCACAGACGTACATACACACATACATACAGACATCCTTCCAAAAATGATAAAAATGGATTATGGGGACCTCAAAACGTGAACATCTGTCAAAAAATTGGGGGGTCAAATTTTGCCTGATAACAATACTTTCCTTACCTAGGGGTTCGGAAAGTAAAAATACGAAAATTCTTCAAAAGTTTCTTAGAAAACCTAGAAAATTTCTCGCTGGAAATTCAAGAAAAATTACCACAAAAATGTCGAGTATCAAGCGTACTTTTGCAAAATGAAATAATATCGCTGAAATTTTTCATAGCTTTTTTGCAGAACTTCTGAAACAATCAAAATTTTTAACTGAAAATTTAGAAAAAATTACTAAAATCTTTTAATGGTTTCTTGAAAAACCTGCAAGTCAAGGAATTTTTTGTTTTTAACTGAAAGATACGAAATTTCTTCTGGAAACTCATCAAGAGAATATATTGGAAAATTTCATAATTTCACTGTAAAACCTGAAAAATCAGTGATTTTGTAATTTTAAACTGAAAGTCGATGAAATTTTTTAGAAAATCAAAACGTTTTTTTTAAAGAAAACTTCAAGGCGGAATTTTTAATTGAAAGTCAGGGAAAAAATTTAAAATCTTTACAGATTTCCTTGGAAGACTGGAAAAGTCGGGAAACTTTTTATTTTAATCAAAAGATCGGAGATTTCCTTAAATTAAAGCGAAACTTGCCTGTAAGTTGGGGAGTTCTTTCGATTTTTAATTGAAAATCGACAAAAATTTTGTGGAAAACCTAGAAAAGTTGGATTTTTTAACTGAAAGTCACAGAAATTAAGAAAAGAGTAGGTACCAGAAAATTTTATGATTTCACTGGAAAATCTGAAGTGGAGGATTTTTTTATTTTGAACCGAAAGTCAGAGAAATCTTTTAGAAATGAACTAATTTTGTTGAAATTATTCATTGGTTTTGTAAAAAAACTCGGAATTTATTACAAAAATACGATGAAGTACCAAATAAAAAAGTTTTCAGCAAAAACAAAATTTCAGTAAAAGATAAAAATATTTTTTATTTTTAAATTTTGTTTTTTGTTCACAACTTTCCTATTTGGTACGTCATCAAAATTTTTCGTAACAAATTCCGAGTTTTCCACAAAGCCAATAAAAGATATCAGGAAAAGGAGTTGATTTTTATAATATTTTCAGTTAAAAATCAATAAAACCCCGAGTTTTCAGGTTTTCCAGTATTACTATGAATTTTTTTGGTAATTTTTCTTCCAGAGAAAATTCGCTGATCTGATAAAAATCAAAAAGTTTTCCAAGAAACTTGAAAAATTTGAGTAATATTTTTTAAATTTCCTTTTTATTTTAATTAAAAAAAGTCCAAGTTGTAAAAGAAAAATAAAAAATTCCTCACGTTTTCAGATTTTCCAGTTAAATTATTAAATTTTCTGGAATTTTTTTTTAAGTCAAAAATTCCCTGACTGAGGTTTCCAAGAAATTTATTTCGTTGACTTCCAGTAAAATATTCTGTAAATTTTCCAGAAAACTGATAAAAAATCTCAGCAAATTTGGTTAATTTTCTAGAAAAAACTTCATTGAATTTCGGTTAAAAATCAAAGATTACCTGAGATTTCAAATTTTTCAGTAAAATTTTATTTTCTGATAGTTTTCCTTTAATTACCGGAAATAAATTCTTTGATTTTAAGATAAAAATTTTCTAACTTTTCCAGGTTTACCAATAAACTTTCAGTAAGAAATTTCGAGTTTTCTGGAAAACTAATGAAAAATTTCAGTAATATTGGTTGTTTTTCTAAAAATTTTATTAGAATTTCATTTCAACATAAAAAAAATCCCTCACTTTCCGGTTTTGCAGTAAAATTACTCTTCAGATCAATATAAAAAATACCCCGACTTTTCCATATTTTTCAAACAACTTCTAATAAATTTTAGTAGTATTTCTTTAATTTTCCCATTTTTCAGTAAAAAATTTGGAGTTTTCCTGAATATAAATAAAGCATTTCAGCAAAATTGGTTCATTTCCTAAAACTTTTCATGAAGTTTTCAGTTGAAAATCATAATATCCCGAACTTTTCAGGTTTTTCAGTAAAATAATGAAATTTTCTGGTAACTTTTTTAAAAGGTAATTAAATTTCCAGAAAGTAATTTACTGAAATTAAGATAAAATCAAAAATACCCAAATATTTCTAGGTTTTTCAAATGAATTTTTCCTAAATTTCGTTGACTTTCAGTTAAAAATTTCGAAAAAATTTCATTGATATTTCGGTTAAAAGATCAAGTATCCTTTATTTTTCAGGTTTTTCTGTACAAGTATTAAATTTTCTGGTGATTTACTTTTCTTTAATTTCCAGAAAATTCACTGAACTTAAAATAAAAACAAAAAATTCCATACTTTTTCAGGTTTTCCAAGAATCTTGAAAAATTTTAGTAACTTTTCCTTAACTTCCTGACTTTCAGTAAAAATTATTTCAGGTTTTTATGTAAAATTATAAAAAAATTAGTTAACTTTTCTTGAATTTTCAGAAAAAAAAAATCACTGAAATTAAGATAAAAATCAAAAATTAATCTACTTTTTCTGGTTTTCCAACAAACTTTCAATAAATTGTTTCAGTTCTGTGATTTTCAGTAAAATAATTGCGAGTTTTCAGAAAACAAATGAAAAATGTCAGCAAGGTTGGTTGATTTTCTAAATATTTTTATTAAATTTCAGTTAAAAATCTAAATATCCGTTCTTTTCAGCTTTTTCAGTAAAATTGTTAAATTTTCTGCTAATTTCTCCTTATTTTCCAGTAAGAAATTTTTCTTGGTTTTTCAAGAAACTTTAGAAACCTTTCCTGAATTTTACCTTAATTTTTAACTTGCAGTAAAGAATTCCAATTTTTCCAGAAAAATGTCAACAATATTGGTTGATTTTTTAAAGACTTTCATTGATTATTTATCAGTTCAAAATTTAAAAAACCCAAACAAATAAGTATTCAAGTTTTCCATTACAATAATGAAATTTTCTTGTTGCTTGTGTTTTTAATGCAGTAAAAAAATCCTCTGATCTTTAGATAAAAATTTCTCGGATTTCTCAGGTTTTCCAAGAAACTTTTGAAAACATTCAGTAAGTTTTCCTTAACTTCTCTGACTTTCAGTAAAAATACCATGTTTTTCAGAAACATTTGAGCAATATTGGTTGATTTTCTAAAATGTTCATTGATTTTCAGTTTGAAATCTTAAAATTTTGTGATCTAAAGATAAAAGTTAAAAATTTCCTGACTCTTTCAGGTTATCCAAAATACTTTCAGCAATAATAATGATAATAAATCTTCAATAAAAAAGGTAATAAATTCAGTGTATCAGTTTTCCACAAAACGAATGAAAAATTTCAGCAATTTAATCAGATTTAAACTTTGCGATTTTTGGTCTAACAAAAATTTCAGTTTCCCCCCCCCCTCTTGGAAAAATCCAATGAATGCTCATGGTATTCACTGAATTTTCCGAGAAAATTCCTTAACTGTTCCAGGTTTTCCAGTTAGAGAATTTTTGATTTTCATCTTAATTTCTTTCTGGAAATTAACGAAAAATTACCATATTATAATTTCATAAATGTGGCGTAATACCTGAAAATTAGAGGATATTTTGATTTTTAACTGAAAATTTTTAGAAAATCAACCAATATTGGTGAGATTTTTAAAAGTTTCTTGGGGAACCAAGATAGGTCAGGTTATTTTATATTTTTCTTAAATTCAGTTAATTTATCTCAGGAAATTAAAGAAAAATTACCAGATAATTTATTAATTTTACTGAAAAACCTGAAAAGTCTGGACCTTTATAGAATTTCAATTAATTATTAGAAAATCAACCAATATTGCTAAAAATTTTCATTACCTTTCTGGAGAACTTATAACCCTAGAATTTTTTATTAAACATTCCTTGAAAAACCTGGAAAAGTTGCAGGGACTTTTCATTTTTATTTAAGCTCAAAGAATAATTTATTACTTTCTAGAAATTAAAGAAAAATTGATAAAAGGATTATTATTAAAAAAAAGTTAAGAATTTTACTGAAAAACCTGCAAAAATTTGGGAAATTTTTTGATTTTTAACTGAAATGCAATGGAATTAGAAAATCAACCAATTTTATTGCAAGTTTTCTGGAAAATTCGGAAAACGACAGATTACTAAAATTATACAGAAGCTTTTTGAAAAACACAGAAGTCAGGGAATTTCAGATTTTTATCTGAAGATCAGAGACTTTTTACTGAAAACAAATACAACAAGAAAATTTCACAACTTTTATGGAAAACCTTAATACTCTGGTTTTTCTTTCTTTTTAATTAAAAATCAATTAAACTTTTTAGAAAAACAACTAATTTTGCTGAAATATTTCATTGATTTTGTAGAAAACTGAAAAAACTCGGAATTTATTACTAAAATCTTCTGGAGAAACCTGAAGAAGTCTGGGAATTTTTTATTTTTATCATTAACATTAGAAAATTTCTTTCTGGAAATTAAAGAAAAATAACCAGAAAATTTCACTTTACTGAAAACTCTGAAAGGTGAGGGAAAATTTTGTTTTTGAACTGAAAATCAATGAAAATATTTAGAAAATCGAATAAAACCTTTCAAAAGTTTCATTGAAAACCCGGAAAAGTGGGTAAATTTTTCATTTTTATCTGAAGATCAGAGAAGTTTTTGTTTAATTAAAACAAAAACAACAACAAAATTTCATAATTTTAATGGAGAACCTGAAAAGTCGGGAATTGTGAACTGAAACTAAATGAAAATTTGTAGAAAATTTGCTAAAATATTTCGTTGATTTTGTGAAAAACTCGGAATTTGTTTTGAAAAATTTTAACGAGGCACCAAATAAGAAAGTAATCACATCTACATCTAAATTCCCAAGTGAACTCCTTAAAACTAGGATCTACTTAACAATTTCACCAAAAAAACGCCAACTTACTCTGCAACAGTTCTTTCCAACAAAGTGATATTCGCACTCGATTTCTCTATGGTCCTCTTGTTTATTTTAACACTCATGGAATCAATACAGACATTATCAATATTATGGGCTTCATCAAATATAACCACCGACTCCTTGGTCAGTTCTTTTGAAACCACCTCTGCTATTTTGGGATCCAAGAGGTAGTGGTAACTGTACACGATTATATTCGCATTCAGGATCTTAAAATGCCAACTTTTATAAAAATAAAACCACACCAGAATTACTTACAGCAAATCGGGCCAAGAAGTAAGGGCACCAATTACGGTCCCTACCGTACTGTCTCAGGTCGTCTATGCTGTATACACCATAAGGAAGGTTGCTCTCCTTCCCATCTAATGTGAACCCTTCATAATACTGACAAACCGGAACGGAGTTATCGTGTTCGTGTCGTTGCCTCACATAACTTGTGGTTAATGCCAGACATTTCCTGTCAACAATTTTACCTTCCTTTTCGTTGCTCACCTGGAAAATTTAACCGGTTAGACGTTGTTAGAGGATCACGACAATTTTGGTACCTCAGGGTGAATACACAAATTCTTCCTCGAGGTCATCACAAGTCCAGTCATCTGAGGATAAACAGAATCCAACTGCTCGTAATACAAAAACAACTTTTTCAACTCTTCCATAACCTTCTCGATTTCAGGCACCGTCCGGGAGCAGTAAATTAACTTCCTGACCATTTCGGGGTGCTCCATCATGTAGGCCACAATTAAGGATAATAAAGTCGCGGTTTTACCCGTCCCTGAAGGCATTTCCAACAAACAATGACCCTACAAGTTATAAAAATGAAGTGAGAAACCGAAGGTTTTGAAGTTGGTTAATTTACCTTGGCATCCAGGGCCCGCTTCAATTCACACATGTAAGCATACTGTTCGGGGTAGATGTAATCATATGGGAAGTAAACCACCAAATCTTCCACCGTCAACCTACAATTACAATAAGTTTTGCACGTTTATTTGCTTAATGTTTACTTACTTCATTTTCGTAACTTTCAAGACCGGTTGACATAAATTGAGGTTATGTTTATTTGTGTTGTGTGAGTGGTTGTCGGTAGATGACGTATTGGCTTTTGTATGTATAGTATGCGTTAAAAATACATACAGTAACCTCGAGGATTATTTAAAATTTTTCGACTGAAAAAATTCCACTCTCGTTTTTTGATCACACCCCATTAGATTGCATCTTAAAACTTTTTGGTGTTGTTGTGTTTTGTGGCGCTATCTAACGACGAACGCCAGAAGCAAGTCTATTCGTCACAATTTTGACGTTTTGCAAAGTTTTAATCGCGATTTGTGTGTCTGATCATGTTTGTCGTTCTGTCCGTGTGTATGAAAAGGTTAAAAGAAGTTGCTCGTTAGTAATATCAGAAACTATCCAAAGAGGTAGTACAAAAATTTTCGGGTGCGGCGTAGTGGTAAAGAGGTGAAATTCAATTTTTGTCTAAAATTTTTTTTTTTTGAAAATAAGACTTTTTTTTGCATTTATGTAATTTATTTTTAGTTTATTCACTTTGAAAGTGGACAAAAAAATCATTTTAGTGATTTCAGAGTTCATCAGTTTTCCACAAAACCAATGAAAAATGTCAGCAATTTGGTATTCAGTAGAAAATTCCCTAACTGTTCCAGGTTTTCCCTGATCAAAATTGTAAAGGAATTTTTCTGCGTTAAATTTTTAATTTCTCTCATCTTCGTTTAAAAATTCCCCAACTTTTCTTAAATGAATTTCTGGACTCCTCGCCATTTCCAGAAGAATGGGAACCCTCAAATGTATCTTCTGCATGAATTTATTTTGTTGATTTTGTGCAATTTATAAATTAAATTAACATTGACAAAGTTTTTGCAAAATTTCGATATGGTAGATATTAATAAAAAAATGCATTATTCGGTTTCCCAAAAACCTCATAACATTTTTTAGCAATATTCCTCCTCCTCCAGTCTATCCGTCTTGACAGACGCGTATTGATTATGTCAGGTCTCCAACCGAGCCGTAGCCTGCCGTATTGTCTCGCGCCATCCTTCTCTATCATAAGTGGATCGGACGGCATGCTCAACATCCGCGTCCAGGAGCACCTCAACGGTATCCAGCCAGCGCTTATAGGAGATCTACCGCGCCTCCTCTTGCCCTCAGGTTTTCCCTGCACCATCAGTTTTTCCAGCTTGTCGCTTCTAGTAATGTGGCCAAAGAATCTAAGTATCATGCCATACACAATTGTGGACAACCGCTGTCTAGTTTTTACCTCTGCTAGTACGGACATGCTGGTTCTGTGTTCAGTCCAGGAGACTCCAAGCATTTTCCGCCAGCACCACATCTCGAATGCATCGATGCGCTGCCGGTCTTCAGCACGAACAGTCCAGGTCTCACATGCGTATCTTAACACAGAGAACACCAATGCTTGAACCAGGTTTATTTTCGTGGTACTAGTGATGTGTCGGTTCTTCCATATTTTTGACAGCTGGGTCATGGACGCTCTTCCAAGTTGGATTCTTCTACGAATATCGTCTTCGCATCCGCCAGAGTTGGTATAATGACTGCACCAAGGTAGACAAACTTGTCGACAACCTCGTAGTTACCTATTTGGCGTATTTGTTATTGATTTTGGTTGCCTCTGTCGACAATCATTACCTTAGTCTTGTTTTTGTTGATATGAAGGCCGTGTTCTAGACTGATGGTTTCCAGTCTTTGCATGATGGTCAGGAGCTCCTGCTCGCTGTTGGCAATAATCAGCGTATCATCGGCATAGCGCAGATTGGAAATCTTTACTCCCCCAATTGCAATACCCCCCCCCCATCCATCCAGCACCATTCTCATTATATACTCGGTATACAGGTTAAAAAGCTGAGGGGACAAAACACAGCCCTGTCTGACCCCTTTCTGAATTCTATAGTCACGAGAATAAGACCCCTCCAGTCGCACAACCGAGGTGTAGTCATAGTATAGGTTCTTTATCACCGCTACAATATGATGGGGTACACCCATATTAATCATTATGGGCCATAACAAGTGCCACCTTACATTATCGAAAGCTTTATGGTAGTCAACAAAGCATAGGTACATTGGGATATAGTACTCCCTAGTCTTCTCAATTAATTGTCTGGTGTTAAGGATCTGTTCGCGAGTACCTCTTCCTTTGACAAATCCCGCCTGCTCAGGTACTATTTAGTCGGAGATATATGGTTGAAGTCTCGACAAGATGATGTATAACATTATTTTACTTGCGTGTGTAACAAGAGCAAGAAGGCGAAAATTGTCACAATTGCTGGTGGAGCCCTTTTTGTGAAGGGGATGGTTATTGAAGTGGTCCAATCTTTAGGCCACATAGTTGTCTTCCAAATACAATTGCATATTTTATGTATCATCTCAATACTGTTATCAGGCAGAATTTTGATAACCTCCGCATCAATCAGGTCTAGACCAGGAGACTTATTCAGGGCTAACCTAGAGACAGCATGACGCACTTCGGTCAGCAGTATTTCTGGTTCGCAGACATAGACTGTGATATCTTCCACATCGTCACATTCTCTATCGGAGTATAGTGTCTCACAGTATTATCGTCGCCAAGTTTCAATGGCGTCACTAAAATTTGTCATTAGAGCGTCGTTCTCGTCCCTTACAGCCCAATTCCTAGATTTGAAGTTCCTGGTTATTTCTTTAATCTTCACAAATACCTCCCGGGTGTCCAACACATCGGCGTACCTCTGAATTTCTGTGCAGATATTATTGAGATAGTTGTTCTTATCCTTCCTACAGTTTCGCTGTATCTCGGCTGTTAATTTGTTGTACGCAGCGCTATCCTGTATCGTATTCAAACCCAGAGCCATCAGTTTCCTTCTTTTTGTTATGATGTTAAATGTAAATTCGCTAATCCAAGGCTTCCTCTTCTGGTTTCTTCCAGGTTTAGACATCATAGCGATAGCTTCCAGTATGGAGTTCCAGAGCCGTAGCCAGGCTTCTCAGCGCCCGTGGCAAATGACTTTTTTTGCGCTCCCCCCGCCTCCACAGAAACAAAAAGAAAATTACCTATTAGTAGTAAAATATAATATATTGCAAGTGACAAAAAAAACAATTCTCTAAAAAATATACATAAAAAACATAGGAACCTAACCTAGGTAGGTATTTCATTTTTTAAATATTGCTTTCCTAGATTTTGCTTCTGCAAATGTATCTATGATTTCATCATAGTTTAAGGAATTGGCAATATCGCGTTCTGTGGAAAGCATAGACATATTTGTAAGTCTTTCCTGACATATTCCTGATCTTAGGTAAGATTTGACTAGCTTTAATTTACTAAATGACCGTTCGCATGAGGCAGTAGTCACAGGAAGTGTTAAATAAATCCGTAATGCTGTATTGATAATTGGATAAATGGTTTCTAGTGATTGATCATGCATATTTTGTAAAAGTTCTAATGGACCCATTTGAATTAAATTAGGGAACAATTCCTGTGCTTGAAATTTAAAACTTTCTATTTCATATGTAAATTCCACAGCATCTATTGATACAAAATCTTTCCTTACTGCTCTAATGAGAAGTCAGCTCGGAAAAGATTAAGTCCACGCAGAAGGATAAACCATCTACTTTAAATTTGCGTGGGGCCCTGGTGTTAGGTTTTAAACTAGCTCGTTATAGCCTGGAAGCGAGAGTCGTGGATCGTGTGAAAGAAACACCCCGGAGAGATCAAGGAAACAGCTTTGCTAACACAACACAATTAAAATTAACAATAAGAAGTTCATTGTCAGAAGGCAAAGATATACGCGATGTCGGATGTAAGAGGTGTTAGCCGACCAAAACAAGCACAGTAGCAACGACATTGCCACCGAAAATCACTCCCAAACATAAACCAAGGGCACATTCGAATGGTTATATAAAAATCCCACGATAAAGTGGAACCATATCGAATCCCCAATGATAAAACAAAAGACAGCAATCTCGGTGAAATGCCGCACCCTGTATATGGGTCGAACATCGCAGCCTTTCATAAAAAAATAAACATAAAGCAAAATAAACACACAAAAAAATGTTCAACATAGAATTTCAAATATGAAATTCGAACGTACTACGATCATTTTGGAATCCCTTCGTCAATGCATTTTACCATAAGCTATTCGATGTTATAAGTGGAAATAAATACCCTGAACAAGTTAATTAAATAAAACACAAATATCAATAATTAATAATTTTAAGTTTATTACATATCAACCTGAACATTCGATCCATTTCACACTTGCGAATGCGAACTGGATAAGATAAACTAATATCACCTCGCCGCAGGAATATAAAATTGCAAGGCTATCGCAATCTTGGCGACCACTCTAAGAATAAAAAATTGCATGACAAAAAGGAAACCAAAATGTTACACATAAAAAATACATAAATTGGTCAAGGGTGAACTCCAACGTCATCGTTCTCCAGGTGTACGGAAGAAAATTTGGCTAAATTAATTATCCAGTAACTGCGAAGCAATGAACAAAATTATTAGGTGACTTACCATTGTGAAAATGAAGTAATATTTCACAGGAAGCACTGACCATGGGTCCAACAAAAAATGTACGATCCGGGAAAAATCAACCATCCCTCAAATCACGAATGTCACATCCCCATGAAGGGTTTTGGAGCGCAAGATCCAAAAAACCATTCGTATTGATGGATGGGAACCCTCCAAAATCGAATCATCCCTTTTCAAAATTTTGAACCAAAAACTGATAACCATTTCACAGCACTTTTAAACATGACCGGAGCGTTCGAGCGCCCACCAATGACCTCTTCTCATCGCATGCGCGAGTTTAATCTCCGTCAATCACGCTCGCTATACAGGGTGCTACGAAATATGTCGCTAGATGTAAAAGTTGAATTTAATAAATTCAACGTTGTTGCGAAAAGTGAAAATTTTTCGTAACACACCCCCGAAGTAAGATATCTGACCGGAGGTCAAGATAAAAAAATCAAAAAATTATTAGGGAAACGAAGTTGACAACGAACTGTAAATTGACGGAAAAAAACTTATTTATTTACTGTAGTGTGGAGGTAGTTTGTAGCAGTACTTGGTAGGAAAGAAATATTAAGCGTTGCTAATAAAAAAATGAGCTTAAAATATTTCAAAAAAATAAAAAAATCAAAATCTCTAAAAGATTGAGATCAAAAAAATAATAATAATACTTGTATGGTTTAGTACACAATTGACGAAACGCCATCGTAAATCCGCAGAAGCGAAAACCAAATGGTAGAGCTAACAATAGCTACTGAAAACCATATAGTGTGTGATTTTGTCTCAGATAAAAATCAATGAGTACAAAATGGGCAGCCCGCATTGGACCTGCACCGAAAAAAACTGTGGGCAGCCCGCATTGGACCTGCACCGAAAAAACTGAACAGCTAGGAAAAAAAAACATCTAGACTGTCGATAAGGAATGGCTCGCATCGGACCCATTCGAGAATAGTCGAACAAAAATATCTTCGAACTAATTCTTCTCTTCCAGTATGAGACAGTCATGATTCTCAACACATAGGAAGGGTAATTTGTCAAAACGACAAAATAATTAATAATTTGATCAAGAAACTTGACCAACAGATCGTCCTACCAAGACTTAAACAAATTTCCTCAAACCGTTGGAATAAATTCCGATGAAATAATTAATAGCTTGATGTTATGCTATTATTATGACGGGTTTTAATTATGTGCAAATATGATCTTAGATGTAATTAGATCAGTAGAAAATGCATTACCCAACCTCCTGTTAGGTAATGGTTATGATTTAAGTTGTTGTTAAACCATTAAGTGAACAAACATTACCCATCCTCCACCCTTATGTAATGTATGGTTCAAGCTGTTATGGAACCAATATGTGTACAAACAATTACTCCATCCAACCACCCTTTGGTATTGTAGATCCACGGCAAGCTAAAGGGATTTCACCCCCAGTAGCTTGTGGAAAACCAAAAAATAAAATTCGCTACTCATAGCAACGAACAGTACACATATCAAGGTAAAAAAATTTACACATAACACTTTACCAATAAAATAATAATAAAAATTTTAATTTAAATCGAAGGTATAAAATAATTATAAAAAATATTTTTCATAACCCTTCAAACACTCGGCATCAAGGAATTTACACAATCACCAAAAAAATATACGTTGAAACAATCCAATTACGGTGCGCGACTTAAACAACAACAGTCGTAACAGCAACCAAGGATCAACAAACGCAGTTGGCTTCAAAAAAATAATTCCGCCGGTATAAACAAAAATGTTTCATTCAAAAAAACATAATAATAAAATTGACAACAAAACAAAATTGCCAATAAAATAATGCAAAAGCTGTTCCTGAAATTATCTCCGGGCATTCACCAAAAATACAGATGGAAATGAAGCAAACAGAAGCAAATACAGAAGCCCCACGTTGGGCGCCAGTGATACAAAATCTTTCCTTACTGCTCTAATGAGAAGTCAGCTCGGAAAAGATTAAGTCCACGCAGAAGGATAAACCATCTACTTTAAATTTGCGTGGGGCCCTGGTGTTAGGTTTTAAACTAGCTCGTTATAGCCTGGAAGCGAGAGTCGTGGATCGTGTGAAAGAAACACCCCGGAGAGATCAAGGAAACAGCTTTGCTAACACAACACAATTAAAATTAACAATAAGAAGTTCATTGTCAGAAGGCAAAGATATACGCGATGTCGGATGTAAGAGGTGTTAGCCGACCAAAACAAGCACAGTAGCAACGACATTGCCACCGAAAATCACTCCCAAACATAAACCAAGGGCACATTCGAATGGTTATATAAAAATCCCACGATAAAGTGGAACCATATCGAATCCCCAATGATAAAACAAAAGACAGCAATCTCGGTGAAATGCCGCACCCTGTATATGGGTCGAACATCGCAGCCTTTCATAAAAAAATAAACATAAAGCAAAATAAACACACAAAAAAATGTTCAACATAGAATTTCAAATATGAAATTCGAACGTACTACGATCATTTTGGAATCCCTTCGTCAATGCATTTTACCATAAGCTATTCGATGTTATAAGTGGAAATAAATACCCTGAACAAGTTAATTAAATAAAACACAAATATCAATAATTAATAATTTTAAGTTTATTACATATCAACCTGAACATTCGATCCATTTCACACTTGCGAATGCGAACTGGATAAGATAAACTAATATCACCTCGCCGCAGGAATATAAAATTGCAAGGCTATCGCAATCTTGGCGACCACTCTAAGAATAAAAAATTGCATGACAAAAAGGAAACCAAAATGTTACACATAAAAAATACATAAATTGGTCAAGGGTGAACTCCAACGTCATCGTTCTCCAGGTGTACGGAAGAAAATTTGGCTAAATTAATTATCCAGTAACTGCGAAGCAATGAACAAAATTATTAGGTGACTTACCATTGTGAAAATGAAGTAATATTTCACAGGAAGCACTGACCATGGGTCCAACAAAAAATGTACGATCCGGGAAAAATCAACCATCCCTCAAATCACGAATGTCACATCCCCATGAAGGGTTTTGGAGCGCAAGATCCAAAAAACCATTCGTATTGATGGATGGGAACCCTCCAAAATCGAATCATCCCTTTTCAAAATTTTGAACCAAAAACTGATAACCATTTCACAGCACTTTTAAACATGACCGGAGCCGTTCGAGCGCCCACCAATGACCTCTTCTCATCGCATGCGCGAGTTTAATCTCCGTCAATCACGCTCGCTATACAGGGTGCTACGAAATATGTCGCTAGATGTAAAAGTTGAATTTAATAAATTCAACGTTGTTGCGAAAAGTGAAAATTTTTCGTAACACTATATCCTGATTATACTTCAAAGCGAGATCTGCAGTTGTTTTTCTCAATATCTCTAATGATAAGTTCATAAGAGATTTTCCGTTTAAAAATCCAAAGTATTCTGCTACACTGTTTAGTGAAACGAATCTTTTCTCCATTTGCACTATGATGGAATCTATAACTTCTAAGAGAGAAATCCTTAATTGTGTAGTGGAATCGATAAGAGAAATTTCATCACTGCATTGTTCTCCTGCCATTTTTGGTGTTTTTCGTTTTCGCATCTCTGAAAGATCTGGTAGTACTTCTGCCTTTTCGGCCAATAATTTACAATTTTCCAGTAAAGGCACGAAAAAATCTTCTCTATAAGATTTTAAATCGGTTAGTAGTCCTTTAATCATACTGGCTCCTCTAGCAACATCGTTCTGTTTTTGTTGCAAACTCAGATTAACTAAATTAATTTTACTTAAAATTTGTTCCCAGAATGATAAGTGTACAATAAATTCGAATTTTTTTAGCATCTTTAATAACACCTTTGACTGTACGACTGTATCACCGGTACTAGTCTCTGATACACTTATCATTTCAAGTAATTTTAAAATTTCAACAAATTGTAGTTTAAAGGCGCGAACTGCGTTTGCTTTGGACGACCATCGTGTGTCACTTGTACCTTTTAATGTCGTTTTTAAATGAGTTTTCAATAACGCCCATCGACCAGATGATCCGACGAAAAATGTGTAGACTTGCTGGATAATTCCAAAAAAAGTTTTCATTCTTGCTGATACTTGAGCAGCATGTACCCCTACTAAATTAAGACTATGGGCAGTACATGGAATAAAAGTTGCATGATCGTTCAAATTTAATAGTCGTGCCTGCACACCTTTGTACTGCCCCGCCATATTCGCGCCATTGTCGTATGACTGTCCTCTAATATCACAAATATTTAAATCATCTTCAAGAAGTTTACTCTCTATGACACCAGCAAGACCTTCTCCGGTTTTTTCGTTAGTATTGATAAAATCAATAAAACTTTCCTCTACACTACATTTTTTATTAGAATCAATGTGAACGTATCTAATAATTTCTACTAATTGTTCTTGATGTGACACATCTGTCGTGGAATCAAACAATATCGAAAAGTACTTTGCCTTTTGAATATTTTCAATAATGCATTTCTTAACTTTTGCACCTGCCAAACTTATTAATTCATTTTGAATTTGAGGGGAAAAATACGATATCTGTCCCTTATTATGATTTTCGATATGCTCTTTTAAGGTGGCGTCGTAATGGCTAATTAATTCTATTGTATTTAAAAACTTACCACAACTTGGATTACCAATAATGCTTGAAGTGCCCCTTAGCGCATCGTTGTTTTTGACACAGTGCAATATAGCATCCAATATTGTTTTTAAAATATGTCGCCATTTGTTTTTCTCTTTTTCTATCATTTTTAAAATTTCGTCGTCGACCAATTTACCTTCTCGTAATCTTTTTTCGAACATCTTTAGAGCTACATAGTTTTCTCTATGGCTAGTCCAGGGTGGCGACCCGTCTGGAAAACCGGGAAAACCGGGAAATGTCAGGGAATTGTTCTGACAGGGAAAAATCAGGGAAATGTCATGAAATTTTATCGTCTGTCAGGGAATTTTGATAAATTTGAATTACTCAAAAATTTTGTCCATAAAAATACGGAAATTTTTTTTCATGATTTCAAATTATATAAAAAAATGTTTCCATGAATTTATAAGTAAAATTCCGTCTTTCAGCAATAAGACGAACTGATAAGTCCTTGAAGTTGGTCCACTACAAATAGTCGTATGTCGTAATAATTTTTGAATTTCTTAGTTTATTTTATCACGGAATTTAGTGTTCAGCTTTTTTAAATTTTAAATGGTTTTAGAGCTAGTAATAAATTGTTGATATATTTTAAATATCAGTGATATGAAATTAAGTTTTAAGATCGAAATGTTCGGAAATAAGTGGCCACCCTGCTAGTCGAGTTCTCATGACGTGGAAGTCCCGGATTTAAATGCTTCCAATCAGTAAAACCATTTATCCTGTTAAGATAAAATGTTTAAGTAAATGGAATTAAGAATGTAAAAAACAACAGAGCATAAGTTTGAAGTAACTATGTAAAAACAAAGTGTGCAAGTCAAGCAGTCGTCTGTGTGAAGTAAAATTAAAAGTAAAAATCGTAGCGAACATTTCATCAATGAATCATTTTAATTACTGCGCAAAACTATTTAGTTACTTTGTTTAGTTAATGTGTTTATTTCTAAATAAATATTATTCAACATCAAGGTGTTACTAATTTAAAACCCAACAGGTTATGGGAACCAGTGATTCAGATTAAATCTGAAGGTAAAAACAATTAAAAAACGAGTGAAGTGATTCGCGGTAAAAAAACTTAAGAATTAAAAAACTGTAGTGAAAAACTTAAAAGCTGTTAAGTGCCAAAGTAAAAATAAAACTGTCACGCGTCAAAAACAATAAAAGTGAAAAATTTAAAATGGCATCAAAAGATGAAACGGAAAAAATCGAAAAATTGAAAGATGGCACAAACTATGAATTGTGGAAATTTCAGATTACGATATTTTTCAAGGCGAAACAAATATCTGACGTTACTAGCGGCAAAACACAATGCCCTACAGAACAAAAGCCGAAAGATGAATGGGAAAGAAAAGATGCGTTAGCACAAAAAATAATAATTACATCAATTGAAAAGCAAATAATGATGCATTTGCTAAATTGTAAAACATCATGTGAAATGATGGTAAAATTAAAAATGTTATACGAAAGAGATAATCAACAACAGAAATACAATCTGTTACAGGAATTTTACAACCATAAATTCAAAAACGGAAGTAGCATGTCAAATTACATAAGCGAAGTGGAAAGTTTGGTATATAAATTAAAAAACGTGAACCAAGAAATCACAGAAACAATGGTAATAACAAAAATCTTATCGTGTTTACCAGAAAGTTATAGATACTTCATAAGTGCTTGGGAATCAACGCCCCAAGAAAACCAAAAATTAACTGAACTAACATCGAGACTTCTGGCAGAAGAAAAACGGAACAATAACCAAGAAACAGAAAATGATCAATCGGCATTTAATGCGAGAGAAGATCGAAGACGAAACGTAAAATTCGGTCGTAAAACAGGAGAAAATAGAAATTGCTACCGATGTAACAAACCAGGACATTTTGCAAGAGATTGCAGTAAAACAGAAATAAAATGCAGAATATGTAAGAAAACCAACCATGAAGAAAAAGACTGTTTTTTTTAGAAAACAAAACAACGTAAAAAATGATGTGCAGAAGCGATACGATGAAAACACAACTAAAAAATTGTCGTTTCTAACCCAAAGTGAAAAATTAAAAGGTAACAAAAATGAAATCGAATGTTTTCTAGATTCCGGTGCAACGTCACATATGACAAATGAAAAAAGTATAATAAAAAACATGCAAGAAAAAAACACCGAAATAGGAACTGCAAAAACGGGTGAAAAAATGAAATCGCAAGGCAGCGGTAAAATTGAAACCGAAGAATGTATACTTCGAGACGTAGATTACGTGCCAGAACTAAGTAAAAATTTGTTATCAGTAAGCAAGATAACGAAAAGTGGCGCGGAAGTAATATTTAAAAACAAAACAGTTCAAGTGAAAAAAGACAATATTAAAATACTGGAAGGTACAATCGGGGAAAATGGCCTATACGTAATTAAAATTAATAAAATAAAAGAAAGTGCATTTTTAACCGAAAATGAAAACGCAAATAATTGGCATAAAAAACTTGGACACCCCAGTGTAAAAAACATGATGAAATTAAAAACAATGAGTGAAGGGTTAAATATAACCGACTCGGAAATTAAAAATTTGGGAAAGTCAACGTGCGAAACGTGCATAAAAGCAAAACAAATAAGAAAACCGTTCAAAGAAGTTCGACAACGAGCAACAAGACCATTGGAATTGATCCATACCGACGTTTGTGGACCGATAGAACCAACAACTTGGGATGGTAAGAAATATTTCATAACTTTTCTAGATGACTACACACATTTTTGCATGGTGTACTTATTAAATGGGAAATATGACGTATTTACTGTAATAAAAGACTACATAAATGAAGTCGAAGCAAAATGGAACATTAAAACAAGCAAATTACGATGCGACAACGGTACAGAGTATACTAATAATAATTTAAAAAATTGGTGTAAACAACGCGGAATAACATTAGATTATACAGTACCGTATTCACCTCAATTGAATGGTAAATCTGAAAGATTAAACAGAACAATAATGGAAAAAGCCAGAGCTTTGATTTTCGAGTCAAACTTTGATAAAACAATGTGGGGAGAAGCAGTTAGGGTAGCAGCCTACCTGATAAATCGAATTCCGACTGAAACATTAACAACAACACCATACGAGATGTGGTACGAAAAAAAACCAAACGTAAAAAACTTGCAAATATTTGGATCCAATGCTTACGCGAAAAGATTGGGATACCAAAAAAAATTAGAAGCAAGAAGTAAAAAATACAAAATGATAGGATACGCACCGAATGCGTATAGATTGTTTGATGAAGAAGAAAAAAAAGTAATAATTGCGAGAGATGTAATATTTGAAAACAAACCAACAAACGTAAAATTATATTCCAGCGAAAAAGATGAAGAATCTGAAATTAAAACTGAAAATGAAGATGAATTTGAAGAAATTCAAAACTTTGATGAACAAATAGAGGATGAAGAACAAAATGATACTGAAAACGAAGAGCCAGAAATAACTGAAGAAGTTGGAAGAGGAAAACGAAGTAAAAATTTACCCAGAAAATTTAAAGACTACGCTATGCTAACATATGAAGAAGCATTAAAAAGTGAAGATAAAACTAAGTGGCTACAAGCAATTGAAGAAGAGAAAAATTCTCTCAGAGAAAATAATACTTGGACACTAGTGAACAAAAGTGAAACAAACAAAAAAAAGGTGTTGACCAACAAATGGGTATTCAAAGTAAAAGACGATGGTTCGTACAAAGCGCGACTCGTGGTACGCGGGTGTGAACAAAGAGATGGAATAGACTATAATGAGACATTTAGTCCGGTAATAAGCAGTTGTGCAATCAGAATAATATTCGAGATAGCAGCTGAAAGAAATGCAGAAATACTCATTGGACATAACAAAGAAGAAATGGATGAATTTTTGGAAAAACTAAAAAATGAATTTAAAATTACGATAACTAGAAACCCGAAGATTTTTCTAGGTATCGACATAAAACAAGACGAAACTGGAATAAAGTTAAGTCAAAACGAAAAAGTAAAACAAATTATTGAAAATTTCAACATGAGCGAAAGTAATCCTAGTAAAATTCCATTGAGCAACTCCGACGTAAAAAGAAGTGATGAAACCAAAGACGATAAATTTAAAAAATTAAAGACGGGACGATTAAAATTGAATACATAAATATGAATTATAATACAGCAGATCAAATTGCCGACATACTAACTAAACCATTAGATAATGTAAAATTCAATCGGTTCCGAGATTTTTTTATGGAAAAATGTTAAAATGTTAAAATTGCAAAATTATGTTTTAGTTCGTAAATTTTGTTGTTTGATTGTTTAACAAAGTAAATTTCATTTACGAGGGAGTGTTAAGATAAAATGTTTAAGTAAATGGAATTAAGAATGTAAAAAACAACAGAGCATAAGTTTGAAGTAACTGTTACAACACGTTTAGCATCCACGACACCTTTCCAACAGGTAATAAAAAGTTGACTAGCTCAAAGTCGCGAAGGGGTGGGTTGGTGAAAGGAATAAAAAGGGTCGTGTGACGGCACGTCGCAAAGCGTGTGTTTCCAATCGACGACCGGGCAATCCTCGATCGCGATTCTAAAAATTGTCAAAATCGGTGTGAATAATTTACACGGGGGGGGAGGTAAGTCAAAATCGGTGGGGTTAATATACACGCGGGAGTTTAAATGGGCGCCACGCATACGAAGAAATGAATCTTTTTGAAGGGGACTGGTTATCACACCTTCCAAGCTGGTACGCGACAACTTGATGATCTTACGGCGAATTCTCACTCCGGAAAAGCCTCGCTCAATGACCTTACCTTTACAGGAGGCGAACTTTCCGTTGGTGAAAATAGCTAAATAAACATTAACACAATAATAATAAAACACACAGTTGGGAAATAACAAAAATGTAATGAATAAAATAATATCAGGGGGGAGTTGACAAAATTTACACAAGATACTATCAAATTTACATGTATCGTATAAAAATGAATATGTACAGTTGACGGAACCTTTCAGTGTGGTTTCCGTTGCAAAATTAATATTCGTAAAACGATTACTGTTACAAAAATACAAACTGTTAATTTGCAAAGTATGACCCAGAAAGTTCATACGTAAAAGGGGGCGTATTGAATACAGCACTCCACCAAAATTAATAGTTACTTAAGTGCAACTCGATAACGTCTAAAACTATGATTCATAAAATTGATCATGAAAATTATTCAATGCAATTGATTACCAAAATTCCCAACAACGGGAAAAACAAACTTTAGCTACAATGCTAAACTTGAAATATTACGTTAAATTGTTGGTTACAATCTGAACGCTCGAATGGCGTAGTAAAAGTTACGTTAATAATAGACAATAACATTAATTAACACAAAAGAGGTACAAAAGGGTTGCGATCGACTTCCAGGGTTGAACTGAACGTTCATAAACGTAACTGGCGGCCAAGGTGACCACTTAACATCACAAATCCTAAAAATATAAAGGTTTCTTACTTAGTTTATTCGTTGGGATTCGACCTCTAGACAAAGCCGTTGGCGGGTCCTCCAGAGTGAGAATCGTCCTCGGAATGCAGAATGGAGCTGAATACGATGTCTCAAACCATACCAGAAAGTCGGTGCAACAACCAGCTTCCAAAACCTCTTCAAATCGGAAGGTGGTGAAATGACAGGGTGGTTTACGCACTCCGTATCGCGATAAACAGGGGGTTCCGTACGAAATAATTCACTGGAATAATTATTCGCGAAGTTACAATTAGTTAAAGCCGGCACTGGGTAAATAAGAAACGTCAATGTGGTGTTCGATAAGAAAAACTATTGGAATGCACACATGTGTTCGCAACGCAACACCTGTTTTATACCATACCGATAAAAAGAAACGCAACGTAAGTGCATCCAAGCGGCAAATAGTGCGAGACTAAAGTACGATAAATTAGTTGAAATAACTCGATATTGTTAAAAGTTATAAACAATTGACATTAAATGTTCGATAATCTTAATTGAAATGACTCGATATTGTTAAACGTTATAAACACTTGGCATTAAATGTTCGATACTTTAATTGACATAACTCGATATTGTTGAAAGTTATAAACAATTAGCGATAAATGTTCGGTAAGTTTAATTGAAATAACTCGATATTGTTAAACGTCACAAACAATTGGCATTAAATGTTCGATAATTTAATTGACATAACTCGATATTGTTAAATGTTATAAACAATTGACGGTAAATGTTCGATAATTTTAATTGAAATAACTCGATATTATTAACTGTTATAAACAATTGACGGTAAATGTTCAATAAATTACCTGGAATTGACGCACAATAATTTTAGCACAATTGAATTTTATTGATTTAAAGATCTCGTATAAAAGGTGAGATCTCGATGTTCTAATTCCGCTTTAGAAGCGTTATTCACGAGAAGACGGTATCGGATTCTGTTAAGATCACTCAGAATCTTTTGTGAATCTCCTTGAATCTGCAATTTGCAGTCCATTTTATGTGTTTTCCCTTCCACAAATTAGAATAATTCCCACTTAACGATTGATTTGAGCCCTTATAATTGGATCTCATTAATTCGAAAAGAAGGGATATGCATTCTGATTGGGTGTTGACCGACGTGTGAAGGCACGCTTTTGTCTTTCTTTCAATCGAAAGTGTGGGGATATATATCAGCACATGAGCCCAGAATAACAATTTTTTGCCTGTCTGGACTTGAGCAAAATAAGTTTTTGTCTAGTTTTTATTCGCTTTCGATAATTCTACTTTCCTATACCTTCTATGTTAAATGCCAGCACATTTGGTTGCTTGTCGGCACATGTTCAAGATAACAAAACAACGGGCATTGTTTCACACGGCTCGAAAGACCGCACGTGTGAGTTTTTTTGTTTCGACAGCGAACACGAGTTTATGGATCGCATAAAAGTGTCCATCAGTCCTCTATAAAATTATAGCAAAACATATACCGGAATTGACGTTAGGTTCGAAATGCTATCGAATGGTGACTTTCTTATTGACGATGCGAATTATGGATAGGCGCTACGTCAACTCTATTAAAACTGCATTATCTACCGCATGGTTTATTAGACGTGTATCAAAATATTTTGGGAATACTTTCTTTCCCATCAAATTAGTAAGATTATTATACATTTACAAAACATAAATTTGTCCGTTAAGTTAACGTTTCAATCTTTTACTATTACACTCTGACCTAAAAATATCTTCTCAAAGAATATTTGACTTGTAATTCTTGCCGGATCTATTCGAAATTTTTACTATAGGTTTAATACCTCATAATAACAAAAATTTAAGAAAATGTGACCGATGCGCGCAGTCAGGTGACATAACTATGTAAAAACAAAGTGTGCAAGTCAAGCAGTCGTCTGTGTGAAGTAAAAATCGTAGCGAACATTTCATCAATGAATCATTTTAATTACTGCGCAAAACTATTTAGTTACTTTGTTTAGTTAATGTGTTTATTTCTAAATAAATATTATTCAACATCAAGGTGTTACTAATTTAAAACCCAACATATCCAAATATTATTATCATCAGATTGGCTAAAAAGTGTGCATGGAAAACAAAACAATGCATCTAGCCTTTTACAATAAATAAGCCATTTTCTGACAAGTGTTTCACCATTGAGCATAGTTTTGCGGAACCACTTCCTGTCGAATCTTCGATTATCCCTCAAAGGAAAATCGGTAATGTATCGTCGCCTACTTCTGGACCATGTTCTACATATATATTGATTGTGTTTTTGTTTAGTATCCACGTTTTTGGATTATTAAAGTCAATTTCATTAAAATCCTCACCTTTTTGCTCAATTTCTACTATATTTTCAGAGCTGTCAGAGTCAGAGGTGTCATCTTTTTCAAGTTCAGAACTAGGAACGACGTCGATATTGATGCAGCTTTCCTCTGAATCCTCTGAGGTGCCTCTAGAGGTAGAGGGTTGTTCTGTGGTAGAGGCTTCGGTAATGGGTAGTAAAAACTTGGTTATTTCAGTAGTTGTCCGTTGAATGGCTGTTTTTTTCTGCTCTCTTAGCTTCCTAAATTGTGAGCCAGACAGTTTTTTTGGAGGCATAACTACAAAGTCATTACGTAGTAAACAACATTAAAATACACACTATATGCTCATTTCAATCTCAGTGGTGGCCCGTGGGTGTGTAGGAGGCTGAGGCTACCTGATATTAATTTTCTCTAAATACGAATAATTTTCCAAGTCACCCGGGAGATATTATCCTGCGACGCATTGACCTTTTTTAAAATGGAGGTCATCGCCGATAGCCCTACTAAACCATTATAAATAAAAAAATAAACTCTGACGAAAGAAACATAAAATTTAAAAAAAAAGACTGTTTTTTAACGCAAATTGCAAAACAAAAACATAAATTCGTTTTTAAAAACTTAAAAATACCTGTAGTTCTCAAAAGAAGTTATAAATAATATATTATTCAAAAAATAATAAGAAAACTACCTAAGTATTAAAAATATGTAAGTAGCTACTTTTTGTAAGTTAAATACCTATATGCGCCTATCTTTTAGGCTTGCAAATTGATCTATTATTTGGTCGTAAAATTGTCGTAAAACACAATACCACTAGTTGCCTAATAAATAAAAACAATTCTACCTTATCTGTGTATCCTTTCTGCACCATAATAATAATATAAGTAATTTTACAAATCGAGTCAAACCAACAATTTTAAATTTCTAAACATTCTAAATTGAATGAAAACAAAAACATATGGGCCTCAGAGGCCTACCCTGACGAGCCGCCACTGTATTCAATCTTACTTACTGTAAATTTAGACTGCAACTGTTTAATTAAAATAATGTATAATATTTGTAACAATAGCGAAGACGTATTAATTTGCAAGCAATAATAATTTTGACAGCTGAATGCGCCCGAATCCCGAATCCGATTCCGGCGATTGCTTAAGATGCACTATGTTTAATTTGTTTTGTTTTACTTCCAAACGGTAACGGGTAACGGACTTGTGGCGACACGCTCGCGCGGCGCGCGCCATGGCACAGAAAAGGCACGTACACATACGCACGTAATAATAATAATAAATATTTTGGGGATTATGTTTATGCTGACATACATCTTTTAATTGCATAATAGTTGTATTTTTTTCTCGGATCTCGGATCGGGCGGCGCCCTTCAACATTTTTTGTGAGTATGTATTGATATTTCCTTTTTTTTTCTCAAATTTGCGCCCTTTGAACTGTTGCGCCCGCGGCGAGAGCCGCCTTCGCCACGCCCTAGCTACGGCGCTGTGGAGTTTTTCATATTGATCCATAGATCATTAGAATCATTACTAGAGCTTGAATCAGGTACAGCACGTGTCAGCTCTTCTATCTTCTTGGTTAGGCTCAATGGGTCAGTGATCTTATATCTTTTCATGGTACCGCTCTTTTTACTGACCTTTAGTTTAATGCGGAATCTGCAAGCGAGTATTTTGTGGTCCGAATTACAGTCGACTCCAGGAAGGGTTTTTGCATTGCTGACTGAACTACGCCATCTCCTTCTAACCAGAATGTCGTCAATTTTATCTTTTGTTAGTTTGTTTGGGGAGGTCCATGTAAATAATTTGCGGGCATGATTTTGAAAGTTTGTATTAGCAATAGTGAACGCGTTGTCTATACAGAATTGAATAAGTCTGTCTCCATTACTGTTTCGGGTCCCAATTCCATATCTGCCCACTACGTCCCGAATATGATCGTCATGTTTTGTGCAGCCGACCTTGGCATTAAAATCTCCAATGACCATGACTATCTCATTGTTAGATATTTTTGAGATGGCAGCTCCAAGTGCGCCATAAAAATCATCAAGCTCCGCATCAGTAGCGTCCATAGTAGGGAACGTATATTTGGAAGATGTTAAGAATGCAAGGAGTAGCATTAATGCGAATGGATATAATTCGGTCACTTATTGGATTATATCCCAAGACGGCCTTGTCAATCCTGTGGGACACAAGAATGGCAACCCCCCTCCTGCTAGTATCCGGTCCCGAGTTATATATTGTAAAGTGATCACTTCGGAAATGACCTGACTGGTGCCAGTGAGTCTCCGACAGTCCAGCAATAGTTATGCCGTATCTCATCAGTTCACCCTCAACAATTGCCAATTTGCCAATCTGTCGCAAGCTTAGTTTTTGTTTTACCGAAAAATAATTTCTGACGTTAGAACTGAATGGGGAAAGTTATGCAATGTTCACATAGCCAATTTTTTATATAAATAATCAGGATATTATTGTTATTATCTGAAGGTATCCTTTTTGCAAAATTTCAAGAAATAGTATTAGAAAATTTCATAATTTTACTGTAAAAACTGAAAAGTCAGGGATTTTTAATATTAAAATAAGTCGGTGAAATTTTTTCAGAAAATCAACCAATATTAATGAAATTTTTCATTAGTTTAGGGAAATTTAGAAAAATTTTCCTTATTATTCCTTATTAAAACTTTCTTTTATAAAACCTGGAAAAGTTATGATTTTATCTTAATTTCTTTCTGGACATTAACGAGAAATTACCAGATAATTTGATAAATGTGCTGTAAGACCGGAAAATTAGGGGATATTTTGATTTTTAACTGAAAACGAACGAAAATTTTGAGAAAATCGACCAATATTGCTGAAATTTTTCATTGCCTTTCTGGAAAACTCAAAAACCCCAGAATTGTTTACTATAAGTTTTGTAATTTTGCAACCAAGTATTTAAATTTCCCACTACCATCTCCCTAAGCGCAAACGCAACTTCACGCCTAAGCGAGCGTACCTAACCTCAAACGCGACCGCCCGGGGCCCCCTTTCGCAAGTTCGTGATCTAGCTAAGATACCCATGTAAGACACCCTACGTTGTGTAATTAATCTCAAACCCGCTTGATTACAAAAATTACCCTAAGTTCGTTGGAAGTTTCCCATGTAGGTAAATGAACACAAAGACAGACGATTTCATGAGTCCAAAGGAAGAAAGAAAGTAAAATCCTGTACACAAAATAATACACACAGTCTGTTGTTGATTTGTTTTAATTCAATGTCTCGATTGTTTTGTTTTGTCTTCTCATTTATAAATGATACATATAATTTTTACCTCTTGGGCAATTTTCATATAATATACATATATTTCATATTAATTATAAATTATAATCATAGTGCATTTAGATTTCGTAACTTTGTTACTAATAATTCGTAAACATTTTGTTTTACATAATAATAATTATTATTATTGGCTTGATCATCCCGCTGGGTTTCAGCTAAGGATGCGATCGCTATGTTTGGAACTTCAAACAAAGCAAAAATTTCCTTTGTCGACTCGGTTGCTACCTGACAAGGGTTACTATACAAAAGTGAAAGTCGATAATTCGACCCTTCCAAAATAAGCATTACTTTCACTTACTTTACAAAACGGAACACCAAATTTAATCAGATTCCCATCACTAAGGGGTGGATGTTCAAGCTTGTGTCATCTACCCGACGCTAATACGCAGCGAGATTAATTTAAATTAATGGCACTACCTGCGTAACGGAGGACTGCCTGCCAGGCCTTTCAGGTAAACTGATTAACATTAAATACATATCTTAATAATATGCAGTAAATTACGTTACCGAATTTGGAAGTGACGAGTTTACCCACTTTGAAATAAAATATACAAATAATATTCACCTTATTGTAAATAGCTAACAAAAGCTTGCACATAAATGAAAATGGTAACATTAAATTATTTCACAAAATGATTCGACACAAAACACCACTACTATCCTCGCCGACCTCCCCAGCGTAGTAATACCGCTTGTTCATAGCGTCATTTCCTTCCACCATAACTCGTCTTTCATTGGTCGTTCTTCGCTACGTTGTCAACTGTATTTTACCGCAGTGTTGTCATACTCATAATTCGTTAGCGCGATATTTAAAGTAGGTCTATATCGTTACAGTTTCTTGAAAAACCTGGAAAAGTTGCAGGGACTTTTCATTTTTATTTAAGCTCAAAGAATTATTACTTTCTAGAAATTCGAGAAAAATTTCCAGAAAATTGATATAAGGATTATTGCAGGAAAAAACCTGCAAAACATAGGGTAATTTTTTGATTTTAACTGAAATCCAATGGAATTAAAAAATCAACCAATTTTACTGAAATTTTTCTGGAAAACTCGGAATTTTTTTACTGAAAATTAGTTAAATTAACGGGGTTACTAAAATTATACAGACGCTTTTCAAAAAACCCAGTGGTAAGGGAATTTCAAATTTTTATTTCAAGATCAGAGATTTTGTTTTAATTAAGAAAAACCATCAGGGTTTTAAACTAAACATTATAGGAACTTTTTAGAAAATCACCCAATATTGCTGAAATTTTTCATTACCTTTCTGGAAAACTTAAAAACCCCAGAATTTTTTACCAAGTTTCTTGAAAAACCTGGAAAAGTTACAAGGACTTTTCATTTTTATTTCAGATCAAAGAATTACTTTCTAGAAATTAAAGAAAAATTTCCAGAAAATTGATGAAAGGATTATTACAAAAATTTAAGAATGTTACTGAAAAACCTGTAAAAATTAGGGATATTTTTTGATTGTTAACTTAAACTCATTGGAATTAGAAAATCAACCAATTTTACTGAAATTTTTCTGGAAAACTCGGAATTTTCAAATAATTTCCGATAAATTTTAGTAGTATTTCTTTAATTTTCCCGATTTTCAGTAAAAAAATTCTGAGTTTTCCTGAAAATAAATAAATACAGCATTTCAGCAAATTTGGTTCATTTCCTAAAACTTTTTATGGAGTTTTCAGTTGAAAATCATAATATCCCGAACTTTTCAGGTTTTTCAGTAAAATTGTAAAATTTTCTGCTAATTTCTTTTTAATTTTCCAGTAAGAAATTTATTAAAATTAAGATAAAAATTACCTCATTTTTCTTGGTTTTTCAAGAAACTTTCAAAAATTTGTAGGAACTTTTTCGAGAATTTCACCTTAATTTTTAACTTTCAGTAAAGAATTCCAAGTTTTCCAGAAAAAATGTCAACAATATTGGTTAATTTTCCAAAAAGCTTTCATTGATTATTATCAGTTCAAAATTAAAAAACCCGCATAGTATTCAAGTTTTCCATTAAAATAATAAAATTTTCTTGGCGCTTGTGTTGTACTGCAGTAAAAAAGCCTCTGATCTTTAGAAAAAAATTTATCGGATTTCTCAGGTTTTCCAAGAAACTGTTGAAAACTTTCAGTAATTTTTCCTGAACTTCTATGACTTTCAGTAAAAATTCCAAGTTTTTCAGCAACATTTGAACAAAATATTGGTTGATTTTCTAAAATGTTCATTAAAATAAAAATAATAGCTTAAAATACTTAAAATTTTGTGATCTAAAGATTAAAGTTAAAAATTCCCCGACTTTTTCAGGTTTTCCAAAATACTTGCAGCAATAATAATGATAATAAATCTTCAATAAAAAGGTAATAAATTCAGAGTTTTTCAGTTTTCTACAAAACGAATGAAAAATTTCAGCAATTTAATCAGCTTTAAACTTTGTGATTTTTGGTCTAACAAAAATTTCAGTTTGCCCCCCCCTTTTGAAAAAATCCAATGAATGCTCATGGTATTCACTGAATTTTCCGAAAAAATTCCATAACTGTTCCAGGTTTTCCAGTTAGAGAATTTTTTATTTTTATCTTAATTTCTTTCTGAAAATTAACGAAAAATTACCAGATAATTTGATAAATGTGCCGTAATACCTGAAAATTAGGGGATATTTTGATTTTTAACTGAAAACGAATGAAAATTGTTAGAAAAACAACCAATATTGGTGAAATTTTTTAACCAAGAAATGTCAGGTTATTTTATATTATATTACACAGCACTACGAGCCTAGTAGGCTCATGGCTTGAATGGCTATTCTAGCCCATTTCTTTCTATTCATTGCCAAACTTTCCCATCTTTCAATATTCATCTGTCTCAAATCTTCTTTCATTTCGGTTTTCCATTGGTTCATTGGTCTTCCTCTTCTTCTCAATCCTCCCACCTCAGCTTTCCATACCTTATAGAGGGAGTTCTCTTAACATCCATTCTTACTAAATGTCCCAACCATCTAAGTCTCTGTGCCTTTATCACTCCAACAATGTTTGGTTGACCATACAACTCATAAATCTCTTGATTGGTTCTTCTCTCCCAGATTCCATCTATAAGCTTCCCTCCAAAAATCCGTCTCAAAATCTTTCTTTCCCACACATGTAACATTTCTTGGTCCTTCTTTCTTAATATCCACACCTCGCACCCATATGTCACTGTCGGTCTTATTATTGTTCGATACACTTTCACTGTTCTTGACAAGTTCTTGCTGGATAACACTGTTTTCAATGAAAATGCGCTTCTGGTACACGCTGATATTCTAGCCTTTATTTCATTATTGCTTCCTGGACTTTTTGTTATTATAGTCCCAAGATACGTAAATTCTTTGACTTCCTCAAATCTCAACACTATGTCTTCTGTCAGCTGCAATCTCACAAAGTTATTATCTATCATGTTTCTATCTTCTGTTGATTTAAATAAGAACATGTGTAAACGTATCTTTAGTAACAACTCTAGCGCCACCTATATATTCAGGTGTAGGTAATAGAAAAAGGTTATATTACCATGTGTGAAGTTATGTATATTGTTATTAGTTAAATATAGTTGTTATGTTATTACGGATCAGTTACTTCAAGAGGTTATGGGCTCAGGCAAGCGATGCTTATTTACGATAATTGATTAAGTTAAGGTGATATATTTTTTTGTGTTCAAGCATGGCTTCAGGAAATATAAGCGTGCTCGGGATCGACAAACTAATAGGAAGGGAAAATTACAGCACGTGGAAATTTGCAGTTCAAGCGTATTTGGAACACGAGGAACTATGGGATTGTATCCAAGGTACTGAAGCAGATAAAACGAAGATAATAAAAGCCAAGTCAAAGTTAATCTTGTTAATCGACCCTATAAATTATCCGCATGTACAGAATGCAAAAAATGGTAAAGAAGTATGGGATAGTCTGAACAGATTATTTGAAGACTCGGGATTAACGCGTAGGGTAGGTTTACTACGGTCACTAATAAGTACACGGTTATCGGATTGCAGCAATGTAGAAGAATTTGTTAACAAAATAATCACCACCGCACATAAACTTTCAAGTATTGGCAGGTCTTCCGGAAGAATATAAACCAATGATCATGGGTATTGAAAGTTCGGGTGTGACCATCACTGGAGATTCGATAAAAATGAAATTGCTTCAAGACGTTAAGAACAACGGTAGTGAAAGATTAGATGAATCGGCACCGGCATTTTATTCTAGGAAGAATAATGAAAACAAATGGAAAGGTCCTCGTTGTTATAGATGCAATCGGTTTGGTCACAAAGCGCATGATTGTAACACAGAAAATATTAACAATAACTCTAAATCAAAGTACAATGGTTTTTGCTCTGGATTTACAGTAGAACATAAAAATGATGATTGGTACATAGATTCTGGTGCTTCGACTCACATGACCAATAATGACAATTGGCTAATCGACCGACTAGATTCGAAAATACAGAAGATCAACGTAGCAAACAACACTAGCCTACCAGTTGTTGGTGCAGGTACTGTAAATATTAAAAATAAAGATGGCGATCCTATAAAGATTTCAAACGTTTTATATGTACCCGGATTATCAACCAATTTGCTTTCAGTCAGCGAATTAGCAAAAAAAGGTTTAACCGTTTATTTTAACAATGAAGGCTGTAAAATACTGCATCAAAAAGTATTAATCGCAACTGGTTCTTTAATTAACAATATGTTTCGGTTAGATCAGCAGAAGAACGTTAGCTATATGGTAAATATTAAACTTGAACAACAAACATGGCATCGTAGATTAGCTCACATCAATTATCCCGATTTACAAAGATTGAAAAATGGAACGGCAACAGGCATTGATTTTGTGGAAAACAAAGAAGTGAGTACGTGCGTCGCGTGTTGTCAAGGTAAACAAACTAGACTTCCATTCAAAAGTTCAGAAAGTAGAACAACAACGGTTCTAGAAATTATTCATTCTGATCTATGTGGACCGATGGAAACAATTTCTAACGGTGGTGCCAAATATTTCTTAACCTTCGTTGATGATTTTACAAGAAAGGTTTTTGTATATTTTTTAAGATCAAAACACGAAGTGTTTAGAAGTTTTCAAGATTTTAAAAATCTAACTGAAACTCAAACAGGAAACCGGATTAAAATTTTACGTTCAGATAATGGCAGCGAGTACTGCAATAGCGATTTTAAGAATTTCTTGGTGAATAATGGAATTAGGCATCAGACAACAAATCCTTATACTCCAGAACAAAATGGGTTGGCTGAAAGAATGAATCGAACATTAGTTGAGAGGGCAAAATGTATGATTTTTGAAGCAAAATTAAGCAAAAGCTTTTGGGCAGAGGCGATCAACACCGCATCATATATCACCAATCGTTCACCTACCACAATTCTACATAAATTGAACAAAACTCCTGAAGAGATGTGGTCAGGTAAGAAGCCAGATTTAAGTCACATGAAAATTTTTGGTTGTCGATGCATGGTTCATATCCCAAGTGAAAAGCGAAGAAAATGGGACCCCAAATCAAAAGAACAAATATTCGTAGGGTATTGCGAAGAAACAAAAGGCTACCGTGTATTGGATCCTTTAACAAGAAAACTTACAAAATCTCGAAATGTGACATTCATGGAAGACATGCTTTCTGAAATTCCTGAAAATAGAAACAAGTCAGTCAAATTAATGCCGCTAAATAATATACTTCCAAAAGGCTCTATTAATAATGACGTTGAAGAAAATTTGGATGAAGAAGAAGCTGAAGTCGAAGTAGATAAAAAGGTGGAAGGTGTTATGATAGAAATAGAGAAACCAGAAGAAAAAATAGAAGCTGACGTTGTTAGGATCTATAACAGATAGGTTATTATATTTTATGTTATAGACGAAATTAGCTCCGTGGCTTTGCTCAGTTGGACATGTAACTTCCGGACTTCGTACTCTCATCCCAGGTGTGGTACTTACTTAGAAATTTGCTTATATTTTTTTTAATTCGTAAGAAAAAATCAATATTCCGAATATACATATATTGTTTCATAAATATCGTAATCAAATATACATCAGTTTTCACAAATACACAAGATAAAAATATTTAATGTCTAAGAAATTAAGTGTTAAGGTGGTTAGTCAATAAATTGGGAAATTCTAATAAATTTATGCGAATGTGGATCTTAATTATTAACAATCCAATTTTACTGAAATAAAACACATTTCTCGCATGAATTTACGGAATATTTCCATTAATTCAATATTTGAATTAAAATATCGTGCAAAGAAGAAAATTGACAATTTTGTTACATAAAATTCAAGAATAGATACAGTGATTTTGGTTAGACCAAATTTCTACCTTTAAAAGCGACGTAATCCGCAAATTAGTTGATTGAAGTACACTTAAAGATGTGGTTGTTCCAATTTTAGCTCTGACGTAGAAAGAATTCAACGATGTGTGGACCCTATTGTTAATTGTAATAATGTGTCGCCGATTAACTTTTTATTTAATTAGAACTGCACGTCGTAGATTTAGTAGCGTGTTGCACAAAACTTATATCGCACTATTATTGTTTCCAGTGAAGATCCGTTTAAGATGGGACACTTAAGTGTTTATAATTTTATTCCAGTACTGAATTAAATTGAAGTAATATTCTTTTTACACTCGGCTTTTAGTAATTTACGCGATTTAATTGGAGTATGATCGCATTTATTATTGGTATTAACTTCAATTCGATTCACGATCGTAGATAGTGTTGATTTACACTAATCTCGATTGTTACACCGAATTCTAGAGTTGATTGATTTGCTGTTTCAATTTGTTTAATAGTAGTTAATGCTCCGTTAGTTAGGATTTCCGTATTATATTCGACACTTTTAATTTTTTAATTGTTCAATTTTTTAAGTCGCCGAATTTTAGATTTTCGTTATCACTACTGTTTTTGTAATTATTAGATAATAATTTCTCTTTATGATTGTAGGAAATTATTTACTGAGGTTTTCTTCCGAATTGGAAAGTTAAAAAAATATTACACTTTGGCAGATATTAGGTACGTTTTAGGTAGAAGTTATTTTGGTCGCTGGCTCTGAGAGACTGACTTCATTTTTCCATCCCTCCTTTCAAATTTCTTTCCCTTGATGAGGTCATTTGGGTAGGAATTAATTTGTTATCGCTATATGAGTTATATTTACAAAAATGCATATTAAACAGTTCCTTTGTTTCTCAGCGCGGTACCCGTTTGAATACGATATTATTACAAAGTAACTCTCTACAAATTAACTTAGTTTCAATAGAACCTAGTCATATGAGGATTTTATCACCTCGAACGTAGAATCTTGTTGATAATAATTTTCTCGCGGTGAGCGGACTGCGTATTTCCTTTCAGCACAGGTGCGCTGTGCAACTATGTATCTTTGTTCTTCAATGTAATACTTTATAGTTATCTTTTGATAAAGAACGTCGATTGGCATAATATTCAAATATTAACATTTATAGTCGGATCCCGTTGACTTGAATTTATTTTTTTTTAACAAATTCTATGTTTATATTGAACATATGACATTTCTGATTATTATTTAATATTATTGAAGTGGATATTTTATGATAGCTTATAATCTACGGCATCGCCGTAACAACGTAGATGAAACGAACAATTTAAGAAGATCAGAACGACAACGAAAACCCAAAGAAATGAATGATTATGTCACTTACTTGTCGAATACCAATAATGAAGAAAGTGATCCTCTAACAATAACAGAAGCCTTAAACAGCAACAATAGCGAACTGTGGAAAAAGGCTATGAAAGCAGAATATGAATCGTTAATGGAAAATGAAACTTGGTCGCTAACTAACTTACCATCAAACAAGAAAGCGTTAAAATGCAAGTGGGTTTTTAAAACTAAAAGGGATGGTAACGGTAACATATGCAGATATAAAGCTCGATTAGTAGTTAAAGGTTGTTCACAAAGGCGAAATATTGATTATACAGAAACTTATTCGCCGGTAATTAGATATACGTCTGTAAGATTCTTAGTGGCATTAGCAGTGAAATATGACCTTACGATCAATCAGATGGATGCCGTAACGGCGTTCTTGCAGGGAGATTTAGATGAAGAAATCTACATTGAACAACCAGAACAGTTTAATGAAAACAATGACCAAGTTTGTCGCTTAAACAAGGCAATGTATGGACTAAAGCAGGCTAGTCGACAATGGAATAAAAAATTAGATACTACATTGAAGACAATAGGATTAAAACAATCATGTATGGATCCCTGCATATATTACAAAATGGCAGACCAAAAAATGTTGTTCGTAGCAGTATATGTCGATGACTTGCTTATATTTTCAAATAATTCAAATGAAACTAATCAACTCAAGGATGAATTTATTGGGAAGGTTGGCAGTAGACAAGAGAATAAATACAACAATCACAACATAAACAATTTAATAAGAGCCCATTGGCAATACAACTTAATAAACAAACAATTATTACATCACTAACCTGGATGTGGACTCGTACTTGAGTGATTAAAACTACAAACCAGGTGTCCTTATATTTAGCATTGGTATAAAGATAACTAGCTACATAAATATGTCGCGCCATCTATCAGTCACATTGTAACTTACATACCAACACCTCCACTAGTTACGATGTAACTAAAATCCTAAATCTCCAAACCCATCTTGCTGGTACATAATGAATGTTTATCCCTTGGTAAACCTTTTGTGAGGGAGTCCGCTACCATATCTTCTGTTCCGATATGTTCCACTTTTAATTGTCCAATTTCTTTCTTTTCACGGACAAAGTGGTGCTTGACATCGATGTGTTTGGTTCTGCACCTATATCCTGCATTTTTGCTGAGATCTACGGCCCCTTTGTTATCGCAAAATATTTTTATGCAGTTTAAATTAGTTTCCAACTCTTTGAAAAGACCTTGAATAAAGATGGCTTCTTGTGCTGCAAAACTCAATGCCATGTATTCTGCTTCGGTTGTTGAAAGTGCTACTGTTGGTTGCTTTTTTGAAGCCCAACTTACAGCACCTCCACTCATCAAAAACACGTAACCAGCAGTAGATCTTCTTTCGTCTACATCCGCTGCCCAATCCGAATCACAATACCCGTGCAAGTCACCATTTCCTTTTTTAAATGTTAGTTTGAAATTTTTAGTCTTTTTTAGGTACTTAAAATCCTTTTAATAGCTCCCCAATGTGCTTTACCCGGATTATTACTGTACCGACTAACTTTTCCAACAGCATATGAAATATCAGGTCTTGTACCTTGAGCTGCATAAATCAAACTTCCTATGGCTTCTTGATAAGGAACGTCAATTTTATCTTCGCTGGTTTTTGGTTGCATATCTTTCGTTAGCACTTGATTTGCATCGAATGGTGTTGACACTTCTTTGCTTTCATTCATGTTGAATTTTTTTAAGATTTCATTGATGTATCTTTCTTGATCTAACGTTATAACACCATTTTGCCTGTCTCGAGTAATTCTTATTCCCAAGCAATAGTGTGCCTCACCTAAGTCTTTCATATTAAATGATTTCTCTAAATGACGTTTCACCTCATTCTTCATTGCATCATCTTGAGAAAAAATCAAGATATCGTCAACATATACAGCCAAGATTAATTGTTTGTTATTCTTGCTTTTGACGTAAATGCATGGGTCAAACTTAGATTGCTTGAACTGTAATTGCTTAATGGTTTGGTCTAGTTCTTTGTACCACACGACTCGACTTGCTTGTTTTAATCCATTAATAGATTTCTTCAATAAACAGGTTCTTTTATCCGGCAATTCCATATAGATTTCTTCATCTAATTTTGGATGTAAAAACGCCGTTACTACATCCATTTGATCGATATTCCAATCGTTTTTTGCTGCTAAGGCTAGCAACAAACGGATCGAGCTATGTCGTACGACCGGAGCATACGTTTCATCGTAATCGATGCCTTCTTTTTGAGAGAATCCCTTCGCAACTAACCTAGCCTTGTATCGATTTATAATTCCTTCGGCAGTAAATTTTGTTTTGAACACCCATTTACTTTTAATCGCCTTTCGATTTTCTGGAACATCACATAGAATCCAAGTTTTATTAGTTCTATGCGATTCCATTTCTTCATCGATTGCTCTCCTCCATTCATCACTATCTTCACTTTCAAGAGCTTCTTTAAGTGTTGTTGGATCATTTACAATTGATTGGTAGACTACAAATTCCGGGTTAAACACATTTTTATTTGGTTTAACTACTCGTTGCGAACGTCTTGGCAAATCAATCTCCACTTGCTCTTCCTGTTCTTCAACATCGTCAACTTCTTGATGTTCATCGTTATTTGCAACAGCATCTTCAAAATCGTTAACTATATTATTGTTGTTAACAACACAAATACCATCACGAGTGAAGTCGTCTTGATTGGAAATTATTTTAACCGTGGTTTGTTGAGGAAATACTCTATCAATCGGCTCTTCGATGCTAGTTTTTATTAATTGATCCTCACAAAACACCACATCTCTTGATATTTTCAATTTCTTCGTTATAGGGTGAACAAACCTATACCCTTTCACTGTTTCGCTATATCCCACAAAGATGTATTCTTCAGCCTTATTATCGAATTTTTTTTTAAACACTTTTGGTATGTGCACCAACGCTTTACAACCAAATATTCTTAAATTCGATAAGTTTGGCTTCTTACCATTCCAAGCTTCTTCAGGTGTCATCCGATTCAAGCTTTTTGTCGGACACCGATTCTTTAAATACGTTGCCGTTAGTATCGCTTCTGCCCAAAACTCGCTTCCTAAATTGGCTTCTGTCAGCATACATCTTGCGCTTTCGACTAGAGTCCTATTTAGCCTTTCGGCAACCCCATTTTGCTCTGGTGTATATGGGACGCTTGTTTGATGTTGAATTCCAAATCTTCTTAAATGGGACAAAAGTTCCTTATTGACATATTCCGTTCCATTGTCAGATCGTAAACATTTAATTTTTTCTTCGCATTGATTCTCAACAAACGACTTGTACTCCAAAAACTTTTCAGTTACTTCACTTTTATTTTTAAGGCAATAAACTGTTGTTTTCCTCGAGAAGTCATCGGTGAATGTTAGAAAGTATCTTGCACCACCAATCGATTTTGTATTCATAGGACCACAGACATCCGAATGAATTAGTTCGAGTTTATTCGTTGCTCGAGATGCGCCATTTTTATTGAATGGTGTTCTTGACAATTTCCCTTCACACATATTTCACACGGTTTACTGTTTTTATCCTTGATATTAACGCCTTCGGCTAAACCATTATTTAACAAGTTCATTGCTACACGATTTATGTGTCCCAATCTTCGATGCCACAACACATGAGTATTTTTTAACTCCACAAGATTCACAGTTTCAACAGGTTCGTTTAGTTTATACACACCTTTTTCTAATCTTGCACTACCCAACACATCTTTATTTTCAATATTTATTTGCATATTTGTAATTCTGCAGCCATGTCTTTTATCAAACACTAACGTATTCCCATGTTGAACCATTTGCCCAACCGAAATCAAGTTCCTTGTAACTCCTGGTACATGAATAACTTCTTGGAGCATTAATTCTTTATTACCGATAAGATCAATTTTGACTTTACCCTTACCAGCACTGTTCAACGTTGTACCATTAGCAACTTCGATATTACAAGAATCGTAATGTTCGTATTCCTTAAAATTGTTTGCATTCGGCGATATGTGAACTGAAGCACCAGAGTCTAAAATCCATTCACTATTTTTATCACACTTATCATTACACATGCCAATGAACTGGGTGGTTTCTGATCGTTTATTGGCTGTAAATTTCTTTGGCTGTACCTTCTTCATCTGTGGACAAATGTTAGCTTTGTGACCCTCGGTTTTGCACTTAAAACACTTAATTTTTCGATTTTGAGCTTCCATTGGTTTGTCGGCTTGATTCCATTTCTTTTTGCTGTAAAACGCACTAGATTCTGAAGTTGTTGCATGAATTTTTTGAACACTTGCTTGTAACAACAAATTTTTCACGAATTCTACGGTAGTACTTTGCTTTGATCCTTGAATCCCCATTAATAACGGTTGATACTCTTCAGATAATCCCGCCAACATCAGACCACCAATCACATGATCCTTGAATGGTTCACCAATTGTTTCCAATTGATCAGTAATGCACAACATTTTGTTAATATAATCCTGCATGTCATTACAATTATCCAATCGGATTCTGAATAGTTTCGCGTATAAACCAATCAAATGTAGCGTACCTGATTGTTCATAGATTCGATTTAATTTGCCCCAAGCTTCTTTCGCTGTCTTTACGTTTTTTATTTCAGCTGCTGCTCCTGGATTAATGGACAAATTGATCTTCGCCAGAACTCGTTGATCCAAATCTTCATCTAACACCGTACCGGGAGCACATTCCACATGCTTCCACATGCCAGCATCGATAAGAAAATTTTTCATAGCGTGCTTCCACTCGCTATAATTTTCTCCATTTAAATGCTTTGATTGCGGCAGTCCTCCCATTGTTACAACTGTTGAAGATGATCGAGTTCTCAACTGCGATTGTAACAGTTCGATCTGTTGTTGCAAATTTGCTAATTGCGCCTCCATAATTTTTTATTTATAAAATTTTGGATGCAATAATTTGCACAAATTTAAATCAAACAAAAACAACTTTATTCTCTTATTGTTACTGGGTCCATAACCTATTGGGAAGGTTGGCAGTAGACAAGAGAATAAATACAACAATCACAACATAAACAATTTAATAAGAGCCCATTGGCAATACAACTTAATAAACAAACAATTATTACATCACTAACCTGGATGTGGACTCGTACTTGAGTGATTAAAACTACAAACCAGGTGTCCTTATATTTAGCATTGGTATAAAGATAACTAGCTACATAAATATGTCGCGCCATCTATCAGTCACATTGTAACTTACATACCAACAGAATTAAATAAATGTTTCAAGATGAATGATCTCGGAGAAGCCAGTCATTGTCTCGGGTTAAAAATAACAAGGGATAAAGAAGGAGGTAAAATTTGGTTAGATCAAGAAGCATACGTGAAAGAAATACTAAAACAGTTTGGTTTGTCTGAATGTAACGCAGTTAAAACACCTTTTGATCCCAGTCAGCAGTTAACGAAGGATATGTGCCCACCAGAAGACAATAAAATGGAAGGAATACCCTATCAAGAAGCTGTTGGATCACTTCTATACCTGTCACAAGCAACAAGAGCCGACATTTCACATGCAGTGAATACGGTGAGCAAATTCAACAACAATCCAGGTCCGGTTCACTGGGCAGCCGTTAAGAGAATTTTTAGATATCTAAAAGGCACAGCGAACACCAGATTAGAATTCTCAAAATCAAGCAACAGTACGATTATTGGATTCTGTGATGCAGATTGGGCCAATGATAAAGATGATCGACGTTCATGCACGGGATATGTATTTACATTATGTGGAGGGGCGATCTCCTGGAACAGTCAAAGGCAACCAACAGTAGCATTGTCGACTACAGAGGCAGAATACATGGGGCTATCGACAGCTACTAAAGAACTATTATGGCTAAGGCAGTTGCACAATGAATTTTTACCGGCAAAGGAGCAATTACCCATTACCATATACTGCGACAATAGAAGTGCAATCGCTCTGGCATCATCTAATGGATACAACGCAAGAACGAAGCATATTGATGTTCGACATCATTTTATAAGATCGAAGATTGAAGATGACCAATTGAAAGTAGAACACATTAGTGGGGAAGATATGGTAGCGGACAGTTTAACAAAAGCAACATTTTATCCAAAACATATCTTTTGTTGTAACAAGATGGGACTCCGGGTAGAATAGCGGGGAGTTCTTTTTAAAGCTACGTTTACATATGTGTTCTAGTGGGGATGTTGATTTAAATAAGAACATGTGTAAACGTATCTTTAGTAACAACTCTAGCGCCACCTATATATTCAGGTGTAGGTAATAGAAAAAGGTTATATTACCATGTGTGAAGTTATGTATATTGTTATTAGTTAAATATAGTTGTTATGTTATTACGGATCAGTTACTTCAAGATCTTCCCACACCATATACTTTGTCTTCGCTTCATTGACTACTAGCCCTATCTCTAGTGCTGTGTTTAACAATCTCTTTGTAACATCCAGAATTTCTTTCCTTGTTCTCGTTAGTATCACCAAGTCATCAGCAAACGCTAAGCACTGGTGTAGTCGGTTGTAAATTGTACCTTCTCTATTGATCTTAGCTTTGCATACAGTTACTTCTAGGGCCAAATTGAACAAAAGTGCCGACAGTGGGTCTCCATGTCTTAGACCTGTACGCACCTCAAACCCATCTGACAGCATTCCATTAACTCTCACTTTATTTTCTGTTTTATTCAGTGTCATCTTTGTAAGTCTTATCAATTTTGCTGATATTTTGAGTTCATACATAGCTTGATACAGTTTCTCTCTCTGTATACTGTCATATGCCTTCTTAAAATCCAAAAATAGTAGATACGTATTCAGTTTGAATTCGTGACTTGTCATCTGTATCTCTCGCAGCGTATATATTTGGTCTGTTACCGATCTATCTTTCCTGAAGCCACTCTGATATTCTCCTATGATCGACTCTGATTGCTCTCTTAATCTATTCTTGATACATCCTGCGAGTATCTTATACATGACATTCAATAGGGCGATACCTCGATAGTTGTCGCAGATTGTTTTTTCACCTTTCTTGTGGATGGGACATATCAGGGCCTGGCTCCATGATCTTGGCATTTTCTCCTTGATCCATATTTCTTGTATTAATTGGACTATCATTTCCAGCAACTTCTCTCCTCCATACATTTAAATGTTTATTTTTATTTTATGTTTATTTAGTTAAATGATTAACATTTCCACCTGGATCCCATCCTCTCCTGGACTTCTGTTGTTTTTCATGTTCTTTATTATTAGGTGGACTTCTTCTTTGTTTGGTATATCATTAATGGTGTTTTCTACCCCTTCGTTTCGCTCTTCATGCTGTTCTGTTGTGACCTCACTCTATTGTCTATTCAATAGTTGCTGAAAATATTTAGCCCATCTTTCAGTTACTCTCTCTTTAGTTCCGATCAGGTTTCCTTTTTAATCTTTACAGAACACCGCTTTTGCTTGGTAACCCAGTGCTGTTCTTTTTATTTCTTGATAAAAATTTCTTATTTCCCTGTTTGAATATTTCTCTTCAATCTCTTCCAGTTTATTTATACGGTATTACCTTTTCTTTTATCTACATATTCTTAGACATTTTTTACGTTGTTGTTCGTGTCTTTGTTTATCTTCGGATGTTTTGCTTCTCAACATCTTCATTCTAGTCTCTTCTCTTTTCTTCACCTCTTCTCTGCAATCCGAGTCAAACCATTCTTGATCTCTTTTTTGCTGTACCATACGTTGTCTTCCTACTACTTTTTTTATACACTCTTCTACTGTTGTCGCGGTCTCTTCTATAGTTTGGTACATATTACTCGCAGTCGTGTTTAGTTTTTCTTCTATTCCTGTACGATATTTTATCATCTCGTCTTCATTTGTAAACTGGATATTCTTGACTCTATTTTTATCGTTCTTCTTTACCATCGTAGAACTTGGCAGGACTTGATGTATCTTTATTCCTACCATAAAATGGTCTGAGTCTATATCTGCACCTCTATACGTTCTTATATCTTTTATACAATTCTGTTTGCATTCCTCCACCAGAATATGGTCTATTTGGTTTATGGTTTTTCCATCTGGACTTATCCATGTACCTTTGTAAATATCTTTGTGTTGGAAATGTGTGCTCTTAATTTTCATATTTTGCTCTATTGCAAAATCTATCAAAAATCTGCCGTTATCATTCGTTTCTTTGTGTAAACTGTATTTACCTATTGTTGGTTGGTATACTAGTTCTTGCCCTATTTTTGCATTCCAATCTCCAACTATTATTTTCAGATCATATCTTGGAATACTTGCATAAATATATGCTTTGTATTTCTTAATAAAATTTTTCTTTTACAACAGTATCCTTCTCTTCCGTGGGCGCATGTACGTTGATTACACTTATTTTCCTATAGGTACCCCGTAGTCTTATCCAACATATTCTATCTGATATCGCTGTAAATCCCAACACCATTGATCTCATTCTGTGGCTCACCATGAATCCTGTACCTAATCTTCTGTCTTCTCCCCCACTCTTAAAAAGGGTATACCCCTCTATATCTATAATTTCATTGTTTTTCAGTTTCGTCTCTTGTAGTGCCAATAAATCAACATTATACTTTTTTATTACATTTATTAGCTGTTTCATTGCAGCTGCTACAAAATTCCCCTTACATTGCAAGTACACATAAACATTTTTTCGTTAATCTTCTCATTTCCATTTCCACGCCCAATTGTCTTACAAATTCCCATCGATTTTAACCTCCTCAGTTTTTTGACCCAGGAGGGTGTTCCTGCTTCTTTTGAAGGCCTCCTATTTCTTCGTTCCAGAAATATTGTTTACCATCGAGCCACATCTTCTTATAACCCACTCCAGTTTTTCTTCCTTTTTCCTTTTCTTCCTTGGCCACTCTTCTTATTTCACTTTGGATCTTCCTTTCTTTTACTGTCAAATCATCGTTTATATATACTTCTTTCCCTCTCATTTTCCATTTGTTTCTAATCAATTCCATTTTATTTTCGAAATTATCCTTTTTATTTTATATATTTTATATGATGTTATTTTATATTTTTCTTAAATTCAGTTAATTTATCTCAGGAAATTAAAGAAAAATTACCAGATAATTTATTAATTTTACTGACAATTTCGTTCATAATAATTCAACCAATAGGATGTTAGAATCTCATCAATTTGAACCAATCATAATCTACTTCCTTTGACAATACAGACCACGGTGGTGTATTGTCGCGGCAATACGACCACCGTGGTCTGTATTGTCAAGTAACGATGGAAACTACGTAAACGCATACTATAAATTATTTGTTGTCAGAAAAAATTGAAATTTTATTTACGAAATTGTCAAACGAATTCCACACGATACTATAAAATTGTCGGTTAATTTTTAAACCATGGAATCTTCGTGTTTGTCGCCCTTAAAATCACCATTCGTGCTAAAGCACTCATGATGATTTTAAGGGCGACAAACACTCAGTTCCAGTTTCAAAAATTATTGCCGACAATTTGATAGTCTCTTGTGGTATTATATATGAAAAACCTGAAAAGTCGGAACTTTTTTAAATTTTAATTAAACATCATTGAAAATTATTAGAAAATCAACCAATATTGCTGAAATTTTTCATTTTCAAAATCCTGGAAAGGTCGGGGAATTTTCTATTTTTATCTGAAGATCAGAGACTTTTTTACTGAATTGAAGCAAGAAAATTTCACAACTGTTATGGAAAACCTTAATACTCTGGGTATTTTTTGATTTTTAGTTCAAAATCAAAACTTTTTTAGAAAAACAACTAATTTTGCTGAAATTTTTCATTGGTTAGAAAACTGCGAAAACTCGGAATTTTTTATTTTTATCATAACATTAGAAAATTTCTTTCTAGAAATTATAGAAAAATAAACAGAAAATTTCATTTTACTGAAAAATCTGAAAGGTAAGGAAATTTCTTGATTTTGAACTGAAAATTTCTCGAAAAACCTGAAAAGTGGGTGAATTTTTTATTTTTATCTGAAGATTAGAGACTTGTTTACTAAATTGAAACAAAAACAACAATAAAGGAAGAAAAAAATGATGAAAATTATTAATGGAATATGAATAAGGGGGGTATTATAAAGTAATCAATCAAGAAGGAAGCAACGGTCAAGAATTACTAAAATAATGTTGATTAACAGAAGAAAATAATGAAGACCCACGAATGACAACATAGAATCCAAGAATAATTATTACAGCAGACAGCAATAATTCCGTAGTTAGACAAAAGAGAGATTAAAAGAGGATATGCATAAAGCAGCCATATAAAAAAAGATTACAGATTAAAATGCAGTGTGCATAAGATTTAGAAGGAGTTATTTTATTTCGATATTATTTTTCATTCACAAAGGTGAGAAACCATATAATTAAAAATGTAGATTTGATTAAACTTTCCAAAATTCGTATCGGCGAAAAACCATTAAAATTTCAAATTTTTAAGAGTAGATTTCTCATGTAGTATTCCATTTTAAAATCTAAGGGGTTGCTGATATGAAATTCAAAGATTTTATTCCTCCAGTGGTTGCGCATGAGCAATAAATCACAATTTTAGGTAAAATAAATTTAGAAACAGATTATTTAGGGTTTTTACTTTACACATAATTAGAATAACATGTACAATTATTAACAATAATATTAATGAATAAATTTACACTTCTGTAAACCGGCAAGTTATTTGAAAATCGAGTATTTTTCGAATTATAGCACTTTAAACGGACTAATAGTTAAATAAATAACACAAACTCTGTCTGATGTTTATGGTAGCATTAAAGTTTATGTCCTTTGAATCTTACAATTTTAATTTATTATATAACGTATATAGCATGAGAAAGGTTGCAGAAAACGCAGCATAAAAGTTACAAAAGTAATAATAAAACATACAAATAAATAGTAGTATTTTTAACTTTAATCGTCTTCTCGTTTTCGTTTCAAATGGTTCTCAATCTCGGCTAAAGAAGATACTTGAACATCGCTTTGTTGTACTTTTGGTACGAATACAGTTTTTTGAGTTGTTAATTTTGGTACCGTGACTGTATGTTTGGTTAACGGCGGTGGACCGGTTGTTCTTTTCATGTAACTAACCGTAGGTTTCGTTAAAATTTTAATTCCAGGCCCTGCGAGGTCACTAATCCCATTATTTTTGTTTCTTTTCTGACTATGCAATATGTAATTAGTCGTTGTTAAACAGTACCGATCGACTGGTATTCGTAACCCACAATGAGGTTTAATAATCGGCAGGGGTATGTTATTTTTGATTTGAGCACATTCGGTCAATATCTCCCTCGGTGGGGTACTAATCAACGTTTCGTTTGATAATTGTAGCGCAGCACGGACATCTTCCACATCAATATATTTTTTTTTCGAATTAACCGCAAAACTACGTGCATCTTCTAAAATTAAAGCAGCATAGCGATATACAAATTCTGTTAACTGCATTATTGTTTTAGGTTCATAATCGCTTATCCCCATTTCTTTAATTATGGCTGTTATTACTTGTCCATCTTTGGGTATTGTTTTTGCAAGTGTGTTTCCTTTAGATTTATCTGGATCTGCCATTTATAATTTTTTTACATTAATCAATTAGTTCATAACCTCACTACTTCGAGTTTTCTTTATTTACTAAACCGATGCCACTACGAACATTGCCGTTGATGTTATTTTGTAAAGGTCAATACACACAATACAAGTTAATTAACTAAAGGATAACCCGCACTGAAATTTATCACACAATCGATAACCTGACACCAGAGACGGACTGGTCACGTGGAAATTGCAAAATAGTATATTAAAGAACGAGTTTTATAATTGATGTTTTTATCGCACGAAATCTGTTTAGAAAACGACCCGCGTAGCGGGGAGTTTTCTAAAGGATAAGTGCGATAAAAACAATTATAAAACGAGTACTTTATACAATTTTTTCTATTTTGCTTTTTTTATGGTTTAAAATTAAAAAAAAAGGACAATATTAAATGATTGTCATTTTAAAAATTTCGTTTTATTTAATGTTTGTTGGTAATACTTTGACATTTTTACAAACAATTGAAATTTGAAAAACTTTTGAAGTTTGTGTCAAATTGTAGATTTGTACATAGTAACGAATTTATACCTGCCGTTAATAATTTTCCTTATTTATTATTATATCTTTAATTTATAGTTAATTAAAATGTTTAACACAAATTTGGAGATTTTTAATGTGATTTAAAATGACATTCGTTTCAATAATTAATATTATTTTCAATGACGTTTATGCTGCCAACCTCTTAAAACAAAAAATTGCGTATCGTAATGAGTCCATTTCGATACCCATTCGCGTATCGAAATGACTTTATTTTAGACGCAAAATAGAAAAAATTATTTGTGACTATCAATGTTCAGGTCGTGAAAGTTTAAAACGCCATTTAAAAATTCATACCAGCTGGTAACCTTTTAGTTGTGACTAGCTGGCACGGGCGGCATTCGCCGCCCTTAGCCATCTAGCCCCAGAATAGATCCGAGAAGGCCATAGTTGTTCGGCCTTCGGCCTCACAGGGCGGACCATAATAGATCCGTGAAGGCCATAGTTGTTCGGCCTTCGGCCTCACAGGGCGGACCATAATAGATCCGTGAAGGCCATAGTTGTTCGGCCTTCGGCCTCACAGAGCAAACTATAATAGATCCGTGAAGGCCATAGTTGTTCGGCCTTTGGCCTCACAGGGCGGACCATCTTAGATCTGTGAAGTCCATAGTTGTTCGGCCGTCGGGCTCACAAGGCGGACCATAATAGATGCGTGAAGGCCATAGTTGTTCGGCCTTCGGCCTCACAGGGCGGACCATAATAGATCCGTGAAGGCCATAGTTGTTCGGCCTTCCGCCTCACAGGGCGGACCATAATAGATCCGTGAAGGCCATAGTTGTTCGGCCTTCGGCCTCACAGGGCAAACCATAATAGATCCGTGAAGGCCATAGTTGTTCGGCCTTCGGCCTCACAGAGCGGACCATAATAGATCCGTGAAGGCCATAGTTGTTCGGCATTCGGCCTCACAGGGCGGACCATAATAGATCCGTGAAGGCAATAGTTGTTCGGCATTCGGCCTCACAGAGCGGACCATAATAGATCCGTGAAGGCCATAGTTGTTAGGCATTCGGCCTCACAGGGCGGACCATAATAGATCCGTGAAGGCCATGGTTGTTCGGCGTTCGGCCTCACAGGAGGAGGACAATAATAGATCCGTGAAGGCCATAGTTGTTCGGCCTTCGGCCTCACAGGGCGGACCATAATAGATCCGCGAAGGCCATAGTTGTTCGGCGTTCGGCCTCACAGGGCGGACCATAATAGATCCATGAAGGCCATAGTTGTTCGGCCTTCGGCCTCACAGGGCGGACCATAATAGATCCGTGAAGGCCATTGTTGTTCGGCCTTCGGCCTCACAGAGCGAACCATAATAGATCCGTGAAGGCCATAGTTGTTCGGCCTTCGGCCTCACAGGGCGAACCATAATAGATCCGTGAAAGCCATTGTTGTTCGGCTTTCGGCCTCACAGGGCGGACCATAATAGATGCGTGAAGGCCATGGTTGTTCGGCCTTCGGCCTCACAGGGCGGACCGTAATAAATCCGCGAAGGCCATAGTTGTTCGGCCTTCGGCCTCACAGGGCGGACCATAATAGATCCGTTAAGGCCATAGTTGTTCGGCCTTCGGCCTCACAGGACGGACCATAGTAGATCCGTGAAGGCCATAGTTGTTCGGCCTTCGGCCTCACAGGACGGACCATAATAATAACTGCAAAATTCGGTTGAGATCGGTCCAAGGGTGTAGGAACGTTCGGCCAGCCCGGCCCTGTAAGTAAGTAAGGGTTTGTTAACTGGGTTAAGTATACAGCGTATCAATAAAAAATCGAAAAAAGCGAATAACTTTTCTCCCCGCGGGAATTTCTTCTCCATTTATGCACGAATAGTTGCGCCTGGACCTACAGAATAACTGTGCAAAATTTGGTTGAGATCGGTCAAAGGGTGTAGGAACGTATAGCGAACAAACAAACAAACAGACAAGCTCTTTTATATATATAGATATTTGTAACTAAATGTTTTGCACGTTTATTTGATTAATGTTCACTTTCTTCATTTTCGCAACTTTTAAGACCGGTTGACATAAATTGAGGTTTTGTTTACTCTTATTGTGTGGGTAGTTGCCGGTAGATGGCGCATTGGTTTTTGTATATTCAAAACGCCCACTATTGTAATAAATACAATAATTTCAAGGATTATTTTAGTTATTTTATTGAAATGAAAAGGTAGAAAAAAACCATAGTTTGGTTCGACTGAAAAAATTTTACTCCGTTTAGGCTTCTATACAAAGTATAACAAGAAGCCTTATGATCTGGCTCCGTGTCTGTCTGTCCGTCTGTCCGCATAATTCAAAATCATACAGAGCGTTTCAAATCGTGTTGAAAATACTCTGTGTCTATAGAGGTCTAAGAACTGGGTACCCAGTGCGCTACTTTTTTAGGCTTCTATACAAAGTATACCAAGAAGCCTTATGATCTGGCTCCGTGTCTGTCCGTCCGTCTGTCCGTCCGCATAATTCAAATCTAATCAGAACCCTCGAAATTGTGATTGTAAACACATCGTATGTATAATAAAATAAAAATGTGTTTTAAATTTAAAATCGACTTTATATTATTATATAAAGATAGGTTACAAAAATATTCTGTGCTTTAAGATTGTAATTTTCAACCTATTGCTGTGATTTAAAATGACCCCACACAACACAAATGGTTGTAAAACTGAATTGATTGTTATATTTAAGAAAATCAAGATAATTTTAAACTTTAGATTTAACAGATAAACACATTGTAATATTGACTTTTTGAAATTAATTTATATTTTAAATTTACCGCTTGTTTTGTTTAATATAATTTTAAACGTCCTGTATATTCACAATTTTAATAATATTTCGTAACGACAACATCTAGTATTAGAAAAAGATAACGGGTTCTTAAAGGTCATATAGCGTGGGTTTTTTGGTTAAGACGAAAGAATCTTCACTTTGTGTTGTACCGTCAGAACGTCAAGTTGTCATTTATTTTGAACTCAAAATAATTCTGTTTTAACTTGCTTTTGAATTGAGTGTTGGTGAGAAATTGTACAGGTATAAATCTTTTAATTAATAGTTTATAATATTTATTTTAATTAGGGCAAAATACTCGTATGTTAATTCAATTGTTTCGTGTTTAACATATTTTTTCATTGTTTTCAAATATCTTAATAGAATCTTAACAGGTGGTTTTAAAGGGTTTTAAATAATAGCTAATTTCGGTTTGCGTAATGCAATTTTCAATTATTAATAATTATTATGAGAAAGTTGTCGAACTTATTAAAGAATATTTACAAGGTTAAAGAATGAGGGTGCGTGCTTTGTTATAATTTGTAGGTAAGGGGGAAATGTACCTAAAACCGGGTGTTAGGATTCAAGGTTAAAAAACTTAGATCGTTGCCACGTGTTGGGTGAATTCATAAAGGGATACTTTTAAACTGCAAGGTCAAATTTCTAACGGTAACTTGTTTTATTAATACAAAGTATGCTAACAATAATTATATACAGGATGTTTTAATTTCAAATGGGTTTAGATTTGTAAATAAGAAGTTTCTTTATTTAAAATAGATAATCTATTAGTAAAATAATTATATTAATATACAGGGTGATTGTTAAAGTTATTGCAAATTGTTTGCAGGTAAAGAGACTTGATAAATGCATTCAATCTGTTACTACGTCCTCACAAGGCTGAGTAATGATGTACGATAAGTTTACAAATCTTTATATCGTGGTAGATGATTGACTTATTTAAAACAATGATTTTGGTTTCGTTACGTGTACATTTAGCTTCGCCGAATTTGGGTAAAAGATTCTAAACAACCCCTTATTAGCTTGGAAAATAAATTACTCAAGACTAATACTGCTTAAATGCAAACCATAAAGCAAATTACATTGAACTGTTCCCAAAGATTTGTTGTTAATTAAGTTGTCGTAACTGAGATCGGGGTTCAATATTGGTAAATTAAGTATCGTTATTATTCAAATACAGGATGGTTGAACTTGTTTGAATTAGGTTGTGATTTTAATTTGTATTTGAACAGCTGTACCTATATATGTTGTTCTAGAAGAACGTTGGTCATGGTGAGATATATAATATTTTAGCCAATATAAAACTAACGAAGGATTCCTTGTTTTTTTAATCAGCAAGCCAAATATAAATAATTGTTTCAACTGAGTTTAAATAAGTTACAATTAATTAGGTAGTAAATTGTAATTCAAGGGTGGTTATTTAAAGGTAGATTAAAAGGTATTTTTATTTTATTAACAGCTAGTGTTTAAACAAAACACATAGCTTTACTCAATTTTCAAAGAATGTACTAAGTACATGAAGAAAATATTATTACAATCCTAAGGATTAAATTAAATAGTAATTTAAAAGTTATCAAAATCATTAAAGCGATTTAAAACAAATCGACTTTCAGGGTAATTAAATCTACAGATTTATTAGGTCACGAGTTAGGTAAATCATTGCTTCAGGTTAAATTCCTCAAACAAGAATATTAACGATAATAAAAGAATTGACATTGCCCCAAATTTGGTTGTTTTATTTTGTGTTGGAAGTTAAAGGTTGTCTCTCTTTCGGAGCAATCATTTGTCTTGTTACAGTTGTTTTTGACATTATGTTTTGTACACCGGAAGAAAGAGTTTGGTTACTAGATGGCGATTGTAGGTATTTTCACAACGTGGTGGTCCAAGTTAATTTCCGTGTCGTCGAAGAAGTGTGATTTAAGATTTGAACTTTGTTAGTTCTCAATAGATGGCGTTTTTCTGGAGAGGACTTTGGCGCGAAGTTCAAATTCAAAAGTAGCATCTTACAACATCCAACTCTATTTCAGATATTGTAGACCTAATAAGATCTTTAAAGATATGAAAGCTATATCAAAACCTGCTAAATACATTCAATTTGTAGGTGAACAAGTCAAAATCTTCTAATAAGATGCTTTATCTTAGAAATGATGAAATTTATTATAATTTGTTATCTGAAAAACATAACCTTTACGTTTATAAACTTTAAATTGATAAATCTCTGTGAATAACTTGTTATATGAAAATCTGTTTATAACCAAAATTCTTTTATATCTAATTGTATGTGATAACCATAAATTCATCTCCAAAAATTGTAAAAAGGTAAATAAGGGTGAAAATCCATTAAAGGTTGATAAGTGAAATGTGATAATGAAAATAGTCAAATGTACTACTTCAAATGGCTCCCAAATCAACTACTGTGATGGAAAACGACTGGAAAGCAGCAGATAAGTAATCTCTTCAATAATGGAACCAACTCTGGAAATTACATGAAATTTCATTAAAATAAAAATCGAAAAGGGGAATAAATTTGACTCACAAATTGTTGAAGTCAGCTCAAATTGGTATTTTGCGCAAGCAAAAGTTAGTTGAATTTTGATATTTAAAGTGGAAGGACGTGTGCAACGTGATCCAACAATTCAATCAATTTTGGTCGATAAAAATCCAAGATGGCAAACTTAGTTGCATCACCTACAAAATAAAATGTTATTTCTCAACTCAACTCTCAAATATCCGAGAATTACATAATTTAAAATTACTTACCGGCATACTATTTGGTTGAACAACACAATTGAAAAGTCAAATTTGGATGATTACTGCTACCACAACACAATCCAAACAGGAGAAGATCCAGAGCGTCGCACAGTGGGGTATTTGGCCTCAAAAGGTGGCATTAAATCAAATACTATTCCAACGGATTTCTAAGTAGGATATTTATTTTCAGGGCTCTTAGTAGTATCTAAAAAATACTTTGCATAATTCTGGTGCATTTATTTATTAAGAAAATGAATTTATTTGAAAAACTTTGAAAAATTAACATCATCAGCAAAAAACACAGAAATAGTTTTTGGAAGATATGTGTAAATATCATGTAAATATACACTTATCCGAAAATACAGGTTGTGATATCACAATACAACAAATATTTAATGGATACGAATTAAAAAATTCAGAAGAGAAGTAGTTAATAATTTTTATATTTATTTTTCAAGTAATAGCGTTAAAAGTAAAAATAAAGCAAACATTTTAAATAATGTCTTGGTCATCTTCTTCGTCATCATCCATCGATCGCATCGTATCGTCATCGTCACTCTCGGAAATCTGTTTGATCATCAATGACTTGGTCAGTAGGGGCTTTTAATAAATGTAATATCTGCTGAGATAAGTATCGAAGGTGTTTTTTGGGTAATTCTCTTTTGTTTGTTATAACAGGGTCAGAGGTTAAAAGAAATCTGTTTAGAACGTCTCTGTTTGAACTTTCGCGGCTACATTTTCTCGAGTTATGTTCACGATATCTCTTGAAATCCTTATTGCAAGCTTCATGTGCTTCTTCGCTTAACTGACCTATAGGCAGCAACGCAAATTTAACTATTTCTGGAGTAAACATTCAAAAAAACGAATCCAACCATGTAAAATTGATAAATAATTTGATGAAAACTATATACAGGGTGACTTAGAAATTTTTGAGTTCTCCAAGTAAAACGCGAATTAAAAAGAACCTCGCAAAGATTCGCAGCCAAAAAATTTATTTTAAAGTCTCAAGTATCAGTATTATCGGTAAAAAAAAAATTGTAACTTTATCGACCTTCATTCGTATTCAAATCTTCTTTTTTTTCTGATAATCTTTTACAAAAATTAATACCATCCATTATATGATTGTAACCATATTTATTTAAAGATCAATTATTACAGAGTTTATGTAAGATATTTGAACTTATTGTTTCCATAAGTAAAAGTTACAATTTATAACGATTTCTAGCAAAAATAATCTTTGAAAAGAATGTGTTAACCCCCCCCCCCAAGCAAATTTTTAGCATCTTTTGACGATGTAGTGGAAAGTTGGAACGAGTAATGTTCCTATAAATTCACACAATGGTGCCCAAGATAGTGTAGTTTACAAAAATCATAATAGGGAATATGCATGTAGCATTTGATTTTTGTATTTTATGCCACATTTTGAGGCCAAATACCCCACTGTGCGTCGTATCACCAGAAACATCTGATCGTGGAAGTGTCTCAAAGTGCGCTTGTGTTTATCAAGATTGTGTTTTTCTACGCAGACTTATATAAAAGTCCGGATTATAAAATTCAAAGGTATTTGAAAACAATTATTATTTTTATTAACTTTACGCCTTCAGCATTTTACATACAGGATGCTGAGAAAAGACTGTAACAGGTGCATTTTCGGCTACCCTATTTTATAAATATTTCATCAACAAAACATTTTTTATTATTTTATTTTCTACGCTTTGCCAAAAGCAACAATTTTAAATACAAAAACATTTAACCCGTTTGGACAACGGAGACTTAAATTTATTTAAGCATTTAGAAGAAGAAAAGGATCGTCATTCTACATTTTTGATTTTTGATTATTGTAAAACATTCTGGTAACGGATAAGACATCTGTACAAATTTGTTAAACTGATTATTTGCGCTTTGCGATATTTTTGAATATAAACTTATTTCTAAATTAATGCAATCTTTCATTATTATTATCAAACATTTACAGGTCAGTACTCAAAATTTTAAAGATCATTCAAATAAAGAAGTGGATCGTTTATCTGGTAAAAACAATTAAGCAATTTTATTCAAAGTCAATAAACATTTTTCCATCATTTAAAAATAAAACTTTTCAACTTAATAAGTTACATCCCCTAATCTATCTAATACCTGCAATACTCTGAGAGAGCCTTAGACTGAGCTAAACAAGAGGGACAAAGTGGTGAGCTCTCTAATTAAATTTTAGCACGCGAATTCTAACATTTACATTTTTTTATATTTTTCATTCATTTGAATGTGGCGCCCAACTTAAAGACGTGTCTAATTTTAATATAAGGGAGGTCATAGCACTATATAGTACACTTCGACGGATTAAGTTATCAAATTAACGGATAAAATTTATTGTGATATTTTTTTATTGTAACCACTGTAGTGGCTTGATGTGATTGGTGAAGTTAAGTTATAAATAAAAAAAGAAAAAGAGGATTGTTGCATTCACATATTAAGCGTGTATGCACCAGACATATCCAAACCCAGAGAGCTGAGGGAAGACTTCTTCGCACAACTTCAGACGGCACTGGATGACATACCGAGAGGGGACAAAGTGTTTGTGATCGGGGACTTCAACTCACGAGTGGGTAATACAGGTATTATGCAGTCCTTTAACGAAGATGAAATAAACGATAATGGTGGGTTACTTATACTCACATGTGCACAGAACGAGCTGCGTATTAATAATTCATTCTACCAACACAGCATGCATCACAAGTACACTTTTACGAACACCAGGGGCCAGAGATCTATCATCGACTATGTGGTAACTAACAGACACGTGCATCCATCACAGATCCTTGATGTGCGAACTCTCAACTCAGCCAGTGTAGGAACAGACCATTCGCTACTCTTGTGTAAATACAGATTCACAGAACAACTGCAAAAGAAAAAACAACCCCACTATGTAACCAAGTTCAACGTCGACTCCCTTGGAGATGAAAGTACCCGAACATTGTATATCAAAAGAGACTGAATAGTAAACTACTTTCAACACCAGTGACACAGGAGGACAGTGTTGAGCAAGCATGGAACAAGATTAAAACAAGTATAATCAGTGGAGCAACAGAGGCACTCGGGGTCACAAGAGTGAACATAAATGGTAGAAGAAACGAGAAGTCCTGGTTCACGGATGAAATCAAATCGCTGTCACTGGAGAAGAAGGAAGCATACATAGCTTATAAAGGTAATCCGACTCAGGAAGAACACGAGCGATATAAGAATGTCCGTAACAGAACTACTAACGCCATCAACGAATTGAAAAAAATCCTACTGGGAGAAGTTCTCGAGCGATATGGAATATGATGTGTATGGGGGTCAGAAGAGAATTTGGAAAATGCTGAGGAGGAAGAAGAGATCTGTTAACGAGGAAGTAGAGATCAGATCTATATCACCGGACACCTGGGTGAATTACTTCAGAAGTCTATACCAACCCGCAGGAGATGATCACCTGGAAGAGCCGGATGTGAGAATACCGGAACAAGACTATGGGATGAAGTATGTAACGAGAGAAAAAGTACAGACTGCTATTAAACAGTTAAAAAACAGAAAAGCCCCAGGAATAGATGAGATTACCAATGAGTTGATCAAAAATGGTGGAAATCAACTTGAGGAGGAACTGACTAGATTCTTTAACCTAGTCATAGCAAGTGAACAGATCCCTCAGGATTCGAGGTCAAGTATCACCATCCCCATATTAAAGAAGGGATCAAAGAATGATCCTAAAAACTTCAGAGGCATAACACTGTTAAGCACCGTACTGAAACTACTCACTAAAATAGTATCAATCAAAGTTACAGAATCTGTTGGTATCAATGAAGAACAACAACCGTTCAACTCTAGACGCTATCTTCATACTGAGACAACTCGTCGAAAAATCCTTGGAGTACAGCGGGCCCCTGTTTCTGTGTTTTGTTGACCTTAAACAGGCATTCGATCGTGTGAGACTGAAGGACGTCCAAAAGATCTTAAGACAGCACAACATTCACCCAAAATACATAAAGCTGGTAAAACAACTCAACACCAACAATACCACCAGGGTAAAGGCAGGTAACACACTGACCGAGGAGGTACCTGTATCAGTAGGAATAAGACAGGTTGATAGTCTCAGCCCGATCCTGTTCAACATGGTTATGGATGAGATAGTGCGACGGGTCAAGCAAGTCGACGCAGGGTACAGGATGAACCAGAAAACTGGTAAAATACCGTGTTATGCTGATTATGCGGTTTTGATGGCGGAGAATGAAGACCAACTACAGAGACTGCTCTTCGAATTCACCAGAGCAGCTAAAGAACTAAATATGGAAATCTCAGTAGAGAAAACTAAAGGCATGGTTATAGCTAAGGAACCGATCAGATGCAAGCTGGTGGTGTATGAAAAAATTGTAGAACAGGTTATGAGCTTTAATTACCTAGGTGTGGAAATTTCAAGTAGTAGACACATCCTAAACGAGGTACGACTTCAGGTCAGCAAGGCAGCACGAATATCTGGCTGTCTGAGTGACACTATTTGGAAGAACAATAAGTTCGTGTCCATCACAAGCAAAACCAGGATTTACACAACCTGCGTGAGACCAATTCTTACTTACCCTGCTGAAACTAGAGCTGAGACAGCAGCTACCAAGAGGCTTACCCGGACTACGGAGATGAAGACACTCGGGTCAATCAGAGGAGTCACCCTTTGGGACAGGATAAGGAACGAGGACACACGGGCGGTGTGTGATGTACAGGATGTAGTCAGATTTGCAAGGGCAAGGAGACGACAATGGAGAGACCATGTTGAGCGGATGACCCATGATCGGATGGCAAAATGGGCGAAGACAGCATTGCCAAGTGCGAGAAGACAACCAGGTAGACCACCCAAACGCTGGCGAGAGTGCTGGACCTCAATCTCACAAGAAGGTCAACCATAGCAGTTCAAACAGGGCACAGTCCTTTTAGAAGTAGAAGAAGAAGAAGGATTGTTCCACCTCAAAAAATGGACCGTACATTACAGAGAAGTAAAGTTATGAATGGAATGGAAAAGTTTCATTATTATTAGTTACTAGCTGACCCGGCAGACGCTGTCCTACCCAAAAATAATATTTCGTTCGGCTTTTTTTAAATTATAATTAGGTTTTGATTGGCGACACGTTAACCGTTAGTACGGCTCTGTCACTTAGTGAGGTTTGATAACGTATTTTTGTTTTGTTCGCCCGCTGCTTGATTTTGAAAATTGTTAGTGAAAGATGAGCAGGAGTTGGATACAGCCTTACCGGAAGAGGAAGGGGGGAGGGAGCAGGAGTTGGACACAGCCTTACCAGGAGAGGAAGGGGGGAGGAACAGGAGAAGGGCAGGGCTTTGTCATTCGCTCAATATGAAGAAGATAAGGAAGTAAAAGCAGAATACAATCCATTGATTGTAGATTCTTTAAAAATTGCACTAAAAGAATTTTGCGAGAAGTCAATGTCACGTTTTAACGGAAAGCAACTTGATGAGTATTCAACGCAACACTTCTTGGTCTTCTTGCACAATTCCGTTCCATTTCATTTTCCTAGCGTTGCTCTGCAGTTCCAGAGCTGGAGGCCTACCATGGCATCCTACTCCCTGCACGCCTCGACGAACTGTATAAGGAAACACCACCCGACCTGATGTGCAAGTTTATCGAGGCCAAAACCTTATCATTAACAGAAGAAAACGGGGACGAGTAAAATCCCTACTATAAAATATATTTTTTTCATATTTTTCCATGGCACACTAATACTTAAATTATTGACCGAAAACACGACCCACCCTTAAAATGGCACAATATTGATTCGTTGTAGGGAGAGAAATGTTTTCGGGCATGGGAAATGCTTTTAATAATAAATTAATTGAAATTGTAGAATGGTAGTTTCGTACTTGCGTTTGACAGCCATGTGACATTCGTACTTTAAACAACCAATCACAATCAAGGAAGTTTCGTACTTGATTTTTATTTTAAGGTTATGATTATCAAGTACGAAACTTCCTTGATTGTGATTGGTTGTTTAAAGTACGAATGTCACATACTTGATTTTTATTTTAAGGTTATGAGTTATGATTATCAAGTACGAAACTTCCTTGATTGTGATTGGTTGTTTAAAGTACGAATGTCACATACTTGATTTTTATTTTAAGGTTATGAGTTATGATTATCAAATACGAAACTTCCTTGATTGTGATTGGTTGTTTAAAGTACGAATGTCACATGGCTGTCATACGCAAGTACGAAACTACCATGGAAACGAAACTACGACGGCCTCGTGAACACCCTTATCTTCCAAGTAACGAAACCGAAATTTTGGTTGAGCTTACAGAAGGTCCGGGCAAGCTGAAATTTGGCAAAGATGTTAAGATGTAGGTATATTGAAGTGTTCTAATAAACCCCCAAAATGTCTCATAAAAATCCCAAGCCGGCGTTCCCTCAAATAAGGATTTTATAAATCAAGAATATCAAGAGTTCTTCCTTCCGATATTCGTCGCTAGATAGCGCCACAAAACCCAACGAATTTTATGCGCCTTTTTTATATTACATTATATTTTTTCGATTGTGCCCGATTGTCATTAACTTCAAACGAAACTAAAACTGTATTTTCTATCGAATGAATTCATCAAGTCTCAAATTAGTTAAATTCCAAAAAAACGGTATTGTACAAAAATTTACCATGTAGACTCACCTTTAAAGTATTGACAAGTAAAGTGTCAAATCGAAATAAAAAAAAATTCTCGAAATTATTCACAAGTTTTAAGAAAATGTTTAACGAGGTTGTGAAATTATGCCATTAAGTCCTTAATTTTTACTTACATTAATTAAAAATGTGGAAATTCATCGCAATTTTAGTTTTACTTAATTTTAGTGTTTGTTTGTGTCGAAGACATGAGCTGATAATAGAGGTAAGATCTGCCCCCTTTGGTGTCAACCCTCTATTGTGACGACCGTTCTTTCGGGTTTTTAGAACGACTCGAGGAAGTACATAGCCTTGAGCACGTTTGGATTTTACAAAGGCGGTGTTTTGAGTGTCCAATTGGATGAATTCATTGCCGATCCTCACCAGGATGAAGCAATATTCGGGTTTAGTTTGGATCGCACGATGAACGACGCCATGAATCCCTACTTGGATAGTCACCAGGAGAGGTGTCTTTTGTTAGAGCCACTCCATCGGGAGCACGAAGCAGCGCTTATTTATTTTAAGATGAACTTGAAGAAAAAAGAGTAAGTCTTCCGATCCGAGAAATTCGCCACAATCTGATTGTTTTTTTTTTGTAGAATGCAGGTGCAGTGTAGTTCTGATTGGAAGAGTGTTCACATTTATAATAGTATTGACAAAATTCCTGCTGCCAGTTCAAAACAGATCGATTCAAAAGGACAACTGCTTATACAGCAACAACAGCGGAAGAAACGAGAAACTATCGAAAATGGTGCCATTAATCCTTGTCATCAATTAAGTTTTCTTATCGATACTAAGACGGGGGAAGATGGCAAGATATATTACAATACCAGTGTGAGTGACTTTTAACCAACTAAATTCTAAATTTGTACAGGGTTGTGCAAAAGCACCAAAAAAATGGTTTTTGGTTGTGACTCCAAATGATCACAACTTAATCATATCACCTTGTTTATCATTCAGAACAAATAAATAAATATACAGAGTGTTTCAAAATTTGATATAAAAATAAAATCTAGCTATTTTAAGGTTAGTGGTGATCAAAACTTAGAATTGGGACTCCATACAGGGTGATGCAAAAAATTTTTTTTAATTTTGAGAATAAGAAATCTTGAAATTAAGACTGAAACTTTAAAATCCCCCTCCCCTCCTGGGATGGATTGGTCATTATTTTCCAAGTATTTGGAACCTAAATTAAAATTTTTATTCATGACGGATGTCTCTTAATTTTAAAAATTACCCCCCCGATACAAAGTGTGGAATTGGGACTCTATATTTAAAAAAAATGTCTCCTATCTAAATCTTGATAAAATCCCCCCTTTAGCCTCTTTATAATTTTATTATGACATGAAATCATTAAACATCCGCCCCCCCTTATTTCGGTAAGTGTGAAAACTTATTGATACTTACAGGGCGATACAAAATTTCAGGTAAACATTAAACTTAAGTTCAATTTGGGAATTTCAGTAATAAGTTGGGGATTTCAACTCAAGATTTAAAAAAAATTATGATTTATGAGTATAAAAATTCTCCTCTTGTTTTGACCATAAATGTTTATAAACAATACTCCCCCCCTCCCACTTAGCCCATCTGTAAATGAAGATTTTTATGATTTGCAATGAAACATTTTGAAATTGGCACTCAATGTTTAAAAATCAGGACATGAAATCATTAAACATCCCCCCCCTTATTTCGGTAAGTGTCAACTTATTGATACTTACAGGGCGATACAAAATTTCAGGTAAACATTAAACTTAAATTCAATTTGGGAATTTCAGTAATAAGTTGGGGATTTCAACTCGAAATTTTAAAAAAATTTGATTTATGAGTATAAAAGTTCTCCTCTTGTTTTGACCATAAATGTTTATAAACAATACTCCCCCCCCCTCACCCGCTTAGCCCATCTGAAAATGAAGATTTTTATGATTTGCAATGAAAAATTTTGAAATTGGCACTCAATGTTTAAAAATCAGGACATGAAATCATTAAACATCCCCCCCCTTATTTCGGTAAGTGTCAACTTATTGATACTTACAGGGCGATACAAAATTTCAGGTAAACATTAAACTTAAATTCAATTTGGGAATTTCAGTAATAAGTTGTGGATTTCAACTCGAAATTTTAAAAAAATTTGATTTATGAGTATAAAAGTTCTCCGCTTGTTTTGACCATAAATGTTTATAAACAATACTCCCCCCCCCCCTCACCCGCTTAGCCCATCTGAAAATGAAGATTTTTATGATTTGCAATGAAAAATTTTGAAATTGGCACTCAATGTTTAAAAATCAGGACATGAAATCATTAAACATCCCCCCCCTTATTTCGGTAAGTGTCAACTTATTGATACTTACAGGGCGATACAAAATTTCAGGTAAACATTAAACTTAAATTCAATTTGGGAATTTCAGTAATAAGTTGTGGATTTCAACTCGAAATTTTAAAAAAATTTGATTTATGAGTATAAAAGTTCTCCTCTTGTTTTGACCATAAATGTTTATAAACAATACTCCCCCCCCCCCCCTCACCCGCTTAGCCCATCTGAAAATGAAGATTTTTATGATTTGCAATGAAAAATTTTGAAATTGGCACTCAATGTTTAAAAATCAGGACATGAAATCATTAAACATCCCCCCCCTTATTTCGGTAAGTGTCAACTTAATGATACTTACAGGGCGATACAAAATTTCAGGTAAACATTAAACTTAAATTCAATTTGGGAATTTCAGTAATAAGTTGGGGATTTCAACTCGAAATTTTAAAAAAATTTGATTTATGAGTATAAAAGTTCTCCTCTTGTTTTGACCATAAGTATTTATAAAATACTCCCCCCCCCCTCCCGCTTAGCCCATCTGTAAATGAAGATTCTTATGATTTGCAATGAAAAATTTTGAAATTGGCACTCAATGTTTAAAAATCAGGACATGAAATCATTAAACATCCCCCCCCTTATTTCGGTAAGTGTCAACTTATTGATACTTACAGGGCGATACAAAATTTCAGGTAAACATTAAACTTAAATTCAATTTGGGAATTTCAGTAATAAGTTGTGGATTTCAACTCGAAATTTTAAAAAAATTTGATTTATGAGTATAAAAGTTCTCCTCTTGTTTTGACCATAAATGTTTATAAACAATACTCCCCCCCCCCTCACCCGCTTAGCCCATCTGTAAATGAAGATTCTTATGATTTGCAATGAAAAATTTTGAAATTGGCACTCAATGTTTAAAAATCAGGACATGAAATCATTAAACATCCCCCCCCTTATTTCGGTAAGTGTCAACTTATTGATACTTACAGGGCGATACAAAATTTCAGGTAAACATTAAACTTAAATTCAATTTGGGAATTTCAGTAATAAGTTGTGGATTTCAACTCGAAATTTTAAAAAAATTTGATTTATGAGTATAAAAGTTCTCCTCTTGTTTTGACCATAAATGTTTATAAACAATACTCCCCCCCCCCTCACCCGCTTAGCCCATCTGTAAATGAAGATTCTTATGATTTGCAATGAAAAATTTTGAAATTGGCACTCAATGTTTAAAAATCAGGACATGAAATCATTAAACATCCCCCCCCTTATTTCGGTAAGTGTCAACTTATTGATACTTACAGGGCGATACAAAATTTCAGGTAAATATTAAACTTAAATTCAATTTGGGAATTTCAGTAATAAGTTGGGGATTTCAACTCAAAATTTAAAAAAAAATTTGATTTACGAGTATAAAAATTCTCCTCTTGTTTTAACCATAAGTATTTATATAAAATACTCCCCCCCTCCCGCTTAGCCCATCTGTAAATGAAGATTTTTATGATTTGCAATGAAAAATTTTGAAATTGGCACTCAATGTTAAAAAATCAGGACATGAAATCATTAAATCCCCCCCTTCGGTAAGTGTCAACTTAGGAATACTTACAGGGTGATGGAAAAATTTTAGGAAAATCAGAAATCTTAGACACAGTTGAGATTTTTCAGTACCAAGTTTAGAATAGGAGCGTTTCAAAAATTCCCATTTTCTTTTTCAAATGTGTTAAAATCATAAAAATTGACATTCGATCCTTTAAAAAAATGATATGAAATCATCAAGTCCCCCCCCCCATTTATTTTGGGTATGTGTTTACTCACGAATTTTTACAGGATGATACAACATTTCGGGAAAATCCGAAATTTTAAATTCAATTGCGGTTTTTCAGTATACCAAGTTTAGAACTATTGGAACCCAAATTTTAACAAGCATTATTTAATATTACAAAAATTCGCATTTTCTTCCCCCCCCCTCGATGCATTCTAAAAAACCGAAAGTAAATTTTTTATATTTTGAGATTTGCTTGCAATGATAAAATCGTTGAAATTTGGATTATATCCTTAAAAATATGACATGAAATCATAAAATTGCTCTCCCCCCCCCAATTTTCAATATGTGTCAACTCACCAATTCTTACAGGTTGATACAAAATTTCAGAACAATCAGAAATTCAATTGAGATTTTCAGTACGACCGTTAGAATTGGAACCCAAATTTTAAACAAGCATTATCTAATGTTACAAAAATTCCCATTTTCTTTTCATATAAATTCTTCTCTCCCCCCCCTTTTCGATGCATTCTAAAAAAGCGAAAGTAAACTTTTTGTGTGTGTATTGAAATTTAAAAAGATAAAATCGTTAAAATTGGGATTCAATCCTTAAAAAAGACATGAAATCAATCAAAATTACCCCCCCCCTATTTTCGGTATGTGTGAACTCACGAATTCTTACATGGTGAAGCAAAATAATGCAATTGGGGATTTTCAGTACCAAGTTTAGAATTGGAACCCAAATTTTAAACAAGCATTATTTAATGTTACAAAAATTCCCATTTTCTTTTCTATATAAATTCCCTTTCGATGCATTCTAAAAAAGAGAAAGTAAACTTTTTGTGTGTGTATTGAGATTTAAAAAGATAAAATCGTTAAAATTGGGATTCAATCCTTACAAAAGACATGAAATCATCAAAATAACCCCCCCCTATTTTCGGTATGTGTCAACTCACGAATTCTTACATGGTGAAGCAAAATAATGCAATTGGGGATTTTCAGTACCAAGTTTAGAATTGGAACCCAAATTTTATTGTATATTCGGTTTTGAACGTCTTGCGACATTTTCCCGATACCTCCCTGTCTCTGCTCGTTGCGTGTTGAAAATGTGTGACGAGCACAGAGGACCTACAGCTTAACGAGGATTCCGAACCACGGGAATAGACGATTTTTACACCGCCTACTCCATCAGGGAAGTGTTTTAGCCATAAATAATGTTATCTGGGGCCAGCAGATAGACATTTGGTGAGCGAAAATTTCTTCTATAGATAGCACCTCACAGGATTTGAACCCGTGAATATTGGCTTGAAAGCGAACACGCTAGCATTTCAGCCATTCGCTCAGTAATTTTAAACAAGCATTATTTAATGTTACAAAAATTCCCATTTTCTTTTCATATAAATTCTTCTCTCCTCTCCCTTTTGATGCATTCTAAAAAAGCGAAAGTAAATATTTTGTGTGTGTTGAGATTTAAACAGATAAAATCGTTAAAATGGGATTCAATCCTTAAAAAAGACATGAAATCATCAAAATCACCCCCCCCCCCTATTTTCGGTATGTGTCAACTCACGAATTCTTACAGGGTGATGCAAAATAATGCAATTGGGGATTTTCGGTGCCAAGTTTAGAATTGGAACCCAAAATTAAAAACTTTTTTTATAAAACATCCTCTTGTTCCGCTGGAAATGCGGAAGTAAATATTTCATTGTTTTAAGATTTGCAATGATAAAATCATTGCTATTGGAATTCAAAATTCAATCCTTAATAGTCATGACATCAAATCTCCCCCACCCTTTACTTCGAGGTCAACTTAATATGACACTAGCAGGGTGAAAGTAACCCTCGCTCTTGCTTTTTTGAATCATAGTAATATAATAAATATACAGGGCGATACACATTTTTAGTTACATTTTTTTCATATTGTTGTGACATTCAGGAAATCTTAATATTAAGATTAGAACTAACAATTTTAAAATGTTCTCCCCTTCCCCTCTACGCCCCGGAAGTGTAAAATTTAAGATTTATGCACAGGGTGATACAAAATTTTAGTAAGGAAACTTAAATTTTCAACGATTTGGAATAGCAGGAAATCTAAATAATTCTCGTTGGTACTGGCTGTATTAAATTTTGAGCTCAAAATTTAGAAAATTAACCCTCACACGCAGTTTGGCAGTGTAAATCTAAAGAATATATACAGGGTGATACAAAATATCAAGAAAGAAAATAATATTGCAATAAATTGGAATTTGAATTCAAAGAGTATAAATCTTGGAATAATATTTGTTAGAACCAAAAATAAATGTTGTAGTCTACTTTTGCTCATGGATCGTAACTCGTTATTTACCCCCCCCCCTGATACTAAAAGAGTACAAAAAAAGTAAATTCAATTTGTGATTTTCGGTACAAAGTTCGGAATTAGGTTTCAAAATTAAAAAATTGGTCCGTTTATGCATTCCAGGAATATAAACCTTAAGATCACCTCCCAAATTTGCAAGTACTATCAAATTAACGAATACTTACAGGGTGATACAAAATTTCGGGAACATCGGAAATCTTAAATTCAATTAGGGGTTTTCGGTACCAAGTTTAGAATTGGAACCCAAAATTTAAAATATTCTATTTAGGTTCATAAAAATGCCCCCCTCTTTTCCATATAAATCGTGATAAAAAATAAAAATCCACCCCGGGCGGATACAGGGTGATAAAAAATTTCAGTTAAAAAATTTAATCGCAAATCAATTTGGAATTATTTGGGGGCCACAAATTAAAGTTCTCCCCTTATTAAACAGGAATAATGATCAAAAATTCCCCTCCCCCTTTCCCTGCGCTCGTGAACTGTAATCACTTACAGGGTCATGCAATTTTTCTGTTGAAGGAAAAAATTAAAAGTCGCTTTGGGATTTTTTGTATAAAACTTGGAATTGCAGCTCAAAATTTAAACAATTTGCGTCCCTCCATGCACTCCGGCTGTTAAAACCTTAAGAATATCTACAGGGTATTACAAAATTTCAATTTAAAAATTCAATTGGAATTATTTGGGAACCACAAATTAAAGTTGTCCCCTTCTTTTGCGCAGGAGTTATGATCAATAATTCCCCCTCCCTTTGATCCGCACTTCTGAAATGCAAAACTAACGAATACTTACAAGGTGATGCAAAATTTTCGTAAAAATAAAATTTTAAAAGTCGATTTTAGTATTTCCGTATTACGAAACTAGGAATTGTAGTTCAAAATTTAAAAAATTGGTCTGTCCATGCACTTCCGCAGTTTAGATCTACATGATATTAAACCGGAGGGAGGGGGTGCAAAATGTGTTTTACAATTTTGAGTCTTTCAATGATAAAATTTGATACAAAGTTTCAGTAAAAGCAGAAAAATTAAATTACAGATTTTCGGTATAAGCATGAAATAAAATTGGAGCTCAAAATTAAAAACATTGGCCCTCCCATTTACTCAAACAGTGTAAACCTAAATAATATATACAAGGTGATACAAAATGCCAATTAAAAAATTTTACTTGTAATTTATTATACTTAGTAGAAATATTGGAATTTTAAAGCCAAAATTAAAAGTTCTCCCCTTTTTAATCCAACAAAATTTAATTTAAAATTGCTTTAATCTTAAAATTCGGGGGGGGGGTCAAATATGTAAGTGTTTGGCTATTCTTGCTCTATAGGAATATATAATTAATTGATGCGTCAGAAAGATCTAAAAATTCTAGTTCAATCAAATATTGTAATTAGGACTTAGCACCCCCCCCCTTTCGTGCGCCCTATAAGTATAAATTTCAAGATCTATGTACGGGATGATTTCAATTTTCAAGTCAAATCAAAAATTGTCTGAATTTTAGGTCCCATATTAAATAAATGTTGTAATTAGGACTTAGAACATAAAAATCCCTCCCAATTCTTCTTGTGCTCTACATTTTAAAAATATATACAGGATGATACAAATATTCAAGAATAATAAAATTTAAGATTTATGGAGAATAAATCGTGTAATGGGAACCAGTAGATAAACAACACTTTTAAACGTAGCTTTTCTAAGTCCAAATTTGATTAATCGAAAATTTAATTCTAATTTAAAAATTTCTTCCAGTTTCACATGTATGTTGCCAGCTATGGGGAAGAAGGACTCTACAATTTGTACTTCCACAGTTGTCCAAACTACGACGCCAACAACCACGTCATGTTAAACTTCAAAGTGAGTTTTCTTCTCCATCCTGGTCACCTTTAATGTCGTTTTTTTTCTTCTTCAAATTTTAGATGCGCATTACGGAAGAAAACGTGGGCAACTTTCTCTCGGCCGGCGAAATGCCTCTGCCCGCGCTTTATTGCACCATGTCGGTATTGTTCTTACTTTCGGGCGCATTTTGGGTGTTCTTATTACGTCAGTCGCGCCATCCCGTGTTCAAAATTCACTATTTAATGGCTGTGTTGGTGTTCTTAAAAGCGTTGTCGTTGGCCTTCCATGGAATGAACTACCACTTCATCGAAACGCGGGGTGTTCATTTAGCGACGTGGGCGGTTTTGTACTACATCGCGCATTTATTGAAAGGTGCCCTGTTGTTTATTACGCTGGTTTTAATAGGAACTGGGTGGACTTTCATAAAGCACGTGTTGGCACCGCGTGATAAGCGCCTCTTCATGGCGGTGATTCCCTTGCAAGTTTTAGCGAACGTGGCGGAAATAATTTTGGCCGAGAGTGAGGAAGGTGCGCGCGAGCACCAGTCGTGGCGGGACATTTTTACCCTGGTCGATTTGTTATGTTGTGGGTGCATTCTGTTCCCCGTGGTTTGGTCCATCAGGCATTTGCAACAAGCGAGCGCTACCGACGGAAAAGCCGCTTCAAATTTGCGAAAATTGAAGCTGTTTCGACATTTTTATATTATGATCGTTTGTTACATTTATTTCACCCGGATTATAGTCTATTTGTTGCGAATTACGGTGCCGTTTCAGTACGGTTGGTTGGACGAGATGTTCCGCGAAATGGCGACGTATGTATTTTTCGTCCTGACCGGGTATAAATTTAGACCAGCTGCTCACAATCCTTACTTTTCGCTGCAACAAGAAGAGGATGAAGAAAATTTGGTGTAAGTGATTGGGCACTTCCCGGATCTAACGTAATGTTTGAATTAATTTGCAGGATAACGGAATCTGGTGCTACTGAAGGGTTAAGTCGCGTCAATTACCGTAAGAAGTCTGAAAGTGCCGTGAACCTCACGGAACTCACGCAGCAAGAAAGTGAAGCGCTACTGGAACAACGAGAACGCGAAGACAGTCATGATTACGACTAAAAATAAAATTTTATTATCCTCCTAGAGGAATGGCTTTGTTTTTAATATTTTTTTTTAATAAAATTTTTATTAGGGAACGTTCTGTACAGTATAAATTTCACATACACTAAGACGTTGAGTGCACCAATAAAATTTAAAAACATTGGCATTTTCAGTATTTTATTTTTGTATAACTCTGCTCTCCTTGATTTTTACTAATACTTATTCAAAAACCCCTATACAGAATAAATTTAATTTGCGAGTTTACACACAACATTAATCCATTTTACTTTACTCCCACGTAAAATAATATACTAATTCTTCAAGAACAGCGTTGGTTTTAATAAAATTTTTATTAGGAAAAATTCTGTACAGTATAAAATTTACACACATTTAGAAATGAAGTGCACAAATAAAGTTTTAAAAATAAAATTTTGAGTTCTTTTTAGTATCAGTCTGCTTTCCTCGATTTCCGTTTGTGGGTTGATGGACTTGAAGGTTTCGAATCTGAATCAGATTTATCGCTATCTCTGTCTACAATATTGCTCGTAGCGTCATCATAAAGATCATCCCTTATGTCTTCATCAGCCTAAATTACCAAAGTCAGAAGAGAACAAATTTGGAATGGAACAACTTACCAATTCGTCATCACTAAATTTTTCTTTTTCGTTTTTACCTGATTTAAAGCTGGCAGCCGGTTTGGGAGGGTAAACAACGTCAATAATACAGACAAGAACCTTAAATGAGAAGGAAGTATTAGAATCAAAACAGTGGAGGGAGGATAGTAAGAACTTACCAAGCCCAGTAAGGCTCCCAAAATTATGGTTGCGATCGCGAAAATCAAGTAGGAGCCCCAAGTAGGTAGGCCAAAATCTTCCATGAGCTGGTTGTGGACGCCCTAAAACACAAGTAATTTTTTTCGTGAAAAAATACCAACCCTCTTATAGGTGATGATTTGTAATAATTGAAATTTTTTGATCCCTACGTGTCCTAACTGCACATTTGTTATTTTAGCTATTATAGGATCAAGATTCGCCAATCTTAAGGGAGTTTGAGTACAATTCCACTCACTTTTTCTCGAAAACGGTGAAAGATATCAAAAATATCGATGAGGTCAAAAATGTTCAGCGTGAAAAGACGAAAATCTTTTGTTCTCTACATTTTTTTTATATCTCTCACCGTTTTTAAGGTATAGCGGAAAAACAGCGCCAAGTATGCTCGAGCTCTCGCGGTCATTTGTACATCTGTTAAAAACACGGGGGGACAGGGTAAAAATTTAATTTTGGGGTTTACAATTTTTACAAAAAATCTAGACAAAAACATTTCAATTTTTTGACTTGAATTTTAGCGATTAAAACATTTAATTTTTCGAGAAGCGGGAGACAAGGCAAAATTTAGTTTGGCTTTTAGGCGGTTAATATAAGTTTTTAATTAATTAAAAATTTAATTTTGGGGTTTACAATTTTTACAAAAAAACTAGACAAAAACATTTCAATGTTTTGACTTGAATTTTAGCGATTAAAACATTTAATTTTTCGAGAAGCGGGGGACAAGGCAAAGTTTAGTTTGGCTTTTAGGCGGTTAATATAAGTTTTTAATTAATTAAAAATTTAATTTTGGGGTTTACAATTTTTACAAAAAAACTAGACAAAAACATTTCAATGTTTTGACTTGAATTTTAGCGATTAAAACATTTAATTTTTCGAGAAGCGGGGGACAAGGCAAAGTTTAGTTTGGCTTTTAGGCGGTTAATATAAGTTTTTAATTAATTAAAAATTTAATTTTGGGGTTTACAATTTTTACAAAAAAACTAGACAAAAACATTTCAATGTTTTGACTTGAATTTTAGCGATTAAAACATTTAATTTTTCGAGAAGCGGGGGACAAGGCAAAGTTTAGTTTGGCTTTTAGGCGGTTAATATAAGTTTTTAATTAATTAAAAATTTAATTTTGGGGTTTACAATTTTTACAAAAAAACTAGACAAAAACATTTCAATGTTTTGACTTGAATTTTAGCGATTAAAACATTTAATTTTTCGAGAAGCGGGGGACAAGGCAAAGTTTAGTTTGGCTTTTAGGCGGTTAATATAAGTTTTTAATTAATTAAAAATTTAATTTTGGGGTTTACAATTTTTACAAAAAAACTAGACAAAAACATTTCAATGTTTTGACTTGAATTTTAGCGATTAAAACATTTAATTTTTCGAGAAGCGGGGGACAAGGCAAAGTTTAGTTTGGCTTTTAGGCGGTTAATATAAGTTTTTAATTAATTAAAAATTTAATTTTGGGGTTTACAATTTTTACAAAAAAACTAGACAAAAACATTTCAATGTTTTGACTTGAATTTTAGCGATTAAAACATTTAATTTTTCGAGAAGCGGGGGACAAGGCAAAGTTTAGTTTGGCTTTTAGGCGGTTAATATAAGTTTTTAATTAATTAAAAATTTAATTTTGGGGTTTACAATTTTTACAAAAAAACTAGACAAAAACATTTCAATGTTTTGACTTGAATTTTAGCGATTAAAACATTTAATTTTTCGAGAAGCGGGGGACAAGGCAAAGTTTAGTTTGGCTTTTAGGCGGTTAATATAAGTTTTTAATTAATTAAAAATTTAATTTTGGGGTTTACAATTTTTACAAAAAAACTAGACAAAAACATTTCAATGTTTTGACTTGAATTTTAGCGATTAAAACATTTAATTTTTCGAGAAGCGGGGGACAAGGCAAAGTTTAGTTTGGCTTTTAGGCGGTTAATATAAGTTTTTAATTAATTAAAAATTTAATTTTGGGGTTTACAATTTTTACAAAAAAACTAGACAAAAACATTTCAATGTTTTGACTTGAATTTTAGCGATTAAAACATTTAATTTTTCGAGAAGCGGGGGACAAGGCAAAGTTTAGTTTGGCTTTTAGGCGGTTAATATAAGTTTTTAATTAATTAAAAATTTAATTTTGGGGTTTACAATTTTTACAAAAAAACTAGACAAAAACATTTCAATGTTTTGACTTGAATTTTAGCGATTAAAACATTTAATTTTTCGAGAAGCGGGGGACAAGGCAAAGTTTAGTTTGGCTTTTAGGCGGTTAATATAAGTTTTTAATTAATTAAAAATTTAATTTTGGGGTTTACAATTTTTACAAAAAAACTAGACAAAAACATTTCAATGTTTTGACTTGAATTTTAGCGATTAAAACATTTAATTTTTCGAGAAGCGGGGGACAAGGCAAAGTTTAGTTTGGCTTTTAGGCGGTTAATATAAGTTTTTAATTAATTAAAAATTTAATTTTGGGGTTTACAATTTTTACAAAAAAACTAGACAAAAACATTTCAATGTTTTGACTTGAATTTTAGCGATTAAAACATTTAATTTTTCGAGAAGCGGGGGACAAGGCAAAGTTTAGTTTGGCTTTTAGGCGGTTAATATAAGTTTTTAATTAATTAAAAATTTAATTTTGGGGTTTACAATTTTTACAAAAAAACTAGACAAAAACATTTCAATGTTTTGACTTGAATTTTAGCGATTAAAACATTTAATTTTTCGAGAAGCGGGGGACAAGGCAAAGTTTAGTTTGGCTTTTAGGCGGTTAATATAAGTTTTTAATTAATTAAAAATTTAATTTTGGGGTTTACAATTTTTACAAAAAAACTAGACAAAAACATTTCAATGTTTTGACTTGAATTTTAGCGATTAAAACATTTAATTTTTCGAGAAGCGGGGGACAAGGCAAAGTTTAGTTTGGCTTTTAGGCGGTTAATATAAGTTTTTAATTAATTAAAAATTTAATTTTGGGGTTTACAATTTTTACATAAAAACTAGACAAAAACATTTCAATGTTTTGACTTGAATTTTAGCGATTAAAACATTTAATTTTTCGAGAAGCGGGGGACAAGGCAAAGTTTAGTTTGGCTTTTAGGCGGTTAATATAAGTTTTTAATTAATTAAAAATTTAATTTTGGGGTTTACAATTTTTACAAAAAAACTAGACAAAAACATTTCAATGTTTTGACTTGAATTTTAGCGATTAAAACATTTAATTTTTCGAGAAGCGGGGGACAAGGCAAAGTTTAGTTTGGCTTTTAGGCGGTTAATATAAGTTTTTAATTAATTAAAAATTTAATTTTGGGGTTTACAATTTTTACAAAAAAACTAGACAAAAACATTTCAATGTTTTGACTTGAATTTTAGCGATTAAAACATTTAATTTTTCGAGAAGCGGGGGACAAGGCAAAGTTTAGTTTGGCTTTTAGGCGGTTAATATAAGTTTTTAATTAATTAAAAATTTAATTTTGGGGTTTACAATTTTTACAAAAAAACTAGACAAAAACATTTCAATGTTTTGACTTGAATTTTAGCGATTAAAACATTTAATTTTTCGAGAAGCGGGGGACAAGGCAAAGTTTAGTTTGGCTTTTAGGCGGTTAATATAAGTTTTTAATTAATTAAAAATTTAATTTTGGGGTTTACAATTTTTACAAAAAAACTAGACAAAAACATTTCAATGTTTTGACTTGAATTTTAGCGATTAAAACATTTAATTTTTCGAGAAGCGGGGGACAAGGCAAAGTTTAGTTTGGCTTTTAGGCGGTTAATATAAGTTTTTAATTAATTAAAAATTTAATTTTGGGGTTTACAATTTTTACAAAAAAACTAGACAAAAACATTTCAATGTTTTGACTTGAATTTTAGCGATTAAAACATTTAATTTTTCGAGAAGCGGGGGACAAGGCAAAGTTTAGTTTGGCTTTTAGGCGGTTAATATAAGTTTTTAATTAATTAAAAATTTAATTTTGGGGTTTACAATTTTTACAAAAAAACTAGACAAAAACATTTCAATGTTTTGACTTGAATTTTAGCGATTAAAACATTTAATTTTTCGAGAAGCGGGGGACAAGGCAAAGTTTAGTTTGGCTTTTAGGCGGTTAATATAAGTTTTTAATTAATTAAAAATTTAATTTTGGGGTTTACAATTTTTACAAAAAAACTAGACAAAAACATTTCAATGTTTTGACTTGAATTTTAGCGATTAAAACATTTAATTTTTCGAGAAGCGGGGGACAAGGCAAAGTTTAGTTTGGCTTTTAGGCGGTTAATATAAGTTTTTAATTAATTAAAAATTTAATTTTGGGGTTTACAATTTTTACAAAAAAACTAGACAAAAACATTTCAATGTTTTGACTTGAATTTTAGCGATTAAAACATTTAATTTTTCGAGAAGCGGGGGACAAGGCAAAGTTTAGTTTGGCTTTTAGGCGGTTAATATAAGTTTTTAATTAATTAAAAATTTAATTTTGGGGTTTACAATTTTTACAAAAAAACTAGACAAAAACATTTCAATGTTTTGACTTGAATTTTAGCGATTAAAACATTTAATTTTTCGAGAAGCGGGGGACAAGGCAAAGTTTAGTTTGGCTTTTAGGCGGTTAATATAAGTTTTTAATTAATTAAAAATTTAATTTTGGGGTTTACAATTTTTACAAAAAAACTAGACAAAAACATTTCAATGTTTTGACTTGAATTTTAGCGATTAAAACATTTAATTTTTCGAGAAGCGGGGGACAAGGCAAAGTTTAGTTTGGCTTTTAGGCGGTTAATATAAGTTTTTAATTAATTAAAAATTTAATTTTGGGGTTTACAATTTTTACAAAAAAACTAGACAAAAACATTTCAATGTTTTGACTTGAATTTTAGCGATTAAAACATTTAATTTTTCGAGAAGCGGGGGACAAGGCAAAGTTTAGTTTGGCTTTTAGGCGGTTAATATAAGTTCATGATCAGATTTTACAATGCAAAGTAGATTGAAGATAATATTACCTCGAATTTTAATCTCATCTCTAAAAATTGTTTACGATAAAATCTTAAAATAAAATAAAGGGGGGCCAGCACATAACCTCTGTTATCTTGATTTTAAGTCTAATCTTTTAAAATTAAAATGTTTTTTATGAGAATATGCATAGGAACATAAATACAAAGAAATGTATTCGGTTTTTAAAATGGGGGAAATTTTATTTTTTGTTTTAAGAGGTTAATATTAAATTATTGAAAAGTTTTTACAACAAAATATAATACAAAACAATTTCATGTTTTTAAAAATCGTGGGGGGAGCGCAAAATTTGGAACAAAATTCATAATATAGAAAAACTCTCGTCCAATTGCTCAGAATTATAAATTAATACTATAATACGTCGACTTGACAACTTTGTAGTTTTATTGCGATCCACTATCCCAATAGTATTAATTTAAAATTCATAATAAACTGTATAAAAAATTAATTTTTCATTTCTTTAAAAAAGGGGTTATGTTCCTGGATATAAACCTTTCAACAAACTCACCCTTAAAATTTGGGACAACTGAAAGAACCACGACACGATGCTCATTTGTACAGAGTTAGGCGACTTCCAAGCCGAAACAGGCTCCACTCCTTGCCACTTCTTATCTTTAATAAAGCCCAGGAAGGCCGCTTTATCTCTTGTTCCTTTATACTGTCGGAATTCTCCATTGAAAACACTAAAACAAAAGAAATTAGCGAAAAACAACCTTACAATGCGTGGGTTACCGACTGGAAAATTGTGGGCAGGGCAGTGACCATAAACCGACCACTCAATCCAGGTGAATGCGTGACGTCTACTTGAGCAACTTGAACTTGTGCGCTCGACGCCCAATACGCAAAATCTTTCCAAACAGGTTGCAAACCCTTACAGGCCGGACACCAAGGCGCAAAACTGCAAAATCGACATGTAACGGGGCACACGTGAATGAAATGAAATTAAACTTACAATTCTACCATCCACTCCCCTTTTAACATATCCCGCCAATTATTTTCGTTCATTTCTATCACACTTTGTTCCCCTAAAGTCACACCGAAGGCACATATTATCAAAATTGCCCAAAACGTCAACCTGCTCGCTGCCATTTTAATTGATTCAAGACCGGAATGTTTATGTTTTTGGTGACGTTTCGTTTTTATGGTTACGGTTCGGTAAAGGCAACTTTTATCGAACAAGAAAATAATTTTTAGGTTTGATGGTCTTTTTTTTAATAATTTCAAAATTATTATTTTTGTAATAAAAAAAATGTTATGATTAACATCGAAACAACGACGTTATCTCACCATTTTCGATTTAATTCGGTAAAGGTGAATTTTTCGACAAAATATAAAGAGATCAATTTTGTAGGAAATTAAATTTTCTACAAGAAAATGTTTATTTTTCTGCTATAGGGTAAATAGTTTCCGAGATATTTACAATTGAGCGAGCATCGTTCTGTTGTTTTTCTCATCATTAAACAACTGAAGAATTTATAAAACGCAGTTTTGCAATTTTCTTTTAATAATTTTTGCACCCCTATTTAAGATGTGATTTTTTTAGATAATATTTTCTGGGGATGATTTATAGTCCGGTCAATTTAGACATTCGAGGGTACAATATAATTCGCACCCAGCTGAAAATTGGTAGGATTGTTCAAAACACCATCATAAATTAAATCTAAAAAGTCCTCATCGATCCGACACCTGGAAAAAAATTTATTCGGGATCAAAGGTCACTAAAACGGGTTTTTCGCGATTTTCAGCAAAACGGTAAGTTTTATCATAAAATTATCCCATTAAAAAATTGTAGATCAGATAATTATCTATACAAAATGTCTAAATACTTTTTTCCTAAGAGTCACCGTTTTTGAGATATAACGATTCGAAAAGTTGAAAAAGTTGTAATCGTCATAATATGGGGTCCGTTACTTTGGCCCCCCGGTTAATATTTTTACACCAAAAGCAAGCACTGGGATCCTTAGAGCTAGCACCCAAATATAAAAGCTAGCACCATTACAGTTTTTTCACAAATCGACTTTGAAACCGGGGGGGGGGGGGGGCAAAGTAACGCTAGCCCCTCCCCGGTTAATATTTTTACCCAAAAACTTAGCACTGGGATCCCTAGAGCTAGCACCAGCTAGCACCCAAATATGAAAGCTAGCACCATTACAGTATTTTTACAAATCGACTTTGAAACCGGGGGGGGGGGGGCAAAGTAACGCTAGCCCCCCCCCGGTTAATATTTTTACCCATAAACCTAGCACTGGGATACTTAGAGCTAGCACCCAAATATGAAAGCTGGCACCATTATAGTTTTTCCACAAATTCATTTTATTTATTTGCACCTAAGAGACGATTACAACTCTTTCAACTTTTCGAATCGTTATATCTCAAAAACGGTGACTCTTAGGAAAAAAAGTATTTAGACATTTTTTATAGATAATTATCTGATCTACAATTTTTGAATGGAATAATTTTATGATAAAACTTACCGTTTTGCTGAAAATCGCGAAAAACCCGTGTTTATGACCTTTGACCCCGAATAAATTTTTTTCCAGGTGTCAGATCGATGAGGACTTTTTAAATTTCATTTATGATGGTGTTTTGAACAATCCTACCAATTTTCAGCTGTGTGCGAATTATTGTAACCTCACTCCTATTTTTTGGTCTAATTTAACCGGACTATTACCAAGTTTTCAGAATTTTAAATAAAATGTCATATTAAAAAAAATTATAGCTGTTTAGAGCAGCTTTTCAAACAAAAACAAAGAAAAATTATTAAAACAATCGAATCACTAGGTTATTTCTGGTATATTCCGAAATGATACCAACCGACCATGGATCGCTAAAAATCCCCTAAGCATCAGTGACGTTTGACAAGTTGATTAATTTTAGAGTGGTTAACGAATTTAGGTAAATGCGTTCAATTATATTACTATTGTGATAGTTCATTAAGCCATCGAAACACAAAAATTGCGTTTCAAATTAACCGATACAGGTCAGTACAAATTTACCCTATTAATCTAATTAAACAGGTTTTCTTCGGTTACATAACCTCACTTGCTAAAGTTGTCAACAAAATTTAGTTTGGTTTGTAAATTGTAGAATAATATGGAGCACGAAGATGATGTTCCGAAAGAGGGACGGTCGCGTTCGAATTCTGTAGACTCACATAATTCAGGAAAAGGTGTTGTATCTCCTGACCGCAATGGTTCAGTTTCACATCGATCAAAGTCACGTTCACCTGTCTCCGATTCAGGTTCGATGAGTATCAATGTGTCACCGGTTAAAAGCGGACGGTCGCGTTCAAACTCCAGCTCGTCGTATGAAAAACCTAAAAGTCCTTCTGAATTGCAAGGTAATCGTAGTTACAGATCGAGGTCACACTCTCGATCGCCCGACCGATCACAAAATAACGAAGACAAACAAAATGATAAGAGAAAGTCGCGGTCTCGATCGCGTTCAGGTTCAAATGCTTCCAGAGCGTCAAATCATTCTAAGAGATCGAATTCTGGTGGTAGCCATGTGAGTAATCGTTCGCGTTCGGGATCAAAACGTTCGCGTTCTGGTTCACGAGCTTCGAACCGTTCGCGTTCAGGATCACATCGTTCACGTTCGGGATCAAAACATTCGCGTTCAGGCTCTGAAGCGTCCAATCGCTCGCGTTCCGGCTCCAGGCGGTCGCGTTCAGGCTCGAACCGATCACGTTCACGATCAAAAGCATCAAACCGATCGCGCTCGCAATCGAAAGCGTCAAACCGATCACGCTCAAGATCCAAAGCGTCAAATCGATCCCGTTCCGGATCCAAAGCCTCGAACCGATCGCGTTCCGGATCTAAAGCTTCAAACCGATCGCGTTCCGGATCTAAAGCCTCCAACCGGTCGCGTTCAGGATCTAAAGCATCAAATCGATCACGCTCACGATCAAAAGCATCAAACCGATCGCGCTCACGATCTAAAGACTCCAACCGGTCGCGTTCAGGTTCTAAAGCGTCAAACCGGTCGCGATCAGGATCAAGACGTTCGCGGTCCGGGTCGAGACGTTCACGGTCAGGATCAAAACGTTCCCGCTCAGGATCAAAACGTTCCCGCTCAGGATCCAATCGTTCACGTTCAGGGTCAAGACGTTCTCGCTCGCGGTCAGGATCAAATCGTTCTCGTTCTGGCTCAAGACGCTCCCGTTCTGGTTCAAGACGTTCGCGCTCTGGTTCAAGACGCTCACGTTCTGGATCAAGACGTTCGCGGTCGGGATCAAATCGTTCACGTTCTGGATCACGGCGGTCTCGTTCAGGCTCGAGACGCTCCAGTTCCAGTCGATCCCGGTCGCGTTCTCCTTCGGACTCGGAACAACCCAAGACTTCCAAACGTCGCCGCATTTCGGACTCAGAAAACGAAGACGACGTCGGAGCAGTACGCAAAAAGCAAGCCGTGGTTAGCGACGACGAAGGCGGAAGTGCGGAAGCCGCCACCGTAGAAGGTTTAACTGAAGATCAAACAACTGTAGGTGAAGTTCAACAACCCGCCGTTCCCGACGTATCCGACGACTCCGATGACGGAATCGACCCTAACAGAGAATCGTAAGTTCCCTACTTTTCTATTTCCCAGATTCTAAGTTTCTTTTACAGGCACGGAGACCACGCGTCCGATTTCGACGCAATGCGAGCGCGCAAACGAGATGAAATGACGAAAAGACGGAAACGCAAAGACATAGATATAATTAACGACAATGACGACATCATCGCGCAACTTTTGAGCGACATGCGAACCGCAGCTGACGACGACAGGCAGTTCAACCAAACTTCTCAACCGGCGACGCGGAAAATCGGGATGTTGGCGAAGGTAATGTCGCAATTGAAAAAACACGACTTGCAGTTGGCGTTCATCGAACACAACGTTTTGAACGTCTTAACCGATTGGTTGGCTCCCATGCCCGACAGGTCCATGCCGTCGTTACAAGTCAGACAGGCAATCTTGAAATTGCTCTCGGAGTTCCCGCGCATCGATCAAGGGACGCTGAAGCACTCTGGGATTGGAAAAGCGGTCATGTATTTGTACAAGCATCCCAAAGAGACAAAAGAAAATAAGGAGCGGGCGGGTCGGCTGATTAGCGAATGGGCGCGACCGATTTTTAATCTCTCCGCTGATTTTAAGGGTAAGTTTCACGTTAATGTCCCAGTTGTGTGATGGTTTACTGACTTTTTGTTTAGCCATGTCAAAGGAGGAGAGGTTGCAGCGTGATATGGAGCAAATGCCGAAGAAGAAGCGTGCAGATGACCCTACGACTTCGCGGAAAGACATCAGCAAGGCGTTGACATCTGAAGAAAAGTAAGAAATTTGTTTTTAAGGAAATTTTTTTTTTACATTTTTTTTTAGAGCTTTAAGGCCTGGAGATAAAGGTTGGGTTGGGCGTGCTCGTGTTCCGGTGCCGTCGAGTAAAGATTATGTTGTTAGACCAAGGTGGACGTCTGAAATTGATATCAGCAGGGTAAGTTGTGGTTTGGCTGATTGAAAGCTTCAAAACTAAATTTTTTGTTTTAGTCAACTAAGAAACAGATGAATCGGTTCGAGAGGCACCGTAAAAATTTTATAGAGGGTAGAAGACAGAAGAAGCAACGCGCGGTTGAAATATCAATTGAAGGAAGGAAGATGCAACTGTAAATATGTATTGTTAAGATTTAATGTATTTAAGCGATTAATTGTATAATAAATGACTGTTTTAATATTTTTTCACACGATTACGTGCACAATATTGTTTATTTAATTAGTAAATGTAAAATTTTATCATTTTTATTAATTTTTGGGGTTATGTCATGTCAAAATGACAGATGTCAATAAAAGTACCGCCATAAAACGATTCGATTTTGTTTTTATGAATAAAGAAATCTTCTTTAGTACGGATTTTGTTTCTAGTAGTTACTGGAATTTTTGTAGGCAACGCTGATAGTACTAGAAATCTTTTGTTTGTAAAATTTAAGAGTGAACCTTTAATTTGATTGTTTCGCTAAATAAATATTTTTTATATTCGAAGTTTTTATTTAATTTGTAAGGAAATTTAGTGAATAAATTTTGAACAAAAAATAAAACCTGCAGTAGGACCGCAATTATCCGAGTATTCTTATAGTATTTCGCCATCATTTAATATGAAATCAACTAATTTTTTGCAATTATTTTCATGTCCTTCGATTTTGCTCAAATTAGGTCTACTTCTAGGTTATGTCAAAATAAACGGACCCGTATTTTTTTGTTTGGCCGTAAAGTGGCCCGTTTACATTGTACAGTCCTCCAAAATAATTAGAGCTCTGATAAATAATTTTTACTGGCCGAACCGCACCACTTAGAGACGATTTTTTGTAAAATGAAGATATTGAATAACCTTTTCAGTGATTATTTTTGTGTAAATAAATAGGGGCCCTGATCAAATCTTGACTCTGAGTGCCCCTCCCCCAAACAAGGAGTAATTTAAAATTCTTAAAAAAATATATTATCTTTATTATGCTTTTGGATACTCGCATACAAAATTTTAGATTGAGAACGCTTTCGATTGAGCAATACTAAATAAGTTAACATATTTTCTATTAAAGTGTTTCGATTTATGGTCACGATCATTCGTTTCGATGTCACTCCTGGAATATTGGCGGGGGCCAATCTGACGTCGCTCGAATCTTAAACAGTGGCTGTCAGTTAAAAGACTTCACTGGAAAACAAAAAATTTAAGTTGTAATGTCCCCCCTTCATTATAAAAAAAACTTAGAGTTAAACTAGTTGTTTAATAATCCCCCCCCCTTATAGCATTTATACAGAGTGTTTCCCTCTCCAGCTGTTGCAAAAAAGCTCCAAAATGTTGCATTTTTTGATTGAAATATGCAACTTTGTAGTGTCTTAGATGCAGTTAGAAGAAGCTTTTCCAGGTAGGCAGCCTCTTGAAAATCCAAATTGGCGGTAATTTTGCGACTCCTATTATCTTATCTTAGTATTTTTTGGAAATGTTTACAACCCCTCCCCTATATCTCAAGAATAAAGTTTTCAATTGATATAATATTAATTTTCTATCTGCATATAAAGCTAATAAATCGGTGACTTGTCATCAATAATATCAATATATTAATAACCCACATAGGTACTAACTTTATTGCTTAACTAGAAGGTCACGGTTGTGCGGCCTAAAGGCCGCACTGCAACAATTTTAGATTGGTATTTAAAAAATAGAGCAATGAATAGATAAATTTATTTTACTAAGACCCAGTTGTTCAGTTTCGGGTTATCTTTTAACCTGGGTTATTTTCCATAGAAATGATTGTTTCAAGAATTGTTTCCATGGAAAATAATTCAGGTTAAAAGGTTTTTTTCATACAAATTAATATAAAATCGAGTTTTAAAAAAATAAATGTTCAGCAATTTCAATATTCCCTGGAGCAGGAACGAAGTCAGAGACTCTTGAAAGTAAGGTAAAGTGCGAGACCGAAGGCCGAGATTATTATGGCGACCGTAAGCAGTATGGGTGGTTTTCAGTGGAGAAAAATCTTTATGATTATACCGCGTCGTCACCATTTACTGCATCTCGGGAAAAAGTTTGTTTTCCAATTGCCCTCAAAATGTTTTGTTAGCAGAGTAATAAGGTACGATTAAGGTACAATGGTCTGACAACCTGCAAAATTGTCAGGTTGCCATGGCAACGACCATTTAGCTAATATATAAAAACTTACAAAAGTCCCTACCACTAAATATTGTCCACTTGGACCTGAAGGGGGGAGGGATTGGAGGTGCCCAGCCGCAAATGTTATTTTTCAAAAGCATACCGTTCTTTGTTGATTCTATAGCAATTTTTTCTTTGAATTGTAGTTAAGATTTCTTCTCTTGATTTGCTGATACTGAGGGAATAAGGTTATAAATTTTCCTTTCGTAATTTATAATAAATTATACCATACCAGGACCCATTTACGGTTAATTAATTAATTTTTCCTCGGAGCTAAGACTGAGTTTGTGGGACTTACAGTTTAACATCGGTTCTTAACAACTAAAACTGCCGCTGTAATTAACCTCAAAATATTTCCCAATCTGCTATACCCAACCGCGTGTTTTAATGCAGAACCTTTGGCTAATATTTAATTTGGTCTTTTCGTGTGGCCTAATGCAAAGATAATATATGAGAAAACATACAACCCTCAGTTTTAGGACCGGGGGGTCTGGGGGGTATGGAATACCCCCCAGGTACACATAAATTGTAATAGAAGTATCCCCACCCCCTCAATATTGGAATATCAAAAGATATACAATTATGGGTTGTTGATTCTGTTGCAAGATTCTCTTTGTGTTGCAGTTAAAATTTCTTCTCTTGATTTCCTGATACAAAGGGGTTAAGGTTATATATTTTCCTTTTGTAATTTATAATTGACAGGGGATGGGAGGAAAACTTATTCCATACCAGGAAACATTTGCGGTAAATCCATTGATTTTTCCTCCGCGCTAAGACTGAATTTGGAGGACCTACAGTTTAACATCGGTTCTAAATAACTGGATCTTATTAGAGTAAAACCTGATGCTACAATTAACCTCAAGAAATGTCCAATCTGGTATACGCAGCCGCGGGTTTTAAATTCAAAACCCTTGGCTAACATTTGGTTTTGCCATATGGCCTAATGCAATGATAATATGTGAGAAAGCACACAACCCAACGTTTTCGAACCGGTGGGTTTTGTGACTAGGAGGTATAGAATACCACTCCCCCCTAGATCCCCCGGTTTCACATGCTGTGCTCTCATAAACTTCCACTATTTCATTCTCTCACTTCCAGTCTTTACTACTTTGAGAAATAAAAATATTTGGGGGGGGGGGGAAATTACAATACACACAAAATTTATAAGAACACCCCCCTCCAAAAAATGCACAGCTGTGGATATTAATTCTGCCATATATCCCTTTACTTTTATTATTTTCAAAACTATATCTGGTGATGCGATGATAAGTGAATGGCATAGAGGAGAGGTTAGCGTGTTCCCTTTTCGTGCCAATATTCATGGTGTTGAGTAAACCTTCAACTACGGCAGGCGGGAATATTCCGAACAACCTTCACTTGTAACAATTCAATAACTCCAAAACAAATATACGGCCGTACGCTACTTATTATTCGTTTATTCAGTTAGCAATTGCTTGAAGATATGTTGAAAATTTCTATAATAAATTTTCAATAATAATATTTATAAATAAATAAGTAAATAATAAATATAAATAATAATAATAAGTAAATCAATAATAAATAAGTAATTAAATAAATAAGTAAAAGGTACTCACAATTTCTGCTCTTACCGCGTTCACATGGTTACTGGTCTTAAAGTCACTCTTCTGCGCTATATATAGGCCAGTTAAGGCTTTTTTTGTGTGGCAGTTGGTAAGGGCAGAAATTCAAATTCAAAATAAAAAATAAATTTACAAATGATCGTACGCAGGGGCGTACTATCTTCGGCGGGTGACCAGGTCCGTATCGGCGATAAATCTAACGACCAGCCAAGGCTGGAGTTTCTGCGACATGCTCCCCTTCGGTACACTGAACTTCTTCTGAAGAATTCTGTTTACCCAGTACGTCCGGAACGGTGGCTTTGGCGGCAGATCTTTCATACGTACCCCGTGGCGTCTTGATCGTGACGCGTTGAACCTGATTAGCTTAATTTGATTGGTTGGCTTCTCATTGGTAGTCTTTAGCAAGAGTATTTCGCTTTCATAACAAACGGCTTGTGCTTGGCGGAAAATCTCTAATTCGGCTTCTTGCGTTTCTTCTTTAACTAGTTCTCCTTTTCCGGTTCCTATCCTAGCTCTTCGTGTTTTCTTAAACCATCTTAAGGCCCATGCTTGTGAACGCAGAAAACGATTCCACCGTGAGAGGCGTTCATATTTTGGCACTAGGTTTGACGTCGTACATTCGGAATGGAACGCCATTGTGACAGCTTCTTCCGTAGTTTCCGCATCTAGGTTACTCGGCCTGTGAGCCGGCCATTCGACTTCGGGCAGATACAAGACTTCGGGTCCCGTGAACCACCGAAATTTTGAATTTATCTTTGGTTGCTCTTTCCATTTGGTACGTTCGTTTGCCACATTGTATCTTGTAGGAACCCAGCGCCATTCGTTTAACTCTATCAGATCAAGAATTTCTCCTACCCGAAATGCTACAAATTGTCGATATTTCCGATGTTCTGATTTCAGCCATGACAAAACGTAGATGGAGTTCGTCCAAAAGAATTTCTTGTTTGGTTGCACGGAGTGACCCATCATAACCGACTTGCTTAATCGTGCGCCCAAGACCGCGGTCTGCAGTTCTAATCGCGGAATTGACATTGGTTGTTGGGGAGCGACCTTGGTTTTAGCGCTTACGAGAGTGCACGTAACTTTAAAGTGACAATCTAAGCGAAAGTAGACCACAGCTGCGAACGCGTTGATCGAAGTATCTACGAACACATGCATTTGCAAGTTTGTATACGAACTTGGCGCGTAACATCTAGGAATTTTGATCTCTCGAAGCTTCGGTAGCGTCCCCGTCCATATCACCCATTTTTCATGCTGTTGCTTGGTAAAGGGTTGATCGCAAGCCACTGCCAAACGCCATATTTCTTGCAGAAGGATCTTAACGTATACCAGGAAGTAAGAGACTAATCCTGAAGGATCGAAGACCATCATTAAAGTTCGCAGGACCTCGCGTTTGGTGGGACTTCTTCGACCGTCTAGGATATCAGGAGGCACTTGATCGACATTCATCGCGTAGAAGAAGGAGTCGTCTTTGGTTGACCACCACATGCTGAGAACCTTTTCCCCATTCGAATTGCCGTCAAGGTTCAGGCTTCCGTCCACCCTCTCGATTCCCAACGATCTAAGTACTTCAGGAGAGTTTGAAGCGAAATTCCTGATTTCAAATCCGGCCGAGGCGTGAATTCGTACAACGTCCCTAGCTCTTGTAACTGCTTCTTCTTCTGTGTCAAACCTGTCAAGCCAGTCATCGACATAGTGGTTCTCTTTAACCGCCCGGGTCGCTCGTGGACAACTTATAGCGAACTGTTCGACGTTCAGATTCTTGACATAGTGAGCGATGCTTGGTGAGCATGATGCGCCGAACGTCATTTTACTCTCATCACGTACACTACTATTTCGCCATTTGGATCACCATCTCGCCGCCACAGAAAACGTTGAGCTTGTTGGTCTTCCTCGATTACGTTTACTTGGTGATACATCTCCTTTATATCTCCGGATATCGCGATTTTGCGTCCTCGAAACCTGAACAAATTTTCAGGAAGAGAGCAGAGGAGATCGGGGCCTTTCAACAATACCGAATTCAACGAAACTCCATTGACGGTTGCCGCCGCGTCCCACACCATTCTCACTTTCCCTGGCTTGTTAGGGTTGGTCACCGCAAAAAGGGGTAGATACCAAGTTTTGGGAGATGTTCTGGCGACTTCTTCCGGATCCAGCTTCCGCGCATATCCCTTGTCGATGTACTCTGTGATTTGCTGGCATAGATTTGCAGCCAGCGCCGGTTCTCTTCTCATCTTCCGTTCCAGACATATTAAACGCCTTTTCGCCATAGCAAAACTATCTGGCAGTTTGATGGCATCGTAGCGCCATAATAAACCGGTCTCATATCGATCATCCGCCTTGTTCGTCTTGGTATGCAGAATTTCCAACGCGCGTTGATCGTCTTTTGATATAAGCGGTTCGCTTGGTTTCTTTACTCCAAAGTTTTCCGTCGAAAGGAATTCTTTGATCTGCTCGTGAAGCTTTTCATCCGATGTACATTCGCATTCGTGGAAGTAATGCCGTTCCATGTTTGAAGTTCGGTCAATGGTCTGAAAGAAGCCGAAGACTGTCCAACCCAGTTTCGTTTTTATAGCTACGGGTTCTCTTTCGGATCCCTTTCTTACCTTGAGCGGCAAGCACGGTTTATAATTGTTCAGTCCAATTAGAAGCCTGGGTCTTGCATCTTCGTATTCGGAAACTGGCAACCCTTTTAAGTGTGGGTACGGAGAATGCGATTTGTCGTACTTCAGAGTTTGCGCAGGGAGGTTTAGTGATTCCACTGTTCTAACATCGTTCAAATCAAACCTTTGGTTTCCTTGTAGCACCCCCGATATGGCAAGCGAAACTTGTCTACTATTTGATTCGTTCCTCGTTATATCAGATGTCCATTTAAGGTGTAATGGCTTCGCTGGACCTTCAAGTCCCAGGATCTCTGCTACTTCGTCGTCGATCATAGTAATGGTGGAGCCTTCGTCTAGGAACGCGAACGTACGGTACTCACCTTTCGGACCATACAGATTCACCGGTAGGATTCGATATAGTACCTTTGAAGTGACCAATCCATGGTGGGACAATAAGTTGGCGGTGCCGACAGAGGGGGGTGTATGGATAGCCGGGTCATGCAATAACGAGTGGTGCTTCAATTCGCAGCCGCTGATTTCACAAGAACTTCTAGACTTGCATCGCGAGGAGTTGTGCTCGTTGAGGCATTTCCGACATAGGTTGTAATCGTATAAAATTTTTCTTCGTTGTCTTATTGGGAGGTCTGCTAATATTTTGCATTCGCTAACATGGTGACTTCCATCGTCGCAAACCAAGCAATTAGATCGCCGTTGTTCATCGTCATCCATTCGTCTATTTGGCAAACCTCCTAGGTCGTCTTCTTGAACCGCATGTGCAGCGTGAACATCGCGGTTTCGTCTTTGTGGATATTGGTATGTCTTCTCAGGTTTCCTATCTTCGAATCTTCTAGTGGGTATAGACTTGGCGGTAATAACGCTTCCCGCTTTGTCGGCGAGTTGAGCTAACCATGAGGCAAATGTAGACAAGTTCGCTGTATCAAAACTTGCCTGATAGTAGTCCTCCGTGGTGCTTGATACTTCCCCCTTATACTCGGCCCATGATAATTTAAGGGAGCCCGATAATTTGCCAACGAGGTCTTGAACTAGTATGGGGTTATTAAGATATTTTGTTAGACCCGAAGCTTTCATGGTGGCCACAACGTGTTGTACCGTTACCGAGAAGTCCAAAATCGACTCGATTCTATCTTGCGTTACGTGTGGGTGGGATTGCAGTTTTTCGTTCAGCATCGTCAAAATTTGTTCGGGTCTGCCGTACTTATTCCTCAACACGTTCAAGACTTGTTGCAGCGTTCCTGGATAGAACAAGTATCCCTTCACCGAGTCGAGTGCCGCCCCGTGTAGGCATTGTTGAAGTCTGTTAAGGTTTTCGTCTTCACTGTAGTTACATTCTGTGGACGACCTATTGAACCACGATATGAACATGGGCCAATCTTCAGTTCTTCCTGCAAATTTGCGCATATTCGAGGACATAATTTGCCTCATGCTAAGGTGTTGCATTGTTACTTGGGATTGGACGTTCTGGGATTCGGCTTGACCGGTTGGCTTTGCATTGTTGCCGCTAAACCAGTTCTTACGGTTACTGGCCTTTGCTTGGGTGTTGATTTTCGCATCGGCTTTTTCACTGGTACCCTTTTCCAACCATTCTTCAACGTTACTTAGCCGCTCTGCTTCTGAAACCTCCGAGGCCTCGGAATTTTCTTCTTCGTCGCTTGATTCAAGCTGTTCTTGTTTAATCGCGGACACTTGTTTTAGGTGTTCCAATTTAAGTTTTAACTCTTGATCAAGTCGTGCAATTTCTAGTTCCCTTGAGGCCTTTGAGTTTCTCGATTTGTTTGACACACTCTTTTGACTTGATTTTGCTAGTTCTGATGGTGCTTTCTTTCTCCCCTTTATGGACTGCCGAGAGGGAGTCGCGCTGTGTGCCGGGTTACTTGTCAATTCTGCTAATTTCGCTTGCAATTCGCGGATCTGGCTTTGGTGATCATGGTCTTTTCTGCTACTACACGGTTCGCACGACCACGGTCTTCTTTGTATCGTTTCGTCGACTTGAGCACATTTGAAATGACACCAGCTGTCGCAATCGTCGCATTGCACCATACTATTTGTATCACGTTTATTACACATGTAGCACGAGGAATCGTTTTTCTTCGGCGAGTGAAACATGATTTTTTGTCTCTTGAGTGAACACAAATTAAAGGCACAAGTTAAGAGTCACAAGTTAAGAGTCACAAGTTAACCTCAAGTCGTGAAGTTCTTCCACGTGGAAAAATTAAATTTTCAATTTGTTGAGTAAACCTTCAACTACGGCAGGCGGGAATATTCCGAACAACCTTCACTTGTAACAATTCAATAACTCCAAAACAAATATACGGCCGTACGCTACTTATTATTCGTTTATTCAGTTAGCAATTGCTTGAAGATATGTTGAAAATTTCTATAATAAATTTTCAATAATAATATTTATAAATAAATAAGTAAATAATAAATATAAATAATAATAATAAGTAAATCAATAATAAATAAGTAATTAAATAAATAAGTAAAAGGTACTCACAATTTCTGCTCTTACCGTGTTCACATGGTTACTGGTCTTAAAGTCACTCTTCTGCGCTATATATAGGCCAGTTAAGGCTTTTTTTGTGTGGCAGTTGGTAAGGGCAGAAATTCAAATTCAAAATAAAAAATAAATTTACAAATGATCGTACGCAGGGGCGTACTATCTTCGGCGGGTGACCAGGTCCGTATCGGCGATAAATCTAACGACCAGCCAAGGCTGGAGTTTCTGCGACACATGGGTTTCAAACTTGTGGCGTATCAACCCACCAGAATATATTTTTATTGTCTTCAGGTCACATTATAAATGGCCTAAATGCTTCCATGGTTCATGGTCAATGCTCTCATGAACTTCTACTATTCAATTCTGTCACTTATATTTTTCCGTTAACATTTGGTCTTCCTACATGACCTAATGCAACGATAATATTTGAGAAAGTACACAACCCACAATTTTGGGACCGGGGGTCTGGGGGGTATGGAATACCCCCCAGGTACACATAAATTGCAAAGAAAATAACCCCCCCCCGCTCCACAGTATTTGACTAACAAAAGATGCACAACTGTGCATCTATTGACAACTCTATTGACAAAAATCAGCATTATTTTTGGACCAGTCCTCCTCGAGATATTAGCAAAAAATTTGGTGTTTAAGGTATAGTGTTAAGTTTTATCCTACCAATAAAAAATTAAATTGGAGGTTAAATGAATTTTTTCAATATGTAGAAATTATATTATGGTGTTCTAATAAGCCATGAATTTTTTCAGATTTTTAGTTTTACGATTACATTGTTTCCATCAACCTTAAGTAAAATTACCGCATTGCCAAAAATCACGATTTCATCTCAAAGTTGGCGTATCGAGAGGACAACTTTGAACGACTTTTTTGGTTTTCGCAGCGTAAGCGGTAATCGGTAAACATGTGCCATTTTTTTCTCAATCTTCTTCTTCTTAAAGTACCGTATCCGCTCAGCGAACGTTGGTTATCAACTTGACCGAAGTCAAGATGACTTAACTAGGGAAAGAAATTTAATGGGGTGGTTTCCCGTTGCCTTCCCCATAGCCCACAGATTTATATTGGGCTTGAAGATCACAGCAGTATATCCGGCGCGACTAGGTATAGAACCACGGTTTCCCGCTCGCTAGTCTGCCGGTGTAAGCTTAACGCCACACTGCTGGTTTTCTCAATATTTGAACAAAATTTCCGCGGATTTGGAATTCCGAAAAATGTGATTTCTACTATTCCATATTCTATATTTCGGCTATTCGCGATCTCTTTTGAGGTTTAATCCTGAAAGCACTGACCCGCCATTTAGAGAAAGTCCTAAAATCGCCTACGGAATCTGAATCAGATTAATTGAATTTATTGGTTTTCGCGGTTTTGAATTAAATTATTGCAAGTCGCTTTTATTTTATCAGAGATTTTGGAAAAGAACACCTGGAAAATTTTGCAAATACTTTTAAATAAGAAATTTATGAATTTAAATGGATAAATATTCAAAAAATACTGTTAAAATTAATAAAATTTTAAAATGAACGAACACCTGCAATAAAAAACGCGATGGTTTCCAAGCAAATTTGCTCGCGTTACCTTAGGAATGCTCAATTATTCGAAAAAAAATTGTTCTTGTTATACTTTGTATAGAAGCCTAAAATATAGGAGTCAGAACATTTCTTGAAAATTTGCAATTTTTCAGAAAAGTTACAAGAACAACAATAAAGCGATCCCCCCCTAAGAGAAAGGTTTAGGGACCATTGAAGTTAAATTAGTTATAACTCATCATTTAAACCAAAGAAAGGCTCCAGGCAAATTACGATGTAATTACTGGAGAAATACTGAAAGAAGGGTATTAAAATAATTACTTTAATATTCAATGTCATGGGTAGTCTCAAATATTTCCCCATATAATGGAAAAGTCGTAGAGATAATACCGTTTCAAAAACCAGGTAGAGACCCATTGGAAGTCTCTTGGAAGCTGTGGATCTTTTCATAACCCCTCAAGAGTGAAGAGAATTAATCCTATCGAGCTGCCCATAAGAAACTAAATCCAATTATTGACAAGGTTGTATTTTTTATTTAGTTTCCATGACAATGTCATTTTCTTTATAAAATGTATACTTTGTTTTATCAATTTTTAGTTTTAATAGTTCTACCAAATAAGTGTTACCATTTTTCCCTAGTTATAAGTTTGCGTTTGTATTACATTGATTACATGTTAATTAATTAGTTTTAAGTTTAGGTCTGTACCCAATAGCAGAGTATACTCCCCCGTTGGGTGGTTTAACCCAATGGGGAAACAGGAAAAAAAAAAAAATAATATTACTTATTCTTCTTGGACAGATTGTACGACTTTGAAAAAGGTTCTAAAATCGCCTACGGCATTTTACTTTGATTAATTGAAAATTATATCGGCGTGTTAAATTTATTCTTTTTCGCGGTTTTCAATTAAATTATCACAAGTTTTTTTTTAATTTTGGAAAGGAATCGTTCGAAAATATCGTAAAAACTATTCAAAGACAAATTTATTAATTTCTGGACAAATATCTACTCTATATATTGCTGTGTACTGACGTAGCCTCACGTTGGGCTAGCCAAAATTGCTGTGAAGGCCTTTGCCTCCCCGGAGCTAAACGTTTTAATGTTAATACCTTGTACGAGTATACATAAAAGTACCTCGTCAATAGAAATATAAGCAAATTATTCTTGACAAATACAAATAATATAAATTGATGCCTCGGCTTGACTAGTTCGGATAGCACAGACCTACCTTTTCCCAAGCTGGGTTCCTTCCTTAGCCAAATCTCAAATCTGAAATGTAATATTGTGGCTTTTGGAATGATCATACACAAATTATGCTCCGTTGATACAGCAAATCGTTTTTTATTATAAATTTCAAATTGTAAATAATTATGGTTAATAAAATTCTTATCTCTAATAACAAAGATCTTAATTCTATAATAAATCTAAACGTTTTTCCCGCACGTGTGAATTTAATCGTCAATTTGCACAAATTTTTATGTTTTTAATAATTTTGAATGGGACTGTACCTTTATCTGGTGTAATTCTGTTTGTTTGGTTCATATACCATGAAATCATACAGTGGTATTCGTTCGATGACCTTCAAGGGTGCGATCTCTCTGGATTGAATTTCCTCGTGGTAGTTTTATGGTTGTATCGTGACCAAAAGTTTCGTTCAATATAATAGTGAATCTTTTCAATTTTGCACAGATTTTCACTTTTTGAAATACGTAAGTATAATGTTCTTTCAATTACTAACTTTTTAATCACTTTCTTAATCAAATTTTATTATAATTTTAACTTTTAGCTGGACACCCCAAAAATTTGCCACCATTTTTTTTTATTAAGCAATCAACAACCTATTCTATTGTTTTTACCATAGCTACCGGTCTTTTTCACGGCACTTCTGATTTTGTTTTATTGGTCGATGTAAAAATCAATATATTTGCGTTATAATTTTCCAGGTTCGTACTTAGCCCAAAATAATTTGTAAAATTTTAATGAATTTTTATGTTTCAGATTTATTTTGAAGTATTAACATCTCCTGTGGTCTTCCAGTAAACTTTTGAAGAATATGTTTTTCGCATTCGTGGTACATTGAGTTTACGGCGCACTTTGACACGTAAAAATTTGTTATTTTAAAAGTTCTACGTTTCAACACATTTTTATAACTAATACTTTTAACAAATTGTTTTTGATTTCAAATTACATTTTTATATCACTACTTAAATTAATTTACAATTTTAACAAACCTTTATTTTAAAAACTGAATTAAAACGTTGCATTTGAATTTACATTGTTTTCTCATTCCGTGACCTTATCTTCATTAAATTTATGACGTTAAAACAATTCTTTGGTGTCGGATAAAACCCTTTTTTTTGAACAAATAAGTCTCGTGCTACCTTTATTAAATAAACAAAACTTTGAATCAAAACGTGGTCATTTCTATTGACGTGGTATTGGTACAGCGCAATATATAAAAAGATAAGGGTTTTTATGCAACGCTTTTATGCAACGATTTTATGCAACGCTTTCGATAATCGGATAATCTGACAACCAACAAAAAATTCTATTATATAAGTCAAAGGGACTGCAATATAAATTAAAAACCAATTAGGCATTTCCAAGTACGTCACAGTGACGTCATTGGCTCCACCCCGAACAGCTGATTCTCGACAAGTTTGTGATAAATCTGTGTTTTTACCTGTTTTTATTGGTAAAAATTGAATTTTTTTACATTTTATAAACCGTAGAGAGTGTAGTGTAAAATTATTACTGTAAGTACCTTCTGTTTATTTTCTTTCCCGAATTAATCACAAACCTAACCTCGAGTATCAATTATTTTGCTCGGACAAGAGTTTTACATACTGCTTAATGTTTAGCGCTTTGTCCGTAAATTAATTTGCACATTTCAGTTTCACTTTGAAAAAATTGCAAACAGCATAATATAAAAGTTAATTTTAAATTTTGAAATGAAAATTGTCTTGTAAAAATGCTAACCTCAAAATATCAGTCGAATATCAGCTGTTCGTGACGTCACATGGAAATGCCTAATTAAAAACCAAATATATATAAAAAGATAAGGGTTTTTAAGCAACGCTTTTATGCAACGTTTTTATGCAAAGATTTTATGCAACGTTTTTATGCAACGATTTTATGCAACGCTTTCGATAATCGGATAATCTGACAACCAACAAAAAATTCTATTATATAAGTCAAAGGGACTGCAATATACATTAAAAACCAAAATTGGAAAACATCGATTTATCAATTTAACAAGGTAGTTCTCCAAGATTTTCTCCGTTTTAAAATATAAGGTTGGTAATCCCTTATCCATAGAAAGTTTTGCAATTTCATTGGCTATTGGTTAAAAAAAAGAACCAATCATTAATTATATTTAAAATTTTTATTCAAACACGTTCCATAAAAACTTTGCACATAAAGTTTTATGTTTTACTTATATGGAGTAAAAGAGTACGGATTATCTGACCCGTAATCAGATTAATGCTTTCATCGCATCATCGGATCATTGGATCATCGGATCACCGTATCATCGGATTACAGCCTATATATAGGACGTTGATGTCTATATTGTTGTGATATAAAGGAGCTTTGCTTTTTTTTCTCCTTTGATAGTCACACTCTTACTCACCTCGACTTGCTCCCGAGCTTGAGACTCTTTTACTTTTATATTTGTACAATATTGAACTGTGATTTGACGTCTTCGTAAATCCGACGCAGACCTTAATTTTGTTGCTTTAATAAAATAGCAACTCGATATACAAATTATAATAATTTGCTGGTTTACCCCGCTTTGTTTGGAATAAAATCCTAGTACCACTCTGCAAATGTAGCCCTTTTGATTGACGTTAAATAAAAGAAACAATATCTCATAGACAGTTGTATTGGTTATTTTTATTACAAAACCAGGTAAATATTTGCTGTGGTTATTAGAAAGATGTAAACTTGGAAATATTATATTACAAGATAAATAAAAAGTTTTGTTATACAAATATTGTTCACGATTATTAAAAATAAAAGATATTTTCGAAATTTGAAGAAATGTTTTAATTAATTTTAAGCAAAAGTTACCTTTATTTAGTGCGCCACTGGATACGATAATATTAACTTCCGTATAGACGAATGAAACAGATGTGTTGTTGTCGGCTATTTGTACAGGTGTGGTGGCGTCGCCAAATCCAAAGAACGGTATCACGTCCAGATAATATCCAATAGAGTATTCCCAATTGTCAGGTCCGTATAATTCAACAGTAATATTTGATTTAGTGATGTTGAACTTTGTTACCTTTAACCAGATTCTACTTTCAGATAACCTCCAAAAACCATCCAACGAAACCAAATTTTCAAGCATAACCAGGCCGTGCTTGATATAATAAACCGCAACAATATCTTCCAATTGCTGTATAAATGGCTCCCAAAATAACCAGCATAAAACTAATAGCGATCGAAATCCAATAATTTTTAATCAATCTGCCAAAAAGTACAAAAACTTCTGCCAACCATAAAATTTTTCTCCAACTACCAACTGTTAAATCCAAAATTACTAAAATATTCTCTACGGAACGACGTTTACTTGAGCACATATCAAAACCAACTGAGAGCGATTAAGTTGTTCCAAGTCCTTTTATAAACTTCGAGCGTGGACCGGAAATGGTTGGATAAAGGTTGCAAAAAATTCAAAATTGTTGATGGAAATCCCAATGATCTGGACTTGATAGACATTTGGTAAATATTCTTTTGATTTTTAACGTGCACTACACTCGTAATTTTAATCAAAGCACTAATTTTTAAATAATTTTCAGATTTATAACCGTAATCATAACCATCATATCAAATATCGCCCTTATTAAATTTTATACAAAATTGGCGCAAAACCACAGCAAACGTAATATTACACAATATAATAACAATGTACAGAGGTAAGGTCAAGTCTACATCATCAAAAAATTAAAATTTATTGAAAAAGTAACCAAAGTAAATATTTCAGTTCAATGACCTCGAAGAACAGCTGAGGTCTTCAACTAACCATGAGAATTGTTCTGCACAGATATCTCTGATCTGGATTGATGAATAGAAACTAAGCTATCTAATGTTTCGCAGGGATGTACCAGGAAAATACTTTCTTGCTCTATTGCGAACAACATGAACCCAAACGAAAAGCTACCGAGAATGGATCAGATTTACAAAAATTTGAATTTCCAGTACAATATATTGTACTCTACAACTCCTAAATTTTAATACAAATGCCCCACGTGACAGGAAGCCATTTTAAATGGCGTGATCTTGAGCCTCAAAATTGCCCCTCGTACGGAAGCTAATATAAATGTCACAATTATTACTTAAAAAGCCCCACGTTGGCCAGCGTCATTTTAAATGTCATACAAAGCAACCCTTAAATGATTCCTTATACTTACATTCACCTTGCTCCAGTCTAGCTCAGCCCAACGATAAACAATTAGAATGCAAAACTTTGAGATGCTCTCAAAACAACTCATCAAAACTTTTTGAATGATAAAATTTTTGACTGTGGATCTCTCCCAAAACTCCCAATTTCAAGCAACGAATAAAATGTAATTGCAAAAAAATCTTTATATTCAAATTTATTAGTATCATAGATTTATAGAAATTTACCTGGTACCAGTTTGGATTACAAACTTAATATTATACAAATTTTCATTGGGAAATTCCCTTACAAAGAAATAAATTCGTTGACATTTTGCTGGATTATCTTCTTTTTTGAGTTGACGTACTGTCAGCGCAAAACGTAAAATGTTCTTTTTAAAATTCGCGTGAAATTAATTTTAACAGTCTTTGTTGCTGATTAAATGAATAAATTTAGTTAAATGTTGATTGGTAGTCACTAATCTTACCCTTGGGTTAATCGTGACGCCGTAAAGTTCAAAAATTTTGCTTCAAAATTAAATAATAAATTTAGTTCGAAATACCTTTTCATCTACAAGTGCACCTGTTGTTAAGCGATGACTCACGCTGAACATCTGCGCAGGATCGGGGTTTGATAAATTTTCTCCCTCAGTTAGTTGAGTGTTGTTCTCGTAGGTTCATCATGGCATCCATTAAACTTGTCCACATTCTTCTGGTGTTGTAACCTCCAAACTAATGAAGTGAGTGAAAGGCATCTCAAACTTAAGAGCTGCACCTGCTTTCCATCTATGAAGTTTTGTTACCATCGGCAAGGTACAAGATTTCTAACCTCCAAATTAATGATCCAAAGTTAACATTGGTTGAGTTCGATTGTACGCAACCTCATCGATTGAGTGCACAATGCATACTCAACACTTCACAAAGATACAAAATTAATAATATCCAAATATGGGATCCAAAATCAATAACGATCCTCATCGGGTGAGTGCCCATGGCATACTAAATTCTGGTGATTTTCTCAAAATTTTGTAAAATTTTGTGTCTATTGTACCATCTTCACATCTTAATTCCATCCAAATCTTCCAAATGTCACCTTATGAAGTTAAATAAACGTCTGTAGGTAAGTTTTTATGTTATTTCGTCACTCTTGGTCTATTTTAAAATGTTTTTTATTGCAGAATTCATTATTTCCATATGAGATGCAGCGACGAGACTGGAGCCACTTCCATTTTTTTGCACACAAGACCCTTTTTTATAACTCTGTTATTAAACCGCACAAAACCAGCTTCTGAATACTTTTAAACAACACTATGAAGAATTTCATGAAGAGTGCTATATCTCACAAGCTACAAGATTTGTTATTTCTTACAAAATTTTACATTTAAAGAACCCATGTGATTCTAGGTTAAAGATAATGAATTTTACAAAAATTTTTGATTTTCTTTGCAATCACATTACCCTTTTGAAATCTGAAGTGACAAATTTCTTCCCGAGATTGACCAGAGAGCTTACAACACATTTAAAAGATATCCACAGTCTTATCTCTTTCTTTATTAGAAATCGTATGAAGTCAGGATTTTGATTTTTGAGTTGTACCCCTTTGAGACCCCTCTTGTTTCGCTGCTAGATCATGTTAGCATTTACTACTCCATTGCTGAGCTCAGCCAGCCCTGAACAAAGCTCCTGTTTGTACAAAACATAAATGTCATTGCATGAGAGAAAAACTTTATAAACATGAAAAGTGTCAGGCTTTTCACCCATATGAATTTCAAAGGACCCAGCAAAATACGACAATATTAATAAGTAAGTTAAAGAAGTTGTACTATCGCGTTCACCATCTGGAGAATTAAGTACTATAAAAGTAATTGAAGTAAAAAATAATTTAATACTATTGTCCAAATATGACTACCATTCTACCTTTAAATTCAATAGCTGTTCGAGAGTTAACATCTAATCGCTACCTTTCAACTGATCATATCACAAAATTTAATTAGATCCTGATGGTTAATACAGAGTTTAGACTAGAGATGAGTACTCATTATTTAAAAGTTACCTTTATCCAAAAAAGGCTTTTACCCTTTCCGACAGGAACAAGAACCTTCAACATTAAAACCATCAGCAAAACCTTCAACTAAAAGTAGCAGAAAAAGAGCGCTACAGCGATCATCGACAGATCTGGTCACTGTTTTGGAATGAGTAACTCCTCATCATGCGGGTGAAATGAACGAGAAGTGTTCAAATTGTGATGCTATTTTTTGGAAAAATGAACTTTGCAAGGAAAGTTTTTGTCATAATTTTAGTTAAACTGTCCAAATTATCGCCAGTATCCAAATTGGATACTGGCGATACATCTGCAAGCAGATTACCATTTGTACTACATACATAGGCGACAATTTCCGATAGTGTTGGCATTCGCTATAATAAATTATAAATAAATGTCAAGGGCAGAGCTTTGACAAAGTTGGTATAAATATCGATAGGCCTTTGTTTAGTCATGGACAGTTATATATAGCATTATCAAGATGTCTAGCAAAGGATGGAATACAAATTCAAAGTACAAGCGACATAACAAATGTCGTATGGAAAGAAGTTTTATAAATCGCAAGATTTCTCAATTATATGGAATTACGAGGTGGCGAAATGGGGGTGGCTCAACCGTAAATTGGCCGGGAATATTGGGACGCGAAGCGGCCCAATTAATTTATAATTAAGTGATAAAATTAAAGTTAAGTTAAGTTGTAAATAAAAGAGAAAGAGGAGGATTGATCCACCTCAAAAAATGGACCGTACATTACAGAGAAGTAAAGTTCCGGATGGAATGGAAAAGTATAATTATTATTAATTATATAGTAAATGATAAATTTATTTAGTGCAAATAATCCCTAAAAATAATTAGCAAACAACAACTTTTCGCATCAGAAAGGTACATACGGAGATTTAAACCTTTTTGGCTGCATTTATCGTATATAAAACTACCATTACGTCTCCTATTGGCGATCTGCATAATGGGCATGTTTTTACTTGATCCATCCATTTTAGCAAACACTTTAAACAAAATTTGTGGCTGCATCCATAGAGTTCGGCAACCGCTTGAATTAATTTGAAATCGTCCAAACAAATTGGACATCGCTCATCTGTTACGGTAATTTCAACGTAAGCGTCAGACATGTTTTTATTGTTATTTTGAAGTCGTTATAAATGTAGTTATATAGTAATGATTAAATCGGATAATCCATTAATGAGGATAATCGATAATCGAATTTTTGTCCTGGAGGATTTTGATATAATATTAAATTTATTCCCGGCGTGTTAAATTTATTCTATTTCGCGGTTTTTAATAAGGCATTTCATGTGATGTCACGAACAGCTGATACTCGACTGATATTTTGAGGTTAGCATTTTTACAAGATTAATTTTCATTTCAAAAATTAAAATTAACTTTTATATTATGCAGTTTGCAATTTTTTCAAAGTGAAACTGAAATGTGTAAATTAATTTACGGACAAAGCTCCACATTAAGCAGTATGTAAAATTCTTGTCGGAGAGCAAAATAATTGATAAATAAACAGAAGCTACTTACAGTAATAATTTTACACTACACTCTCTACGGTTTATTAATTTATACAATTTTTAATCAACAAAAACAGGTAAAAACACAATTTATCACAAATTTGCATAAGCACTAACAAACTATTCGGTAATCAGCTGTTCGGGGTGACGTCACTGTGACGTAGTTGAAAATGCCTCATTAAATTAACACAAGTTTTTTTTTAAATTTTTGGAAAGGAATCGCTCGAAAATATCGCAAAAACTCTTCAAAAACAAATTTATTAATTTATGGAAAAATATTTTTATTAAAATTTAGTTAAGTAAAAAAGTTAAGTTCTACTATATAAATCTACCATTACGAATCCTATTGGCGATCTGCATAATGGGCATGTGTTTCGTTGATCCATCCATTTTACCAAACAATTTAAACAAAATTTGTGGCGGCATCCATCGGGTTCGGCAACCGCTTGATTTAATTTGTAATCGTCAAAACAAATTGGACATCGCTCATCTGTTTCGTTAATTTCTACGTAAGCGTCGGACATGTTTTTTATTGGTATTTTGAAGTCGTTATAAATATAGTAAAATTAAATCGGATAATCCATTAATGCGGATTATCCGGTATAATGATTAAAATCAAACCGAAGCATCTAATTACTGTTTTTTTCGAGATATAAATTATAGTATTAATTTATCGAAAGGCGGATTGCCGGTATTAAGTAATAGAAGCTGTTTTTGTAATTTGGAAAAACGTGTGTGTTTCAACGTCCCGATTACAAATTTTCCGTATGGAAACTAAAAACGGTCAGAGATTAATAATCAATTATTCGATTTGGGAAGGTTACTTACTGCGTGATTTTCAAGTAGCACGAATTGTTTTTTTTTTTGGATGTTTATCATCAACTTTGGTTTACCGCAATTATCAACTAAAACACCTGTAAATTGTCAACGTTCGGATTCGATCTGATAGCTCAATATCAATTTTATAACCTAATCTGCATCGACAAACATACCAGGGGCGTGCCGCTTACAAGATTGTAGGGTGAGCAATAACTTTTGTATTTTATCACTGTTTTTTTTCGGGGTTGGTGATACCGCCGAAATTATTCGTTTGTTTCGTGGTGTATAGTGCGCTGGCGATATTGTTTTGGCTTCTGAAGAAGCGAAGTTCGACCTAACTTTATTTGTTTGTAAAATAGAGAGGTAAATCCTCCATGTGAATTTGGGGTTTTTATTTAAATTGTTTTTGATATCAAATTATTTTTGTATAAATAGGTTTGATTAGTTTGGACACAATATTTTTGGACAATTTGTGTATGATAATTTTGGTTATCTACGACAACCAGGTAACCACTTGTACAGTGCGAAAGCTTTGTAATTATTATTATTCTGAATTCACCGATAGCTCTATTATACGTTTACTTGTTGCTTTGGTGTTTTATTTTGACTTGCTTTTGCCCTTTCAGGATAACATCATTTACTTTAGCGACATAAAGGGCGTGGCGCTCATTTTGTTTGAATTCAGTTCGAGGGAGCAGGTATTCATTCCTGGCTCGCCTGACCCCCCCATAAATTGCTCTTCCGTTGAGCTAGTTTAGCGTCGCTAGATAAGGCCCAGAAGCGCAGGTAAGGTCAGCGTATGATAGGAGGCCATTTTTGTCGACCGGTACTTTTTTGAAGCTATGCTTCTTATCGCACGGGTATTGCACGGGCATCGCACGGGCAGTTAACTGAAAAAAATCGTTCGTCACACAAAATCGTCACGCAAATATGTAACGCAAATTCGTCACACAAATTTCGACCATAACGCCATAACTCCGGAACCGAGAGGACTAGGACCCTGGGAATGGTGACTATGGATAGGGGGCGGAAGTGGCAACCGCTCCCCTTTTTGTGGGTCGGCAAAAAACGTCAAAAAAATTTTCAAAATTTTTATTTTTCAAAAATTTTGAAGCTAGTTTTAGTTCTTTGAAAAAAACTAACAAAATAAAAAATTTCCCGCCCCCCCTTTCTCCCTTTTCGTGGGTAGGCAAAAAACGTCGCAAAAATTTTCCCGTATTCTTAAATGCCAGTGGGAGGCCGAAGGCCGACCCGACCCGTGTTCTCAAAAGCAAGTGGGAGGCCGAAGGCCGACCCGTATTCTTATAAGCACGTTGGAAGCCGAAGGCCGACCCATATTCATAAATGCCAGTGGGAGGCCGAAGGCCGACCCGACCCGTGTTCTCTAAAGCAAGTGGGAGGCCGAAGGCCGACCCGACCCGACCCATGTTCTCAAAAGCAAATGGGAGCAAGCATCCGGAACCGAAAGGGCTAGGACCCTGGGAATGGTGGTTATGGATGGGGGCGGAGGTGTCAACCGACCCCGACCCCACGCCGCCCCCTCCGTCGCAAACGCCGCCCCCAACCGGTTTTTAGGGAAAATAGTTTTTTAACAAAACAAAAAAATTAAAAAAATTCCCCCCCTTTTACGTGGGTCAGCAAAAAACGTCGAAAAATTTTCTAGCAGTCAAGACAGCTGAAGGCATATAAATATAATCTATTATGGCCGAACAACTATGGCCTTCACGGATCTATTATGGTCCTCCCCTGTGAGGCCGAAGGCCGAACAACTATGACCTTCACGGATCTATTATAGTCCTCCCCCTGTGAGGCCGAACAACTATGGCCTTCACGGATTTATTATGGTCCGCCCTGTGAAGTCGAAGGCTGGACAACTATGGCCTTCACGGATCTATTATGGCCCTCCGCTATGAGGTCGAAGGCCGTACAACTATGGCCTTCACGGATCTATTATGGTTCGCCCTGTGAGGCCGAACAACTATGGCCTTCACGGATATATTATAGTCCTCCCCCTATGAGGCCGAAGAACTATGGCCTTCAAGGATCTATTATGGTTCGCCCTGTGATTTTTTAGCTCGACGCAGGGAGGAGAAATCTCGTGCGAGACACCCACTTAATCGAAGTGGATAGTGTCAGACTTCACTGACTAAAACTCCCCCCTACCAAGCACCCAGGTTTCGCCGTCAGGCATTTCTTCCGGGATGCTCGGTCCGAGATGTCGGGATCTTCGACATCTCCCGCCCTGGATGTTCGGGCAGATGCGTTGGGTCTGCAGTATCGTGTGCAGACCCGCCTTTTTCGTTTGGGCCTCCAAGTTCCTCTCATGCATGGCTTCCTGGTTGCTCAGTCTTGTAAGAAACAGAGAAAGTCGAAATCGTCTAATATGGCCTCATCAGCAAAAATCGAAGAAAATGAAAAGAAACGTAGAAACAATCCTGAGACAGACGAAGAAGAAAGTCCCCATGAGTGGCCCAAAGAATGGTCCACACTTGAGGATGAAGAAAACAATAGCTCGGACAACGAAAAACAAGGAAAAATTCGAAAGGAAGCAAAAAAGAAACCAAACAAAAACCAAAGGAAACGTGCCAGATTGGCGAAGCAAGAAAAAGAAAAACATGAAAAACAAGAGACAGAAACGCTAAGTGAAAACAGTAATGAAACAAAAAATTATGAAACTGAAAAGACACAAAGTGAATACAATTTGGAAATATCCACAAAGCTGATCGAAACATTGTCCAGAACCCTACAGGCGATGCAAGAAAATAAAGAAGAACATGGAATAGAAGAAACAGAAACACCAAGTGAAAGCCATTTGGGAATAACAGAATGGACGAAAGAAATATTTTCCAACATATCGAACGCCGCGCATAAAATAATGAAATTCATCATATTAAGCAAAGAAGAACTCGACGAAAAGAAAAACACACTAAAAAATTTAGAAGATATGAAAGAAAGCACCTTTAAACTTCTACTATTCATATTGAAGGGCAATAACAACAAACGAGGGACGGGTGAGCCTTCAGCCACCCTTCCTCCGTCCAAAGTAAATACAGCAGAGGCGGTTCCTGCCCCTGCCAACCCCGCGAACCTCCTCAAGGTCCGGGAACTCAAAGAAACAAATTCTTCCCCTCAGGTAGAACCCAAAAAGCAAAACCCACCTAAGGAAAATCTGGCAGAGTCCAACCCCCCGAACCTCCTCAAGGTCCGGGAACCCAAGGAAACGGATTCCTCCCCTAAGGAAGAATCCACGAAGCACAACCCTCCCAAGAAATACCTGACAGCAATGAAGAGGGCTGCCATCAGCAACCCCCGGAGCACACACAAGAAATACAAAGTAATTGTCTACCCTGGAGAGGGTAGCTCATTCCAGTCAGCAGAAAACACGAAATCCGCCCTGACTAGCATCAGAGCGGAAGACCTTGGCATAAAAGCAGATAGGCTCTATCTGACGAAAAACAAAAGTGTTGTGGTGGAATCCTCCCACCCTTCCGTCAAGAAACTAGTAGGCAGCACTCTACTAGCGGAGAACCAATTGATGGCTCGGGAGCCTTCAGCTACCTGGCCATTAATTGCTATACAGATGGTGGACAAATCCGTCTCTAAGGATCAAATTACAGCGGAAATAGAAAGGAGTTTTCCCGAGGTGGTCAATATGGCCGGGATTTCTTGGCTCAAAAGAGCCAATCCCGTACATACCAGAGGAAGAACTCACAACAAATGGATCCTGGAGGTTCACCCCCTGGTCCATGAAGCAATAATAAAGGAGGGTAAATTCAGAGTGGCTTGGAAAAGCTACCGGGTACGGAATCACATCGGAATTGTCCGATGTTATAAATGCCAACGTTTTGGCCACACAGCCAAATTTTGCAAAGGAAATGAAACATGCGCCTTTTGCACCTCAACAGAACACGATTCACGTGACTGTGTAGTGCAAAAGGAACTTGCTAAGCATGTATGCGTCAACTGTGTTAGAGCGAAGCTCAGTGACAACAAGCACTCCACAGGATCAATCCTGTGTAAAGTGTATAAAGCCCGCCTTATGGCCCTTGCACAATCCATAGCAACCACTATTGACAACGAGAGAAATAACCGTGACCAATGAGATCTAATCTTAAAAACTAATAACCCTGATAAGAAATAAGGTTTGAGTGTACCCAAAAAGCCAAATAACGATCGAAAATGAAAAACAGCCTCCAAAATCAAGAAATGAAAACGAATACTTACCAACATTGATGAAATAAAAACGCCCACGCAATCCAGTATGGAAACCTGAAACATAAAACAAATCAGAAAACAACATATCAAAAATAGGCAGATTATATGTATGTCACAATATACCGAATGACACGCGGTTTGAAACCCGATTAAAAAAATTCATAAAAACGACCAGAACTTGATAAAAAAATCTCTAAAAATGATTCTATAATTGTAATGAAAACATGAACTCCCCGCCATTTTGCAGGGTCCATTTTCTGATGAGGTTGGCAACAACCTCAAAATGTTTTTGATTTTTATAAATAAATTAACTTCAATTGGTTGCTCAGTCAGGTAGGGGGCATTGCGATGGAATGCGATGAAACGTGTGCTCTTTCGAATGCCTCTCTTCTACCTGTCCGAGTTTTTCCTCCTCGTTGGTTGGCCTCCTGGTTTGACGGTCGGGTAGGGGGCATTGCGATGGAATTCGATGTTACGTGTGCTCTTTCGCATGCCACTCTTCCACCCGACCGTGTTTGGCCTCGGGTCACTGATCTTCAGTGTCGGTATCCTCCCCCGTATGGGCAGCGGCAGCGGCGGCCCGTTGTTCGGCTCTTCCTGCTGCCTCCTTACACGTAAAAAAAACAGAGAAAGTCGAAATCGTCTAATATGGCCTCATCAGCAAAAATCGAAGAAAATGAAAAGAAACGTAGAAACAATCCTGAGACAGACGAAGAAGAAAGTCCCCACGAGTGGCCCGAAGAATGGCCCACATTTGAAGATGAAGAAAGTAATAGCTCGGACAACGAAAAACAAGAAGAAATTCGAAAGGAAGCAAAAAAGAAACCAAACAAAAACCAAAGGAAACGTGCCAGATTGGCGAAACAAGAAAAAGAAAAACATGAAAGACAAGTAACGAAAACGCTAAGTGAAAACAGTAACGAAACAAAGGAAAAAAATTATGAAACTGAAAAAACACAAAGTGAACAAAAAATGGAAATAGGCACAAAACTGCTCGAAGCATTGTCCGAAATCAGACAGGCAATACAAGAAAAAGAAGAACTTGGAATAGAAGAAACACCAAGTAAAAGCCATACGGAAGCAACAAAATGGGCGAAAGAAATACTTTCCAATGTATCGAACGCATCACATAAAGTAATGAAATTCATCAACCAAAGCAAAGAAAAACTCGAAGATAAGGAAAACGCACAAAAAAATGTTGAAGACATGAAAGAAAGCACCTTGAAACTTGTAGAATTTATACTGAAGGGCAATAACAACATACGAGGGACGGGTGAGCCTTCAGCCACCCCTCCCCCGTCCAAAGTAAACACAGCAGAGGCGGTCCCTGCCCCTGCCACCCCCGCGAACCTCCTCAAGGTCCGGGTACCCAAAGAAACAATTTCTTCCCCTCAGGAAGAGCCCAAAAAGCAGGACCCACCTAAGAAACAATTGGCAGAGTCCAACCCCCCGAACCTCTTCAAGGTCCGGGAACCCAAGGAAACAGATTCTTCCCCTAAGGAAGAACCCACGAAGTACAGCCCACCCAGGAGGTACCAAACAGCAATGAAGAGGGCTGCCATCAGCAGCCCCCGGAGCACGCGCAAGAAATATAAAGTGATTGTCTACCCTGGAGAGGGTAGCTCATTCCTGTCAGCGGAAAGCACAAGGGCCGCCCTGACTAGCATCAGAGCGGAAGATCTTGGAATAAAAGCAGATAGGCTCTATCTGACGAAAAACAAAAGTGTCGTGGTGGAATCCTCCCACCCCTCGGTCAAGAAACTAGTAGGCAGCACTCTACTAGCGGAGAACCAATTGATGGCACGGGAGCCTTCAGCTACCTGGCCATCAATTGCTATACAGATGGTAGACAAATCCGTCTCTAAGAATCAAATCATAGCGGAAATAGAAAGAAGTTTTCCCGAGGCGGTCAATATGGCCGGGAGTTCGTGGCTCAAAAGAGCCAATCCCGTACATACCAGAATAAGAACACACAACAAATGGATCCTAGAGCTTCACCCTCTGATCCATGAAGCAACAATCAAGGAAGGTAAATTCATAGTGGCTTGGAAAAGCTACCGAGTGCGGAACCACATCGGAATTGCCCGATGTTATAAATGCCAACGTTTTGGCCACACAGCCAAATTTTGCAAAGGAAATGAAACATGCGCCTTTTGCACCTCAACAGAACACGCTTCACGTGACTGTGTAGTGCAAAAGGAACTTGCTATGCATGTATGCGCCAACTGTGTCAGAGCGAAGCTCAGTGACAATAAGCACTCCACAGGATCAACCCTGTGTAAAGTATATAAGGACCGTCTTATGGCCCTTGCACAATCCATAGCAACCACTATTGACAACGAAAGAAATAACCGTGACCAATAAGATCTAATCCTAAAAACTAATAACCGTGATAAGAAATAAGGTTTGAGTGTACCCAAAAAAGTCAAATAACTATCGAAAATGAAAAATAGATTATAAATCAAGACATGAAAACCGATACTTACCAAACATTGATGAAATAAAAACGCCCACGCAATCCATTGTGGAAACCTGAAACAAACAAATCAGAAACCAACATATCAAAAATAGGCAGATTATATGTATGTAACAATATACCAAATGACACGCGGTTTGAAACCCGATTAAAAAAAAATTCATAAAAAACGACCAGAACTTGATAAAAACTCTAAGAATGATTTTATAATTGTGATGAAAACATGAACTCCCCGCCAATTTGCAGGGTCCATTATATGATGAGGTTGGCAACAACCTCAAAATGTTTTTTATTTTATAAATAAATTAACTTCAATTGCCTCCTTACACGAAAGTCGAAATCGTCTAATATGGCCTCATCAGCAAAAATCGAAGAAAATGAAAAAAAACGTAGAAACAATCCTGAGACAGACGAAGAAGAAAGTCCCCACGAGTGGCCCGAAGAATGGCCCACATTTGAAGATGAAGAAAGTAATAGCTCGGACAACGAAAAACAAGAAGAAATTCGAAAGGAAGCAAAAAAGAAACCAAACAAAAACCAAAGGAAACGTGCCAGATTGGCGAAACAAGAAAAAGAAAAACATGAAAGACAAGTAACGAAAACGCTAAGTGAAAACAGTAACGAAACTAAGGAAAAAAATTATGAAACTGAGAAAACACAAAGCGAACAAAAAATGGAAAAACTGCTCGAAGCATTGTCCGAAATCAGACAGGCAATACAAGAAAAAGAAGAACTTGGAATAGAAGAAACACCAAGTAAAAACCATACGGAAGCAACAAAATGGGCGAAAGAAATACTTTCCAATGTATCGAACGCATCACATAAAGTAATGAAATTCATCAACCAAAGCAAAGAAAAACTCGAAGATAAGGAAAACGCACAAAATAATGTTGAAGACATGAAAGAAAGCACCTTGAAACTTGTAGAATTTATACTGAAGGGCAATGACAACATACGAGGGACGGGTGAGCCTTCAGCCACCCCTCCCCCGTCCAAAGTAAACACAGCAGAGGCGGTCCCTGCCCCTGCCACCCCCGCGAACCTCCTCAAGGTCCGGGTACCCAAAGAAACAATTTCTTCCCCTCAGGAAGAGCCCAAAAAGCAGGACCCACCTAAGAAAGAATTGGCAGAGTCCAACACCCCGAACCTCTTCAAGGTCCGGGAACCCAAGGAAACAGATTCTTCCCCTAAGGAAGAACCCACGAAATACAGCCCACCCAGGAGGTACCAAACAGCAATGAAGAGGGCTGCCATCAGCAGCCCCCGGAGCACGCGCAAGAAATATAAAGTGATTGTCTACCCTGGAGAGGGTAGCTCATTCCTGTCAGCGGAAAACACAAGGGCCGCCCTGACTAGCATCAGAGCGGAAGATCTTGGAATAAAAGCAGATAGGCTCTATCTGACAAAAAACAAAAGTGTCGTGGTGGAATCCTCCCACCCTTCGGTCAAGAAACTAGTAGGCAGCACTCTACTAGCTAAGAACCAATTGATGGCACGGGAGCCTTCAGCTACCTGGCCATCAATTGCTATACAGATGGTAGACAAATCCGTCTCTAAGAATCAAATCATAGCGGAAATAGAAAGAAATTTTCCCGAGGCGGTCAATATGGCCGGGAGTTCGTGGCTCAAAAGAGCCAATCCCGTACATACCAGAACAAGAACACACAACAAATGGATCCTAGAGCTTCACCCTCTGATCCATGAAGCAACAATCAAGGAAGGTAAATTCATAGTGGCTTGGAAAAGCTACCGAGTGCGGAACCACATCGGAATTGCCCGATGTTATAAATGCCAACGTTTTGGCCACACAGCCAAATTTTGCAAAGGAAATGAAACATGCGCCTTTTGCACCTCAACAGAACACGCTTCACGTGACTGTGTAGTACAAAAGGAACCTGCTATGCATGTATGCTCCAACTGTGTCAGAGCGAAGCTCAGTGACAATAAGCACTCCACAGGATCAACCCTGTGTAAAGTATATAAGGACCGTCTTATGGCCCTTGCACAATCCATAGCAACCACTATTGACAACGAAAGAAATAACCGTGACCAATAAGATCTAATCCTAAAAACTAATAACCGTGATAAGAAATAAGGTTTGAGTGTACCCAAAAAAAGTCAAATAACTATCGAAAATGAAAAATAGATTACAAATCAAGACATGAAAACCGATACTTACCAAACATTGATGAAATAAAAACGCCCACGCAATCCATTGTTAAGACCTGAAACAAACAAAACAGAAACCAACATATCAAAAATAGGCAGATTATATGTATGTAACAATATACCAAATGACACGCGGTTTGAAACCCGATTAAAAAATTCATAAAAAAACGACCAGAACTTGATAAAAACTCTAAGAATGATTTTATAATTGTGATGAAAACATGAACTCCCCGCCAATTTGCAGGGTCCATTTTATGATGAGGTTGGCAACAACCTCAAAATGTTTTTTTTATTTTATAAATAAATTAACTTCAATTGCCTCCTTACACGAAAGTCGAAATCGTCTAATATGGCCTCATCAGCAAAAATCGAAGAAAATGAAAAGAAACGTAGAAACAATCCTGAGACAGACGAAGAAGAAAGTCCCAACGAATGGCCCAAAGAATGGTCCGCACTTGAAGATGAAGAAAACAATAGCTCGGACAACGAAAAACAAGGAAAAATTCGAAAGGAAGCAAAAAAGAAACCAAACAAAAACCAAAGGTAACGTGCCAGATTGGCGAAGCAAGAAAAAGAAAAACATGAAAAACAAAAGATAGAAACGCTAAGTGAAAACAGTAATGAAACAAAAGGAAAAAATTATGAAACTGAAAAAACACAAAGTGAAAGCAACTTGGAAATATCCACAGAGATAACTGAAACAAGGTCCAAAATTCAACAGATGATACAAGAAAATAAAGAAAAACATGGAACAGAAGAAACAGAAACACCAAGTGAAGGTAATTTGGAAATAACAAAATGGGCGAAAGAAATATTTTCCAACGCATCGAACGCCGCGCATGAAATAATGAAATTCATCATCTTAGGCAAAGAAGAACTCGACGATAAGGAGAATGCATATAAAAACTTAGAAGATATGAAAGAAAGCACCTTTAAACTTGTACTATTCATTCTGGCGGGCAATAACAACAAACGAGGGACGGGTGAGCCTTCAGCCACCCTTCCCCCGTCCAAAGTAAATACAGCAGAGGCGGTACCTGCCCCTGCCACCCCCGCAAACCTCCTCAAGGTCCGGGAACTCAAAGAAACAAATTCTTCCCCTCAGGAAGAACCCAAAAAGCAAAACCCACCTAAGAAAAATTTGGCAGAATCCAACCCCCCGAACCTCCTCAAGGTCCGGGAACCCAAGGAAACGGATTCTTCCCATAAGGAAGAATCCTCGAAGCGCGACCCACCCAGGAAATGCTTGACAGCAATGAAGAGGGCTGCCATCAGCAACCCCCGGAGCACACACAAGAAATATAAAGTAATTGTCTACCCTGGAGAGGGTAGCTCTTTGCAGTCAGCAGAAAATACAAAATCCGCACTGACTAGTATCAGAGCGGAAGATCTTGGCATAAAAGCAGATAGGCTCTATCTGACGAAAAACAAAAGTGTGGTGGTGGAATCCTCCCACCCTTCGGTCAAGAAACTAGTAGGCAGCACTCTACTAGCGGAGAACCAATTGATGGCCCGGGAGCCTTCAGCTACCTGGCCATCAATTGCTATACAGATGGTGAACAAATCCGTCTCTAAGGATCAAATCACAGCGGAAATAGAAAGGAGTTTTCCCGAGGTGGTCAATATGGCCGGGACTTCGTGGCTCAAAAGAGCCAATCCCGTACATACCAGAGGAAGAACTCACAACAAATGGATCCTGGAGGTTCACCCCCTGGTCCATGAAGCAACAATAAAGGAGGGTAAAATCAGAGTGGCTTGGAAAAGCTACCGGGTGCGGAATCACATCGGAATTGCCCGATGTTATAAATGCCAACGTTTTGGCCACACAGCCAAATTTTGCAAAGGAACTGAAACATGCGCATTTTGCACCTCAACAGAACACGCCTCACGTGACTGTGTAGTGCAAAAGGAACTTGCTAAGCATGTATGCGTAAACTGTGTCAGAGCAAAGCTCAGTGACAACAAGCACTCCACAGGATCAATCTTGTGTAAAGTGTATAAGGCCCGTCTTATGGCCCTTGCACAATCCATAGCAACCACTATTGACAACGAGAGAAATAACCGTGACCAATAAGATCTAATCTTAAAACTAATCCCTGATAAGAAATATGGTTTGAGTGTACCCAAAAAAATCCATATAACGATCGAAAATGGAAAATAAACCTCAAAATCAAGATATGAAAACCAATACTTACCAACATTGATGAAATAAAAAACGCCCACGCAATCCAATGTGGAAACCTGAAAAATAAAAGCAAATCAGGAAAACAACATATCAAAAGTAGGCAGATTAAATGTATGTCACAATACACCGAATGACACGCGGTTTGAAACCCGATTGAAAAAATTCATAAAAAAACGACCAGAACATGATAAAAATCTCTAAGAATGATTTTATAATTGTGATGAAAAAATGAACTCCCCGCCAATTTGCAGGGCCTATTTTATGATGAGGTTGGCAACAACCTCAAAATGTTTTTTATTTTATAAATAAATTAACTTCAATTGCCTCCTTACACCTCAGGATGTTTGTAATGAGGGTGTTTATCCGCTGCCACTGGGCCTCGTCGACGAGCATTGCTTCAACCAGGTCTTCGGGAGTCATTGTGTACCCCAGTGCAAGCGAGACCATTGTTCTCTCGCGCTCCCATCTCCAGCACTGGAAGAGGGAGTGTTCCGCGGTATCGATTTCGTTGCAGAACCTGCACCTGGGGCTTCCCAATATGCCGAATCGATGCAGGTAGTACGCAAAGCAGCCGTGCCCTGACAGCATTTGTGTGAGGTGGTAGCTCACCTGTCCATGCCGCCTCTCGACCCATCTCTTGATGTTGGGGATGAGTCTGTGGGTCCACAAGCCGCAAGTTGCCTCCTCCCACCTGGCCTGCCAACTTTCGGCCACCTCGTTTCCGGCACCCCCCACTCCGTCGTAGATTCTGCTCCTTGCTAGTGCGAGGAGGTCGATGGGGGGCATCGATGCCAGAACGAGGGCCGCGTCGAGCGAGACCGTCCTGTAAGCGCAGGAAACGCGCAGCGCCATTCTGCGCTGGACGCTCAGCAGTCTCTGCGCGTTCCTGCTAACCCTCAGCGCCTCGTGCCATACAGGTGCCGCATACAGTATGATCGACTGCGTCACGAGGGCTAGGGTTCTTCTCTTGGCCTGCTTAGGGCCTCCCATGTTGGGAAAAAGGCGGGCAAGCGATGTCGTCACTGCTCCCGCCTTTGCGGACGCGTCCCTGATGTGCTCGGCGAAGTTCAGGTGTTTATCGATCTTGACGCCGAGAACGGTTACGGAGTCCTTAGATGGAATTGGGATTCCGTTTAGTCGGAGGGAAACCTTGGAGACTTTCCTTCTTCCGCTGAGAAGTACTCCCTCCGACTTTTCAGGGACTAGGGTGAGTCCTCTTTCGCTCACCCAGGCGGAGATGGTCTCGAGCGCCTCTGTCGCCCATGTCTCGATCTCCGCCACGTCCTTGCCCACGACCACTACGTTGAGGTCGTCCGCGAAGCCCACGGTGGTGCATCCGTCTGGGAGCTTCAGACGCAGCACTCCGTCGTACATGAGGTTCCAGAGCGTCGGTCCAAGAACCGAGCCCTGGGGGACTCCGCTTGTGACCTCCATTTCTTCCTGTTCCCCATCGCCTATTAAGAGGCGTCTGTCCTCAAGGTAACTGGCGACGAGATTAAACGTATCGTTTTCGATCGTCGCCAGGCTGTTTAGTGCCCCCAGGATGTGCCTCCACCCCGCATTATTGAATGCATTACTGACGTCCAAGGTGACGAGTAGGCAAAGCCTTCTGGTACGCCTGGTTCCCATCTTGGCCTCGACCGCGATCTCCATGATCTTTTTAAGTGCATCCACGGTCGATCTTCCCCTCCTGAAACCGTATTGGTTGTCGGAGAGGCCGCCGCTGCTCTCGATGTTCTTCTCGAGGCGGTTAAGTATCAACCTCTCGAGCAGCTTGCCTGCGTGATCGAGCAGACAGATGGGCCGGTACGAGGTGGGGTCTTCCGGGGGTTTGGTGCCCTTTCTGATGGGGACGAGCTTCGCGACCTTCCAATGTGCGGGAAAAATGCCGGTCTCGAGGCATTTGTTGTAAATTTCCTCCAGAAAGGTCCGTCCTGCTAGGTTCACCGCCTCCTTGATGACCCGGCCGGGTATGCAGTCCGGGCCGGGTGCCTTGTCGGGCGCGATTTTGGACGCCGCCACGGTTAGTTCTTCCAGGGTGAACTGGGACCTCTCCTCCGTTGGGGGTCTTCTCGGTTCGGTCGTCTTCGGGTGTGTGGGGAAGAGTGCCGTCGCCACCTCTCGGACCTTTTCTGGATGAGGTCCGGTCATCTTGCTGGGACCCCTGAGTTTTCCTCGCACGATCTTGTAGGCGAGTCCCCAGGGGTCTTCTTCGAGCAGGCCTAGGAGTTCCTTCCAGCATCGGCGCTTGCTCGCGGCGATGGAGCGTACGAGCCTTTTCTTGGCGACTCTGTAGGCCCCGTCGGCTTCTTCCCTCTCCCTTGAACCTTTTCTCTTCCTTCCCACCGCTCTTCTTAGGCGCAAGGCTTCGCGTCTGTTTTCCGCGATCTCTTCGTTCCACCAGTGGACCGGCTTTCGTTGGTTACCGGCTCTCCTCCTGGGAATGGAAGCATCGCAGACGCACCTTAGGGCTTCGGAGAGCTCTTCCGAGTCCTTCACCTCCGATCGGCTCAATTCGGTTTCGACCGCGGTTCTCAGCCTGTCCGCGTCGATCCTTCTCGTCCAACCGTCTATTCTTTTGTGCAGGCTTGGCTGTGCGGGACACGTCTCTAGTTGGTACGAGACGTAGAGATGGTCGCTGAGCGTCTCTTCCTCGAGAACTCTCCACCCGGTGATTTTGTGGAGAGCCCGCGTCGAAACCAGGGTGAGGTCCAGAATGGACTTGCACCCTCTACCCACGAACGTCGGGGCGGTGCCGACGTTGGCTACGCCGAGCTCTAGCGTGCTGATTGCTTCGACGAGCACCTCCCCTCTTGCGTTCTCGGGCAGCGACCCCCAATCGGGTGACTTTGCGTTAAAGTCGCCGCCCACGATAACGATCTCCGTCGTTCTCCTCACTTCGCCGGCAAGCTCGTCCAGCCTCCTCTCGAACACCTCGGCCGTCTCGTTTGGGGAGTAGTAGACGCTGAAAATTTTTACTCCCCGTGTTCGGATCCACGCGAAACCGTCTCCTCTGCCGCTTTCTTCGGCTAACGCGGCAACGGGCAGGTAGATGGCCGCCCTGTCCGTACAGTCCTTGACGTAGCCCTCCGACGCACTAATGTTCTGCTCGGAAACGAGGGCCACGTCCACTTTTAGTCTTTGGACCGTTTCGTGGAGGAGATCGTGGGCCGCCCTCGAGGTATGGAGATTGGCCTGCAGGAACCTGACCGGCGTTCCTCGTCGGGGCGTCTCTTGCCCTCCCGTGCGTGTCGGTGTTAGCGAAAACCCGGCGTCGTTCTGGCAGCCGCGTTCTGGCTCTGCCTTTCTGGGCGACGGGGGCTCTCGGCGATCCGGTATGACTCCACCTGGATCTGCCTCTGCATCGACCAGTGTCGTCTACAGGCCTTTTTGTCTTCCTCGACCTGTTTTTTTTTTTTTCCTGTTTTCTCTCAAGAGAGAGAGAGTATATTCATGCAATTCGATACAATCTTAACAATAAAAAAACTTAAAACTTAACAATAATTGATTAAACTAAAATGGTGGTGATGAATGTTGGTGAAATTAATGTTGATGAATTAAATATGATAATTAATAACTGGATAAATATTAAATTATAACTAGAAAGACAAACGAGCATTACAACGGCAGCGGGTAAAAGACAAAAATTAAAATTTAAGATAAATTTGAAGTTGTTTGAATTTTAATTTAAATTTAAATTTGAACTGGGTTTGGTTAGTTTAACAGTTTTTTTTTTATTTATGTAACATCAGTGGGGCATAAATCCATTTTAGACAGACTAAGGGGGGGTGTTAAATTGTTTTAGAGTGTTGATAATTGATTTACAGAAAGTTATAAAAATTTGGGTGATGAATTTATTTGATATGATTTCAGAAATTGTAAAAGGTGAAATATTTAAAAAGGAACAATGTGAAGTGTAGGTATGGCGTTGTTGGACGTATTTCGGGCAGGAAGACAATAAATGATGCAGAGTCTGCCTACTTTTTGAATCGCAGGGGCACACGTCAACAGGACTGATCTTGAATCTGTATAGATACTCGCGCGCAAACGAGTGACCCGTCAATACCTGCGTCATTTCAAAGGAGGTATCAACGGCACTTCGGAACAAGCGAACATCATGTAGCGTAGGTAAATGCTGCCGGGTGGTCGAACCTTGGACGGCATTTCTGTACTCGGTATCCCAAGTACATGCCGCCTCAAGACGAATCACCCTTCTTGCATAGCTAAGAGGGAACTGGTTGTATGCCATGCGACTGTGTGAAACAGCCGCATCTTTGGCACATTGGTCTGCAACCTCGTTCCCTTCAATGCCGCAATGAGCCTTTACCCATGCAAACCTGATGATCGTTTGGTCCTTCAGTTTGAGCAGTGAACGATGGATGGAGGTGACCAAAGGTACGGTGCTACTCCTATTAGCGATGGTAACAAGCGAAGAGAGGCTGTCGGAGAAAATACACACTGAGTGTAACCTCCTGGGGGAGATCCAAGTCAGGGCGGCGTCAATCGCATATAACTCGGCTTGAAACACGCTACAAGTACCGTTTAACCGGTACTTGTGGGTCTCTTGCCGAGCTTCACGGTATATGACGATTGCCGCGCCGACCTCCCCACCTTCCTGCTTGCTGCCATCGGTAAATATAGCAACATCGACCTGGTCGCATATTCGATCGACTTCCAGCGAGTCGTTTGCTTTTACGAAACTGATCGTTTGTCTATAGCGGGGATGTAACATCTCCGCTGGCGACGTACGATTTTGCAAGACGACGTCGTCCGGAAGTCGATCGAAAGTACCATCCATTTTCACTTGCTCTACCCTTGCCACCTCCTTTATCCTTAGCTCGATTGGAGTAAATCCAGCTAAGGCCAACGCAGATATTGCCGAGACCGTATGAAATGCGCGCGTAGCCCTGACGGCGAATGCCCGCTGAAAAGATCGCAACCAACCCAGCACGTACTTGTATCTTAGCACTCCACTCCAAATAAAAGAACCGTAAGTAATGGTCGGTTCGATGACCGCGTGGTATATTGTCTCCACATTTCGTGGATTAATACCCCACGTGGGCCGTACGAACCGACATAAAGATTTAAAAATTTTGTTGGCTTTGACTATGATGTGTCGAACGTGTTCATTGAATTTCAAGTGTTGATCTAAAATAATACCTAGAATTTTAATGTGAGGCTCATAAGTCAAAACAGTGTTGCCGAAGGAAATTCTACAAAATTTGGTTTTTGGAGTGAAGGCTATTGCTTGAGTTTTCGGAGCGCTAAATGTTAATTTAACACCTGCGCCCCACTCACTGATCGCAAGTAGAGCTGCGTTGGCACGACTTTCCATCTGCATTACACTGGGCGAACTCACGATTAGAAGGACGTCATCCGCGAATGCTTGCAGATGACATCCCTCCGGTAAACCTACATCGAGAAGTTCATCCAGTATAATGTTCCAAAAAGTAGGTCCGCAAACAGAGCCTTGGATGCATCCTTTGGTCATGGTCTTGCGCGACTTCCCGTCAGCGTAGGCCAGCTCAACAGACCGATCGGCGATATAACTTTTAATCAAGTTATATATGTTCCGCGGGCATGAAATGTTTCGCAGTCTGTTGAATAGCGCTGGCCACCAAGCGTTGTCGAACGCCGCTTTGATATCCAAGGATACACCAAGTACCAGACATTTACGACTTTTCTCACGGCGGATAATCGATATAGCATCATGCAGGGCGTTGATCGTAGAGGTCTGTTCCCTGAATCCATACTGTTTAGGACTCCATGCCTGACGCTGAACACCAAAATACGTTAAACGCTTGGTGAACAGCTTTTCCAGCAGCTTTCCGAAGACGGGCAATAGTCCTATGGGCCTAAAGGCCGATAGGTCCGTTGGATCGGACCTATTCGGCTTGGGCAAGATCTTCACATAGGCACTCTTCCACGGCTTCGGAAAGTGGCCGGTTGTCAGGCACGAGTTCATTAGTTTAGTAATGAATTCAGGGTAGGCCTCCGCGACCACGCCGCATATATCCGACGTGAGGTTGTCAATGCCCGGCGCCCTGTTTGGACTCATGGAATTTAATGCGTCCAATACCTCTCCCTCTGTGAACTCCTCTTCATCCGGTGTATCACACACGTAGGGCGAATTAAACATATGTCGCAGTTCTCTGTGTCTGAGTCTCGTATCGACGTCGTCGTCGGGGTAGAAATGACGAAGCAGTCTAGTGGCCGTTTCGTCGCTGGTATCAGTAAATCTGTTTTCGCACGTTAACGTAAACGGAGGGCGCTTAACGGGTGCGTCCTTAATCAGTCAGTTTGTCACTGACCACACACTTTCTTGGTGCTGCCCATTACAAAATATTCGAAAATTCGCGGTAGAAGTGGAGCGTATCAGATCACCATATTCTTGCCTTAGCTCCTTTTGGTCTTCTAAGAGCCATGAAATGTCAAGGCCCTGTCGAAGACCGGAGTGAATAAGGTGATGTACTCTGATACACTTCTTTTTTAATACTTCCAACTCCTCGGACCACCACGGGTTATACGGTTTAGCGTTACCACGTATTTTCATCGAGGAGAAGCATGATTTGCGTATGTCCTCGGTAAGAGTCTCAACCGTGTAGTCTAAGTCGTTGGAAGTAATATCCGCGAAATTGGTGTTTAGAATTTTGGATTTTTTAAAGTTTTGATCAAGGTTTGTTCTAAAAGTTTGCCAATTGGCGATTTTGTTTCTAAAAATATAAGTCGAGTTATAGATGACCGGATTTACGCGGTCATCAACTGAAATTTGGTATGTGAGGGCATTGTGGTCAGATGACTGGCAGACTGATTTATCTACACACCAAAGTGACAAGCAGGTGGTGATGCGCTCGGAAGCCATCGTGACATCTATGATTGATGCTATGAGGTTGCCATTTCTGACAACCTCGAATGTCGAAGTACTCCCTTCGTTGCATATGTTTAATTCATGTGAATATGCAACGCTCAGGACATCATCACCGCGCTTATCACTTCTGATCGAACCCCATGCGGGATTCGAACCGTTAACGTCCCCGCCAACAATAACGTGTGATCCTTTGATCTTATCTAGGAAGTGGTTCAGATTTACCAGAGTACTGTTGTCGTCATGGTCTGGCTCGATGTACACGCTTCCAACATACAAGAACCGTTGTCCAAAGCCGATCCTGATCACGCACAGGTTAGTGTCACAGTACTGAGACATGCCCAGTACTGCCCCCAACCTCTGCTTGACCAGAATACAGCTCTTGACTCTGGGTTTATTCAGGCGGTTCTTGTTGCTTTGGAAGATATGTACACCGTCCACACCTTGCATCTGGTTAATTCGGCCTACGTATGGCTCTGTGATAAGAGCGACATCTCTGTCGCTCTTCATAAAGTAAGAGAGGAATTCACGGTGAGAGGCATAGGAGCGCCTTAAATTGCATTGCACAAAATTTATTGCCTTACCAGCCGTACTCAGTTTTTTCCCTTAGTCTGCCTTCCATTGTCTTGTAAATATTACAACTAGTAGACGTTGCCGAATGGCAGGTGTTAAACTTTGACTTATATTTTTTATTGTTCATTGAACAGTTGCAGCAATTTGGAATGTCTTTAATTTTGTTGCATTCTTTATAGCAGTGGTCCCCACCGCAGTGGGAGCAAGATAGCGCCTTCTCGGTACAAAATTTGCGGAGATGCCCATACTTGAGGCAGCCGAAACACTGCCTCACGTTTACATACTCCGCAAAATGTACCCTGCTGTAGTCTACATTAATTTTGTCCTCGACCTGTTGGGGCGTTATGCCTATGTACTAGACATAGTAGTTATAGAACAGCGCCTTGAAGGCCGGGTATTCTTTCGGAAGACCCTCGGCTGCTATTCGTCCCAACACGGATGTCTTGGTGACCCTGTCGATTTGGTAGTCCCCCGCCTTATCGTAGAAGAACGACACGTAGTCACGCACGTCGCTCCTGATGCGGTCCTCTCTCAGTCTTGCCAGAGTGAAGGGACCTTTAGGGCTGGCGTCTCGCGTCATTCGCACCCGGGGGGGGGGTTTGTTGGCATGTTGTCGACCGGTACTTAGGATAAGTAGGCGGGCCGCAAAGGTTCGATAGATCGGGGATGCTTCGATAATGGGTTAATAAACACGAAAGTGGAATGCTTCATAATTTTTAAAACTTGACATCGAGACGGTCCTGTCTCTTCGACTTTAAATTCACGCAAACCGTACGTAATCTAGTTTTAATAGATCGTACCACGACACAAACCAAAACGTAATTCACTCGAAAATGTTCGATAAAAGTGGTTTATATTTAACAATTCAAATTCAACTCGTTTATAATCGGCACGAAACATCTGGTTTAAATCCCGAAACTGATTTAAAATAAAGTCAATATGCATGTGTTTAATTTACACTGCGAACTGATTCTTAAATTACGCCCGTAATATTTGAATTAAACAACGGAACGTTAATAAAAGCGTAAATAGTTATAAATGACGTCACCAATGGTTAATTTAAATAACTGATAATTCATAAAAATGTTTACTTTAGAAACCCGGCAATCTTAATATATAAAATGCCAGCTCGCTCCTGCGGCGTGTCAAAACCTAATCTCATTGGTCCAAATTTGCTACCAACATAAGCACTAATCGAAGTTATGGAAGGGGAAGGATCTGAACGGAACGAAAAGAAGAAACGATAATCGAGGAGATAGGAAATAACGGTTATTAATGAAGACACATCGTCGGTCAAAGATAGAAGAGAATAACAAAAAGGTGACAGAAAAAAGAGAGAGAGAAAACAAAAATAAGAAATTATAAGAAACTGATGAGATAACGCAAGAAGTGAGAAACAAAATAGAAGAAGTGAAGATAAAACGGGAAGAAAGGTAAAACATAATTATTGAAGAAAAAGTTTTAATCTCAGGCGTAAAATAGGAAGATTAGGGGAACGGGTTTTAAGAAAGACACAAAAAGTTAAGGAAAGAAAGCTACGAAGAGAATAGGAAAATAAGAATTCGAGATGACAGGAAAATATATTTATTTTAGAAAAGGCTTTCTGGATAATCAGATAAGAAGATGCTGCGGCTGCTCCGCGAGTCAGTTTTTGTATTCGCACTTGATTGGTTAAAATTTTGTACCCACCTAAAAGTACACTAATCGAGTTGCAAAACAGTCTTCTAGCTTCTTCTTCTAAAGGTCGCACCATAACTTTTCAGATTAAAATTCTGCAATTTCATTGGCTATTGGTTAAACAATTGACCAATTAGAGGTGTATTATAAAATAAAAAATTTTAAGTTGTTACCAAAATTGACCAATGAGGGAATAAAAAATTTTAAGTTGGTAACAAAATTGACGATGAGAGAATAAATAATATTAAGTTGGTAACAAAATTGACCGATGAGAGAATAAATAATAATTTCAAGTTGGCAAAAAAAATTGACCAACGAGAAGTGAATCCATTAGTATCAAAATCCTTATTCTTAATTGTTCCGTGAATAAATAAAGATTACTTATTAAGATGTTAGCGGTTCAATCCCTACCAATTAAAAATGTACGAATAATTTACCCATGACTCCTGAAAATGTTACTCATAACCACACCGAAAAAGTTATAGAGATAAATCGACGACATAAAAATTTCACTTGCTATTCAGCTTTCATACCGATTAGACCGTCTGCGTTCCATTCTGCTGTATGTCATCTCCGCTATCTTTATTATCACCTTAGATCATCATGGTTTCAAATAACGGATTAAACGGATTAACGGATTAACGTAGATTAACGTACTATATAATATCTCTATATAAGTAAAAAGTAAATGATATAATTATCATATATTAGAAATACTTTCAACGAAAAAGTAAAGATGTCAGAAATTGAATATATTGTTGTTAATAATGAGCCGTTGCTCCAACACATAGTCCGAGTGCCAGCAGATGGTTCCTGTTTATTCCATTCGTTGTATTATTTGATGTACGGAAACTGTGAACAAAATTTTAATGTGCGACAATCGATTGTAAATCATATAGTAGAAGGATGGGAAATATTTCAACCTTTCACGGATGATGGAAGGGCTAATAATTTTATTGGGAGACAAAGCTATGAATGTGAAATGCTGAAACCCACGACTTATGGAACTACCTGCGAATTGAAAGCAGCTGCCGAAATCTTTCCCTTCACTTTTGAAGTCTACCGTAATTTTAATATTTATTTATCCTTTGGAACGCCTGAAACAACCATCCAGAGACTTCGATTTCGTGGTTTACTGCATAGTGGTCATTTCGATGTTTACGCATTTCCTCCATCTATTGTGGAGGATACTCAAGTAGTTCCTCCTCATTCCCCATATGTTTCTGTTGCTACTCGAAAACCTGATAGTAGTGGAACTGAAAATGGCAATGAATGTCATAAAAGAAAGATATCCGTAACAGATATTTCAGAAAAACCTTCGTATAAAAGAATTAAGCGTGGAAAGTCTTCAAATATGGCTCCTAAACCAAAAAAATCTGATGAGGAAGTAGCCGTCCGGAAGGAAGCTGTAAAAAGACTAAAGGCCGAGCGAGAAAAGGCCCGTCCTGAAAATATGAGTGATGTCCAAAAAGAATGTTGTCGGAATCGTAAACGCATGGCAAATATGACAACTCAGCAAATTGAACAACATCGCAAGCGACAGCGGATTACAAGCATGACGTCAGAAAAAATTTCTCAACAACGCGAACGAAAACAAATTGCAAACTTGACACCTTCGCAAATATTATGTCGTTCACGTAGTCATGCAATTCGCCGACAAAATCCACGAAGTAGGAACGCAGCTGTTCTTAACGTAGGTAACGCTGTAGAACCAAATGTCGACGTTCATAGCTGTGGTCTCATGGACAATATTTGCAAATTTTGTAGTGCAAAGCATTTTTCCGCAGAGCGGCCGTCCGATAAACTTTTTACCACATGCTGTCAGAAAGGCACAGTCACCTTAGAAGCAATAAGATCAGCCCCAGTTATTGAGCAATTAATGAAAGGACAGCACCAATATTCGAAAAATTTTATGAACAATGTAAGATCGATAAATAGTGCCTTGGCATTTGCGTCCATGGGAGCTAACATTACTCCACCTCCTGGATACGGACCCTATTGTTTCCGAATTAACGGACAAATTTACCATCGGGCAGGAGCTTTACACCCAGCAAATGGGAATCAAAGTAAGTTTGCTCAACTGTATATATTGGACCCGGGTGAGGCTGCTGATGAAAGAATGAAAATTAAGGGAAACGATCGGTGCGATCAAAGTCTGATGCGAGAGTTAAGCACTTTCATGTCTCAGAAGAATCCTTTCTCTGCCGCATGCAAAATGCTTTATGAGGTGGAACAAGAAAGTATTAATGACGCCGCTCTATATGGCGTTGAGCCAGCAACGGTTACCATGGCAATTGTCCAAGACCGTAAATCCGACATTAGACGGTACAATGCTCCAATAAGAAATGAAGTGGCTGTCATTTTTCAAAATCCCGACGGCGAACCTCCTCTCGAAAGGGACTTACTGATCCATTGTCGTTCAAATAGAAATGGTTTTAATGACCGAATGACCGAGAGAGTTTGCATTTTGGATCCAAACCTAGAACCATTAGTATATCCTTTATTTTATCCCTTTGGAGATCAAAGCTGGGGGATTCACATTCCTCTTGAAAGAAGACCAACGGCACTGAGAAATATTTCTGTTAAGCCAAGAACACGGGTTTCTCAAGTACAGTATTATGGATATAGGCTATTGGAGTTGGATTATATCTGCCCGAACCGGTGTTCAGTCACGGTCATCTTTATGTGGCAATGTCAAGAGTGCGAAGATCTGAAGATAAAAATAGTTGATGGAAGAGAACAAGGGAAATTGATTGAAGGTTCACAGTCAGTATTCACGAAAAATGTTGTGTACAAGGAAGTAATAACACACTAGGTATTACTAAAGATTTTATTGACGACAATAATTTATTTTTAATTAATAAATAAACACAAATTAAAATTAATAAGTACTATCTTCTAAATATATGAAATACCACCTTTCTGCTGCTGATGCTACGGCGTGTTATTTTTTTGGTAAAATAAACCTAATCTGATTAGTCCAAAGTTTTCACCAACCTAAACACTAATAGTAGTTATGGAAGGGGGAAGATTATGAACGCAACAAGTGTTCACTTATCTAGCTGACCGTCCGTGGACGGGCTTTTCAACTAGTCCTAATATATAAAATGCCAGCTCGCTGCTCCAGCGTGTCATTTTTTTGGTTCGGATCAACGTATCAACGTATCAACGGATCAACGTATCAACATATCAACGTATCAACGGATCAACGTATCAACGGATCAACTTATCAATGTATCAACGTATCAAAGTATCAACGTATCAACGTATCAACGTATCAACGTATCAACGTATCAACGTATCAACGTATCAGCGTATCAGCGGATCAACGTATCAACGTATCAACGTATCAACGTATCAACGTATCAACGTATCAACGTATCAACGTATCAACGTATCAACGTATCAATGTATCAACGTATCAACGTATCAACGGATCAACGTATCATCTGATCAACGGATTAAATGTTTATATAGGTTGTCGTCGATAATACAAACGGTATATTAAATCTTCAAGCTTATCAACGGATCAACGTATCAACATATCAACGTATCAACGGATCAACTTATCAACGGATCAACGTATCACTTTGCGCTATATAGGTACGTGGTGCGAGAGTTACCTTCATTGAAAATAACTTCACAACTTCAGAAACTTCTAAAGCGAAAATGTCCGAAATGGAGGATATTCAAGTAGTTACTCTTTGTTCCCCACATGTTTCTACTGCTGCTCGAAAATGTGTTAAAAGAAAATCTGATGAGGAAGTAGCCGCCCAGCAGGAAATAGTAAAACGACGGAAGGCGGAGCGAGAAAAAACCCGTCGTAAAAATATGAGTGATGTCCAAAAAGAATGTTGTCGGAATCGTATGGAAAATATGACTCCTGGGCAAATTGAACAAAATCGCAAACGTAAGCAAATTGCCAATATGACGTCAGAACAAATTACTCAACATCGCGAAAGAAATCAAATTGCCAACATGACGTCAGAACAAATTGCTCAACATCGCGAACGAAATCAAATTGCCAACATGACCCCTTCGCAAATATTACATCGTTCACGTAGTCATGCAATTCGCCGACAAAATCCACGAAGTAAAAACGCAGCTGTTCTTGAAGTAGGTAACGTTGTAGAACCAAATGTCGACGTTCATAACTGTGGTTTTATGGACAATATTTGCGAATTTTGCAGTGCAAAGCATTTTTCAGCAGAGCGGCCGTCTGACAAACTTTTTACGACATGCTGTCAGAAAGGCAAAGTCACCTTAGAAGCTATAAGATCAGCCCCTGTTATTGAACAGTTATTGAAAGGACTGCATCAATATTCGAAAAATTTCATAGACAATATTAGATCGATAAATATTGCTTTAGCGTTTGCGTCAATGGGAGCTAACATTATTCCGCCTCCTGGATACGGACCCTATTGTTTCCGAATTAACGGACAAATTTACCATCGAGCAGGAGCTTTGCACCCGGCAGATGGAAACCAACGCAAGTTTGCTCAACTATATATATTGGACCCGGATGAGGCTGCTGATCAAAGGATGATAATTAAGGGAAACGATCGGTGCGATCCAAGTCTGATGCGAGAGTTAAGCACTTTCATGTCTCAGAATAATCCTTTTTCTGCCGCATGCAAAATGCTTTATGAAGTGGAACAAGAAAGCATCAAGGACGCCGCTCTACATGGCGTTGAGCCAGCAACAGTTACCATGGCAATTATCCAAGACCGTAAATCCGATATTAGACGATACAATGCTCCAACAAGAAATGAAGTAGCTGTCATTTTTCAAAATGCCGACGGCGAACCTCCTCTCGAAAGGGACTTACTGATCCATTGTCGTTCAAATCAAAACAACTTGATAAGTTGATCCGTTGATACGTTGATATGTTGATACGTTGATCCGTTGATAAGCTTGAAGATTTAATATACCGTTTGTATTATCGACGACAACCTATATAAACATTTAATCCGTTGATCCGATGATACGTTGATCCGTTGATACGTTGATACGTTGATACGTTGATACGTTGATACATTGATACGTTGATACGTTGATATAAAACACCAAAGCTTTTGGCGGTAAAGTTTTAATTCTTGGTGGTGATTTCAGACAAACTCTTCCTGTCGTAACTCATGAAATGAGGTCAGCAATTATTCATTCAAGCATTAAATTTAATGATATGTGGAGTAAATTTATATTATTGAAATTAAGTCAAAATGTCCGGTCCGTTGATTCCGCATTCAGTGATTGGCTGATAAAGTTGGGCAACGGGGAGCTTACAAATGACAAAGGTCTGTCTGAAGAGATAATTGAGATTCCGCATAATTGTATATGCGAAACTTCCCTTATCCAAGAAATTTTTGGAGAAAGCTTTAATGCTGCTGATGTAAAAAAATATTCCAAAATGGCAATACTTTGCCCAAAAAATACTGACGTTGACGCTATAAACGAGCAAGTTTTGGACCTTTTAGACGGCAGCATTTTAACTTATCTAAGTAGTGATTCCATTGACGACAGTGATGATAACGATAGGGAAAACTATCCGATGGAATTCTTGAATAAACAAACGCCCTCATGGATGCCAGTACACAGAATGCACTTGAAGGTTGGAAGTGTGATTATGTTGCTCAGGAATTTGAATACTAAACGTGGTCTTTGTAATGGGACGCGCTTAACTGTTCAATCGTTAAAGCCCAATCTAATCGTCGCTGAAGTCTTGACAGGAACTGCTAAAAAGGAAACTGTTTTTATTCCGCGCATAGATTTAGTCCCAACAAGTACAGACTTGCCATTTGTTTTAAGACGGCGACAGTTTCCAATTAAACTTGCCTTTTCCATGACGATCAACCGTGATGTTTAGCCACGGTCATCTCTATGTAGCAATGTCAAGAGTACGGAGATCTGAAGATCTGAAGATAAAAATAGTTGATGGAAAAGAACAAGGGAAATTGATTGAAGGTTCACAGGCAGTGTACACGAAAAATATTGTGTACAAGAAAGTACTAACGCAGTAGGCAGTGCTTAAGATTTTATTTGCTACAATAATTGTTTCTTAATTAACAAACTAAAAAAATTAAAATTAACGTTTCAACGCGAGGATGAACAATTAAAATTGACAATAATAGGAAACAATGTTGTTTTTATTTAGATCATTAAAATAGAGACCCACCAGCACCGTCTAGCTACCCGTCCGTGGACGGGCTTTCCAGCTAGTATAAGTTATATTTTATTTACATAATTTTTTACCTATATAGGAAATTTAAATACGTTGATACGTTGATCCGTTGATCTGTTGATACGTTGATCCTTTGATTCGTTGATCCTTTGATCCGTTGATCCTTTGATCCGTTGATCCTTTGATCCGTTGATCCTTTGATCCGTTAAGAAGTTGATACCTTAAGACGTTGATACGTTAAGACGGTGATACCCTATTATTTTTAAGATTTTGTTTCCCCTCAAGAGTTGCGCATGGTGTTATATTTGATCACTTCAAAATTTAATAACATGTACGTTCTTAAAATAATCCCTTGTGGTGGTTTTGAGGTTGTCTGTGCAATGTATCGGGCCTGGTAGCGACGGATGAACGAATATAAATAGATTTGTTAGGTTGCTACTAAAGATTCATATTATTAGAATTACCACGGATTTAAGAAATGAAATATTCTGAGATTTATATTTGAACTTAAAATGCTATTCTTTTGCTTTTATGTGAAAAAATTATTTTTTATCCGATAATAAAGATACTAATCTGAAAATCGAAATCTCTTATTGTCACTAAATTTTACTTGTACTATACTAGAACATTTTTTAGCTTGGTAGGTATTAAAAATTCAGATTATCAGAATTACCACAGATTTAAAAAATGAAATATTCTGAGATTTATATTTGAACTTAAAATGCTAGATTTTTCGTATAGGTATCTGAAAAAATAATTTTTATCCGATAATAAAGATACTAATCTGAAAATCTAAATGTTTTGTCACTAAATTTTACTTATATAGAATATTTTTTAAGTTGGTAACTCTCGGTTCCGAATTATCGGATTATCTGATATCACATTATAAAATTATGGCGACCAAAAATAACAACAACTTTTCACACCAGAAAAGTAGTTGTATAGAAGCCTAGGAACCGCTGCTGAAGCACGTTCCAACTTGTTTTATATTTATGTGCTATATTTATAACTAGATGATACCCCGTCCGAGGACGGGCAGGCAGCCAAGGCCATATGGCTTTTGGATTGCACTGAGAGCTTTCCTTAATCTTCATTCAACTTAAGTTACCTTGGGTAGCTGCCCGTCCTTCTAGCTGCCCGTCCTCGGACGGGGTATCATCTAGTAGGCAAATGCTTTGCATCGCCCTAAAACATGAAGAATAGTTAAATCTTCCATTAAGGCCTTCAACTTTAGCTTAAAGACTCTGGCAACTAAGTCAGGACGATCTGATGCCGATTCTCCCCGTCTTAAATTAGTTGTTATTTCTGGCCACTTTGGATTTGCAGTGAATGTGATGAAAAGGTCAGGTGGGCCGTATTTTCCAAAAATTGACATTGCATCTTGAAGTCTTTGCCGCATGTTTCTCGGAGAGCCTTCGAAAGAGGAAGGAAGAATAACCGACAAACCAGCTTGCACTCCAGCATCGTGTGCTGCATCTCTTATTATAACAAGGTGGAACTCGCTTTAGCGGCAGTTCTTAGGCTTCTATACAGCTACCTTTCTGGTGTGGAAAGTTGTTATTATCTGGTTAGTTTTGATCGCCATATAATGTAACATCACATAATCAGATAATCTGCACCAATTAAATATTTTGCGGTTGGTAATTATCATTTACTATATAAGTAATAACAATCAAACTTTTCCATTCTATTCGAAACTTTACTTCTCTGTAATGTATGGTCCTTTTTTGAGGTGGACCAATCCTCTCCTTTCTCTTTTATTTACAACTTAACTTCACTAACCACATCAATAAAAAATTATTTTTTCACATCAAAGTAAAATAAAAAAACCAGTTCTTAGACCTCTATTATACACACAGAGTATTTCCAACACGATTTGAAACGCTCTGTATGATTTTGAATTATGCGGACGGACGGACGGACAGACGGACACGGAGGGCTTCTTGCTATACTTTGTATAGAAGCCTAAAAGGACGGTCCGGTTCAGGTTCGAATCCCACACAGGTCAGTAAAAAAATAACTAGAATTTTTGTTGGTAAAACCGTGTAAAACTAGCTTTAACTGATTTCGCGGAAAAAAGTTAACCTTAAATACATACCAAAAACAAATGTCAATAATAATTATAACCTACAATATTGACACATAAAAATATTACTTATCAGTCTGTTTCCTATGTTGACAGCCCAATATTGCTCTGTTAACTTATCAGACGACTTGACAGACTGGTAACTGCTAAAAGTCATTGGTGAATACAAATATATCACATTAACAGACTGTTATTGACTTGACTCTCTGTTAGCAACTTAACAGAGCTTGGTGAATACGGCTGTAAATGTCACTGATTACATTTTTGCTTGGAAAAACAAAAACACGTCTGGACTAGTCGACTGTTTACTCGCGACACCGGCAGGCCGCTTGTGTTAAATTAATAATTATTAACTATTAATAATATTAAAATTAATTATTAATAATGAAATTATCATCTTAAACCTAGTAAAACACTTAAATATTAGTGGGATATTCGAATGTTAGAATATGCCGTAGTTGGTAATTTGTTCGAGAGAAATTCGTCCAACTCAGCATTTGTACGACTGAACATTTAATCGACAGGGCATTTTCAAACAAATTTCTGTCGCACATAATGCTGTCGAACAAATTACCTAGAATCGAGTATTCGAATACTCGATTTCCCAGCCCTCGTAGATATAACACTACCATAACACACCAGCTACAAGATTTTTTTTTAATTAATTTGATTTTGATTAAAAAATATTAGTTTTTTGATATCTAGATTGTACCATAATTGCTGACTTTCGATGTGATAAATACTGAAGAAAGATATGATTTCGCGCTATGCTGAAGAAAAATTGGTCACAAAGTTGCTAATGATTGTAATTTTACATACAATTTCTTAACGGTGTGGATATATTGTTCAAAAGATAAAAATACAAATAACGGATAAGCAGATAATGCAATAAATGGATAAACAGATTAACGGATCAACAGATCAGCGGATCAATGTATCAACGTATCAATATATCAACGTATCAACGTATCAATGTATCAACGTATCAATGTATCAACGTATCAATGTATCAACGTATCAATGTATCAACGTATCAACGTATCAATGTATCAACGTATCAATGTATCAACGTATCAAAGGATCAACAATTTACTATAATATAGGTTACACTTTGTATTTAAAATTTAGGTAATACTTTTGAAAAGGAATCGATATAGCAAGTACCACTAATTTATAAACATGAACAACTCAAGCAATTATTCTAGCAGCGACTTTTCCGATTCCGATTTTGATTCTGATGAAAGCAATACAAAACATCATCTAACCTGTAATAATAATAAATTGCATTAGCGAATCGAATCAACGGATTAACAGATTAACGCAATACTATATATACGAAGTATCTCTTATTATAAAAGGCCAAGTCTTTCTTTCTTTCTGTCCGTCCCACGGAAATACCCGAAGCAAACCGAACCGAACCGAACGCACAACGTATCATCGGATCAACGTATCATCGGATCAACGTATCATCGGATCAACGTATCATCGTATCAACGTATCATCCTATCAACGTATCATCGTATCAACGTATCATCGTATCAATGTATCATCGTATCATCGGATCAACGTATCATCGTATCAACGTATCATCGTATCAACGTATCATGGGATCAACGTATCATCGTATCATTTTGTCTATATAGGTAAGTCTATTTCCAAAAAAGCATTATGTGAACTTCCATAATGGATAATGAAAATTTTGAAAATCCTGCTGCAAAGCGACGACGATTGAATCGTGAGAGAAAAGCACGTACAAGAGCTAATAACACAGAAGAACAGCTTCGATCACAGCGACAAGCTAACGCTCGGTCTCATGCGATACGTCGACAACGTGAAACTTTGGAACAAACTAAAGCGCGGCAAGCTGCTGACGCTCGGTCCCATGCGATACGTCAACAACGTGAAACTTTAGAAGAAACTCAAGCGCGGCAAGCTGCTGACGCTCGGTCCCATGCGATACGTTGATCCGATGATACGTTGATCCGATGATACGTTGATACGTTGATACGATGATACGTTCATCCGATTGGTTATGAAATTATCCGTTATGCGTTCGGTTCGGTTTGCTTCGGGTATTTCCGTGGGACAGACAGAAGGAAGGAAGGAAGGAAGGACTTGGCCTTTTATAATAAGAGATTTTTCACCTATATAGGAAATTTAAATACGTTGATACGTTGATCCGATGATACGATGATACGTTTATCCGATTGGTTATGAAATTATCCGTTATGCGTTCGGTTCGGTTTGCTTCGGGTATTTCCGTGGGACAGACAGAAGGAAGGAAGGACTTGGCCTTTTATAATAAGAGATGAGAACAACATTAAATAAATAAACAAAAAACTTACATATATTTTTTTAAATTAAATTAAACTTAATCAATATTTAAAATTTTTTTACTTATTTTAAACTAGATGATACCCCGTCCGAGGACGGGCAGCTAGAAGGACGGGCAGCTACCCAAGGTAACTTAAGTTGAATGAAGATTAAGGAAAGCTCTCAGTGCAATCCAAAAGCCATATGACCTTGGGTAGCTGCCCGTCCTTCTAGCTGCCCGTCCTCGGACGGGGTATCATCTAGTTTACAATATAACAACGTTTCAGTTGATCAACGTTATGATTGGCTCTGAAACATGCGGACCGACACGAAGCCAGACCATAAGGCTTCTTTCTATACCTTGCATAGAAGCCTAAATATGGCTTCTTGTTATACTTTGTACAGAAGCCTAAAAGTAGCGCACTGGCTACCCAGTTCTTAGACCTCTATACACACAGTATTTCCAGCACGATTTGAAACGCTCTGTATGATTTTGAATTATGCGGACAGACGGACGGACGGACAGACGGACAGACACCGAGCCAGATCATAAGGCTTCTTGCTATACTTTGTATAGAAGCCTAAAACCACTTCGAACACGCTCAGAAGATAACTGCAGACGATTCCAAGAAACGCTTAGAACTAGTGTACGGTTTGTGCAAAGAACAAACAATATGTCACGCGGATGGTGGATGTGGAAATCATCAACCTGTAATTAGAAAATCGGGTCTCGATTTGACGGCCGAATGGAAGGAATCCGACGGAAAGGTTCCACAAGAAAAAAAGTATTTGTTGGCGGAAGAAGTGCTGCATATCTTTAGACAAATTAGCGACGCAGATTGCAGCGCCCTGGGAATGGATCCGAAATACTCACGACCCGAGTGGATGATCGTGACGGTTTTACCGGTTGTTCCTCCTTCCGCGAGACCCGCAGCTTTCATGGGCGATTCGCCGAAGAAACGTCAAGACGATTTGACAAATAAATTGGCCCTAATCATAAATATACCTTGTATAGAAGCCTAAAAGTAGCGCACTGGCTACCCAGTTCTTAGACCTCTATACACACAGAGTATTTCCAACACGATTTGAAACGCTCTGTATGATTTTGAATTATGTGGACGGACAGACAGACGGACAGACGGACGGACAGACGGACAGACACCGAGCCAGATCATAAGGCTTCTTGGTATACTTTGTATAGAAGCCTAAAAAGTTGTTATTATCTGGTTATTTTTGATCGCCATATAATGTAACATCATATAATCAGATAATCTGCACCAATTAAATTTTTTGCGATTGGTAATTATCATTTACTATATAAGTAATAACAATCAAACTTTTCCATTCTATTAGAAATTTTACTTCTCTGTAATGTATGGTCCTTTTTTTGAGGTGGACCAATCCTCTCCTTTCTCTTTTATTTATAACTTAACTTCACTAACCACATCAATAAAAAATTATTTTTTCACATCAAAGTAAAACACGATTTGAAACGCTCTGTATGATTTTAAATTATGCAGACGGACAGACAGACGGACAGACGGACGGACAGACACGGAGCCAGATCATAAGGCTTCTTGCTATACTTTGTATAGAAGCCTAAAAGTACACAGCAGTATCAACAGATCAACTTATCAACAGATCAACGTATCAACGTATTTAAATTTCCTATATAGCTGAAAAATTATGAAAATAAAATATAACTTATACTAGTTGATAGCCCGTCCGAGGACGGGTAGCTAGAAGGACGGGCAGGCAGCCAAGGTCATATGGCTTTTGGATTGCACTGAGAGCTTTCCTTAATCTTCATTCAACTTAAGTTACTTTGGCTGCCTGCCCGTCCTTCTAGCTACCCGTCCTCGGACGGGCTATCAGCTAGTTGAGGTAATAATGGATTAGAATACTTTTTGCTTGGCCAGCTAGTTCTAACTAATGCTTAGCGAGTTAATTAATGCTTAATTTTAAAGTCTTTCAAAAACTTCCCGGAACACTACATTTTGTGTAAACCAGTCTGTAGCTCTAAGTTGTCCTTGTCTAGAATTGTCTTTAATTAGGATTTTTATATTTTGTCGAAGTCGAGATCGCGAGAGAGCTACATAGAGTTGTCCGTGTGAAAATACCGGTTCAGTCAAACTAATTCCGACATGTTCGTATGTTTGCCCCTGCGACTTGTTTATCGTTACGGCGAAAGCGGGAATTATCGGAAACTGGCGTCTTTTAAGAGTAAAGGGCAAATTACTGTCTGAAGGTGCAATGTCAATTCGAGGAAGGATAACAATTTGCCCTCTGTGCGACTCTGAAATTATCTCGCACGTAATGGAACGCCGATGCATATTTTGAACGACCATCCTGGTACCGTTACACAGCCCTTTTCCGGGATTTAAATTTCGAATCAACATTACTATAGCTCCGCGTTTTAATATTAATTCATGTGGAGGTACTCCTGATGGCGTTTGGCTGTTGAGAAATTCTGGAGGATAATAATTATTAATAAGATCATTACTGTCCTCTGTAATGATCGAGTCCGAACTATGATAAATCTGACTCTTCCCATTTAATTGCCGAATGATATTGTTGTTGATTTCGAGCGTTTCTTTGTTGGTGGTTGCAAGAATCACCCGCTTGGAAAGCTCATCAACAGAGAGTTTTGCGATCGAGTTTCCGAATATCTTAAAAATAATGTCGCCTTGAACAATCATATCTGTCGGAATCTGGATGGCGTCCTCCGGGAGTCCCTCAACGGATGGCAAACTTCCATTACCAATATTGAGCAACCACTGGTTGAATTCATTTTGGTCTTCACTTCTCATATTGGAAATCAAGGACAATTGTTTGAAGTATTTCCAAAATGGACTCGACGTTAAACACGCTTCAATAACATCAATTCGTTTTCTCTTTGGCATCACCGGGAGTGTTTGGCGGAAATCACCTCCAATAACAATAGATTTACCCCCAAAATGGACTGTTATTATTCATGAGTTCCCGCAATAATAAATCAATGGCTCGAATTCCATCCTTTGGCAACATTGTTATCTCATCCTTAATGATAAGCGCGGCTTCTCTAATTTTCTTGGCTTCAGCTGTTGTTTGCTTCATTTTGGAGACCGATGTATCGTCCAACGGAACAGGCAATTTAAATCCACTATGGACTGTGCGTCCACCTTTCATTAGTGTTGCAGCAATTCCTGTTGAGGCAAAAGCGACCACCGTTTGACCACGACCTCTTAAGAAGGTTATTAAAGTATTATAGAGGTACGTTTTCCCCGAACCACCTGGACCGTTAAGGTAATGCAGTCGGTGATTGTCCCCTAAATCAATTCCATCTATTATGCTCTGGAACGCAATAAGTTGTTGAGGATTCAATGTCGCGATCAGCAATTGAGCTTGTACTGCTTCTTCTTCCCGATTGAATTCTTCTTGTTGAGTTATTGCTTGTTCAGGTAATGCAGTCGGTTGTGGTAGTCCAAAAAAAGAGCAAGACACTCCGTGTTGCTGAAAAACATGTTCGATATCATTTAGAGCCAGGTTAAAAGATATTCCTTCATCATGGTTACTGAGGAAATCGACAGCCATGTGTCCTCTAAATTTTTCCCACAGCAGCAAAGGTCTTGCTGGCAAACAATAAATGCAGATAAATGCAAAAGTTTGCCGCATTTGTGGTGGCAGCTGGAAAATAACAACTTCGTCCAGACATCTCTCCCATTCATTATCTGAGGAAAGAAGATTTCGATGAAAAGCAGCTTCTTGGAACGTTGCATATTGGACATCGTCAACTGTTCGAAGAAATTCATAGCTTGTTGCACCCGGAACATGAAGCAACAATAATCGGAGATGGAATCGTTCCAAATCATTTATTCCCACCGTGTACATGCGAGTTACTATTTTTTCGCCTCCACGCTGCCGCGCTGTCCATGTACTTCTATTGAATACATAATGGTACGGAATTTCTGTATATAGAAACTGATTAGCTGTCACATCGTTTCGATTTAGTTGAAACCATGCCGTGAGCTTAGTGTTTCCACCAGACGCTTGATCAATAGCTTCTTGCTCATGACCGGCTTCAAAATAAATTCTCTGTTGGCGATATAAATGAACGGGTAGTCGATAAATTATGGAAGTTCACATAATGCTTTTTTGGAAATAGACTTACCTATATAGACAAAATGATACGATGATACGTTGATCCGATGATACGTTGATACGATGATACGATGATACGTTGATACGATGATACGTTGATCCGATGATACGATGATACGTTGATACGATGATACGTTGATACGATGATACGTTGATACGATGATACGTTGATACGATGATACGTTGATCCGATGATACGTTGATCCGATGATACGTTGTGCGTTCGGTTCGGTTCGGTTTGCTTCGGGTATTTCCGTGGGACGGACAGAAAGAAAGACTTGGCCTTTTAGGTTTCTATACAAAGTATAGCAAGAAGCCTTATGATCTGGCTCCGTGTCTGTCCGTCCGTCTGTCCGTCCGTCCGTCTGTCTGTCCGTCCGTCCGCATAATTCAAAATCATACAGAGCGTTTCAAATCGTGTTGAATATACTCAGTGTGTATAGAGGTCTAAGAACTGGGTGCCCAGTGCGCTATTAGGCTTCTATACAAAGTATAGCAAGAAGCCTTACGATCTGGCTCCGTCTCCGTCTGTCCGCATAATTCAAATTCATACAGAGCGCTCAAAATTGTGTTGGTAAACACTCTGAAAATGAGTAGATATGTGAAGAAGGTTGCTGAAATATACATAACTGAGTGGTTTGCCTATATATTGTTGATCTCTTTATTTGATCCGTTGATCTATTGATCCATTGAGTTTTTTAACATGGAACATGTTTTTACGGTCGTTACCTCGCAAAAATCGACACCAAAAAACCGACACCAAAAACCGACACCAAAAACCGACACCAAAAATCGATACCAAAAATTGGCACCACATGTATAATTCAAATTTATAGTTTATAATTTGAATAGAGTAGATTATCGAATAACATCTTCCCATTCACAATAATGAATTTTCAATAATAAAATTTTCATTACCAAAAATTTAAATCCGAAACCGATCGCAAAAAGCAAATTTGCTTATATAGTAAATTTTTTATTACCAACACAAAAATTAAGGGATTATCCCCCGTGTAACACAACTACGTGTAATACACGGTTACACAACTACGCCGCACTTCGGAAAACAGTAAAAAGAAGAAGAAACGAGATAGGCGCCACTTCCGCGGCACCCCTAAATCTTGGGGAAAATTATGATAAATGGTTTGGTACCGAAAAACAGGTTCCATGATAAATCTTCATATTTAGCGAACGATAAAGCCCTGTTTAGCGCCCCTTCCACAACCTTATTTAATTCTCGCAAAGCCATTTTTTGTAAAGACATTTTTAGTTCACGTTCAACACATTTAAGTCATAATAAGTCATTTGGTTAATATAGTATTTTTATTAAATATTAACGGATTAACGTATTAACGTTAATCCGGATTTAAGTTAATCATTAATAACCGTTATTTCCTATCTCCTCGATTTTTGTTTCTTCTTTTCGTTCCGTTCAGATCCTTCCCCTTCCATAACTTCGATTAGTGCTTATGTTGGTAACAAATTTGGACCAATGAGATTAGGTTTTGACACGCCGCAGGAGCGAGCTGGCATTTTAGGCTTCTATACAAAGTATAGCAAGAAGCCTTATGATCTGGCTCCGTGTCCGTCTGTCCGTCCGCATAATTCAAAATCATACAGAGCGTTTCAAATCGTGTTGGAAATACTCTGTGTGTATAGAGGTCTAAGAACTGGGTAGCCAGTGCGCTACTTTTAGGAAATTTACTAAGTTAAAGATATTTTCGAAGAGGTCTCCCTATATAAACTACTTGTTTTACTTTGATGTGAAAAAATAATTTTTTATTGATGTGGTTAGTGAAGTTAAGTTATAAATAAAAGAGAAAGGAGAGGATTGGTCCACCTCAAAAAAAGGACCATACATTACAGAGAAGTAAAATTTCTAATGGAATGGAAAAGTTTGATTGTTATTACTTATATAGTAAATGATAATTACCAATCGCAAAAAATTTAATTGGTGCAGATTATCTGATTATGTGATGTTACATTATATGGCGATCAAAAATAACCAGATAATAACAACTTTTTTAAGTTTGTAACTCTCGGTTCCGAATTATCGGATTTTTAATTTATATTGCATTCCCTTTGACTTATCTACTCTATATATATAAAAAGATAAGGGTTTTTATGCAACGTTTTTATGCAACGATTTTATGCAACGATTTTATGCAACGTTTTCGATAATAGGATAATCTGACAACCAATAAAAAATTCTATTATATAATTCAAAGGGAATGCAATGTAAATTAAAAACCAAAATTGGTAAACATCGATTTATCAATTTAACAAGGTAGTTCTCCAAGATTTTCTTCGTTTTAAAATATAAGGCTGGTAATCCCTTATCCATAAAACGTTTTGCAATTTCATTGGCTATTGGTTAAAAAAAAGAACCAATCATTAATTTGATTTAAAATTGTTATTCAAAAACGTTCCATAAAGGGTTTGCACATAAAGTTTTATGTTTTACTTATATGGAGTAAAAGAGTACGGATTATCTGACCCGTAATCAGATAATCAGATTATTGCTTTCTTCGGATCACCGGATCATTGAATCACCGTATCATCGGATTATAGCCTATATGTATGTATATATTTATAGGACGTTGATGTCTATATATTAAGTAAGTTAAAGAAGTTTTACTATCACGATCACAATTTGGAGAATTAAGTACTATAAAAGTAATTGAAGTAAAAAATAATTTAATACTATTGTCCAAAAATTACTACCATTCTACCTTTAAATTCAATAGCTGTTCGAGAGTTAACATCTAATCGCTACCTTTCAACTTTGATCATATCACAAAATTTAATGAGATCCTGACGGTTAAAACATAGTTTCGGCTAGAGATGAGCACTCATTTAAAAGTTATCTTTAACCAAAAAAGGATTTTACGTTTTCCGACTGTTATAATTAGCGGAGCTTCTTTAATTCTAAGAACAGATGGAATAAAAGCAAACAAAGGAGTGCGACCACAACGGGATACATACTCAGATACTGAAAGTACACAGAAAGAAAAAAAAAACATCTACTAAACGTTCGAGAAAACACAAAACTAGACAGCAACAACTACAAGAGAAACAAGAACCTTCAACATCAAGACCACCAGCAACAACTTCAACTGAAAGAAGATGAAAAAGAAGAGCGCTACAGCAACCATCGACAGATCTGGCTACTGTTTTAGAATCGGTACAATTACAAGAGGAACAAGAACCTTCAACATCAAACCCACCAGCAAAAACTTCAACCGAAAGAAACAGAAAACGAAGAGCGCTACAGCAACCATCGACAGATCTGGCCACTGTTTTAGAATCGGTACAACTACAAGAGGAACAAGAACCTTCAACATTAAAACCACCGGCAAAACCTTCAACTGAAAGAAGCACAAAAAGAAGAGCGCTACAGCGATCATCGACAGATCTGGTCACTGTTTTGGAATCGTAACTCCTCATGATGCGGGTGAAATGACCGAGAAATGTTCAAAGTGTGATGCTATTTTTTGGAAAAATGAATTTTGCAAGAAAAGTTTTTGTTATAATGGAAAAGTTAAACTGTCCAAATTATTGCCAGGATCCAAATTGGATACTGGCGATACATCTGCAAGCGGATTACCATTTGTACTACATAGACGACAATTTCCGATAGTGTTGGCATTCGCTATAACTATAAATAAATGTCAAGGGCAGAGCTTTGACAAAGTTGGTATAAATATCGATAGGCCTTTGTTTAGTCACGGACAGCTATATGTAGCATTATCAAGATGTCGAGCAAAGGATGGAATACAAATTCAAAGTACAAGCGACATAACAAAAAAATGTCGTATGGAAAGAAGTTTTATAACTCGCTAGATTTCTCATTTATATGGAATTACGAGGTGGCGAAATGGGGGTGGCCAAGAAGGTCATTGGCCGTGTAGTTAGAGCAATCGACTACTGATGCTAAAGGCATTGGTTCGAGTCCAGTAGGAGTCAATTTTCTTTCGGACTTTCTTTCCTCCAATGAACCGTCTTCGTGCTTCGGAGGGCACGTTAAGCCGGCGGTCCCCCTGATTTGAGCTGATCTAATATGTCAAACAGGGTAATAAAAAAAATCACCCCTACTCCCCATCGACTACGCAATCGCGGGACTTCTCAGAACTCGGTCATCGAACGGACGTCCCTGGTTCGTGGTGCCGGCCATTGTTGGGGAGTTTTAGTCGGTGGTGAGGGCGAGAGACCGCCTAACGGCTGCGGTCATACTTAGCAGTGTCGACATTGTGGGTCAGGCTGGTAGTGAGCAACAAAGTGGAAGCAGTACAATGGGCCCGGTAGAGTGGCCTAAGTGCGTGCAAGTTAATACTTGCCCCTCCCCCGAAATCCAAAATCCAATGGGGGTGGCTCAACCGTAAATCGGACGGGAACATTGGGCTGCGAAGCGGCCCAAGGGGGTTGGGCCGCCGAAGGCGGCCAGGGGGGCCGAGCCCCCCTAGTATAATAGAATTTTTTATTGGTTGTCAGATTATCCTATTATCGAAAACGTTGCATAAAATCGTTGCATAAAAACATTGCATAAAAGCGTTGCATAAAAACCCTTATCTTTTTATATGTATAGAGTAGAAGAGTAGATAGGCTATAATCCTATGATATGGTGATCCAATGATCCGGTGATCCGAAGAAAGCATTAATCTGATTATCTGATTACGGGTCAGATAATCCGTACTCTTTTACTCCATATAAGTAAAACATAAAACTTTATGTGCAAACTTTTTATGGAACGTTTTTGAATAACAATTTTAAATCAAATTAATGATTGGTTCTTTTTTTTAACCAATAGCCAATGAAATTGCAAAACGTTTTATGGATGAGGGATTACCAACCCTATATTTTAAAACGAAGAAAATCTTGGAGAACTACCTTGTTAAATTGATAAATCGATGTTTACCAATTTTGGTTTTAAATTTATATTGCATTCCCTTTGACTTATATAATAGAATTTTTTATTGGTTGTCAGATTATCCTATTATCGAAAACGTTGCATAAAATCGTTGCATAAAAACGTTGCATAAAAGCGTTGCATAAAAACCCTTATCTTTTTAGGCTTCTATACAAAGTATAACAAGAAGCCTTATGATCTAGCTCCGTGTCTGTCCGTCCGTCTGTCCGTCCGTCTGTCCGTCTGTCCGTCCGCATAATTCAAAATCATACAGAGCGTTTCAAATCGCGTTGGAAATACTCTGTGTGTATAGAGGTCTAAGAACTGGGTAGCCAGTGCGCTACTTTTAGGCTTCTATACGAAGTATAGCAAGAAGCCTTATGATCTGGCTCCGTGTCTGTCCGTCCGTCCGCATAATTCAAATCTAATTTATATATTAAGATAGGTTACAAAAATATTCTGTGCTTTAAGATTGTAATTTTCAACCTATATAGTAGACTTGATCCGATGATCTGACCGATCAAGGTATCAACGGATTAAGTTATCAGATCACGGTTCAGCAGAATAAGTTATCAAATTAACGGATAAAATATATTGTCATATTTTATCTACTATATTTTTCTGGAAAAAAACTTACAAAGAGGCTTCTATTGACAAAGTATAGCAAGAAGCCTTACGATCTGGCTCCGTGTTTACAGTTGTCACGCCATTGGTTTTTCACCTATATACAGATATACAGTTCAACCTATATACAGATGATTAATCTGTTAATCCGATGATACGATGATCCGATGATACGATAATACGATGATACGATGATACGTTGATACGATGATACGATGATACGATGATACGATGATACGATGATACGATGATACGATGATACGATGATACGATGATACGATGATACGATGATACGATGATACGATGATACGATGATACGATGATACGATGATCTGATGATCCGATGATACGCGTACAACCGATTATGATTCTATGGTTTTCTACGACCGTTAAATGTTAATTGAACATTGAAAATCAAGTAAAAACAAGTTGGAACAGCGGTTCCTAGGCATCTATACAACTACTTTTTTTTGATTGTGATTGAATTTAAAATGCAAAGTAAGTACATTTCGGCGAAAGATTAATGACCTTTTGACCTTTTAGGCTTCTATACAAAGTATAGCAAGAAGCCTTATGATCTGGCTCCGTGTTCGTCTGTCTGTCTGTCTGTCCGTCTGTCCGTCCGCATAATTCAAACCTAATCAGAACCCTCGAAATTGTCATTGTACACACATCGTATGTATAATAAAATAAAGTTTACTTTAAATTTAAAATGGACTTTCTAGTTTTACTTTGATGTGAAAAGAACACGTTTTTAATTATTTTAACCATAGCAGTGGCTTGATGTGATTAGTGAAGTTAAGTTGTAAATAAAAGAGAAAGAGAGGATTGGTTCACCTCAAAAAATGGAACGCACATTACAGAGAAGTAAAGTTTCGAATGGAATGGAAAAGTTTGATTGTAATTATATAGTAAATGATAATTACCAACCGCAATAAATGTAATTGGTGCAGATTAACTATCGGATTATCTGTAGTTACATTATAAATATTATGTCGACCAAAAATAACTAGCAACAACAACTTTTCACACCAGAAAGGTAGCTGTATAGAAGCCTAGGAACTGCCGCTAAAGCGAGTTCCACCTTGTTATATATATAGAGTAGATTGCGTATAATATTCCATATAAATATATAGTGTCAAATTAAGAACGGTTATAATATAGAATGTTTTAGTTATCGATTAACAGATTATGTGATAATTTCTTATTGCGATGTTAAGTCACCTTAAGGTCGGTTTTACAATTGTCTCTCGACAACCTTGTTAGGCTTCTATACAAGGTATAGAAAGAAGCCTTATGGTCTGGCTTCGTGTCCGTCCGCATGTTTCAGAGCCAATCATAACGTTGATCAACTGATACGTTGTTATATTTTAAATACTTCGTCTATACCATATAGTATTGCGTTAATCTGTTAATCCATTGCTTCGATTCGCTAATGCAATTTATAAATACGCAAATGTTCGAAAGAAATTTACTAAGTTAAAGATATTTTCGAAGAGGTCTCCCTATATAAACTACTTGTTTTACTTTGATGTGAAAAAATTATTTTTTATTGATGTGGTTAGTGAAGTTAAGTTATAAATAAAAGAGAAAGGAGAGGATTGGTCCACCTCAAAAAACGGACCATACATTACAGAGAAGTAAAATTTCTAATAGAATGGAAAAGTTTGATTGTTATTACTTATATAGTAAATGATAATTACCGATCGCAAAAAATTTAATTGGTGCAGATTATCTGATTATGTGATGTTACATTATATGGCGATCAAAAATAATCAGATAATAACAACTTTCCACACCAGAAAGGTAGCTGTATAGAAGCCTAAGAACTGCCGCTAAAGCGAGTTCCACCTTGTTATAATAAGAGATTTGGTGTGCATTGAAAATAGATAATCTGCACTAAATATATTTTTGCGGTTGGTATTTATCATTTACTATATATATCTATATATATAAAATTCAATGTATGTATTGTTGTGTCCATCAATAATTTGGCTGTTGCGATATTAAATTGTTTGTCGTGCAGTCAGAGAAAATAATGGCATGAGAAAAATTTATATAAAAAAATGTTTTGAAATGTTAGATTAAGTTATTATATTAAGTTTTTGTGATAAATTTTAAACGCGTGAAGATAACGGTGATAGGCAACCCAAAAGACAGAATAAAATGCGTGATAAAATCAAACATGATTAAAAAAAAGGAGGATGAGTTGCCAAGGGGAAATAAACGAGGTTGACTAAAATCAAGCGACCAGAGTGGTGGCAATTTAAGAGAGTTCCTTTTAAAAGAGGAATAAAACGAGGTTGACTAAAATCAAGCGACCAGAGTGGTCGCAATTTAAGAGAGTTCCTTTTAAAAAAGGAAATAAAACGAGTTCGGTAAAAATCAAGCGACGAGAGTAGTCGAAATTAAGAGAAGTCTTTCGATAAACGAGTGGAATAAAATCGAGCGACAAAGTAGTGGGATATTAAATAGTTCCGTTAAAAGATAAACGTTGTTGAATGAAAAAGCGACAAGAGTGGTCGCACATAAGATAGTGCCATTAAAAAGAAAGCGACTGATAGTCGCATATAAAGAGAATATTGAATACCGGTGTCCTAGAGGGAGGAAGCGTGAGAGGTCGTCTCTTCCAAAGGAATATTTATTGTGTGGAGTTGATTAACCAAGATTAACCAAGGAACCAAGATTAATAAATCCGGACGAGAAAAGAAAGAAGTGTACGCGGGAGTTCGCGTATTCTAAAACTAGATCTTAAAAGGTAACAGTAAATTTTCATTATCGTTAAAATTTGTCGAATGTTGTATTGTTTATGTATTGTTTATTTTAATTTTGTGAATTTGTTAATTAAATGTTTATAAAGAGTAAGATGTCCGTATTTTCTTTGACTGTGTGATTAAGGTAATTCCGTCGTAAAAGTCAAAAGAACCTGTCATCCTGAGATAAGAGAAAATCGTGTTCACGGTGGACATTACAAGTTGCAGCCAACGTGAGGCTAAGGTCATAACAGTATGTATGTGTGTATGTATGTTTTCTATACAATTCTACACCGTTTGACCAATCTCTACCAAATTTGGTGTAGAAGCTATTTACAATGCTACGAAAAACATAGGCTACTTTAGAATCTTGCCGCGAACTTTGGTCAAGCGCTGTATTAGCTTGACCAACGTTAGTGCGGATCAACGGATCAACGTTTCAACGGATCAACGTATTAACGAACAACGATATCTATATATATAAAATTCAATGTATGTATGTATGTGTGTATGTATGTTTTCTATACAATTCTACACCGTTTGACCAATCTCTACCAAATTTGGTGTAGAAGCTATTTACAATGCTACGAAAAACATAGGCTACTTTAGAATCTTGCCGCGAACTTTGGTCAAGCGCTGTATTAGCTTGACCAACGTTAGTGCGGATCAACGGATCAACGTTTCAACGGATCAACGTATTAACGAACAACGATATCTATATATATAAAATTCAATGTATGTATGTATGTATGTTTTCTATTCAATTCTACACCGTTTGACCAATCTCTACCAAATTTGGTGTAGAAGCTATTTACAATGCTACGAAAAACATAGGTTCTTTAGAATCTTGCCGCGAACTTTGGTCAAGCGCTGTATTAGCTTGACCAACGTTAGTGCGGATCAACGTTTCAACGGATCAACGTATTAACGAACGATATCTATTGTTGTGATTCAAAATACCAATAACTTTGAATTAAATAAGCACTCTGAAAGATCACAAATTACATGAAAACTCTTGATGACAAAGAAGGTTTCAACAGATAATCTTGAACGCTCTAATAAATTCAGTTATCAACAAAATAAGTGAGAGGAAGAATTCGTCCAGCAATGATATAAAAATCATGTACTACAATAATTTTTATATTCATAGAAAAATTTGTTCAATATATAATTAAGTTTTTAGTATTATAAATGTAGGGTAATTTTAAGAAGTGAGGTAAATGTACAAAAGATTTACGTAATTTGGTGTGGTCACGGTAAAGACAAATGCAACGATTCGTTCATCCGGGACTGATGCGTGTTGAGTGTAACCAGACGGTAGGTTGTTATGACGATCCTAAAACAGAGATGAAATTATTTAAAATGACATTTTGGTTTAAAAATAAAAATGATATCAAAGATGCATTGTACTCACGTTGTAAAAGATATCAAAGAGTGACAAAATTGATAAACTCGTAAAAAACCAAGGAAACAGCAGATTAAAAATAAATAAAAAAGATGATTATCAAATGTGTAAGAGGTCAGAGCGTTTTATGGTACTCTGGTCAGAAAAGTTGTTAAAATTGGATTAAAAGCCCAATTCGACGTGGAGGAACTGAAACAGAAAAGATTTACATAAAGTTGTATGAATTACAAAAAGTTTCGTGAGATTAATTTTGATAATAAATATAAAGATACTTACCTTTTATAAGCTGTGTAGTGATTGTAACCGATTGGAACAAAGATTTGCTGTAAATGATTATTGGAGCACTAACCAAAATTACACGAGGTGATTCTCAAGAAAAGTTAGGATTCACCATTGATCGCAGATGACTTGATGTTAAAATTATTTAAGAAACATAACGGCGACACCTGTTATTGGTAAGATAAACTTATTTAACTTTTTGCGGGATATTAGTGAACGGTTAATAAACAACGACGCGTAAAACGGAAAACGGAAATAAAACTTCAATCTGTGTAGTATTATAAAAATTATTTATTTGTTAAATGTTAAATTTCGATTTTAGTATAAGTTTGGTTTATTCATTATTTGTTCATGTTATTGTTTGAAAATAAATTGTATAGTATTCAATATCGTTTGAGTATCTTTGAGGGACGAATTTCCCTCCTCTTAAGTTATTTTTCAGAAAAAGCAAAAGAGCACACCCTCGAGGAATCGACTTCTGTGGTTAAGAGTATTTTCATGCTAAATAGTATTGACAAATAGAGCTAGCAAAAAAGGGTATTCAAAATCATAAAAATAAGGAAGTGTTGTCAAGTTCATTTTTGAATTTTCATTTTATTTTACATGTGTCCGTTATAAGAAGAAGCGATACATAGTACTATATACAGTCGACTCCGGATATAGTGAACTTGAAAAATGCTTAAAAACTGGTTCACTATATCCAAGGTTCACTATAAAAGGAAAAATAAAATCTCCCATGTTTATTATACGTGTAACATATGTATGTATTTTATACGGTCAGATTTAGATGAAATAAGTTTATTATTAGAAAAAAAATCATATTTTTAAAAAAATAAAAAGACATAATAAACTACTTAAGATAATCAGATATTTTAGTTTGTACATGAATGTTATTAAAACTAATATTATTAATATAATTTTCAAGGTCACAAAAACCATTCCAAACTTTTTCTGGAACTTCGCGTGATTGCAAAAAAATGCGAGTATCGGTAATTTTCTGTGTCATTTACAGTAGAATCTGCAACGCTACTGAAAATAAAATTAATTTACTCAACATCTGAAGTTAAAATCGGGAAACTACTGGGAAACCACCGAAAAGTTTACTATAAACGGAAGTTTTATACCTTACGCGAATAAAATTCGGTTCACTTTATCCGGAAGTTCACTAAAAGCGGGTTCATTGTATCCGGATAAAAAATGTATTAGTCTTATGGGAAAACTTTACGGTACCTAAAGTAGCGTTCACTATAGCCGGGAGTTCACTAATAGCGGGTTCACTATATCCGGACTACACTGTATATTAAATTCAATGTATGTATGTATGTATGTATGTAAGAAGAACAGGAATTGGCAATATCGCTGCGTGCTTTCGAAAATTCCTTATTAGAAGACGAAGGGGAGGAGGAAAAGGAAGAACACAAAGAACAAGAGTAATTGGCAAAAATAAAATAAAGTAAAATTAGAAATTATTGTGGTTTTTGTGAATACTTAACAGTTTTGTTAAACTTGTTTTTATAAAACTTGATTTGTATTTTTTATTAATTTATTTATTTAATCCTTTTTTAATACGTTTGGTATTTGCGATGACCAAATAAGTCGCAAGGTCATTATGCGGATTGGATCTAAAAAATACATGTAGACAAATATTGAAATTTGGGCAGGACAACGTCTGCCGGGTCAGCTAGTTATATATAAAATTCAATGCATGTATGTAAGAAGAACAGGAATTGGCAATATCGCTGCGTGCTTTCGAAAATTCCTTATTAGAAGACGAAGGGGAGGAGGAAAAGGAAGAACACAAAGAACAAGTGTTGTTGGCAAAAATAAAATAAAGTAAAATTATAAATTATTGTGGTTTTTGTGAATACTTAACAGTTTGGTTAAAGTTTTTTTTATTAAACCTTGATTTGTATTTTTTATTACTTTATTTATTTAATCCTTTTTTAATACGTTTGGTATTTGCAATGACCAAATAAGTCGCAAGGTCATTATGCGGATTGGATCTAAAAAATAGATGTAGGCAAATATTGAAATTTGGGCAGGACAACGTCTGCCGGGTCAGCTAGTAATCAATAATAAGCAAACTTTTCCATTCCATCCGGAACTTTACTTCTCTGTAATGTACGATCCATTTCTTAAGGTCGATCAATCCTAATCTTTCTCTTTTATTTACAACTTAACTTCACCAATCACATCAAGCCACTGCTGTGGTTACAATAAAACCGGATCAACGTATCAACAGATCAACGGATCAACGTATCAACGTATCAACGTATCAACGTATCATCGTATCAACGTATCAACGTATCAACGTATCATCGTATCAACGTATCAACGTATCATCGTATCAACGTATCAACGTATTTAAATTTCCTATATAGGTGAAAAATTATGTAAATAAAATATAACTTATATTTGGTCTGCATTGAAAAAAAAGTTGTTATTTTTGGTCGCCATATTATTATAAGGTAATATCAGATAATCTGCACTAATTAAATTTTTGCGGTCACAATCACAATTTCGAAGATTCTGATTAGATTTGAATTATGCGGACAGACAGACGGACAGACGCGGAGCCAGATCATAAGGGTTCTTGCTATACTTTGTATAGAAGCCTAACAAGTACTTTATATAGGGAGACCTCTTTGAAAATATCTTTAACTTAGTAAATTTCTTTCGAACATTTGCGTATTTGTAAATTGCATTAGCGAATCGAAACAACGGATTATAGTATATAACATTACTAGCAAGGTAAGAGGGTTTTTACTGGCGAATGGAGGATATAACTGACGAGCCGCAGGTGAGTCAGTTACCTCCTTGAGCCAGTAAAACCCGTTACCTTGCGTGCATTGTTTTATATTTTACTAGATGATACCCCGTCCGAAGACGGGCAGCTAGAAGGACGGTCAGCTACCCAAGGTCATATGGCTTTTGGATTGCACTGAGAGCTTTCCTTAATCTTCATTCAACTTAAGTTACCTTGGGTAGCTGCCCGTCCTTCTAGCTGCCCGTCCTCGGACGGGGTATCATCTAGTTTAAAATAAGTAAAAAAATTTTAAATATTGATTAAGTTTAATTTAATTTAAAAAAATATATGTAAGTTTTTTGTTTATTTATTTAATGTTGTTCTCATTTCTTATTATAAAAGGCCAAGTCCTTCCTTCCTTCTGTCTGTCCCACGGAAATACCCGAAGTAAACCGAACCGAACGCATAACGGATAATTTCATAACCAATCGGATGAACGTATCATCGTATCAACGTATCATCGTATCATCGGATCAACGTATCATCGGATCAACGTATCAACGTATTTAAATTTCCTATATAGGTGAAAAATCTCTTATTATAAAAGGCCAAGTCCTTCCTTCCTTCCTTCGGTCTGTCCCACGGAAATACCCGAAATACCGCGCTTGAGTTTGTTCCAAAGTTTCACGTTGTCGACGTATCGCATGAGACCGAGCGTCAGCTTGTCGCTGTGATCGAAGCTGTTCTTCTGTGTTATTAGCTCTTGTACGTGCTTTTCTCTCACGATTCAATCGCCGTCGCTTTGCAGCAGGATTTTCAAAATTTTCATTATCCATTATGGAAGTTCACATAATGCTTTTTTGGAAATAGCTGTCCTATATAGACAAAATGATACGATGATACGTTGATACGATGATACGTTGATACGATGATCCGATGATACGTTGATCCGATGATACGTTGTGCGTTCGGTTCGGTTCGGTTTGCTTCGGGTATTTCCGTGGGACGGACAGAAAGAAAGAAAGACTTGGCCTTTTATAATAAGAGATTTGTTTCTCATTTGTAAAAAGGTTAGATAAATTCCAAAAAAATCTCAATAATTTGTCGCAAATGTCGTAAGCTATGGAAGCGTTGCCATGAACATGTCTGTTTATTTTTCTTTACATTTGTTTTGGCGAAAGCGAAAATGAATGTACCAAAAGAAATTATTGAGGCAGCCAGCAGTGTAGCTTCAAGTTTATTACCTGCAAAATCAGCTTCAAGGTACGAGCGAGAATACGACGACTTCAAAAAGTGGCAAAACAAAAATAGTGTGATTGGGGTAACTGAAGATGTTTTGTTGGTATACTTGAATCAACTATCAGCTAGATTCAGCCCTAATACTTTATGGGCAAAATGGTCTATGCTGAAAAGCTGCTTAGAAATGAAAGAAAATGCCCCTGTTCGCAGGTTTGTTTTCCTTAAAAAATTTATTGAAAAATATGACGTTTAGTTGTCATTTGCAGATTTCAAAAGGTAATAGCGTTTTTGAAACGAAAAAATGAGCGTTATGCGCCAAAAAAGGCCAAGGTATTAAGTAAAGAAGAGGTTGAACAATTTCTTTTACATGCTCCTGATGACCAGTGGTTGCTGGCGAAAATTGTAACAATATTTGGGATTTTTGGATGTTGTCGATGTGACGAAATTCTCTCCTTAAACATGAATGATGTAGAAGATATGGGAAAATACGTTATTGTGACATTGCGGCAAACAAAAAATTTAACAACAAGAAGATTCACCATAACCGATGATGGCTGCAGCTTCAAGCCCTGCATGTTATACAGATAATATGTAAATCTTCGGCCTCCTGGAACAGAAAGCCTAAGATTTTTTTTGACATACCGACATGAAAAGTGCATTTCCCTTAATGCTGGCCAGCACACTATTGGTGGTGTCCCAAAGCAAATAGCGAAATATTTAGGTTTAAAAAACCCAGAGTTATACACCGGCCACTCTTTTCGCAGAACTGGAGCCACTATGGTTGCGGATTCGGGTGGAGATATTTTAGCACTAAAGCGTGCAGGAGGGTGGAAGAGCACCGAAATTGCGATGAGTTATGTCGATGATTCGGTCAACAAAAAAATCGAAATGTCTAGCAAATTATTTGGTAGTAAGGAGAGCACAAATGTTCTGCAGTCCTCGAGTTCAGCAGTTTCTGAGTCAACAGATGGTTCATCATCATCAGTATCAACTCTTTCATCATCAAAAATCTGTGTTACTGGAAATAACAATTGTACCATGATTTTCAACATATATGACGATAAAACAAAATTTCCTAATGTAAATAATACTACTAACTTGTAAAAATTTTGCAAGTTAACTGTCAGTTTTACAAGTTAGTGACTTGATAAAATAAACTTTCTTGATTAATATTGTGTTTTTGGAAACTGACGTTTACAAATGAGAAACAAATAAACAGATTAACGCAATACTATATAGACGAAGTATTTACAATATAACAACGTATCAGTTGATCAACGTTATGATTGGCTCTGAAACATGCGGACGGACACGAAGCCAGACCATAAGGCTTCTTTCTATACCTTGTATAGAAGCCTAAATAAGGCTTCTTGTTATATCGTACTTTGTATAGAAGCCTAAAAGTAGCGCACTGGCTACCCAGTTCTTAGACCTCTATACACACAGAGTATTTCCAACACGATTTGAAACGCTCTGTATGATTTTGAATTATGCGGACAGACAGACGGACGGACAGACAGACGGACGGACAGACGGACGGACAGACAGACGGACACAGAGCTAGATCATAAGGCTTCTTGTTATACTTTGTATAGAAGCCTAAAAGGCCAAGTCTTTCTTTCTTTCTTTCTTTCTGTCCGTCCCACGGAAATACCCGAAGCAAACCGAACCGAACCGAACGCACAACGTATCATCGGATCAACGTATCATCGGATCATCGTATCAACGTATCATCGTATCAACGTATCATCGTATCATTTTGTCTATATAGGACAGCTATTTCCAAAAAAGCATTATGTGAACTTCCATAATGGATAATGAAAATTTTGAAAATCCTGCTGCAAAGCGACGGCGATTGAATCGTGAGAGAAAAGCACGTACAAGAGCTAATAACACAGAAAAACAGCTTCGATCACAGCGACAAGCTGACGCTCGGTCTCATGCGATACGTCGACAACGTGAAACTTTGGAACAAACTCAAGCGCGGCAAGCTGCTGACGCTCGGTCCCATGCGATACGTTGATCCGATGATACGTTGATACGATGATACGTTCATCCGATTGGTTATGAAATTATCCGTTATGCGTTCGGTTCGGTTTGCTTCGTGTATTTCCGTGGGACAGACCGAAGGAAGGAAGGAAGGACTTGGCCTTTTATAATAAGAGATTTTTCACCTATATAGGAAATTTAAATACGTTGATACGTTGATCCGATGATACGTTGATCCGATGATACGATGATACGTTGATACGATGATACGTTCATCCGATTGGTTATGAAATTATCCGTTATGCGTTCGGTTCGGTTTGCTTCGGGTATTTCCGTGGGACAGACAGAAGGAAGGAAGGACTTGGCCTTTTATAATAAGAAATGAGAACAACATTAAATAAATAAACAAAACACTTACATATATTTTTTTAAATTAAATTAAACTTAATCAATATTTAAAATTTTTTTACTTATTTTAAACTAAATGATACCCCGTCCGAGGACGGGCAGCTAGAAGGACGGGCAGCTACCCAAGGTAACTTAAGTTGAATGAAGATTAAGGAAAGCTCTCAGTGCAATCCAAAAGCCATATGACCTTGGGTAGCTGCCCGTCCTTCTAGCTGCCCGTCCTCGGACGGGTTATCATCTAGTTTTGAATATGATCGGATAGACCTTGATACAATTCAGTACGCAATTTACTTTGTTGATATCGTAAGTAGTTCAAATTATTGGCTTCCACTTGCAAATATGAGTCGACAATCCACTGTTGCGTAAGTTTTCCCGCACTCATGATCGGATTGAAATCGTTTCTAATTGCTGTTTGCGCAACCACCCCGGTTCGCCAAACGGATAAAGAATGCCATAAGTCATAGGGTCAAGATTTGGACTGAGAATATTGATACGAATGAATTGTTGTGCATTGTCGACGGGATTTCGAGGATAGATACGGATATCACGTTCAAAAGGAGGTTCGCCGTCATCATTTACGAACACCATTGCAATTTCATTGGATGTTGGAGCATTGTAACGTCTTTGATCAGACTGCCGATCGCGCCGCATCACCATATTGACGACCGGAACTGGTTGTCCTTCTTCTTCGGCTCGTACACGCTCTTGTTGCTCAATTTCTTTCATCAGGCAATATGAAGCTGCGATACGATTGTTGACGCGGAAGAAACTATCGATTTTCTCAATCACTTCAGGTAGATAACCTCTATTCACAGGCAGATTTACTCGTTCATTGACCGCTTCTGTCGTGTCCATTACATACAGTTGTGCAAAATTTCTTGTTTGTCCTTCAGGTGGATACAGGTTTGTGGTTCTGTGGTACGTCTGTCCATGAATTTTGAAAACGTATGGTCCGTTACCCGGCATTGAAACAATCTCTGCTCCCATTGAAGCGAAAGAAACCGAGGAATTGTAAGAACGGATGTGCTGACGAAAGTTCTTGTAGTAAGGATTATCTGAATCTGAAAGCATAGAGCGAAGAAATTCGGGATATAACAATAGATTCCCATGTTGATCGAGCGGTTTCGGAATCTTCACTTTTCCTTTATGACAGCAGTTGTTAAATTGTTTATCAACTGGACGCTCCTTGGCGAAATTCTTGGAGCCGCAGAACTGACAGATGGAATTCATTTCTCCACAATCGTGTCGAGTAACGTGAGATTCATCAAATCTCAATGCTCTTATTTGGAGTTGAATTGCTTGACTTTGGTATCGATTTTCTTTCTGTCGATGTATCGCATGGGACCGAGCGTCAGCAGCTTACCGCGCTTGAGTTTCTTCTAAAGTTTCACGTTGTTGACGTATCGCATGGGACCGAGCGTCAGCAGCTTGCCGCGCTTGAGTTTCTTCTAAAGTTTCACGTTGTTGACGTATCGCATGGGACCGAGCGTCAGCAGCTTGCCGCGCTTGAGTTTGTTCCAAAGTTTCACGTTGTCGACGTATGGCATGAGACCGAGCGTCAGCTTGTCGCTGTGATCGAAGCTGTTCTTCTGTGTTATTAGCTCTTGTACGTGCTTTTCTCTCACGATTCAATCGCCGTCGCTTTGTGGCAGGATTTTCAAAATTTTCATTATCCATTATGGAAGTTCACATAATGCTTTTTTGGAAATAGCTGTCCTATGTAGACAAAATGATACGATGATACGTTGATCCGATGATACGTTGATACGATGATACGTTGATACGATGATACGTTGATACGATGATACGTTGATCCGATGATACGTTGATCCGATGATACGTTGTGCGTTCGGTTCGGTTCGGTTTGCTTCGGGTATTTCCGTGGGACAGACAGAAAGAAAGACTTGGCCTTTTATAATAAGAGATGCTTGCACACTCCGCATTCGCTAGATGGTGCTCTTAATTTATCATATAACCCTATATGAACTGAATATTGGCCTTCCTGTGAAGCCGAAGGCCGAACAACTATGGCCTTCACGGATCAATTATAGGTCTAGATGGCTAAGGGCGGTCTTAAGGCCGCCCGTGCCAGCTAGTTAATTATAGTAAATGATAAATTTATTTAGTGCAAATAATCCCAAAAATTATTATTAGCAAACAACTTTTCGCTTCAGAAAGGTACCTACGGATATTTAAGCCTTCTTGGCTGCATTTATCTATATATATAAAATTCAATGTATGTATGTATGTATGTATGTATGTATGTTTTCTATACAATTCTACACCGTTTGACCAATCTCTACCAAATTTGGTGTAGAAGCTATTTACAATGCTACGAAAAACATAGGCTACTTTAGAATCTTGCCGCGAACTTTGGTCAAGCGCTGTATTAGCTTGACCAACGTTAGTGCGGATCAACGGATCAACGTATTAACGAACGATATCTATATATATAAAATTCAATGTATGTATGTATGTATGTTTTCTATACAATTCTACACCGTTTGACCAATCTCTACCAAATTTGGTGTAGAAGCTATTTACAATGCTACGAAAAACATAGGCTACTTTAGAATCTTGCCGCGAACTTTGGTCAAGCGCTGTATTAGCTTGACCAACGTTAGTGCGGATCAACGGATCAACGTATTAACGAACGATATCTATATATATCAAATTCAATGTATGTATGTATGTTTTCTATACAATTCTACACCGTTTGACCAATCTCTACCAAATTTGGTGTAGAAGCTATTTACAATGCTACGAAAAACATAGGCTACTTTAGAATCTTGCCGCGAACTTTGGTCAAGCGCTGTATTAGCTTGACCAACGTTAGTGCGGATCAACGGATCAACGTTTCAACGGATCAACGTATTAACGAACAACGATATCTATATATATAAAATTCAATGTATGTATGTATGTGTGTATGTATGTTTTCTATACAATTCTACACCGTTTGACCAATCTCTACCAAATTTGGTGTAGAAGCTATTTACAATGCTACGAAAAACATAGGCTACTTTAGAATCTTGCCGCGAACTTTGGTCAAGCGCTGTATTAGCTTGACCAACGTTAGTGCGGATCAACGGATCAACGTATTAACGAACGATATCTATATATATCAAATTCAATGTATGTATGTATGTATGTATGTTTTCTATACAATTCTACACCGTTTGACCAATCTCTACCAAATTTGGTGTAGAAGCTATTTACAATGCTACGAAAAACATAGGCTACTTTAGAATCTTGCCGCGAACTTTGGTCAAGCGCTGTATTAGCTTGACCAACGTTAGTGCGGATCAACGGATCAACGTTTCAACGGATCAACGTATTAACGAACGATATCTATATATATAAAATTCAATGTATGTATGTATGTATGTTTTCTATTCAATTCTACACCGTTTGACCAATCTCTACCAAATTTGGTGTAGAAGCTATTTACAATGCTACGAAAAACATAGGCTACTTTAGAATCTTGCCGCGAACTTTGGTCAAGCGCTGTATTAGCTTGACCAACGTTAGTGCGGATCAACGGATCAACGTATTAACGAACGATATCTATATATATCAAATTCAATGTATGTATGTATGTATGTATGTTTTCTATACAATTCTACACCGTTTGACCAATCTCTACCAAATTTGGTGTAGAAGCTATTTACAATGCTACGAAAAACATAGGCTACTTTAGAATCTTGCCGCGAACTTTGGTCAAGCGCTGTATTAGCTTGACCAACGTTAGTGCGGATCAACGGATCAACGTTTCAACGGATCAACGTATTAACGAACGATATCTATATATATAAAATTCAATGTATGTATGTATGTATGTTTTCTATTCAATTCTACACCGTTTGACCAATCTCTACCAAATTTGGTGTAGAAGCTATTTACAATGCTACGAAAAACATAGGCTACTTTAGAATCTTGCCGCGAACTTTGGTCAAGCGCTGTATTAGCTTGACCAACGTTAGTGCGGATCAACGTTTCAACGGATCAACGTATTAACGAACGATATCTATATATATTAAATTCAATGTATGTATGTATGTATGTATGTAAGAAGAACAGGAATTGGCAATATCGCTGCGTGCTTTCGAAAATTCCTTATTAGAAGACGAAGGGGAGGAGGAAAAGGAAGAACACAAAGAACAAGAGTAATTGACAAAAATAAAATAAAATAAAATTAGAAATTATTGTGGTTTTTGTGAATACTTAACAGTTTTGTTAACCTTTTTTTTATTAAACCTTGATTTGTATTTTTTATTAATTTATTTATTTAATCCTTTTTTAATACGTTTGGTATTTGCGATGACCAAATAAGTCGCAAGGTCATTATGCGGATTGGATCTAAAAAATACCTGTAGACAAATATTGAAATTTGGGCAGGACAACGTCTGCCGGGTCAGCTAGTCGTATATAAAACTACCATTACGTCTCCTATTGGCGATCTGCATAATGGGCATGTTTTTACTTGATCCATCCATTTTAGCAAACACTTTAAACAAAATTTGTGGCTGCATCCATAGAGTTCGGCAACCGCTTGAATTAATTTGAAATCGTCCAAACAAATTGGACATCGCTCATTTGTTACGTTAATTTCTACGTAAGCGTCAGACATGTTTTTATTGTTATTTTGAAGTCGTTATAAATGTAGTTATATAGTAATGATTAAATCGGATAATCCATTAATGAGGATAATCGATAATCGAATTTTTGTCCTGGAGGATTTTGATATAATATTAAATTTATTCCCGGCGTGTTAAATTTATTCTTTTTCTCGGTTTTCAATTAAATTAACACAATTTTTTTTTTAATTTTTGGAAAGAATCGCTCGAAAATATCGCAAAAACTCTTTCAAAACAAATTTATTAATTTATGGAAAAATATTTCCAAATAAGTGATAAAATTAAAGTTAAGTTCTACCATACAAATCTACCATTACGTCTCCTATTGGCGATCTGCATAATGGGCATGCGTTTCGTTGATCCGTCCAATCTAGCAAACAATGTAAACAAAATTTGTGGCGGCATCCATAGGGTTCGGCAACCGATTGATTTAATTTGTAATCGTCCAAACAAATTGGACATCGCTCAACTGGTTCGTTAATTTCTACGTAAGCGTCGGACATGTTTTTTTATTGGTATTTTGAAGTCGTTATAAATGTACTTATATAGTAATAATTAAATCGGATAATCCATTAATGCGGATAATCCGGTATAATTATTTTTGTCCTGGAGGATTTTGATATTATAATATTAAATTTATTCCCTGATTAATTTATGTTTAAATGCAGTTGAGATACGAATATTACAAAATTCTAATAAATATAGGAGGGGGGGGGGTCGAAAATTTCCAAAAAGTCTTCAAAAAATAAGGTGCAGTGGGGTCTCAAAATTTCAAAGCTTCGTTCTATAGTATTTAATGGAGCCTTCGAAAGATATATTTGGAACTTGTGAAAAAAAATTTTTGGATGAAAAATAAGTTCGACATCGACGTGCCTCTAATTTAACTATGCGACCCGTCCGACATGTTGTTATCCGAAGTAATTGTTAAGTTATAATTATTATTTTTGTCCTGTAGGATTTTAATATAATATTAAATTTATTCCCTGATTAATTTATCTTTAAATGTTGATGAGATATGAATATTACAAAATTCTGATAAATATAGGAAGGGGAGGGGGTCGAAAATTTCCAAAAAGTCTTTAAAAAATAAGGTAAAGTGGGGTCTCAAAATTTCAAAGGTTTGTTCTATTGTAATTAATGGAGGCTTCGAAAGATATTTTTGGAACTTGTGAAAAAACATTTTTGGATGAAAAATAAGTTCGACATCGACGTGCCTCCAATTTAACTATACGACCCGTCCGACGTGTCTTTAATTTAAATACCCTACACGTCCGACATGTAATCCGAAGTAATTGTAAAATTAGGACGGCATTGTTGATAAGTTTTAAGATAAGTAAATAAATTTTACTGCTTTTACAAAATATTACATAAAAATACATTCAAACAGAATTTTCTTAAAAATCCCAAAAATTGGGTTTTTATGCGGACGTCACAATTGTCCAACTCCCGCCCTCCTGGACGTTCTTTATTGACGGCCCCTTATCCCCATAAATATTATATGGTATTGCATAAGTATTACATGGTATTACATAAGTATTCTGAAATTCTGGAATCGTAATTTATGTTTAGCAACAGATAGAATGAGTTAGTTTTACTAAAATCTGTAAAAAAAAATTCTCATAAGTATTTCACATTTACATGCTGGTGTTTTTTTGAAAATATTCAATATTGATAGCTCAAATTACTTCATTTTATAAATTAATTATCGCTTCTTTATATGGTTTCTATAATTGATCTGAATGCTATTTTGCTAAAATGATTGTCATGCACAAAGATTACTTGTTTTTCTGTCGGAACGCCATCTGTTGGAATAAATCGCAGCAATCCCCCTCTTAATAATCAATTTCAGACTTCAAAGAAATATTGATTAACTCCCCCCCCCCCCCACACCGCTTTCAGTAATTTTTTACAACTAAGTTTATTTTCCAGTTTTATTAACCTGCCATCTAGGTAATCATAAGGAAACTTGAGATAATTAAATTTGCTCACCCCAAAATAATTAATAATAATTTTATTTTATTAACTTTGAAAAAAACCAGACGAATTGTTTTAGATTACTTAATATTATATAAGTTTATAAGTCAACTTGAAAGTCGTTTATTTCATCACCAGTAATTGAACAAATAAAAAAATATGTTTTATGTGTCTCAATTGTAGTAATTTAAATTTTAACAATGCGGTTTTTATTTAATAAGAAGTTGCGTAGTTTGGGACTGTAAAAAAATTATCATGTGACGATGGATTAAATTTAATAATTTTGTGCAATACTTCGATTTTTAAAATGCAGGAATGGAAACTTTGTTGAGGTGAGTTTAAGATTTAACTTGAAAACTAAATAAAAATCACATTTCAAAATGTAACATTTTTTATGAAAATAGCGGCAGTTCTTAGGCTTCTATACAGCTACCTTTCTGGTGTGGAAAGTTGTTATTATCTGGTTAGTTTTGATCGCCATATAATGTAACATCACATAATCAGATAATCTGCACCAATTAAATTTTTTGCGGTTGGTAATTATCATTTACTATATAAGTAATAACAATCAAACTTTTCCATTCTATTCGAAACTTTACTTCTCTGTAATGTTTGGTCCTTTTTTTGAGGTGGACCAATCCTCTCCTTTCTCTTTTATTTACAACTTAACTTCACTAACCACATCATTAAAAAATTATTTTTTCACATCAAAGTAAAATAAAATACAACTACTTTTCTGGTAGTTGTGGTAGTGTACTTTTCTGGTAGTGTAAAACTACCGTTATGAACGTCGACATTTGGTTCTACAACGTTACCTACTTCAAGAACAGCTGCGTTTTTACTTCGTGGATTTTGTCGGCGAATTGCATGACTACGTGAACGATGTAATATTTGCGAAGGGGTCATGTTGGCAATTTGCTTTCGCTTTCGAAATTCGCGTAATTTCCGGTCCATTTTTTGAGGTGGATCCATCCTCTTCCTTCTCTTTTATTTACAACTTAACTTCACTATCCACATCAAGCCACTGCTGTTGTTAAAATAAAATAATAAATAATTAGTGCAGATTATCTGATCATGTGATGTTACATTATATGGCGACCAAAAATAACCAGATAATAACAACTTTCCACACCAGAAAGGTAGCTGTATAGAAGCCTAAGAACTGCCGCTAAAGCGAGTTCCACCTTGTTTTCGCTTGTTTATGTACATTTTTCTTTATTACAGTCTTGAAAATGACCCCGATAGAGGGTCGCAACTAGTCGATTCAAAACGTAGTCTTTCTTTAACACGTCCCCTGATATCCAATATCCTAGTAAATCATATCCTTGGAACAATAGCTTATCTTCACTTTATTCTGGCCGTTAATCCCTGCGGCAGTTAGACCAGTAAGCCACGTATCAAAGAATAATTGGATCAACGGACAATCGTATCATGGTATAATCGTATCAACGGATCATCGTATCATCGTATCATCGTATCATCGTATCAACGGATCATCGTATCATCGTATCATCGTATCATCGTATCATCGTATCATCGTATCATCGTATCATCGTATCAACGGATCATCGTATCAACGGATCATCATATCAACGGATCATCGTATCAACGGATCATCGTATCAACGAACCATCGTATCATCGTATCAACGGATCAACGTATCATCAGATCAATTTGCTTATATAGGACATCGCCCTATGAGTATAGTAGATGTAACAGTTTGGCTAATTGTTCGCGCGTTAAGTAAAAGTAAATTATTAACAATGGCATTAATCGAAAACAAATCTGCTTTCAAAACTGTAAAGAATGTGCAATTTGGCATTTTTAGTCTGGAAGATATTCGTAGCATGTCTGTCGTCCCAGAAGGTATAAATCATGTAGAAATTATGGAAGGAAGTCTTCCAAAAGTGGGCGGCCTGATGGATACGAGGATGGGAGCGTTTGACAGCACTTTACCAAGTCAAACGTGCGAAGGCGACCGGGACACTTGCCCCGTTCACTTTGGTCACATCGAATTGGCCAAACCGATCTTTCACGTTGGCATGATTAAAGATGTCATGAAAGTTTTACGCTGCGTCTGCTTTAATTGCAGTAAATTGTTGGTGAACCCAAAAAAACAAAACCACTTCGAACACGCTCAGAAGATAACTGCAGACGATTCCAAGAAACGCCTACAACTAGTGTACGGTTTGTGCAAAGAACAAACAATATGTCACGCGGATGGTGGATGTGGAAATCATCAACCTGTAATTAGAAAATCGGGTCTCGATTTGACGGCCGAATGGAAGGAATCCGACGGAAAGGTTCCACAAGCAAAAAAGTATTTGTTGGCGGAAGAAGTGCTGCATATCTTTAGACAAATTAGCGACGCAGATTGCAGCGCCCTGGGAATGGATCCGAAATACTCACGACCCGAGTGGATGATCGTGACGGTTTTACCGGTTGTTCCTCCTTCCGCGAGACCCGCAGCTTTCATGGGCGATTCGCCGAAGAAACGTCAAGACGATTTGACAAATAAATTGGCCCTAATCATAAATATACCTTGTATAGAAGCCTAAAGTAGCGCACTGGCTACCCAGTTCTTAGACCTCTATACACACAGAGTATTTCCAACACGATTTGAAACGCTCTGTATGATTTTGAATTATGCGGACGGACGGACAGACAGACAGACAGACGGACAGACACCGAGCCAGATCATAAGGCTTCTTGGTATACTTTGTATAGAAGCCTAAAAGTGAGGCATTCTAATTTTTGAAATCAATCATAACAAAGGTGAATCACGTTTATCTCTTCGATCAAAACAGAATATTTCATTTATTATTCTATCAGCAATTTTAAGCATTTACAACGAGTTTGTTGCAACCATAGAAGTTTCATCCCCTAATTGAGTCTGAACCTACCATACTCTGAGGAGACTCGTGACTGAGCTAGTACGAATGGGACGAGGTGGTGAATTTTTTTTGTAAAGTTGGACCCTCGGAAACTTAATTATTTACTAATTTATAAAATTTTCTTTCATTTGAAAGTGGCGCCCAAGACAAAACCCGAGGTGTACAATTTATGATAAAAAGTACACAGCAGTATCAACAGATCAACTTATCAACAGATCAACTTATCAACAGATCAACGTATCAACGTATTTAAATTTCCTATATAGGTCAAAAATTATGAAAATAAAATATAACTTATATTTGGTGTGCATTGAAAATAGATAATCTGCACTAAATATATTTTTGCGGTTGGTATTTATCATTTACTATATAATCAATAATAAGCAAACTTTTCCATTCCATCCGGAACTTTACTTCTCTGTAATGTACGATCCATTTCTTAAGGTCGATCAATCCTAATCTTTCTCTTTTATTTACAACTTAACTACACCAATCACATCAAGCCACTGCTGTGGTTACAATAAAACCGGATCAACGTATCAACGTATCAACGTATCAACGTATCAACGTATCAACGTATCAACGTATCAACGTATCAACGTATCAACGTATCAACGTATCAACGTATCAACGTATCAACGTATCAACGTATCAACGTATCAACGTATCAACGTATCAACGTATCAACGTATCATCGTATCAACGTATCAACGTATCAACGTATCAACGTATCAACGTATCAACGTATCATCGTATCAACGTATCAACGTATCATCGTATCAACGTATCAACGTATTTAAATTTCCTATATAGGTGAAAAATTATGTAAATAAAATATAACTTATATTTGGTCTGCATTGAAAAAAAAGTTGTTATTTTTGGCCGCCATATTATTATAATGTAATATCAGATAATCTGCACTAATTAAATTTTTACGGTCACAATCACAATTTCGAAGGTTCTGATTAGATTTGAATTATGCGGACAGACAGACGGACAGACGCGGAGCCAGATCATAAGGGTTCTTGCTATACTTTGTATAGAAGCTTAACAAGTAGTTTATATAGGGAGACCTCTTTGAAAATATCTTTAACTTAGTAAATTTCTTTCGAACATTTGCGTATTTGTAAATTGCATTAGCGAATCGAAACAGCGGATTAACAGATTAACGCAATACTATATAGACGAAGTATTTACAATATAACAACGTATCAGTTGATCAACGTTATGATTGGCTCTGAAACATGCGGACGGACACGAAGCCAGACCATAAGGCTTCTTTCTATACCTTGTATAGAAGCCTAAATAAGGCTTCTTGTTATATCGTACTTTGTATAGAAGCCTAAAAGTAGCGCACCGGCTACCCAGTTCTTAGACCTCTATACACACAGAGTATTTCCAACACGATTTGAAACGCTCTATATGATTTTGAATTATGCGGACAGACAGACGGACGGACGGACAGACGGACACGGAGCTAGATCATAAGGCTTCTTGTTATACTTTGTATAGAAGCCTAAAACGAATTTACACTAAAGAAATATTAAAATATTGTTGAAGAAAATTTTCCGGAATTTCCACATAACAAAAGTTATTTTTTAAGATGTTCGTTATTTTTTTAAATAGCAAACAGCGGTGATTATCGTCGTTAATACAAATCAAAAGTGCTACAACAATAAAAAAATAAAATTTGGTAATAAACATAAACACTGATTTAAATACCATCCAGCAGAGTGGTGGATTGGAAACCACAAGCGACTAAGAATGAGAAGTCGTGGTTTCGAATCCCACGTTTACCTGTTGAGGACATCTTGGTCGTTTTTTTCCACCTTTTTTTAACTCAATTAGACGTTTGACCAATCAACAATTGAAGGGCCTAGTAGAAAAAGTAGTAAGTCACTTTTTTTTCAATTCGTTGATTTTTATACTAATTTGTAGAGAATAAATGCCGCAATGTGAAAATGTGCTCAACTACAAATTGAAAAAAAAAGTGACTTAACTACTTTTTCCACTAGGCCCTTCAATTGCTACGAAGGCAAGGTGCATTGGAGCGGCTGCTCTTATCAGAGTTAAAATATTTTCGATGTAAAAATTTAAAAAAAATTGGTGGTTTTGTTGTTTTTCCAATCTTTTAGGCATTTATACCAAGTGAAACAAGAAATTTTAAACTTACTGATTGATCTAGCGATTCCAACAAGGGAAATTTGTGAACACCAATTTTAGGCTGCTTAGGTTTTTTTTCTGAATTTTAAAATTATTAAATCCCCCCTTCATTATTTCGATAAGTGGCAACTTACGAATGCTTACAAGGTGATGCAAAGTTTCAAGGGGTTTTCAGTACCAACTTTAGAATTGGAACCCAAAATTTAAACAAATTTTTTTTTAAATTATAAAAATTCCCATTTTGCTTTGCATATAAATCTTGATATTTACCCTCTTTTCGCTGCATTCTGGAAATGCGAGAGAAATTTTTTTTATGCTTTTAGATTTGCATTGATAAAAATATAATAAATAATTTCCCCCCTATTTTCGGTACCTGCCAACTTGCGAATACTTACAGAGTGATACAAAATTTCAGGAAAATCTAAATTCCAAGTTTAGAATTGGAACCCAAAATTTAAACAAGCTTTTTTTTAAATTATAAAAAAGAAATTTTAACATGGAACATGTTTTTACGGTCGTTACCTCGCAAAAACCGACACCAAAAACCGACATCAAAAACCGACAAAAAAAACCGACACCAAAAATCGACACCGAAAACCGACACCAAAAACCGACACCAAAAATTGACACCAAAAATCGACACGAAAAATCGGCACCACCACATGTATAATTCAAATTTATAGTTTATAATTTGAATATAGAGTAGATTATCGAATAACATCTTCGCATTCACAATAATGAATTTTCAATAACAAAATTTTTATTACCAAAAATTTAAATCCGAAACCGAGCGCAAAAAGAAAATTTGCTTATATATTGTTGTGATCCGCTTTGAGCGGTAATAAGGAAGATAAGAAAGCCAGCTACCAAAGGAAGCACAATCGGGGATGTCTTTCTTAATTAAATTGTTATTTATCTGTTTTATTTATTTTAACTGTTAAATTTAATTTTAAGATATTTAATTTTAAGTTGGTGTTTCATCCAAATGTTTAAAAAAAAGATGCGTAGGCCGGAAGACGCGCACGTAACAACGACAAAAAGTTAGGGATACCCGAAAACAAATTAAGATAAAAACAAAAGGGAGAAGGTGATAACTAAGGATAACAAATAATGAACAGGCAGTTATTGATTTGAGAGCGAACCGGACGGATGTGTTGAAAATTCCGTTTCGAAATTTTAAATAATTGTGAGTTGAAGTGATCAACTGGAGTTCGGGGTGTGATGCATCATCGAGTATAAAATTACATATTGATTATCCGATCAACATTTAATTAGAAGACCCAAGATTAATTGTGAGTGGAAACTTAGCGAAGACGAAGTTTCTCACAAAGCTGTTTACACGGACTAAGGTTCCGTGTTTTCCTACGGGGAAAGATTTTGGAATAGCAATTGGACTGGAATTGTCTCAGGTCAGGGACCTAGCCATTGCTGGTTACAATTTGGACCAGGCAATACTTGATTAAGAAGAACAGTGAATGTGCGCCTGTGGTTGTGCGATACGCCCAGCCGGGTCACCATCATAAAACAAAGGTTTGAAGGGGGAAGGGGGCTATGAAGGGGGAAACCTTCATAGGCACCACCCCATCAGGGATGGTAGTGTCAGATTCTAACTGACTAAAACCCCCTCCCCGACGAGAGCGGGTTTTACCTTCTCGGCATTACTTCCGCTGTCGTCTGCGATCTTCCATGCTGCATCGATGATGCAGGCTCCCGAGTTATTAGTTTGCTTATGTTTATTATTGAGTTTGATTTTATGTTCCATTCATGTTTTTATTATCCCAATTAAATCTGTTAGCTGAACCGATTTGTGTTTCTTTTGAGCTGCTGCTATTAACAATTTTGTAAAGTGAGGCAACGACGGTAAAGATACCATGAGATAAGAGCTACCAAGGTAAGTGCCTAAGGTTTGTTGTTCCTCGTCACCAGAGCTAACAACAAGGGTGGACCAGGACTCAACAAATATTGGTGCCCAACGTGGGGCACGACCACGTCACTTACAAAGCTAAGCACAGCCAAAAGAGATAAAAATAAACTAAAATGAATACGCGTAGTAAAAGTGTGAATGCAGGTGGGGACGGCACGAATGAGAATGAGGATGAGATGATGAGAGGTCGAAACCACAGAGCAAGAAGAGGTACCGGAAGTCCAGACGATCCGATTACAGGAAGATCCAATGGAAAAATTAATGAAGATGATAAGGGAAGAGAATGTTAAAAAGGATGAAAGAATGAATGAAAATTTTGACACCCTAAGGCTTGACAATGTATCAATAAATTTAAAACTCGATAAACAGGATGAAAAATGCGATAATCGGGATGCAAATTTTGCATCAATAAATTCAAAATTCGATAACCAAGATGCGAAATTAGCAGAAATAAATGAAAGTTTAACAACCATGAAAGATGATTTTGATAGAATGAATGAATTGCAGAGGTATTGAATACGCTCAATATTCGGGTTAAAGAATGTGGAGGAGAAAATGATAACAAAATCAAAGGGTTAGAAAAAGGGGCAAATAAAAGATTCGAACAGGTAAATGTCAAAATGACAGATTTGTGAAAGTGAAAGTGACGGACGGCATCATATCGACGGAAAATGATCGCCTAATAGAAAGCAATAGGGTGGATAATGCTCTTTCATCCATGCGTGCGGAGGTAAATGGCATGAAAGATACTGGGACGAATAAATCGATGGGAGACCTGGTGGAAGCGTTAAAAAACCAGATTTATCGAGATGGGGATATGGACAAATAAACAAAATTTTATGTGGATAACAAAATTATTCCAAAAATTTTCATTAAAAGTTTGCGAAACAACCTCGCAAAAATCAAAGACGAAATTAGGCAAAAGAACATCATACGGGCGACAATGAAAGGGGATACGGAAACATGGTTTAGCATGGTCGAGGAAAACATGAAAAATTTCGAAGATTTCAAAGTTTTATTTTTAAGAAAGTACTGGGGGGACGTTGAACAAAACAAAATCAAGGAAAAGGTAAATGGGGGAAAATACAGAGGACATGGAACGACCCGAGAGAATTATGCGGTTCGGATCATACATCAAGCCCTTCAGGTTGAGCCTAAATACGACGAAATACTGTTAGTCAGGGCAATGGGGGGACATTTTGAAAAAGAGTTAAAGGCAAGGATCGGAATTGAAAAGGTCGAAACCATAGAGGGTTTCCTAGAGTTGTTAAAGAGGTTCGATGAGAGCGTCGAATTTAGGGTAGAACATGTTCGAAGAGAAGAACGAGAGTGGAATCCACCACGTTATGAAACCGAAGATGCCCGAACTGGAGGAGGGGAACGACCACGAAATGGAAACAATCCACATCGGAGGTGGATAAGTAACAACAATGGATATCGAAACCAAGATCGGCGAGGATGGAATAACAACCAACGAGAAGAGCGGCCGGAAAACGAGAAGAACAACAAAAACGTCAACAGAATTGAGGTCGACAACACGAGCACACCAAGGGCCACAACACGAGCCATGGTCCATGCAACGTCGGGGTCGAGTTTTCCGTAAATGGCAAGCAAATTGCAGGGGGCAACACTTATGTGCATCCAAGGGAGTACATAAGTGAGGGTTTGCAAGACAACGCAAATGCCGAAAGCGAGGTTTGTTTGCCACAAATTAAAATAAGTTTTAACGGAATTAAGTTAGTAGCGTTAGTGGATACCGGGGCTGAAATATCCGTGATAAATGAGAATATCATTCGGAATTGAATCATAAATTTTGAAACCCAAAATTTAAACAAGTATTTTTTTTAAATTATAAAAATTCCCATTTTCTTTTCCGTATAATTTTTGATATTTCCTCCCCCACTTTCGCAACAATCTGTAAATGCGAAAGTCAATTTTTTTATGCTTTTAGGGTTGGCAATTATAAAATTGTTAATATTGGAATTCAATCTTTAATAAAAAAGAGTTGCATGGAGTGATCAAACCCCCTCCCCTAATTTTCATATGTGGAAACTTAGGAATACTTACAGAGTGCTACAAAATTTGAGGAAAATCAAAAATCTTAAATCCAATTAGAATTGGAACTCAAAATTTAGACAAGTATTATTTAGGATTATAAAAGTTTCCAATTTGCTCCATATAAATTTTGATATGTTTCAAATGTTATAGTAATCACAGATGGCTTGGTGTGGATATGGTTTGGTCACAGGCAGAAATTTCGGGGTTCGAATTGCGAACTTGATTGAACTAATTTTTTGCAGTGTGAATCGAATTTTTACAGCATAACTTTTTAATCGAGTATTAGGATTTCCACTTCACAACAATAAAATTTTTCGAAATTTTTGTACCTTGTTTTAATAAAAGTTGCAACACACCTTTTCAATTTGTGATCGACTGTGCCAAATGTTGAAATAATTATTTAAAAAAAAAATTTATTTTCACGAAAATTTTCCGAAATTTCCACATAACAAAAGTTATTTTTTAAGATGTTCGTTATTTTTTTAAATAGCAAACAGCGGTGATTATCGTCGTTAATACAAATCACAAAAGTGCTACAACAATAAAAAAATAAAATTTGGTAATAAACATAAACACTGATTTAAATACCATCCAGCAGAGTGGTGGATTGGAAACCACAAGCGACTACGAATGAGAAGTCGTGGTTTCGAATCCCACATTTACCTGTTGAGGAAAATTCTTGGTAGTCAAATTGTCAAATTACTTTTTTTTAACTCAATTAGACGTTAGACTAATCAACAATTAATTGCTATGAAAGCAAGGTGCATTGGAGCGGCTGCCCTTATTAGAGTTAAAATATTTTCGGTGTAAAAATTCAACAAAAATTGGTGGTTTTGTTGTTTTTCCAATATTTTAGGCATTGATACAAAGTGAAACAAGAAATTTTGAACTTACTGATTAATCTTTGTAAAATTAATAAACTTTTTTTTTTTTATTAATAACTCTTAAGTATTACAGCAATTTGCCTATAGGCATTCGGCGTTTTTTTCTGACAATATAATTACAATAACATGCAGAAAATCATTCCAGTGAACAATATCTATTTAATTACAAATCGTATGTTTTACATGAATCTTTGTATTAAGTCAACAGGATGGTATCTCTTTAACCTACGCACTTCGCTTGCACTCTCTAGTAGTTTTTTTGCATACACGTTAGGATGATGTATAATTCGGTCACTGTATTTAACACTATTATGTTCTAATCGTTTCCCTTACGGAGGGTAATGATACATCATGTTGGATCGTCTCATTGGTAACATATCTAGGTGCGTCTACCATCGCTCGTACTACCTTGTTTTGGTACCTCTGGATGATTTCAATATTAGAGTTGGCAGAGGAGCCCCACAGCTGAATGCCATAAGTCCATATTGGCTTGAGTATTGCTTTATAGAGCAGTAGCTTGTTCTCCAAATTAAGTTGTGATTTTCTTCCGATCAGCCAGTACATATGACTGAATTTTATACCAAGCTGTTTCCGTTTCGTGAAGATGTGTTTTCTCCACGTCATACGTCTGTCCAAGTGAATGCCAAGATACTTCACGTCTTCAGCCTGTGGGAGTTGTTGATTGTTTAATTTAACCGGCGGACAAGTTGACCTGTTCATAGTGAAGGTTATGTGAACGGATTTGGTTTCATTCACCTGAATACGCCATTTTTGTAGCCATCTTTGTATTTCGTCTAGATTCAGTTGCAGGTTTCTAGATGCCCTTGTTGGGTCTGAATGAGATGCCAATATCGCAGTGTCATCCGCAAATGTGGCTACTGTTGTTAAGCGAGTGGTTGGTAGGTCTGATGTGTGGATTAAATAGAGTACTGGTCCCAGCACACTACCCTGTGGTACTCCTGACAATATGGCATAGAGGTCGGTATACTCATTTTGTTGCTTCACCAGAAAATATCTGTCTTTCAGATATGATTGCATTAGTAGGAAATGGTTATATGGTAAAAGCCTTTTAATTTTGTAGAGTAGTCCTTCGTGCCAGACCTTGTCGAAGGCCTGACTAACATCCAAAAAGGCAGCTGAGCAAAAACGTTTTTTCTCAAGATCATTATTGATTACGTTCACCAATCTATGTACCTGTTCGATGGTGCCATGATTATTTCTGAAACCAAACTGGTGATTTGGTATGATGTTGTGTCTCTCTAGGATAGGTTTTAGTCTTTTCAGATAAATTTTCTCAAAGACTTTTGAGAAAACTGGCAGTATACTTATGGGCCTATAGGATGTGGTTTCTTCAGGTTTCTTTCCAGGTTTCAGTATCATTATAACTTGGGCCACCTTCCACAGGTTTGGGAAATGTTGTATCCGGAGTATTGCGTTGAAGATAAATGTCACAAGTTTTAAGCATTTTTCTGATAACTCTTGTAGTACCTTTCCCGTGATCAGGTCAAAGCCAGGTGCCTTTTTAGCGTTAATTTCTTTTCGGATAACATTGCTAACTTCTCGAATTTTAATTTTTTTTATGGGGAGATCAAGTTGATTAGGCGTCTCAAGGTATTTTATCACTTTTATATCCTCTTCTGGCGTGGACATTGAAGGGAACGGCTGAAATACTTTTTCCAAATGCTTGGCAAATACTTCACTTTTCTCTTTGTCATTTCTTGCCCATTTACCATTACTGTCTTTAATCGGTGGATTTGGTGCTTGTGGCCTTTTAAGTTTTCTGGTTGCTTTCCAGAGGGAGTAGTCTGTGGCCTCCGTTGGTGATAGACTCTCTAAATAATCTTGGATTCTCTGGTTTTTTATTTCAACTAGCATCTCCTTCAATTCTTTAGATGATTTGTTTAGTTTAGTTTTATTTGCTATCGTTCGCATTTGTTGCCATTGCTTTTTAAGTCTTCTCTTTTCGGAGATTTTTTGTTGAATTGTAAATGGAATTGTTTCTGCTTCATGAGTCGTATTACTATTGGGGGTGGCAGACCAAGCTGCTTTTTGGATATTTTTAATGAGCTCGTCGACTGCTGCTTCTATGTCATGTTCTGTTTTCATCGATATATTCAGATTAATTTGCTTATCCAATTCTTTTCTAAAAATGTTCCAATCGGTTTTTTTGTTATATAAGGAGGCTTGTTTTTCTTTATTTAGTACTTGGCTATAGATTGTGATTATTATTGGGGAGTGGTCAGATGATAAATCCATGCATGATTCTGCTTTAGTTCGTTTTGAGTCGACTCCTTTTGTAATACAGAAGTCGATAAGATCTGGTATCTTGTTTCTGTCTGATGGCCAGTAGGTAGGTCTTCCTGTTGAGATGTGTTGGAGGTTATTTGCTTTCATTGCTTTCAGTAGTTCTCTACCCTTTGGTGTAGCCAGTCTAGATCCCCACATCGGGTGCTTTGCATTGTAATCTCAGCCCGCAATAAACCTGTTTCCGAGTGTATTGTAAAATTCCTCATATTGTTCTTTTTTATTATTATGTTTTGGCGGGCAGTATACAGCAGAGATAGTTATTGGCCCTAATTTGTCTTTGAGGGTAATGCTTGTGGCCTGGAGATGATCTTTGGCATATTTTTCTCTTTCGTGATGTTGAATGTTATTACGAATAATTATTGCAGTTCCACCATGTGCTTTTTTATCAGGATGTTTGGTATCGTAAATTTGGTAGTTGGGTATTTTAAGATAGTGTTCGTTTGTTAGATGAGTTTCAGAGACCATCATAATGTCGATGTTGTGGAATTTTAAAAATGTTATAACTTCCTGTGTATGTTGGCATATACCATTTGCGTTCCAGATGGCTAATTTATATCTTAGGTGTGGAGTCATTAAGCCATCTTACTGACGAGTGTTGTTAACAGATTTAACATAGTACTCATTTGCGTCATGAGTTGCCCCATCATATCTTCGAGTTTACTCATGTTAGTGGTCTGTTGGTTTGTGGGTTGATTTGTAGTTTCGTTTGTGGCTTGGTTAGTTTGCCAGGCTTGTCTTTGTTTATTATTGCTATTTGTTGGGTTTGCAAATATCATCCCATTTTGTGCTGGAAGTCGAGGGAAATTCGCATTGTAACCATTTGGTGTTTGATAGTATGCAATAGTTGGTTGTGGTAATTGTTTTGGAATATTCCTCTCAGGTTGTTCAATTACCTTATTTCTAAGTGCAGGATACAGGCGTTCTTGCAATTGTTTGTGGACTATGCATCCACGATAGTTAGCAGGGTGACTGCCATTGCAGTTTACACACCTCACTTTGTCGTCTCTTTCCTTGCGAGGACAGTCCTTAGTTGTATGTGCTTCTGCACATTTTACACATTGCACAGTTTTGTAGCAGAAGTTCTTAGTGTGTCCATAGCACTGGCATTTTGTGCACTGTGGGATTATTCGCTTTACATGAGGTGGTTCAAATCGTACATCATTTTCACCTAAGATTTTTAAATCAAATATCTCTTTGTTGTTGTCTTTCTTCTTAAGATCGACATAATGTAGTGATAAGGGATCTTTGGTTACTCTGTGTCTGATATTCCAGACATTAGTCATTTCGTGTCCAAGTTCCAGTAGGTGCTTTTTGATGAATGACTCTTCAACAGATGGGTGTATACCCTTCATCACCACTCTGTAGCTTCTTTCGTCTTTGGGTTTGTACGTGTGGAATGAAGCTCCTTCTTTCTGTAGTGCTTCTATAACCTTTTGAAAGTGTTCAGGTTTTTTAAGTTGCACCTTGATTTCCTCTGTTCCAATTGTTTTGATCGTATATTCTTTTGGTACAAGTTCGGCCAATAAATTATGAGCTGGACCAATTTTCTCGGAATGGTATATTGTTATTGGAGGTGGTTTGGGCAATGGTTGCTGTTGTTGCTCTTTTTGGCTCTCTTCATTTATTTTACTGCTATCACCTTCTTCTCCCAGCTTTTCAAATCTGTTTTGAGTCTGTACAGCATCCTTTGCCAGCCAGTATTTGCTGATCTTTGTCTGCCTACGAGCAGCCTGTTGCTCTGGACTACGGACTCTTTTTTTGTTCTCTTGGACCGTGGTCCATGCTTCTTTCATATTTTGTTTCGAAAGGTTTGTATGATCATTCAAATGAGGCAAATTTGACATTTGATTTGCATAATGACCTGTTACTAGTGGTGCTGTTTGGCTCATAATTGTTGGCTGTTGTAATGGTACTATTGTTTGTCCTGATGAATGCAACGGCTCACAGTTAGAATTTCCTACAGGAACATATTGATAAAAAGGTGCGTACTGTGGTTGACTTACTTGTGTGTTTCCAGCTACTTGTTGGTTATAATACATTAGACTGTATGGCACTGCAGGTAGCATATGTTGTGGGTTTTGCAGTATTTGCGTGTCTTGTCCCGGCTGCATAATTTGCACCGGCTGTACAAATTTAATATGTGGATCCGATGCCATAGCTACATTTTGAGGTTAGAATTAATAGGATCCCTCGCCACTTCTTAATTTCCAGCCCAATCCCTTTACAAGCAAAACCGATGTCCGCTTTCTCTGTATTTCACCCTTTATTCTCTATTATATGTATTTAGCTTCGATAATTCGACAATAAATTTCAGCTTTAAAAACCGTATTGTTTCAAATCTAAGGCTGCACAATAAACTGATTAAGGTTTCTTTTCTGAATTTTAAAATTATTAAATCCCCCCCCCCCCCATTATTTCAATAAGTGGCAACTTAAGAGTGCTTAATGAAAATGCGTAAGTAAATTTTTTTATGCTTTTATGGTTTGCAATAAATTATAAAATCGTTGATATTGGGATTCAATCCTGAAAAAAATTTACATGGAATTATCAAACCCCCTCTTCCCTAATTTTGGTATGTGGAAACAAAATTTAAACAAGTATTATTAAGAATTATAAAAATTCCAATTTTGCTTTCCATTATAATCTTGGCCCCCTCCATTTCGCCACATTCTGGAAATACAAAACGTAAATTATTTTGTGCTTTTAAGATTTGTAATGATAAAATCGTCAAAATTGAGATTTAATCTTAAAATAAAAATGACGTGGAATCATCAAGTCCCCCACCCCCCATATTTTCGGTATGTGCCAATTTACGAATACCTACAGGGTTATATAAAATTTCAGGAAAGTCAAAAGTTGGAAACCAAATTCTGGAAATGGAAAGTCAATTTTTTTAGGCTTTTAAGATTTGCAATAAAAAAATCGTTGAAATTGTGATTCAATCCTTAAAAAAATGACATGGAATTCAAATTTCTCCCCCCCCCCCCCCCCGTAATTTTGGTATGTGCCAATTCACGAATAACTTACATTGTGACACAAAATTTCAGGAAAATCTTAAATCCAAGTTTAGTATTGGAACCCAAAATTGTTTTGGTGTGATTAGTAGATATTAGTAATAAATATTAGCAAAAAAATGGAAAATAACCCGTGTATCGCCGAAAAAGTGAAAATATTAAATTTTTTTTATTCGATTTTTGGGGTGGGAATTCGATAGGGAGGTTTATCCATCGTCAAAACCTACCCTTTCGGGGCGCTGCTCTGTTCCGCTCCGCGTTGCACCCCTCCAGGGCGGTTTTGACTCTGGTTACTAGGCTAAACATACGAGAAGGCGCCACCCATCAAGAAAACCGGGATCTAAAAAACCGGGAGCTTAGGGACCCTTGAAATAGCATTAAAAAGTATAGTTGCGGTATGGGGCAGTAAACTATTACGTTTCACCCCCAAAATATCGAATAAAACAAAAAATAAATCGATGTTACATGTACGAGAGACGAGCTGCATCTGCCGGTGCGAAATTTTCTAAGTGTTAGGGTCATTCATTCCACACGTACCGTCAATAAAATGACGACGCGCGGAATCTCGTTAGGATTTTACATGTAAGTTTGCTAAGTTCAAATTCGATTTATTCAAAAGTTTGGACCTAATTCTCGAAAATTATTTTGGCAATTTGCTATATTACCCATGTTCTTTACTGTGTAGCAGAAGAAATTTTGATTCGAGTTGCCAGGGATAGGTAACCCTAGCCATCTTGATATTTCCACCCTCCCCTTTTGCCGCATTCTGGAAATGCGAAAGTCAATTTTTTATGTTTAAAGATTTGCAATGATAAAATCGTTGAAATTGGGATGCAATCTTTAAAACAATGATATGGAATCATCAAATTCCCCCTTATTTGCCACTTCGGGATAAGGTAAAACTATGAATATTTATGAAGAAAATGGATGTGGGGGGGGGGGGTCATAAAAAACATAGAAGTATCTTGAAAAACGTTTTTAAATCGAGTACTAAATATTTGGCATCTATTAGGATTTCCATCTCACAACAATAAAATTTTTCGAAATTTTTATACCTTTTCTTAATAAAAATTGCGGGAAGGGTTCCATAAACAGCCCCGGCCGAAAATAAATTTCGTGTGCTACACACTAAAGAACATGGTTAATTTAGTCTATAGAAAAATTATTTTTCGAGAAATCCTTAAATACAACCCCAAAATCGAGTTTTGAAAGTACATAAATTTAGCGAAGAAAACGTTCGAATAGGCCACGCCCCCCATGCAGACTCGCATACTAGCTTCGGGGTCCCCTGTCGGGACGAGTGAAATTTTTTCGCTCGGATTTGATTTTTTCTTTGAAATTCGGATAGGTGGGGGTGTGATTGGTAGATATTAGTAAAAAATATTAGCAAAAAAATCGTAAATTACCCGTGTATTGACGAAAAAGTGGAAAAATAAATTTTTTTTTATTTTCGATTTTTGAGGTGTGCATTCGATTTGGAGTTAATTCCATTGTTAAAACCTACCTTCTGGAGCGGCGCTCCGCTCTGCACTCCTCCAGGGCGGTTTTGACAATGGTTTACTGGGCTAAACATACGAAAAGCGCCTTCCATCAAGAAAACCGGGTAAAAGAAACCGGGAGCTTAGAGACTCTTGAAATAGCATTAAAAAGTATAGTCGCGGTATGCGGCAGGTCTCTGTTACGTTTAACCACCAAAAAATCGCGTTAAAAAAAATAATGTAAAAAACATTAACCTTTCGGCGATGTAACTGATACGAGAGACGTGTTGCTTCTGCCGGAGCGAAATTTCATTTCTCATTTCTGATGCGTAATTTGATGGAGCATCCCGGCGCGTAGCCGGCCTTCTCCTTCATCTGATGTTGGCTGTCTGGCGTTGGGAGTTGTAGAGACCGGTGGGCCTCGGGGTTCTTGGCGCTTGGCTAACTGGTTGGTAGATACCTGGGTTGTTGGCTGTGAATGTGAAATATATGAAGAAAATTTTACGTTTACTGATACAGTGGAGTCCTTGATTCGAAGATTTCCTCGGTGAGCGTAGCTTCTACTTGGAGCTAGTCGGCTTTGGCGACTGGAAATAATGTTGGTTTTGACGAGTAGTGCTCCGGGGTTGCTGATCTGAGGGGGTTGCCTGTCTAAGTTGTGAGAGATGAACGAAAAATTACACAAATCTAGTGAATTTAATCCACTTTCGAAGAGAATTTGAGTAATTTAGACCTGTGAACATAGGTTAGTCTGTGCGGAGGAACCGGAGCGAAAATTTCTAAGTGTTAGGGTCATTCATTCCACACGTACCGTCAACAAAATGACGACGCGCGGAATCTCACTTGTAAAAATTGGCTAAAATTAGCTAAGTTCAAATGCGTTTTTTTCAAAAGTTTGGGCCCCTTTCTCGAAAAATATTTTTACAATCTATAAACCTTGTTCTTTAGTGTGTAACACACGAACATTTTATTTGAGTGGGGGGCTACTTATCGAACTCTAGCCAAAATTGCAACACATCTTTTCAACTTGTGATCGACTGCGCCAAACGTTTAAATTATTTAAAAAAAAATTTATTTTCACGAAAATTTTCCGAAATTTCCACACAATTTTTTTTTTTATTGACTCCAAGCATATTACAATCTATCCCGAGGGATAACAAGCAACATATATGTAAAGTTATTACAAAGGTCACAGCAGAGGCCAGCACATTTGCTGACCTCTCAATAAATTATTCTACCAATATTGTTGTTTTTTTTTTTAAATCGGGAAGTATGTCGTTATTCGTTATGTTCGTTGGGGAAGCTATACCGGGTCGTACCTCTTCAGACGTCTCACAGGAGGGGCTACCAGTAGGTCCGATGTTAAGATGTTGGCGTGATCGCTTATTCATACCTGATACTTTGAGCTTATGGTTGAAATCTCTTCCTTTATCGTTTTTATTTGCAAGTCAGATTGAATTACTGCGTTGGGAACGTACAAAGGGGAGCCGCAAATATCTCGTAGCACTTTGGATTGAAATCGCTGTAGTCTAGCTATGTTGGACTCACTGGCAGCACCCCATAGCTGGGCACCGTACGTCCATATAGGTTTTAGAATTGCTTTGTATAACAATCTTTTATTTTCCAACGATAGATGGGAGTTGCGGCCCATAAGCCAATACATTTTCCGATAAACCAACCCTAGTTGTAGTCGCTTACTCCAGATGTGTTTGGCCCAGGTTAGTCTTCTGTCTAGATGGAGTCCTAGCTATTTGACTACCTCTTGTTGAGGGAGGATATTATTGTTCAGTGTCACGTTGGGGCACGTGGCTCTTCTCAGTGTGAAGGTGATATGTACTGATTTGGTGCAGTTTACCTTTGTCCTCCATTTCTTCAGCCAGTCTTCTATTTTGTATAGATGATCTTGTAGCATTTTTGATGCACTTATTGGATCGTTATGGGACGCCATTATGGTTGTGTCATCCGCGTAAGTAGCCAATGTTGTGTTGCTATCTTCAGGTAAATCGGATGTGTATATCAAATACAGAGTGGGTCCAAGAATGCTGCCCTGTGGGACTCCAGATCGTATCGGTATTAGGTCGGTATAGGCATCACCATACTTGACTAGGCAGTATCTATTTGTTAGGTAAGACTCCAGTATGCGATAATATGGGTGAGGTACACTTGTCTTAATTTTGTACAGCAGTCCTTCGTGCCACACTTTATCAAACGCCTGCGAGACGTCGAGAAAGGCAGCCGAGCAAAATCTCTTACACTCCAAGTCATTTCTAATATTCTTTGCGATGCGATGTACCTGTTCAACCGTTCCATGGCCTTGACGAAACCCAAATTGGTGGTCTGGAATCATTTTTTTGCTTTCAAGAATTGGCTTTAGCCTTTCCAGAAATAATTTTTCGAAAGTTTTGGAGAAGCCAGGGAGAAGGCTGATTGGTCTGTAGGACTGTGTCATGGTGGGATCCTTGCCTGGTTTTGGAATTAGGATCACCTGTGCAACGCTCCATTGATGGAAAGTAGCCGATTCTAAGAACTGCATTAAAGATCATTGTGATCAATTTAAACCCTTCTTCCGGTAGTTCTTTCCGAGTCCTGCCCGTTATTAGGTCGTACCCTGGAGCTTTCTTTGGATTTGTTCCTTTAAGTATAATTGTTTTAATTGTACTGGTCTTGAAGTGTTTTATGGGTAAGTCCATTTGGTATGGGGCCGCAAGCATTTTGTGAATAGGAAGTTCTTCTTCATCGGAGACCTCTTTTGGGAATGGATCCACATAATAAAAATTAATTTTTAGATTTGTAAAAATTTAAAAATTGTGATTTGTTGCTGGGCTGAAAATTTTCTTAATGGTATGTTTTTGTACCATTAATCGTTATAAAACCACCATTTAAGTTGATCACTGAAATCCGCTGAAAGATTGATGCTTCTCAATTGTTCCAGTTATTTTTAATGTTCCTACCGGAAATCTATATTATGAAATTCAATGGCTTTATTTAGAACAAATTTTAAATGACTAACATAAATTACAACATGAAAAGCGCCGCAATAAAAAAAAATAAAACTTGGAAAATAAACATGAAAAAAGATAACTCGAAATACGTCGCATGTTTTTTTTTTTATAAAACTCAGCTTTGCTTATTGCTAGTATACGAAACGACCTCGGATCGATCAAATTAACAAATTGGAGCTTGAAGATAACTTTAATCCGCGCCGTTTGATAAGATGCAAAATTCTTGTATAAATGAATCACGAATTATTTGTTCTGAATAATAACAAATGTTACAGATTACAAAGTGTACTGTAAGAGCAATACAACACGAAATAATTAAATGTAAACACAGATTATACAGATTGTAGGGTCTAAAAATTTTAATTTTAGTTACTTTCGTCATAAGCTATGAGGCTTTTAATTATTCATTGTTGACAAACTACTTTAATAATTGTTGATAACAACTTTGTATAAAAAAGGAAATTCGTAATAGTCGAGTGTTAGTTGATCTGCTAAGTGCGAAGTGGAAAGTCTGATTAGGTGAGTTGACTTTTTACTAATGAAAAATTAGAAAATGGGTGGGTTAAAACTTGTTTTTCATGTGAAAGTGAAAAATCATTTTTGGGATTACGTTCAGAATTTTGAATAAAAATATTAGGTAAGACGATTAAATAATTTCCTAATTAAAAAACGAAAAGCAAATAAGATAAATCGATCTTATCGGGATGGATTAATTCCTATATCTATTGGCATTGTTTCGAAATGCAGGATTAAAAAATGTGATGATATAATCGATATTAAAAATTTAAAAGGGCGGTTTTATGGAAAAATCCTGAAAACGGGCGTTTTTATATAGGCAATTAAAATTCCGGAACTTGGCAAATGATTCCTAAATAGGCTTAGGTATATGAAAAAATTATATAAAAAAAATCTCATCGTTCTGCTAGGACTGAAAAAAATTATTAACAGAAAATTACGACATTAAAATTAAGCAATTGTAGCTTTAGGACGTTAAACTGTAGGTTCCCCAAACCTTACCATAGAGATGGACCATTTGCTGTTCAGAGAAAGATCCTGGTACGAAAACAAGGCGATTATGCTTTCATTTTTAGATTTAAAAATCCGGTGACTTGAATTTTGATGATAAAATTGTTATCATTGACAAAATGGACAACCGTGAGTCAATATTAAAAAGGCTACCAAAAGTTTTTACAGCAGTCTCAATCATGGGTTGAATTAGAATTTCTTAACGAATCGATTCATCGTTTAAAGCTTAAAAGTTTTAAAAGGCATCAATACAAATGACGAATTACAATAATAAGCAATTTATTAAGACTTCAAATTAAATAGTGCTATCTGTTGATTGCCTTTTCAAATACAAAAGGTATTTTGAAAACTCTGGAAAATTTTAGATGATAAAATAGATGAAAAGATTTGATCCTCTATTGGCATAAACAGAACAGGACCCCGATTATCCGAACCAAATACGCATTTTAAAACAATTTTCCATGTTATTTGACGCACCAATATAAAACTTACTTTATTTAAGCCTTACCGATTTGGTAACCAGTAAAATTGTCATGCTTCCCATAGTAACAGTCATTCAGATCAATTTAGAAGTCTCTACCAATAAAAATAGATCTTATAGTCTCTCGTATTCCGGGGGGTCTGTGGGGGTTTGGAACACCACTCAGGAAAATATAATTAAGTATTTGATTTCACAAACATTCGGTCTGGAGATCTGCATATCGCGTATCCTGGGGGGTATTCTATACCCCCAAACCCCCCGGTCAGTAAATTTATGGTCTACAGGTAGGCACTTTCTATATTATTTTAGGTATGGATCTGTGCTTATTAGATTAACCCCCCACCCCCAACATTCGGTCTGGGGATCTTCATTTCGGATACCGTGTGGTATTCCATACCCCCGAACCTCCCAGTTAGTGAATTTATGGCTTTCAGGTAGGAACATCCTGTATTATTCTGGGTCTGGATGTGGGTCTATTTCATACCTCCCTCCAGACTCCCCTCATTCCCTCAAAATTCGGTCTGGGGATTTACATATCGGGTACATGGGGGGTAATCCCTATTACCTGGGTAGCAATAAAACTCCCACCCCCCCGATTTTAACAAGAAATTTTTTTTGTCATTCGTAATTTCCTCCCTCCCTCCTCACCACTCAATGTTCAAATTTAAAAAATGTAATTGCGTTTTTGCTTTTGTAAATTATCAGTTATTTTAAATATATTTTTAACATTTATGACTATTTATGTCCGCCCCCCCTCCCGGACCATTGCGCGATAAAGTAATTCAATTGGTTACTTACAATATTTTCAATATTGTTTTACCCCTCTTTAATAATATGAAAGGAACATAAAACCATTGTTTATTTCAAATTCCAAGTTTAGAACTAAAATTAAGTCTCCTCTTCATTTTACCCCTCCACCCAATGTAAAAAAATAAACCAAAGTATAATTTAGTGGATTAATAAATTGTATTGTAAGAAAGTTATTAATTTAATTATTTATTCACAACAGTCATTCAGATCACTTTAGAAGTCTAGCGAAAAAAAAAAGATCTCGTAGTCATAGTTTCTCATAGTCCTTTCTGGACTACGGGTTTTTGGGGTGGGGTATTGAGCACCCGGCTTGAAAATATAATTCAATATTTGCTTTCACAAACATTCGTTCTGGGTATCTGTGTATCGCGTACCTGGGGGGTATTCCATACCCCCCAGACCCCCCGGTCAGTGCAATTATGGCTTACAGGTAGGCAGTTTCTGTATTATTCTGGGTTCATTTCATACCTCCCCAGTACCCCCAAAATTCCGTCTGGGAATCTGCATATCGCGTACCTGTGGGGTATTCCATACCACCAAACCCCCCAGTCAGTAAAATTATGGCCTACAATTATCCACTTTTTGTATTATTTTGGGTCTGGATCTGGGTCTTTTTCGATACCCCAGATTCCCCCCGGTCACCGTGGGACCGTGGAACCTGGGGGATATGGATAAACCCTCTGCCGTAAATGTTATTATTTTAATTTATGAATAACTGGGGGTTCAGGTATATGAAAAACCCTCACAAGCAAAATCAATAAAATTAAATTCCATAGACCGGGGGGGTCTGGGGTGTATGGAATACCCCCCAGGTACACGATTCACCCAGGCCAGATTTTTGTTTCGAATTTTTGTCTGCAAATGTTCTCCATAACGTTTTTTCCCATTTGTAATCAGGAACCTCTACACAGTAATTACAAAATTATCTTCTACAATAATTTGTAAACCTCAAACCCCCGGTATCCAAAATTATGACTTACAGGTAGGCACCTGTTGATTGCCTTTTCAACTACGGAAGGTGTTTCGAAAACTCTGAAAACTTTCAGAAATGTTTAGATGTTAAATAGATGAGAATCAAAGGACAGAAAAATTGAGTCTGTATTTTGGCATAACCAGAATAGCACCTCGATTATCCTAATTTTGGTTATCCGATTATAATCTTTATTTACTAAAAATTCAAAACAAGGATAAATTTTGTTGCCATAGTTTTATAATTATTACGTTGTAATTGCAACGGCCCTTCTAGAAATATTTACTAAAATTTAAAATCTTCCACTCGCTCACATAAAGGGGGACAAGCAAAGGAGGCGATTATTAGTCAGTGTAAATTTGAAATTCGCCGTCTCCGTTTCTCTTCAAATATTACGTTACCATGGTAACGCCTTGGTAACCGGTAATATTGTTTAAATAAAAAAAAAATTTAGAGTTATTCGCTTTACTTATTTAATGTAATGTAATAATGTAATTTATTATTTATCAATTTAATTTTTATTTTCTAATTACTCAAAAGTTTTTACCATGTAATTTTTGTGATTAGTAATCCCCCCAATTAATGCTCAAATTGAATTTTTGATTTTGTAAATTGTTTAAAAATTCTCTGGTTTGAAAACAACAAGGGTAGCTGTGTAGAAGCCACTTTGCTTTAGTTCTTATCCGCTACCTACTTTGAATGGTCTACGCGTAAAAGGCCGCACTTGAATTGTTTAGGTTCATAAGTAAAAAATGAACGAATCACGCATACATTACACAATGATAAATTTAGAATTTTATTCGTCAAATCACTTATGAATAAGTTGACATTCCAGTTGATAGACGTTCTAAAAATGGAATTTGATTTCACATAAAAATTTTTTGCGTACCTATTCCATTTCGATAATATAAACAACTAGAAGATTATGCAGCAATCGCGGTATAAAAAATTTTTAAATTAACCAAGTTAAGAGGTCACTACTGCTCTCCATAGTTAAAACGTCCTAGCTGACAATTTAAACATGTAGCAAGAGAATTTTTGATATATTTTTAATAAAAACTTTAAAAAATGCAAAGGTTCGTAATTTTCTGATAATAATTTTTCCATCTTTTACAGGACCCCCCTCCTATTTAGGATGGGATACATGATTTTTGATACATTTTTAATAATAACTTAATAAAATGCAAAGGTTCGTAATTTTCTGATAATAATTTTTCCATTTTTTACAGGACCCCCCATCCCCTATTTAAGATGTAATTTTTTACATAATTTTTTCATAAACCTGCGCCTATTTAAGGATCATTTTTTGCAAAGTTTGAGAATTTTGGTTAAGTTTTCCGGTCACCGATTCCAATGCTACAAAGGAAAGTAAGCAAATCTGTGGGTTTTTCTTATCAAACCAAACACTTTTAATTACTTCCGTTTAAAATGCGTTTCGCCTACATTCCTGCGGTTTTAGTGGTCGAAAATTCTAAAATTAAAAATTTTAATTCACCTGTTGGATCGAGCTAAAATTTGCAGGTAAAATCGACCTGCTAAATAAGTTGCATACACCATCGCGTTCGCTCGCTTCTTTTTTCGATTCAAATTATTATAGAAAATTGTTTTGGTATTCAAAAACTTCGTGTTATGTTGTACATGCATGACAATAACTCATTCCGAAGTTCACATTTAATGGATTTCCACGACCTTGGCCTTGCGAGCAAATCTATAAATTCGAATCGTAGTTACAACTTACAAAACGGATTTCCTGTGTAATATGGGGCTTGTCAGTGTGTCAAAAATTTAACGAAAGAAATTTTAATTATACAAGGTTGACTCGAGGAGTATTGAGATCCATTGATATTGAATTTAGGACGATTGTTAATTTGGCATAGCCAAATTATTTACTGATTGATAATAAATTGGGCTGTTTTGCGAAATTACGAGACTACTTTTTATCTAACATTTAATTTGCTCGTAAAGATTAGTCGTATCCTGTTTTTCCCCAATTTTAGGTGCAGAATCGTAGCGAGGAAATTTAGTTTTAAATTGTTTTTTTGAGTCTTTCGGCAGCAAATAAAATACTCCCATTTTTGGGAGTAAAATTGTGAAAAATTTTGAAAAGAATATTGAAGAAAAAACAAAATTTTGAAATCAAAGGAATAAAATTCGGTTTTGTTATTGCCTTTTGAAAATGAGATCGTAGTGTACTGTGGAAAATTCCATACCCCCCCCCCTCAGGACCCCCCGGTCATTAGACTCGATCAAGTTACGTATATTTTATGTACCTGATCTAATTTTTAGTTTAAAATTAGATTCGTTCTGCCTTGCTGCTTTAAAAAATGAGTCATAACTTCGCTAATGGTAGACCGATTTTCAATTTAAAATTTTTTTGTAAAGAAAATTGTTTGTACTACAAAAATCAGCTTAAAAAATTTTTTTATAAGATTCGTCGTTTGTGAGATATTTTTCGTCAAAGAAAGATTTGAGTATCGGTGTATTTTTTAAATTTTTAATAAGCTCCTGATTTTTGTTCCATATCTTCTGCAAAAATTAACTGATTTTTAAGTTTCCAAATCTTTTAGAAAAAAAATTATTAGGTATTCTGAAGATTTCCTTTAAAATGCAGTTTTCTAATTATATTTGATTAGGTACTTAAATTCAAGTCATAACGTCAAGAAAAGTAAAAATTGTTAACAATTTTTAAAACATTTTGAAAATAAAATTGTAAGACCTAGAGAAATTTTCTTTTGAACTTTTTTTATACGACGCGACGGATGGGACGGTTTGACCGCTACTTCTTGTCAAACATACGATACTATTAAATAAAAATTAAAAAATCATCATCATCATCAAACATCCTGGATTAGGCTAAAGCCTGTTCCGGCATCCAGCGTTTCCTCGGGCGCCCGACATCTCTTCTTCCTTTAGGATGGTATCTCATTATCTTTTTTACTGGTCTGCTGTTGTCCATCCTGTCCATATGTTCACACCACTGCTGTCGGTATGTCCTAATATGCTTCATCAGTGGTTCAATACCAAGTTCCTGTCGTATTTCTTCATTTGGTATTCTATCAGTTCTAGTGCAGCCTTTTGTAGCTCTAAGGAATTGCATCTCTGCAGCCTGAATTCTGCTCTCATCTCTTTTTCCAATGACCCATGCTTCACACCCGTAGGTCAATGTCGGTATTGCTGCAGTTTTGTAGAATTTTAGACGGGTGTCCTTTGTGGTTTTATTTTTTAAGTATTTATGAATTGTGCCGCATATAGCTCTAAATCTGTTTAGTTTGTTTTGTATGTCATTGCTTCTCTCGTAGGTAACGTCACAGCCTAGGAAATTAAAATGTCGAACTTGTTCAGTTGTAATGTTGTCTATGACAATCTTTGTCCTTATTGGGTCTTTTCCGGCGAAAGCCATCGTTTTTGTTTTTTTTGTCGAGATTTTAAAATTATAATCTGAACATAAGAGGTGTAATTTGTGAACCGCTGTTTGGAGATCATTTTGCGTTTCTTGGAACACCACTTGGTCATCTGCATAAAGCATTGTGGCGAGTTTTTCTTTGTGGTTAACTTGAATTCCTTTTCTGTGTTCATTTTTCCATCGTCGTATCATATCATCTAGATATATATATTAAAAAGCGTTGGGGATAGACCGCATCATTGTCTAACGCCCTGATTGGTCGGTATTTGTTCAGTAAGTCCCTCTTCAAGTTGGAGTGATATTTATGTTCCATTGTAGGGGCCGGTGACAACGGCCCAACTGACAAGGAGCATCCAAAATTAAAAATCCCTTGGTATATAGGTCAAGAAAGGGATAAGGTACAATATAAAACCAGGATATTTGAGGATTTTTAAGAATTAATACCGAAAATTTATTAAAAACTATAACCCGTGGCCGGGATAGGTTGTCGGCCTGTTTTTCGCGTGGCTTGAAGAACTACGGACACGCCCCCAACATTTAATTTTGCAAAATTTTGGGTAAATCACTGCCTTTTTGGCAATGTTTTGATGCGAATGTATAACTTTTGTCGTCGCGGAGGTGATCATAAAAAAAAATCCGAAAAAAGTGTGAAAATAACGAAGATGCTGCGAGTTGCAATAGTTCGCTGATGCAACACCGGTCGATGGGTCGCATCGTTCGGCCGGTCCCTTGAAATCGAGTGAAATTTTTTCGCTCCGATTTGAAATATTTTTTGAAATTCGGGAAGGTGGGGGTGTGATTAGTAGATATTAGTAATAAATATTCGCAAAAAAATGGAAAATAACCCGTGTATTGCCGAAAAAGTGAAAAAATTAAATTTTTAATTTTGGGGTAAATAAACATAATAAACGTTGGCTTGGCCAGAACTGTGAGCAACAAAAAACCTACCCTACGCCCCTCCGGGGCTCCGGGCGGTTTTTCATGCTCAGAGCCGCTACGCGGCAGGGCGAAACATACGAGAAGGCGCCACCGATCAAGAACACCGGGATTAAGGCAAGCGGGATGTTAGAGACCCTTGAAAATGCATTAAAAAGTATAGTCGCGGTATGCGGCAGTTATCTATTACGTTTAACCCCCAAAAAAAGCGCGTAAAAACAAAAAATAATCGATGTTACATGTAGGAGTGACGAGCTGCATCTGCCGGTCCGCAACCTTTACCTTTACCTGATATGTATTTGATGGAGCATCCCGGCGCAGCCGGCCTTCTCCTTCATCTGAAAGAATACATTAGTGACATTGGAATTTATAGAGACCGGTGGGTCTCTGGGAATTGGCGCTTGGCGGACTGACTGGTAAAAACCTGAGCTGTGACTGTGAATATGTAATATGAGAAGAAAAAGAAAATTTTTACGTTTGCCGATATAGTAGAGTCCCTAATTCGAAGAAAGAAATTATGAATTAATTTCTATTGATGACCTCGGAGTGAGTGGCTTCTACTTGGAACTAGTCAGAATTGGCGACTAGTGGGATTATAGTGATGCTATGGGGGGTGATTTAACGAAGCTTGTGATAATTGATCGAAAAATTACACAAATCTAGTGAATAAATTCACTTTCGAAGAGAATTTGTGTAAGTTAAACCTATGAACATACATTAGTCTGTGTGGGGGTGAGTTATGGTCAGGAGTTGTCCGTGGTCAGGAGTGATTTGGGACGGGGAATGAGAAAGTCAGCTGGGTTGTATTGACCTAGTTGGTTTACTAGTGGGTTTTCTGAGAATTTGGATTTGTTGTAGAGATTGGTGGCATGTTTACGATTAAGAGTGTTAATGAGGTCTAGTTTGGCGTCTGCATGTAGTCGTCTGTTAGTGACGTAGTAGGGGGCGCTGAAAATAGCTCGGAGATTTTTGTTTTGAATGACTTGAAGTTTATTTATGGCCCTGGGGCGTGCATATCCCCAGACAGGGGAGGCGTAAATCATTGTCGGGCGGATTATGGCTTTGTATAATCTTAGTTTGTTAGCGGGGGACATGGTACTTTTTGCGTTCATGAGGACGAACAGTCTATTGAAGAGGCATTTGGCTTTACCGGCTGCGGAGGAAATGTGAGCGTCCCATTTGAGGCGCCGGTCCATGGTAATGCCAAGGTACTTGACCTTGGTTTTCCAGGGGATTTGCTCCTCGAACATCCAGACACTGGAGTTGTGAGGCTTGCAACGATTTCGAAACATGATCGCGGAACTTTTGCTCGAGTTAACCTCGATGCGCCAAGTTTCGTACCACCTTCCGAGATCGGTGATCGCCTCCTGGAGGCGGGTTGTGGCTATGTCCGGGTGGATTGAGGATGTGTATAATGCAGTGTCATCTGCATATAGTGAAATTTTTGTTGCGGGATCTAAGGGGGTTGGAATGTCACTCATGAAGATGTTAAACAGTGAAGCTGCAAGGATCGAACCCTGGGGGACCCCGGAGGTAATGGGGCGCTTTGTGGATCTGGTGTTCATCAGTTTGACTTGGAGATTTCTGTCGTGAAGGTAGGAGGCAATAAGTCGGACTAGTGGAATTTGAATTTTAGATTGAAGCAATTTGAACAGGAGGCCTTCGTGCCAGACCTTATCGAAAGCTTTCGATACGTCGAGTAGTACTAGGCCGGTGAATTCTTTTTTGTTGAGTGCCTGCGTGACGTGCTCAACTAATCGGAGGGCTTGGTGGGTCGTGCTGTGTCCAGCACGGAAGCCGAATTGTTCATTTTGAATAATACTGTTATCGAACATGGCTTCTAAGACTAGTTCAAGTTGCGCGGACCGTCAACAAAATGAGTGAGATTCCGGTGAGATTCCACCCGCGCGTCAGTGATACATGGTAAAATTAACGATTTTCAAAGTCGATTTTCTCTATCAAAAGTTGGTTTATCCTGCCATAGGAGTGTTACCAGTGTCTTTTAAAAACATCAAACTATCCGAAAGTCACTATAAAATATTGAAATTCGATGTTGGATAAAAGTCACCCTTCCCTTTTTCAATTATTTGTTGAGTACAAAGACATTATCCATACACGTGTGGCCGGTTCTAAAGCCTGATTGCTCTTCTAGTATTGTCGCGTCCATTAACGGTTTAAGTCTGTTGTTTATAATTGAAGAATAAATCTTATATCCCGAGTTAACAATGCTTATACCTCGGTAATTTTCGCAGTTGGTTCTATTACCCTTCTTGAAGAGAGAAATCACCTTCGTCTTTAGCCATTCTCTCGGAATCGCAGCCTTTTTCCAGCACATATTCATGAAATGCAGCAGTCGCAATGTTAAAAAGGGACCCGCATATTTAAACAATTCTGAATTTAAGCCATCCAGGCCTGTTGCTTTACGATTCTTTAGTTTTTTGATCACTTGTTCTAGTTCATTATAACCGATGTTGTCTACCTTGTCATTGTAGGGAAAACTTTCTTCTTTCTCTTGTATATCTGAATTCTGCCAAAGTCCCTTATAATGTTTAATCCATTCTTCCCTATCTATGCAGTTGAGTCTTGCAGTGTCTCGGTTGTCTTTATTTAGCATTTTCATGACTTTATATGCGAATTCATTTCTTCCATGTAAATCATTTTCGACCTTACTGACAAAGTTGTCCCATGATTTTTGATGTGCTTCTCTGCATAGATGTTTAGCTTGGTTCCTAGTCGTTTTGTATCTCTCTTTATTTTGTTCTGATGGGTTAGCGATCATTATCTTGTATCTTTTATTTTTCTCTCTTACGGCTTCTACAATTTCCTGACTCCATACTTTCATGCAGTATTTTCGTTTTACGTGCTTTTTTGTGCATAGGGCTTCCGATGCTGCCTCCCTCGCTATATATTTTACATGATTCCATTCGGTTTCAATGTCATCGCTTGTGATGTACTTTTGTCCATGAGCTTGTATTCTGTTCTGATATAGGTTTTGTATGCTCCAGTCTTGTAACAGTTTTACCCTAAACGGGCTTGGCCCCAGCTGTTTTTCCTTTTTACTAGCTTTCTTCTTCCATTTTTTATATAAGATTATATTTGAGACAACCAGGTAGTGGTCTGAGTAAATATCACATCCTCGAAATACATGCGTGTTTCTAACTTGGGTTGCCAGTCTCCTGTTAACTATTATATAATCTATTATTGATCTAGAGCCGCGGGCTGCCCATGTGTACTTGTTTATATCTTTCTTTCTGAAGAAGGAGTTAGTCACTTTTAGATCATTGAAAGTGGCAAATGATCTGAGTCGTTCTCCATTACTATTTAAAACATCTTCTCCAAATGTTCCAACAACATTGGGTATAGGATACTTTCCGATTCTAGCATTCAAATCTCCCATTACAATTATGTCTTTGGTCTTATAATTAGTAACAATTTCTTGTAGCTGTTCGTAGAACTCTTCCGATTCCTCCTTCTTCCCCTCTTCTGGGGGCGTACACACCTATGACTGCAAGGGTTCCTCTGTCGTGTTGAAAACATGCTGTTATTATTCTTTCGCTCACAAACTCATAATTCTTTATTCTTTCCTTCCACTTCTTATCTATCATTATGGCAACCCCTTTGCTTGCTCGTTGCCCCGCGTTTACACCAGCATACATCATTGTGTACTCTCCTATGTCCTTCGTTCCTTTTAACTTCTTTTTTGTTTCGCTAATGACCGCTATATTAATTTTTCTCTCCTTCAGCCGTATGACCAGTTCTTCTTCCTTGTTACCAATTCCTCTGACATTCCATGCAGCAACAATCAATTCATCCGCAATTCCCAATCGTTTTTCCTTGTTCATAGCGGAAGTCTTATTTCCATTAATATCAGTCCGGGTTCCGAGGCCACTATTTAGTCTGCGAGTATTAATAAATTTTTATATGGGTAGGCTACCAACCCTCCGTACGACCCCCTTTTCGGAGGACCATTTCTTCCGCTCTCGTCAGCCCTGACCCTGCCTTCCATCGGGGTTGGTTACCCGATCTCCAACAGGGTTGTTCAGGTTACCGGGGTTCACCACTTGGAGGTGAGAGTCGGAATTGAGCAAGAGAGGCTTTGTGGAGCTAACTGGATACTGCTCCATGTATTACGCTTCTTTGCTCCTTTAAACCCCAAATTATAAAATTAAATAAATAATTTTTGTGTGTGTGCAGCCTTTAGGCCACACAACTTTGGCAATCACGAATCAGTGCCTTGAATCAGTGTTTTGGGCCGCAAAACTAAACTGGCAATGATCAAAAATAGTCTAAGTCCGTCAAACCATATAACGCCTCTGATTGGAAAATTGCATTTTGCCAACCTAAAACAAACAGATTGGATCACGATGTTCGGAAACGAACACTACGACTTAGCGCCTGATTGTGAGATTATTAAATTAAAATTGCTTAATACAGTTGACTTTGTCACTACATCCTGAAATAAGCCAAACAGCTACACCAAATAGTGTACTGACCAAATAAATTTGGCTAAAAATCTAAAAAAAAGTTTGTATAATTTAGGTAAATAATTTTTGGTCAAATATTTGGAAAAACACCGATATGAGTGTACTATCCCTGTCAAACAACTTTGACAAAGCAATATTTGGACCAAATTTCATAAGCCAAATATTTGACCGTTGGCCAAAGAGTGTACTACAGGATTAAGGGCGGTCTGAGAGCCGCTCGTGCCGGCTAATCTTAATCCCAATTCACTTAGGCCCAGTTGTTCAGTATTAGGTTATCTTTTAATCTGAATTATCTTTCATGGAAAGAATTCTTGGAACAATCATTTCTACGGAAAATAACCCAGGTTAAAAGATAACCCGAAATTGAACAACTGGGCCTTAAACATGTAATAGCCCTAATTTACATATCTGTCAATCTGATTCGTCTCTTAAGTGCGGCCTTCAGGCCGCACAAGTTTAGCAATCAGGAATAAGATCTGCCTTTAGGCCGCACAACTAAAATAATCATATTTTTGTACTCTGGTTGACATTTTTATCCAATTATAAGAATTTTAGTCGGGTATATGTAGGTCTGTAATATTTTCCAACGTTTCGAGCCGTTTACATTTGGCCCATTTTCAAGGCTAAAATATAAATTATTAATTAATCATATTAATCAAATTGTAAGCGGTTTTGTATGAAATTAATTAACAATGTCTATTTAAAAAACAATTGTTGTGTTTTAGCCTTGAAAGTGGGCCAAATGTAAACGCCCCGAAAACATTTTAAAAATATTACAGTCCTATAGGGGAAAAATATTAATTGTACGCACCCTGGTGGCTGTAATATCAACTAAATATTTGACGTCTTAATTAATTAAAATTATTTTAAAAATTAATTAAAATACATTAAATGTATTATTTTTTATTAAATTATTTATTTATTACTTAGTTGTAATGTATTATTATCGTTCAAAACCAAATCAAAGTATTTCTGAGCGAGGTCAAGCGAGGTTATATCATTAGTGTGCATCAGCGTGACGTCACGTTGATGTTGCTTACAGCGCACCATCCGTTAATATTTCTCCCCTATACCCGACTAAAAATCTTATGATTAAAGCAATCATATATTAGGGGTCGTCCACGTCTGGAGGGGGGTTGTTACAAAAGTTATTAAGTGAGATCAGGGGGGAGGGGGGTTCTACAATATTGTGACGTCCGCTTAAAAATCCCATTTTTAGGATTTCTAAAAAAATGTATTTGAATATTTTTTTATGTAATTTTTTGTAAAAGATTTATTTACTCCTCAAATTTCTCATATATTATGCGGGGGGGGGGTAAATTGAATTGAATAATTAGAACAAAACGGATAGCGCACGATATTTTATTGAATATTTAATTTTCATTTTATGTTATGGAAATTTTCTGCAGCGCTCCACTTTCTCATATGGAAGTTTAGAAACACCCGTTGTAGTTCAAAATATCACTAATAGATGCCACTTTTGAATTGTAAGTTCTACCTAATTCTACGTAATGATCCTGTAAATCAATGGGTTCAATAAATATTAAAAGCAATATCGAAAACTTTGATTATATAGTAATATCAGATTGGCAAAATTTATGGGAGGTTTGGAAACCAACCACCTGTCGTAGTTGAAAAGGTAATCGACAGATTAATATGCTTTATTTTAGTATTTCTTCATTTTTTGTATTGGTGCCGCAGAGCTTTAAGAGGTCCGTGATCGGAGCTCAAGCCAATTATTCAGCCTTCCGATTTAGTGCTGCCATCTGTTGATAATCTTCTGAACTACACCAGATGTTTCCAAAATATTAGGTACAAGTTTAAGAGCAAGTCACCTAAATAATTACATAGGCCATATCTGTAATTTTATTATAACTAAAAAAACGTGTCGCCAAAGACCTGTTCGAATAAAGAATTCATCGATTTGTGGGGTTTACTCGTAGAATTTCCAACATATGAGGTTCAAATTGATCCTATGTATTCTACGACGTTAGGAAATATTCGTAACTTTGGTGTTTGTTCGGCCATACTTGGGTTACAAAACGAAAAGTGTTTCCAGTAATGCACCCGGCAGACTGGCACCAAAATTTTTAAGACTTTTAAGCTTTCAAGTTACAATACTACAAAACAGCAGCGGTCGGAGCGCATTTTACTATTATTTATTGCGGTTAAAATATTGATTTTTATCTGTGCGGAATAAATTTGTACATTTCCACCTTAAAATGGTCGTAGCATCGAAACTATCGATTTTAGCATGTTAATTATTCAGTACTTTTTTAAAGAGCCTGAAATTATCTAAAAATAATGTTCTAATCGTTTATTGTCTAGAATGAACTGTTTTGGAGTTATAAACAAAATTACCAAACAAAAGTTAAAAAGTTTGAATTAAAAAAAATTCGGACTGGCAGTGAAATTTATAAGATTCATTACAAAAAAACGGCGACGGATGGGCCGGATGCAGCGGTCGTAGCGCATTTTACTATTATTATTTATTGCGCTTAAAATATTGATTTTTATATGTGCGGAATAAATTTTCACATTTCCACTTTAAAATGGTCGTAGCATCGAAATTCTCGATTTTAGCGTATTAATCATTTAGTACTTTTTTAATGAGCTTGAAATTATCTAAAAATAATATTATAATCATTTATTGTTAAAAATCAACGGTTTTCGAGTTATACATAAAATAAACAAAGATAATCTTTTTTGATTCGAGAACAAGGTAAGGCCGAGGCCTTCATTTGATTTGTGCTGTAAAGTTCTCAGATCTGATCGTGGGGTTTAATTCATTGTTATGTTTGCTGATAGTTTTACTAATTTCGTCCTTTCTCATTTTCAGTTTCACCATCAACGGTCGTTTGTTTGTTTTTTGAACTTGGGTTGGCTATTCAGTCCTAACCCAACCGCCCACACTCGATTGTTTTCCGTCGCGCTGCTTTTAAAAGCTAACAACTAAGGTAAGTTGGGATTTAAGGAGAATTTTAAAATGATGAGCTGAGAGATTTTCCAGTCCGGTTCTGACCGTTAGGAATTTGTACCAATTTCCCTGAATCCACCTCGTAGTTTCGTTAAAGGTGATTAACTTTTTAACATTTTGGAGTCGTTTTTAAATAAATTGAAGTTTCGTACCGGAAGAAGCCTAAACAATGATAACACGTAAATGTAATTAGTTCGACGACGGTCGTCAGCTTGTGAAGTTTTCCATTTCTTTACGCAATTTCGCTTTTCGCCTATTTAATTTAAATTATTTTAAATACAATGGAAGTGTAGAAAAGTGCAAGTGTGGGATTTTCTTATCATGTTGTACTTATAATAGTCATCGGTTTAAATTTAGATTGGGTGATAAAAATATTTATTTTGTTTAAAATATTAACGGAATTTTGTGATAATTTTTCGCGTGGGGCCCACATTTTGGCGTTTGTTGTGGAGAAATTAATATTATATAAAATATTTCGCAATAATGATTTTATTACGAACGCGTACTAGTCCATAGACGTCGTTCAAGGATGCCTGTAAAAAGTTGTGTTTATTAAAAAATTTAATCTAATTAGTGTTTACTCAGATAATGAACAAACAAAATTCGTTTGTGCATTCAGCGACGAAATTGTTAGACGTGGTTTTCGTAACACAATTTTTTGGGCGCATGTCTGCGAATACCGGGGTTGTAATGCGAATATCAGTGATATCAACAACCCCTCGTACGAAACACTGAACATTGCAAACCTCCTACAAGTGCAGCAAAACGGAAGTTAAGTCCCCTTCTTGGATCAATAACAAGTCGAAATGTCTTCGATAAAAACTCCAAGGTATGTTTTTCCTTTACTTTACACACATTTTACGGAAAATGCGGTTAAATTTCCACGTTTCGGCAAACGCCGGTAATGCGGATGGGGTTATGAATATTTTAAACCCGCATCCAATTTTACACTCCCTGATTTTCGAAAAAGCGCGGTAAAAAACAAAAAACAAAAATTTGTTTCGTTTAAAAATTTAACCAATCGCATCGAAAAACAAAAGCTAAACAATTGAATAATGCAAGTAGGCGTTTCGAGAGTTTCCCGATTTGGTCCACCTGGTTGCCCACGAGTGGTTCAATTTTGGACACTTTTTTCCGAATTATTGTTAATCGAAATTGTTCCGTTTTTCGAATTTCCTGTCGATAACCGGTGATTGTCATTGCGATAAGAAGCACTTAAAAATTTCTTGACCTAGTCAAGCATCACAAACGTGTGTTCGATTGCGTGCAACCATAAAAATAAATGTGACCGTGAAAATTAATATCGGACTACGATCAAATTGCATTATAATTACTTAATGCACTTGCGACGTGTCGACTGCGGCTGCACTGGTAGAAACTTCCACGTCGCGAAATGAATTTTAAAATTTTCTCGATCTAATTAATTGCTTGTTTATTGGCAGTGAATATATGGGCTAATGTATACGCACTTTACTATAGCGTGACGTAACGTCACACTTCGTGCACTTTTTTTTATTTTATTATTATGCATACTTGAAAGAAAACAACAAAACATAAATTGATTGCAAATTACGAGTAATTAATTATACACGAGAAGTTTTCGAATTGTACGACTTAATAATATACTTTTTGATTTACCGTATTTCAAAATAATTCAAACAGTTGCACGTAATTGCTTGCGGTAACGGCTCGATAATTTTTAATCAAGACGAAGACGACGTCGAAATAACAGAAAAGAAAAGAAATTTAAATCACAAAAAAATTGAATTAAATTTTCTATTAGCACTTTTATTTTTGTTGCGCGGGGTGGGGGAAGATTCTATTCATTATTGTAGTTTTTACAAACTATGATCTTTATTGGGAATCGAACCGTGAAAGTTATAATTTATTTAATCGAAAAGATGAAAACGATTAAATTAGAAAAAGAGAACAAAATTTAAATTATAAAAAACGAATTATATTTTCTATTAGTGCTTTTGTTTTAGAGGCAGGGGGGGGGGGAGTTACTGTAAAAGTAATGGAATTTAAACTGTGAAAGAAGACGTTGAATTATACTTGAAATTACAAAAAAAAATTAAGTTAATTTTCCATTAGCGGGTTCGTTATGAGTCCCCGAGGGGGGGGGGGAGGATTGGAACTGTACATTTTTGTAGTAACCTTTAAGCAATAAGCGCAGGAGGAATTAAAGTAAAATCAAATTCAAATTATAAAAATAAATTAAATTTTCCTTAGGTGTTTTTGCTTTTTAAAACGAAATTATTTATGGAGTTTGATTGAATTAAATTTGTGGACATTTGCCAAAAAAAAAACAATGAGAGCATTGAACTTGGAGAAAAGAAAGAAAATTCATATTGAAAATATGAAAATAAAATAAAACTTGAAAATAAAAAAGAAAAAGTTAAAGATTTAACTATAAAATTTTTTTGAATTTTTTGTTGTTATTTTTATTACTATTGCACGAATTTTTTTGTTTTTTAGTTTTTAATTTTTCTTTTCTTTAAATTTTCTTTCTAAAATTGGGAACTTAAACCATGAAAATTAGAGTAGTAGATAGAAAGAAGGAAAAAAAGGTTAAATTTTCTATTAATGCTTTTATTTATTTTGGTATTTTAGCCGCGAGGAAGAGAGGTGCATGTCAGTGGCCCCCCCCAGTTTCGATTTTTTTTATAAAAATGGTGTCACACGTTAGAGCATCGTTAGAGCCTGAATGAGCTTCCATTATTTTCGTTTGAGCCTCAAAGGTCGCGGAGTTATTCGCAAAAAACAACTGGGGGGCCGTGGACATGATGGCCCCCACAGTTTCGAATATTTGCGTGAATTTGGTGTCAAACGTTAGAGCATCGTTAGAGCCTGAATGAGCTTCCATTATTTTCGTTTGAGCCTCAAAGGTCGCGGAGTTATTCGCAAAAAACAACTGGGGGGGGCCGTAGACATGATGGCCCCCCCAGTTTCGAATATTTGGGTGAATTTGGTGTCAAACGTTAGAGCATCGTTAGAGCCTGAATGAGCTTCCGTTATTTTCGTTAGAGCCACAAAGGTCGCGGAGTTATTCGCGATAAACTGCTGGGGGGGGGGGCCGTAGACATGTTTTTCCATTTTCCTTCCTATTTGGAATTTTTGTATGAAACTGATGCCAATCGATAGAGCATCGTTAGAGCCTCAATGAGCTTCTATGGTCATGGTTTTAAGTTAATATATTTACAAAGTTATGGATGTTTTAAATTTTCGACCAAAGTCCGAGCAACATGCGTTAACTCGAATTTCCCACAAACATTGCTATTTTAAATTCCCTGACTTTCCATGACGAAAATTATAAATAAAACATCAACTTAAAGGAATATAAAGCTTTAGTTGATATAAATAATCATTATTACCTTCATCGATTTCATATAATATCAACTGCAAAATTATTGTTTGAAGAAAAAGTTTTATTAATAAAACTAAAACTTGCAGTGCATTTGTAGTCGGTAAATTACTGGATTGCAAATCGCCATAGTCCATAAGTTTTTCGTACCTCGTCATTTAGGATAAAAGAAGGTGTCATTTTCTCATTGATTAATTTAGTTTCTAATTCTTCCCGTTTGGCTTTCGATATATTTCTTTTAATGTCTTGATTGCAGTTGTTAATATAACCAGTGTATATGCACTCCATCACGACATCACATTCCGCTTTTGGAATATTTTCCACGACACATTTTAAAATGCCATGACAAGATTTGCATCGACCACTTATTTCAAGGTAACAAAATCCACTTGGGTAGATTTTACAAAGTTTGTATATTATACAACATGGAATTTTCGTCTCTCAAAAAATTTTGGTATGAATTAAATCTGTCCAGTAGTGTGCTTTCAAAGTTTCGTAATTTCTAATATTATCGTTGTTGTTCCCATCTGATCGTTTGTAAGAGCGATTGGACGGAGAAATACTATTGCACTCTTCCGCTGTCAAAGTTATTCGAAATTCTAAACGTTTGCCGCCTCCTTCGTTTTCTTCTTGATCCTCATCCGATATATCCGAGTTAATTTCTGCAGAGTATTTTGATGAAACCTGTAAATTTAATTCTTCCATAATGTTGTGCCTGTTCAAGATCACGTGGTTATAAACGTATTTTGTGCAAAACGGTGGTATTACCAAATTGTTTTACTATTTCCGACCAACAAACATTTGATGGGCCCCAAAACTTTTTACCCATTGGATCATAAATTTTCTCGTTATTGATAACAATAACCAGGTTAAGGTACTTCAGATCAATATTAGATTTTCTCGGCATGATATTCTATTTCACTATATTCCTTCGATAAAAATTTTTATAATTTCAAATACAATTTCTCGCTTATATAGGGTTTTTTTATAACCAACTTAAAAGTTTTTATCTTTTATTGGATGAAATCTAGCATGCATGTTGCTCGGAGTTTGGTCGAAAATTTAAAACATCCATAACTTTGTAAATATATTAACTTAAAACCATGACCATAGAAGCTCATTGAGGCTCTAACGATGCTCTATCAATTGGCATCAGTTTCATACAAAAATTCCAACTAGGAAGGAAAGTGGAAAAACATGTCTACGGCCCCCCCCAGCAGTTTATCGCGAATAATTCCGCGACCTTTGTGGCTCTAACGAAAATAACGGAAGCTCATTCAGGCTCTAACGATGCTCTAACGTTTGACACCAAATTCACCCAAAAATTCGAAACTGGGGGGCCATCATGTCTACGGCCCCCCAGTTGTTTTTTGCGAATAACTCCGCGACCTTTGAGGCTCAAACGAAAATAATGGAAGCTCATTCAGGCTCTAACGATGCTCTAACGTTTGACACCAAATTCACGCAAATATTCGAAACTGGGGGGGCCATCATGTCTACGGCCCTCCAGTTGTTTTTTGCGAATAACTCCGCGACCTTTGAGGCTCAAACGAAAATAATGGAAGCTCATTCAGACTCTAACGATGCTCTAACGTGCACCATTTTTATAAAAAAATTCGAAACTGGGGGGGGCCACTGACATGCACCTGAGGAAGAGGGGAAATAAAAAATAATAATAAAAGTTTAACTGAAAACAAAAGAATTAAATTTTCTATTTGGACCAGTAAAGTACCGGGGTTCTCCCTAATATTAAAAATGTAAAATAATGGGTCCCTATTTGGTTTTCATTGATTGAAACTGAAACTATGAAAACTAATAAATTAGAAAACAAAATGAAATTTTACCGATTTATAAAAGTCAGTCTTGGCCTTGCTCTCTAAAATTCTTCTAACGCTTGTTTCAGTGCAGCTTTTAGGCCGCACAACAAAGGCAATCACAAACTAGTCGAAATTCAAGTAATAACTATTTAAAGATTTAAGTAGTATAATAAAAAAAATATTTAATTTTGTTTAATTTTGTGCCCGGGGGGGGGGGGGTTATTGTAAACTACTGAGCAACGATGAATTTCATTTGGAACTTAAACCATGAAAATTACAGTAGCAGAAAAGTAAAATCGGATATTATAAAACATAAAAAAATTTTTATTTTCTATTAATTTTAGTATTACAGCCGCAGGAAAGGGGGCACTTACTGTAAAAGTAATAAAAATTATGCATAATGACTGAAAAGAGATGAAACGTTGACATAAAAGTTTAATTAAAATAAAAAGAATTTAATTTTCTGTTTGGACTGGTATAAAATCCGGGGATCCCCCCATTATTAAAAATGTTTGGTAATTTTCCCGTATTGCTATTGATTTTAAGCAAAACGAGGCTGGGGAGGGGGGGTTACTACGAAATAAAGGAGTTTGATTGAATTAAATCTGTGAGCATTTCTGGTTAATCGATAAAATTTAGAACATTGAACTTCGAGGAAAGAAAGCAAATTAAGATTTAAATCATAAAAAAATTGAATTAAAGTTTTTGTTCGTGTTTTGTTTTTGTTGATATAATGGCCTTGGTTAAAGAGGGGGTGGGGTTTACTATAATTTATTGAGAAACTACAAGTGTAACTTTTGGGAATTGAACCGTTAAAATTGTAATTTAGAAAAAAAAGTAGAAAATAACGAATTATAAAAAGAAGATCAAGGTCGAATTATAAATAACTGAATTTAATTTTATATTATTGTTGTTTCTATTTGTACCGTTATTATGAGCACCCCGGGGGGAGGGGGGACTATTGAAACAATAAAAAGGTGAAAAGGGCTGTTACTGTAAAAGTAAAATTAAATTTAATTATAAAATAAACAAGTAATCTGGGGGTGTCCCCAATTATTTAAAGCAACGAAGGCGAAAAGTTGCTTTGGGTTTGCAAAAAATTGGTTCAAATGAATTTCTTAAAATTAAGAGAATGAAAGGATGTTGAATAATTAAAATTAAAAAAATGTAATTTAGTATTTTGTTAACGCTTTTGCTGTTGTTGGTATCTGATTCGCGCATGGTTGGGGGGGGGGGGGGAGTTACTGTATAATAATAAGAAACTATAGGATGTTTGGAAAATTGAACCCAGAAAATTTTAATTTATTGGAAAAGCTACTGAAAATTAAAAAAATCATAAAAAAGTAGATGTTTTTCTACTGAAACTATCGTAGAGTGGGGGAGAGGGGAATTAGTAAATGCGTGAGCAACCCAGAGTTGGATTTGGAATTGAAACCGTAAATATTTTTAATATTCGAAAAATCAAGATAATTTATTAAAATAACCGAATTACATTTTTTATTAGGTTTTTACTAATTTAAGCGGCGGGGGGCGGGAGGTTTATAGTTTAAAGATAAATTTAATCCTGATTTTGTAATCGACGATTAAACGAAATTTTTAAAATAGTATAGAATTCCTTCCTAAATATAATTTGTTGACTTAAATATGAAAGAAGACGTCGAAATATTTATTATAAAATATAAATAAATTTTTCACCCTTAGAATATTCAATATACCCAAAATAAATCGGGGCCACCCGCGTTGCATCCCGTCCCCATCCTGTCTTCCTGTCATCCTGCTTACTGGAAAATTTGCACTGCTTACTGGAAAATTTGAGAATGTCTTCTGCGCCCTAATGCAGGATGCTCTCAAGATTTTAAAGAAATGGTGTAAGGAGCACTCTCTCTCGGTTAATCCGGCAAAGACAGAGCTTGTTCTCTTCACCAAAAAGAAAAAGCTACCGACTATGGTCATGTCTAGCTTAACAGGGACTCCCTTAAAAATAGCCGATCAAGTCAAGTATCTGGGAATAATACTGAACAAAAAGCTGAATTGGGGAAAACATTTGCAAATGAAACTAGAGAAAGCGAGAATGGCCTTCTGGCAGTGTCGGGGAGCAATGTGACGGTCGTGGGGATTATCCCCTAAGATCACCCTCTGGCTCTATACGGCAGGCATTAGACCCATGCTCTGCTACGGATCCCTTGTATGGTGGCCCAGAACCAAACAAGTAACAACAGCGTCCTCCCTACACCAGACCCAGAGATCAATCTGTCTGTCTGTAACTGGAGTGATGCGAACGGCCCCAACCGTAGCGCTTGAGACCCTTCTCTGCCTCCCTCCACTTGTTCTTCATGTGCAGGAAACGGCGGTCAAGGCAGCTCTCAGGTTGCGCAGTTGGAAAGCCTGGACTTATAGGCAAGAAACTGCGGGCCATACGCAGATCTTGGAGGAATATTACAAAGGAATACCTCTTCTGCTACTTGAATCCGACAGAATCCACCCTAAATATATATTTGACAGGAAATACAATGTACTGTTAAACGCAAACGAAACATTTGATTACGATATACATTTGTTTTCGGATGGCTCCAAAAATAATGTTGGCTCGGGTGCAGGAATTTTCTCTACTGAACTTGATCTAAACATAAGTATACCGCTGGGTAAATATACATCTGTGTTCCAGGCGGAGCTTGTGGGTATACTACACTGCGCAAAATTAGTTCAGGATAGGAGTATTCTGAACAAAAACATACAAATACTATCAGACAGTAGAGCGGCTCTTGTGGCACTTCGGGGCCATAAAGTAACTTCTGGTCTGGTGCTTGATAGCATCCAGGCGCTGAATGATATATCAACTCAAAATGTCCTTTCTCTCTGCTGGGTTAAGGGACATAAAGGTAACGAGGTTAACGAAAAGGCTGATGAGCTGGCGAGAAATGGCTCCAATGGTCTTCTCTGCGGCCCGGAGCCGATGATTACGCTAGCCGTCAAAACCATAGATACTCTCCTCAAACACTATACCCTAGAACTGCACACCAGCAGATGGCTACAAGGAACTACATGTAACCAAGCTAGAGCAGCAATACGCGTGCCTTCGTGGAAACTTGCAAGATACTATATGAAGCTGTCCAGAGTCAATCTGCGGACAATTGCAGGGACATAGCAGATTAAATAAACATCTCAACACTATGGGGTTTGCAGATGACCCTTTATGTCGTGGATGCAACGAAGAGGAGGAGACAGCTGAGCATGTGCTTTGTTACTGCCCAGCTTTGACTTCTATGAGAGGATCCATGTTGGGAGACTTCTGGCCCGACATGGCCAGAATCAGTGGCACCCCACCCGCCAGGATCCTGGAGTTCATCCTCCAGTTGGGATGGCTTGGGGAATGACGGGGCGGGGGGTCGGTGAAATTGGAGGTAGCACAATGGGCCCAATTTAGTGGCCTAAGTGCATGTGAGTTTTCTTGCCCTCCACCTATAAGAGATGGGGGGTGGGGGGTAAACAAATAGTTTTCTTAATGAAAACGAAGAAAATGTTGAAAAAATTATTAAATTTTCATAGAAAAATATAAGTAAAATCTTCCATTACTCCTTTAGTTTTTGCTCTTTAAGGTATAAAACCCGGAGGAAGGGGGGGTTCTAAAATAATGATTAACTATGGAATTAAAATATTGTAATGTAGGTAAAAAGAGAAAAAAGGCCACGAAATAAAAAAAATGAAAACCAAATATTTCATTATTATAACTAAAAGATGTTTTAAATAATTTCTATCATAATTAGTTACTGGCAGGAGTGCTGGGGGGGGGAGACTTTCACTTTTATAACCAAAAATAATTCAAAATTTCATTTAACATTTTATTTAAAAACTAAAATGATTTAATTAAATTTTTGATTTGGTGGTGAAATGCGGGGGGAGGGGGTGTGTGAAACATTACAGTTAAAATTTTAGCCACTCATTATGAATATGAAACTTTAACAAAACTTAATTAATTAAAAAAGAAATTATAAATGCAATTAATTAGGTAAAGCGGAGATGTAGTGAAATGGTAAATTATTGCATTTCAAACTCTTTAAAATTTGTCACATTTTAATAGACACCCTGTACAACAAAAATTTATTAATATAAAAAATAGCTAATTATTCAGAGTATACTATTGCCAAATTTTGTCAAAAAATTCGTAAGAATAAGAGATACAAATTAAAAATTAAAAAATTTACCGATTATTTTCGAAAAATATAGAAATTTTTGGAAAATCAGACAGTTTTATTGCAATCTTAAATTGTATATCGCATGTCGCGTTTCTGCAGGCATAAATTATTTCGAATCTATAAACCAACTTTATTTTTTAATTTAAAAATTTAAATAAAAATAATTTAAAAATTTGCTTCACCTTGTTATTCACTGTTGAAAAATTATTGAAGCCATAATTTACTGAATCGAGTTTCATACAAAACAGTATAGCGCATTTGTTGTCTTTATTTGTCACACTTGGTTACCAAAATGGAACGAAGATTTGAAAGGTAGCTCATGTTTATCATTTTGAATGAGTTCGCGTCCTGTACACTACATCGAGTGCTTTTTTATAGTTTCAAAAGTGTCTTTTTTTAAGTGAAAATGAAAGAATATCGGAGTAACACTTCGCTTTTGTTTAGGAGAAAAGCCGATTTTCCGACGTCGTTAACGGATCTGCACCGCTTGGGAAAATCGGTGCATGGGCATGACGGCTCCAGTAGAATTGTTATGGTAAGAAAAACCGATCAAAGGACGTTCACATCAAGCAAAAACGGCCGAGTAAGTAAATTTTTTTATGGTTAAAAAAATTACGAAAAAGAAAGTGACTTTCGATTGAATTTTGATAATGAAATGGTACTTTGATTAACAATAATTTTAATAAATTTAGTGAAGCATTAAATGGCATCCTTTCACAATTTTTATTTGTTGGTGTAACCGGTAATTACGGTCCTAAAATTGTAAGGTTCAAATTAATCATGACTTTTCTAATTTTTAAAATTATCGAGAAATTGAAAGTCACGTTCAAAAATTTGTTGTTTACACTTGCAATTTTTTTAAACAAAATTAGGAAAAAATAACAATGGGTAAACAAAATTTATTCGCGTTTTTCGTGGAGTTCCCATAATTAGTAAATTTAATTGCGCATTGCACAACAGACGCCGAACTTGTCGTAATTATTTCATAAAAAATTCATCACGTGCGGAAAAATTGTGCATTTAACCCAGTACCTAATTTAAGATGTTACTTTTCAAAAATTAGTTTCTAGATTTGGTATAATTTTTAGCGCAAATTTAAGTAGTGAAAGGGATCGACATGTTATAGATTAGTTTTTCTCAAATATATCCCGATTTGTTGGTTCAACGACAATAGAAGCTATAATATAAAATAAAGCTAATAAAATTTTGTACAAACAAAGATTTTTTACATTTTTTCCTAGAGTCAACAGTTTTCTCATAAAATGACTCCGAAAATCAGTACTTGATAGATAAATAAATTATTGGTACAGCTCTTGTTTTTAATGAATATCATTATACATCCGGTAATTGGAAACTTGACGTTGGAAATTGTAAATTAAGCTGAGGTAATGTAAGAACTGTGCATACTGAACGACTCCTTGATGATGATTGTCCTTGGAGCATTCAGGACGGTGTTGATGACATTGTTTGGTCCTGGGACATTTCCTCGCTTTATTCTCCTTGCGGGTATCTGGCCTTGCACTAATTTATTTATGGGAATGTTGACGTCTTCGAGCTCATTGCTGATGATTGCAAGTGGAAGTATTTTGGTGTTACGTTTCAATGAGATAAAATCAAAATTTTGATAAAAACGTGCGTTTTTGATCATTTTCCGGACGTTCCTTATTTTACGCCGCTGCAGGTTCGAAACTATTCGGTCAACAAAAAATTTTTTTAGACCTCAGTTGTAGAAAATTTTCTCCTTCAGAATATTGATAATAACTATTTTGGTCGTAGGATTACTTGTAAGCGAGATATTGCGAAAATAACACATAACGGTTGAGATTATATTCAGAGCCGTATCTAGGCGGTGGCGAGATGGGCGCCCGCCAAGGGCGCAGCTACCGGGGGGGCGCAAAAATCGGCCATGAAAAATAATTTTTTTTTTAGATTAGTGCATTTTGTTAAGGACAAAAATTTCACGTTATTGAAATGAATGTTATTCCAGATTGTTAAGTTACTGTCCGCTAAAAAAGTTGAAGACCTACCTAAAGAAGGAATTAAGAAATACATAGAAAAAGCCAAAGCTACATACATGTGGTTTCTTGGAAATTACAAGTTGTTTTCCTGTTAAGAGACTGAAAAAAGTCAAAAGAATGGCTGGTGAAATGGCTGAAGATGAATCCCACTTGCTGAGTGCTGAAAAATCATTTAAGAGGGAGTGTTTCGTTGTGTTTGATAGGATTAGAAGCGAAATGGACAAGAGGGCAAACATCTACCATTCGGTTTCATCTGACTTTAATTTTTTATCCGGAAAGTCTTTACGTGAGTATTCTGATTCTCTTCTTGAAAAGTGTGCAGCTAATCTTGGTGCGATGTATGCCAAAGATATAGATACGTTAGAGCTTGTGAACGAAGTAGTTACTTTCAAGTATCATGCAAAAGAGCTGATAAAGGACATCAACAAGGCCTCCCATTTGGATGTTCTGAACGTTATTTCTAATTATGAATTAAGAGACGCCTATCCAAACATTGAAATTGCGTTGAGGATATTTTTAACAATGCCTGTAAGTGTGGCGTCTTGCGAGCGTTCGTTCAGCAAGTTAAAAATGATCAAGAATTATTTAAGATCAAGTATGTCTGAAAACAGATTGACAAACTTAGCAATTCTGAATATAGAATACGACATTGCGTTTCAGATTGATTTTAACGATATCATCGACGATTTTGCCCTGGTAAAAGCAAGAAAAGTACAGTTTTGACTCATGATTGATTGATGATTGATCAAAAAACTTTAAACCTACAATTTTGCACTTTAATTTTGTAAAATTTCCGCGGAAGGACCCCCAGATCCCCCGTTTTCGTTGGGGGGTATTCCATACCCCCCGGTGTGGGGGGCGCAAATGTTAAGTCCCGCCAAGGGCGCGGCCGTACCTAGATACGGCTCTGATTATATTATCTGAAATTTTCCGATTTCATATTGTTTTTCATATTATGTACCAATACGTTTTAAAGATACGGAGTTTGCAAGTAAAATAGAAAATAAATGAGAACAGTACAGAAAGTGCCGGGTCTAGGACAAATGGACGCGACCGAAAGAACGCGAGCGTTAGGACGCAGACCTAAAAGGACGCAGACCCAAAAGAACGCAGACCCAAAAGAACGCAGACCCAAAAGGACGCGGGCCATAAAGACGCAGACCCAAAAAGACGCGACCATATAGACGCAAAAAATTATTTTGACATTTTATACTGATTATATACCAATATTTTGAAAATGGTGATAGAAAGAAAGAAAGACAGATAGAAAAACTAACACTAACCTAACTGCAGATCCACCTCTTCGCGGCAGATCCACCTCTTTGCGGCATATTTAACTTTACGCGGAGATTTATTTGATTTTAATTAGTTTTCTAAAGAAATATCAAAAACTAACACTAACCTAACGACAGATCCACCTCTTCGCGGCAGATTCACCTCTTTGCGGCAGATTTAACTTTACGCAGAGATTTGTTTGTTTTTAATTTAGTTTTTTTATTATGGCCGCGTCTTTTTGGTTCTGCGCCTATATGGCCGCGTCCTTTTGGGTCTGCGTCTTTTTGGGTCTGCGTCTTTTTGGGTCTGCGTCTTTATGGCCCGCGTCCATTTGGGTTTGCGTCCTTTTGGGTCTGCGTCCTTTTGGGTCTGCGTCCTTTTGGGTCTGCGTCCTTTTGGGTCTGCGTCCTTTTGGGTCTGCGTCCTTTTGGGTCTGCGTCCTTTTGGGTCTGCGTCCTTTTGGGTCTGCGTCCTTTTGGGTCTGCGTCCAAACGCTCGCGTCCTTTCGGTCGCGGCCTTTTGGCCGCGTCCATTTGTCCGGTTCCGATTGTAACCTGCTGTCCCTCAGTATCCGATGATCAACAGAATAAAGCAGAATCAACGAAGAACTATAAATCTTGAATACTAAAAACTTGTGGCGGGGGGGGGGGGGGGTTCCAACTTTCCACTTTATGGGGTAAATTTTTACCGTAAACCTAAATTCTCATAAGATTTTATCTGATACAAAATGATTATAAAGATTTTATTATCAAAATAATAATACAGAAAAATTGGAAACTATCTACCCATAGACCATAATTTCAGAGACCGGGGGGTCTGGGGGGTAAAAAATTGTGAAACCAATCTGATACAAAATGATTATAGAGATTATTTTATATTTAATAATATAATAGTACAGAAAAATTGAGAAACTACTAACCTCCAGACCAGGGGTGGGCAACCTTTTGTATAACAGGGGCCAGAATAATATTTACGTTTCGTCCGCGGGCCTTAGTATAGTTAATGGGCACATTTTTGTTACATGTATTTTTTTCTGAAAATATAAAAACAATAATATTTATAACAAAGTTAATTAAGCACTATATATATTTCTCTTTTCATTTATAACAAATTACAAAGAAAAAAATTCGCAAAGGAAAGGAAAGTTGATTTTGAGTAGCCTGCCTTCCTTTAAGGAATCTCGACAATCCATTCATGCGCGTCCCTATGGGACGCGCATGAATGGATTATCGAGATTCCTTAAAGGAAGGCAGGCTACTCAAAATCAACTTAAAAAACAATAATGAATGCTGTCAATCTGTCAACCGATAGACAATGCAAACACGCGTGCACGTGCTTTACGTTTCTATTTGATCAATCTTAACCAAATTTGGTGTAGAAGTTACGATATTTACAACGCTACAAAAAACATAGGCTACTTTAGAACCTTGTGGTGAGGCCGAAGGCCGAACAACCACATCCGACACGGTCTAGATGGCTAAAGGCGGCCGGTAGGCCGACTGTGACACCTAGTTATTTTAATAATACGCGAAAACTTAATTCGCGTTAAAGGGAATTTTGCTTCGCGTATAAAATATTCAGGTATCAAAATCTAATTCGCGTTATTCTGAATTCGCGTACATCGAACTCGCGTACATGGAGGGTCTAGTGTACTTTTCAATTTACTTTTTACAATATTTTTTAATTTAATTTAAATAAGACGAATTATATCGAAAAGTAAACTGTAGATCTCTCCTTTTTCCTTATGTTAGTTACTAACATAATCCTTTTCTTTAAAATTTTTGTTTTTGAAAATATTTATTTATTATTTCTTCTAAAGATCTCGCGGGCCGGATTAGAACTTTACGCGGACCGTAGTTGGCCCGCGGGCCGGAGGTTGCCCACCGTTGCTCCAGACCATAATTTTAGAGACCGTGGGGGGGGGGGGGAAATTGAGAAACTACCAACCTACAGACAATAATTTTAAAGATCGTGGGGCTGACGGGGGGGTTGGGGGGGGTGTAATACCTACCAGATATACATAAATTGTAAAGCAAAAAGCATTTAGTTCAAAATTATTATTTGACACGTGTTATTCACCAATGTTTTTCTAATCTAAATATAATTTCTCGGCAGTTGCGCAGTTTTTACTTCTTTTATGTACTCTGTATATTTTGGGAGGTGGGGGGTTCATTTTAAATTTTTGGTATGAAATCGATGCCAGTCAATAGAACACCATTCGATTTTTAATAATCTTCTAATTATCTTCATACAGAAGGAGGTTCTGCTCTTTTTTCAGATTTGGCACATAATTACCCAACACCCTGTATATAAAATTGACAGTTTTTTCTTACATTACGAAATAGTTGTAATTGACAAACACCATTTTTTTTTTATTTTCCATCTCGACATTTGAACGGAAATATTCCTAATTCTTTACATAAGATTTGTAGTCTTCATTAGGCCGCACAGATTAACGTGGAATCCTAGTCACGGCGTGTATTTTGAATTTCAAATTTTGTATTAAGTATCTGGTAGCAGCTTTTAGCCATCTATTATGAGATTGCCCAAGTTGTGCGGCCTGAAGGCCGCACTGCGCAATTATGATTATATGTAAGTGTAAGCCTCCATTGTTCAGTTTTTCGGTCTTTTGCTGACGTATCCAATGTGAAACGATGCGGCACTTCAAAATACAGCAAAGTCGTCACAAATCGTAGTATAGATCCATCCGGTGCAGATTCGTACCTGGTGTTTCTATATCGGGATTTCGCATTCAACATCCCCCGATTTAAATTGGCTGAAATTTTACAGATATGAGTTATTATGTTACGTTATGTTAATAAATCACGTTTTATTAAAAAGCATCTGACGATTGCAATAAAAATTGTTGAAAACCTATAATTAATTTTTAAGATTTATTTTAATATTTCAAAAGTTAAAAAATCGTAGATTTTCATATTAGTTATTAATGCTTTAATTTATTATTTAGAAAATTAAACTCTTTGACTCGGCATACGGCCTCGTATTTATCCGGAAAAATTGTCTTTACATTGATGTCTTTGGTGATCCTCTATGTCATTTAAAACCGTGTGTGACACTTGTGTAAATTTTATTGTAAATAGATTTTAACAATCTCAAAATCCTATTATACCAATTTTTGAGGTTTTGGTCAGCTTTTCTTGATTTCATCCCACGGTGCGACGCGAGCTTTCGGTCTTTTCAGCCTTTCAGTCCTCTTTCTCTGCTCTTATTGAATGTGAATGTGGGGGACCTACCGTTTACCTTCAGTAACGAACAACTAAATTTTAGAAACGTTTCTGAATTTAAACCTCAAGGCAGCCAACAATAGGTAACATTATTTTGTACAAAATATAGCTACAAAATAAACAAAGATCTGTCGGAAAAATTGGTTGGACCATGAGAAGAATTCTTTACAGTTCTCAGCTGAAATGCGATTTTTTTAAAATTTTTAATTCCACTCTGAATCTCCAAAAACCGACGAGTTTTAGGATCCGAATTTAGGAGTTTGACGGCACGTGCAAACTGAACCACTGATTTGACGATAAATATTGGTCAGGTCATTATTGTACATAATTTCACGCTCTAAAAAAAAAGATACGTATAGTTTGTTGCACTATCTTGCTTAGTTTTCGAGATATTTGAGAACAATCAAATAGTCGCAACGCCGCCACTGACGAGCATGATTGGATTAACGAGATTCTCACACCAATAAAACAAACTGCTCAATAGAAAACACACATAATTAAATAAGTATCGGAGTTACAATAAATGTGACTACATATTCTAATGATCTAATGTTTTCAAAGTCGTATTTTTTTAAGAAATAAATTGATACACCCCTCTCGCCTCAGTGCGGCTTTTGGGCCGCACAATATAGGCAAAACCATTCTAGCAACAATAATTCAAATTAAAACAATTATACCTGCAAAAAAGCATTATACAACTACGCTGAACGACTGAACCACTCGTTAAAAGTACAAAACAGACAGAACTGCGCTTTCAGGGGTTCGGACCGTTCTATAATTAAACATTACTGGCCGGTCGGACCGGTCCCAAGTGAAAAATTATTGTGAGGTTGGACCGTGCAGCAGTCACTCGCTTTTATTTCATATATTAAACCAAATATAACCTCGATTTTCGTGAGTTTGCATAACGATGTGGAAATATTTTAAATTTCATTCTATATTAAGTTCGAATTTCCGTTGCCATGATAACCGTGACACCGAAAAATTACATTTAAAAACAAATTTTGTAAATTAGGGGACGTCAATCTCCCAATCTAACGTCACGTGATAAAATCAATTGGGGTGAAATTAACCACTCCACAAAATTTAATTTCAATATCGACTTATTTTGGGGGGGGGGGGCGTTATAAACGTCAGATATACTTTTTGTGGATAAAAGAAACAAAATTGCAAGAAATTGCCAATTCCACGTTGATCCACAGAGAGCATCAATGAAAAATAGTGAAGCTGATGATACCCATGATGGGGGCACACCCCCCAGGTCCAGCAGATGTTTGAAATGTATCGAGAGCCGAACTCAAAGTCAATAACTTATAGATTCCATTTCTTACACCTAATTATTGATACCTAAATTATGACCTAAATTATTACCTAAATTATTGGTACCTGGTGTCAGCAAATAAAAATAAGCATATAAAAAATACGAGTATGACTCATTGCTAAAAAATATTGAATGGCCACCATTTTTAGCTCGGCCTACGACCTCACAATTTATTAATACCTTTGGTGACCCTCCACGTCCTTCATTTAAGGACAGACTAATTTCATTTAACAGACAACCACGAGAGCTCGAGTGTGACTCGTTACTAAAAGATATGTGTAAGAATTGAACATATTTTTTATTGCGTCATACTCGAGCTCTCGTAGTTATGACCATGTGAAATCAACCAACGCATTTTCATGTTGCTCTTCAATTTTGCTCAAATTTGGTATACTTCCAAGTTATTTCAAATAAATGGACCCGTATTTTTATGTCGGCCCTTAAGTGGCCCGTTTACATTGTACAGCACTCCAAAATTAGTCAAATTTGCGCCCCCCCCTACTGTATTCTACCGATTTAAATAATATGTAAATAATTCAAGAATTTTTAGTTTATTATTTATATAACTAGAAGCTAAAAGGTTAAGTGGTTTTCCGGCCGTTATGCCCTTACAGTGTAAGACTGCTATCATTGTGCGGCCTAAAGGCCGCACCGTAATTTAGATAGGTACTAAAATTTCGCAATTTTCTACTAAAAAGATTTAATTATTGCAGACTAATTTAAATCTTACAGGTTATCTAATGCTTGGAGGGATTATGTAAAAATATGAGTAACGAAAAAATATTATTTAAATAATCACGAATAAATAATTTAAAACAGTAAAATGTGTCGTGATTGCCATTTACATATGATTTTTTCCGTGCCGCTTTTAATTTTTACGATAAACAAAGCAGTTATAATTCCACACTCTACTAATGGCTAAATACATGACATTCTCAGCTATATTACAGCAAAATTGAGCTAGAAACTAATTTTTGAAAACTTCGATATAATTATAATTCAGCTAAACGACTGCGCCATAAATTTAATTGGACATTGCATAACAAACGCTAAAGTTGTTAAAATTATTTCATAAAAAATATTATCACGTGCATGTACCCATTAGACCATTTCAGCGTCCCATTGTTTCCACTACCAAATTAAGTCATCCGACACTTTTCCTAATTTTGTTCTTTAACAGAAACCAAAATTAGAAACCATCACAAGAGAAACTATCGAGACGTTTCGAGGCCAAAGAACCGAATGCAAAATTACAACAGAGAAAAAAAATTATGAAGACCAACTGCCCATCGGATTGGTAAACGCCTTACAGCACAAAGTCAGAAATAACACAAAAGTTACCACAGTAAGTCCCACCGGTATTTCGGTTCAAAAAATTAACCTTTTTATTTTTAGAAGAAAAAACCCATCATGGATTTTGCGTCGGATTGTCTCAAAGCACACAACGACTACCGCCAAAAACACCACGTCCCCCCCTTAAAGTTAAACAAAGAAATGTGCAAATTTAGCCAGCAGTGGGCAAACACCTTAATCAAGCGGGGGGTCCTCGAACACAGCAACAATCCAGATTACGGCGAAAATATATTTTGCGTCTCTTCAAGTAACTCAAACTTCAGTGTCGACGGTGAAGACCCAGTTAAAAGTTGGTACGACGAAATCAAAGTTCACGAATTTGGTCTCGAACCCAAAACCCTTTCATCGGGCCATTTCTCTCAAGTGGTGTGGAAAGAAACCAAAGAATTAGGCGTCGCGATGGCAACAACCCACGGAAAAGTTATTGTAGTCGCCGATTATTTCCCTCCTGGCAACATAATAGGAAAATTTGCTGAAAACGTCCCACCGGTGGGTGGGTTCGACACCACCAATAATAATCAGCTCAGCAGTTCGTTGTCCCAAATGAGCCTAAGCGATCGGTCGAGTAACGGAACAGAAGGCGACTTCGAAATGGACTTTTTGGATTCGCACAACGAATTTCGTAAACGTCACGGCGTGCCGCCACTTAAATTGGACCGAAAGTTGTGCAAGTACAGTGAAGATTGGGCTAAGATTCTGGCTTCGAAAAATAATCTGGAGCATAGGAAAAATTCGCCGTATGGTGAAAATATTTATTGCTTGTTTTCGTCTGATCCTGGTTTTACCATAACCGGGCATACGCCTGTGGAGACCTGGTACGACGAGATAAAGCAGCATCCGTTTGGGAAGGAACCGCACAACTTGAAGTCGGGGCATTTTACCCAGGTTATTTGGAAAACAAGCGAATTTTTGGGGGTCGGAGTGGCTAAGAGTCGGCAAGGGTCGATTTACGTCGTGGGGAATTATTCCCCGGCGGGGAACTTTTTGGGACACTTTGCGGAAAATGTTCCAAGTGTGATTTCTGGAAGCTGCAAGATTGAAGAAAGGTCGGGGAGTGAAAAGAGTAGCAGTCCTGATGAGAACGGATTCGAGCAATTCGCAGTGGATGCTTTGAAAGTTCATAACGAATATCGGAAAAAGCACGGAGTTCCCGAAATGCGATTAAGTGAAGAGGTAAATATTCGGGAGCTGTTATTTTTGTTTGGATAATTTTTATTTGTTTTAGTTATGCGGGTATGCCAGAGAATGGGCCGAACAGTGCGCTAAAACTGGCAACATGGCACATCGTCCGAATAACAGCTATGGAGAGAATATTTTTGGAATGTATTCTTCCGATTACAGTTACGTGCCCTGCGCCAGGGATGCGGTGAAGAAGTGGTACGATGAAAGTAAGGATTTTAGATTTGGACAGGAAACTGTGAACTACCACACGCTGCATTTCTCCCAAGTTATTTGGAAGGGTTCCGATGAACTTGGGATTGCTATGGCTAAAAATGATAAAGGTCATAGTTACGTTGTGGCCAATTACAATCCACGAGGTAACATAGTGGGCCAGTTTAATACCAATGTACCAAAACCAAAAAATTAACATTCCAAAGCTCCCTCCTTGATACGTACGTCCAAAATAAGGAATTTTATTGTTAGGAATAATTCCAAGTTCTTCCATTTGTAGATGTTGTTACATTTTAAAATTCCTGTTATGTTAAATTATATTGGGTTATTATGATTAGAATAGAAAATTTTAAGTTGGTAATTTTACGCACAATTGGAAGTTTCCATGTTTTTGTTTTATTCCAATCTAATCGTGCGTTGTCCATTTTATACTATTGTAACGCCATACTTGAATATATTGATACTTTTTTGCAGTCGCAAAAGTAATTATTGTATATTAAAGACTGATATGTAGATGTTGTTGTTAATAGTTCGTTATTAATAAATTATTAAACAAAATTTTACGTTGACTTTCCGGATAAATTAGAGCTGGAGGGTATTCCAAACCTCCCAGACCCCCCGGACCCGGTTTGGATTTTTGTTTCGGAAAATCAATAAATTTGAACTTAAAAGTGGGACAGAATATACATAGTTTTTCTACTATGCAGCACTATTAGCTTCCTACCGAGTATATACGACGTTTTCCGACGAATCCATTTTATAATGAATCATCCCTTCATGGATATAAAATTTTTTCATTTTCAATTTTCAAAATTGGATATTTTCTATAAGATTATTTGTTTTAGTAGCTCAGTGGCTTGAGATGAAAGTACGTAAAACTTGTAGACAGAGGAATGGGGGGGGGGGTTACTTATATTATCCCACAGTTTAACGTCAGTTCTAAACGAAACAATTTGTTAACATTAAGTCTTCCTATTTGGTTTAATGTAACGATAATATTACAGAAAGCGAACAATGCACAGTTCTGTAACCGGGGGGTTACAGAACCCCCCTTGTAACCCCCCAAGATAGTAAAAGATCCATAACAGTAGATTTTAATTTTGCCATGAATTTTTACTTGGAATTATTTAAAAAACTTGATCCCCTGATCTGATGGTGAGTAAATGTTATCTTCTCATATCAGTAATAATGGATTTGAATCCTGATTCTGTGACGTGCCATCAAATGTCGGCTACTGGCCCAAGCCACTTTAAAATATCAAATGCTAAATGTTCTAAATGTCTGGAATCTACAATATAAAAACAGTCTATTGTGTTGTTTGGAATCCACATTAAACTGAAAGTACCTTGGTTCAAAGCGGATACACGGTGGGTCGTAAAGGGGGTAGTTAGTACTCCGATGACATTAAAAATCTAAAAAAAACATTTAAATGGATCCTATTAAATTCTTTTATTACTATAATTAAACTACTAAATTGTACTTTGGTTTTACTTGTTTTGCTGGGGGGGGGGGGGGGGGGTAAATTAATTAGAGAAGTTACAGTTCCAAAGTACAAAAAAGAAAGTTTAAAACTTTTTTAGTTTAAGTCAAGTTAAGTTTTAGTTTAAGAAAGTTTAAGAAGTCTTACCGTGAAAGACGCAAATTAAATTACTTTCATGCGTAATGATCGAGCGGGGTGGTAATTATTTATAAATATGAAAATTATAATAAAATAAAAAATACTAATAAATTTTTTTAATAGTGAGTAGTTTGCCTATCCAGAAGGGGGTGGTGGAATTATTAATCGCGGAAATTATATGAAAAATTTGGGCTAGTTACTCTCCCATGACTCCAAAAATTGAGAAAAATCCAATTAATGAACAGAAAATGCTAGACATTTGAAAAATATACCTATATATTCGTTTGAAGCCCTCCGTTCTCCCCTCTTCATCGGGATCTGCTATTGAAACTTACATAATATACAGCAGAGAGTTATCGAAAAATGAAAAATTATTCTTCAATCAAGAACTTCAATTCTGCAATATTTCCATTGATTTTGTATTATTTTACAAACTTATTATAGGAAATTTAATGCAAATATTTAATAACAAAAAAATAAAAAATAGAAATGCAAATAAATTGTTAAATAATTATATTCTTGACTTGGGGTTGCTGGGGAGGTAAATACCCAAGAAAATTATTCCCATTTAATTGGATTACTTTTTAAAGTTATTTCTCGAAATATCTTAATCCTCGGTTGTGAAGGGGGGAGGGGGGGTTATTTCTTCTATTCGATTCCCTCTCTTGCATTTTTACTTTTTTTATAAACCCAATAACCGGGGAAACACAAAGACACGGGGTTGAAGAAGTAGATTTAAATTCTGCAATATTTTTTGTTAACTTAGCATTGTTAGAAAAATAAGTTATTGACATATCAGACCCCCCGGTGCCAAAACAGTGCTCTCGTGAACTTCTATTAAATTTTCTAATTTCCATTTTCTTATTTCTTTAAGGAACAAAATTTCAGGAGAAACTAATAAATATCTGAAATACAAAAAAAATTCTGTTTTATTGTGATTTATATGAAAAGGAAGGGGGAATTAATAGACAAATAAATTACGAATTAGTTAATACTTGAAGTTATTGGAAATTACATTCAAAAATTAAATTATTATTAGGAAAATTAATTAAAGTAAATACAAAATAATTTACTATTAGTTTTAATTTATTTGCGGAGGGGGGGGGGTTAGTAAAAGAACAGAAATGATATAGTTTGCAATTTACAAACGAGATATTCTTGATTTTTTTTCTGTTTCCCCTTTGGGTTAAACCACCAAACGGGAGAGTATATGCTGCAAATTGATCTTGATTTGTTTGGGGTTAGGGGCAGTAAATAGATAATTTAATTATAAACAGTTCTGGGACCCGGGGGTTACGTAATACTCCCCCAGTATTCGGTTATTAACAAATGCATAATTACGTGTTTCAATTCTGCAATATTTCCTTTTGAGTGGTTTATCGAGATATTGTTGTGCAAGAGGGAGGGGGGTTGTTGTTCTACAAATTCTTGATCCTCAGATCCCCCTGATTTAGAGACAATCCTCTTATGAAGATCTTCTATTCGATAATTTCTTATCCAGTTTCTAACTTCCTCAAGAAACAAAATATCTGGTGAAAGTAATAAACAATCTGTTGACAAAATACAAAAGTTCTGTTTTATTTTGATTTATTTGTAACGGAAGGGGGGAACTAAACAGACAAGGAAATTATATATTAAATAGTTAATACTTAATTAGTTATTGGAAATCAAATTAAAAAATGATATTTTTTAATAAATCAATAAATTATAAAAATCAAAATATTATATACTATGAGTTTTTATTTACTTGAAGGTTGGGGGCGTGGGTTTAAAACATAGAAATTGTATAGTTATATTTTGCAGTATTGAAATTGATGTATTTGATTTGTATTGATTTTCAAAATTTTGTTATTATGGAGAGAAGACGCTGAAAGAAAATTGTGAGCCATTCACAAGAAATTCGATGCAATTAGTGGGGGTGGTGTAAACATTTATAAACGGGGGAATTATAATTGTGATTGCATCCTTAAAAGTAATTTGCAATTTCCAAACAGATATCTGTGATTTATTTGGTTTTAGCAAAACTTTTAAACATTTCTGAGACCGTGGGTCTGGGGGGTAACTTCCCAGTAGTGGGTTATCAAAAGTTGCACAATTATGGATTTCATTCAGCAGTTTTCCATTTAGTTTGGATTATTTGAAAAGCGATTTATTCGTTATAAGCGACGTTGGAATTAAGTGGTGAGCTATCCCGAGCAATAATATAAATAAGATGAAATGAGGGGGAGGGGGGTATTTATATTTATAAATGGGATAACCATAATCGTGATTGTATTATTTTAAATTTACAATTTATTAAAGAGTTATCCGTGTTTTATTTGGGGTTAGGGACTGTATAAAATTAATACTGCTCTGAGACCGGGGGGTCTGGGGGGTATGGAATACTCCCCAGGAATGGGTTTCCAAATGTTGCACAATTGTGAATTTCAATTCTGCAGATTTCCATTTAGTTTGCATTATTTAAAAAGTGATTTATCCATAAATTGTTCGGCTGGGGGTATTCCATACCCCCCAGACCCCCCGGTTTCACAGGCAGTCCTTTAATGACCTTACACCATTTGATTTTCTCACCTTCGTTGTTTCAATTCATGAAGAAATAAAATAATTGTTGGACGAAGACATAATCGGCATAGAAATTAAACAAAAGTTTCAATAAAAAATTAAATTTAGTAAAATATTACACTTTGTTTTAGTAATATGTGTGAGGGGACTAGGGCGATTTTTTATACGTTTCGTTATATTAATATTAATGCATAGTAATTTACTGGAGTTGTATACCATTTTTCGAACTACAGAGTGTATGATTAAAAGGCTATCTTTTCCACCTCTACTTGAAGTAGAGCTTCTTAACATAGAGCTGCAATCTAATTGTTTACTTCGACATATATTTAATGATCCAAACCCATAAAATTCAGATTCCTTCAAATTCAACTTGTCTTCTCGATAAATCTCGGATATGTCAGTGAATTGACCAACCTTTCATTAACTAATTTTGTTAATTCGGCGTAGCATAGAGCATACCTTTGGTGGTCCAAGTATTTAAAGCCACCAATGTAGGCGGTTTTTGAGACTGTCAGTAGATAAACAAGGGCGGTTCTGGCCCACTTTTCCAAGTCTAAATTTGATCACTTTTTAGGAATTTATTACGGTAAAGAAATAAAACTAAAATGTTCGAATATATTTCGTATATAATGTGCTAATGATATTTACTGTACAAGAGGTTTTTAAGCGTAATTAATAAAGGTCTTTCCACTCTGTTAAAACAATTAGTGAACTTAACTATTTTCATCGTGCATTGCTATCAAATTTGTACATATATTTACAGGGTAATTGAAAAACTTGTTAGCAATGTACTTCATAATATGTCGCTACGATAAATCAGCGCTTCCAAAACATTTTTGTGGAAGCGCTGCTTTATATACTTCTAATATGTTACGTAAGCAATGAACAACATTATTTACATTAAATATATTTTTTTATAATACATGTATGTAGATATTCGGTATTTCTGTTTTTATTTTACCTAGGTAACATTAAATAAAGCGATAGTACCAAAGCTTCTTTTTGGTCTTACAAAGATATCCATCTCAATTCATGCTAGAAAAATATATATCTACATCATTTTTATTTAAAGTAGATATGTTTAAATAAGTTAGCTTCATTTCAAATTGGACCACTCCACAGTCTTTATCTAGGGCTAGGTAAGTATAGCACAAGGAATGTTAGTGACAATTAAAATAGCAATCGATATGTACACTAACTAAACGCAATGGACGGTTTTCTCTAAACTACAAAAAGCAATTCTAGTTTTTTACTTATCAGGTTTTTGTTGGCCTTGTTATTATGAAAATGTCATTTTACACTTTACAAACACGAGTGCGCATCTTATAAATTTAAAAATTCTCCGAGACAATAATTTTGGCTTGCGCAAATAACGAGTGTCTAAGGTAAAGGTTCCATCACAAGTAACTTCTAAGCTACAGCTCGATCAAGCTTACAAAAGCGATCGCAGCGCCGCCGGCCGTTCGAAACTGTAAACTCGGTCGCGCATTAGAAGAGTGCAGTTTAAACACCATTAAGTCCTCCCAACTTAAAAAACTAAATCCGCCAACGGTTCGCATTTAATGTTTGGGCTCTGTTGGAATCACGAATTGTGAACCGTTCGCGTGCGTGCGAATAAAAAAATTCTCACATTCGACAAATTTAACTAACTACAGTATTTGATCCCTCATTCAACATACCTGAACAGTTATAATAATTTATAAAGTGGAAGAAATATTTAAAACGTCCTTAATTTATCAAACTATTACCTATTGAGCTATTAGAAACATATTTCGTTCGAAGGCCCGTTTACTTTCTAGGTTAAGACTGAACCAAAAAACTGGTCAGATATCTAAATATTTTTAATCAGTCTAAAAGTTCTGATTTACACTTATAAGGCCAAATATGGTAAAAATTATGACGTTTATCTATGAGTGAACTACAATGTGAAGTGAAAAGTTAAAGCCACTTATTACGTAAGCCGCTCAATCTTCTCCCCCACATGAGGTTATATCATACTATGGTTCCTTGAAGGTGCTGAGGATCTGGAGGAGCGGTAAGCGGTAAGCCTGTTTGTTGAGTGGGGGTCGTATCGTACCCCGGTGGGCTGTTCGGTGGGTTTATCCCTAGACTAAGCGGAGAAGACGTCATAATGTTCTGGGACAAACTCATCGTACTTCCGGTTCTGCTCAACAAACCAGACGGCGGTGGAGGATTTACGATCAGCGCCGTGTTGCTGGAAATCGGAGGCGGACTGTTCTCTTCCGGTGGGGTCACCTCCAACCCTATGCTTCCGTTCAGGGCTATTTTAATTGGGTTAGTATACGCGGTAGTGTAAGGCGTCGAGGAGAAGTGCGAAATTCCAACATCCTCCAAACTGCTCTTTCTTCTCCCACTTCCGATGCTGGTAAGTCCTTGCCTCAAGGAGTTCGAGCGTCGCAGCAGGATGTCGTCTATTACGCGTAAGGAATTGGATCGACCTCGTTGGTACCCGGCCACCGTTGGGCTATCCGGTAGCGACAACGAATTCGACTTGGTTGTAGCTAAAGGTGGAGCTCTGGTTGGTTGGAATGTTGATAAACCTAAACCCGAACTACGCCTGCTTCCCAACCCAGCCATCTGTTGGATTAAAGTTTGCGAACAGAAACTGATGTTGGATTTTCGTCTACTGTTGTGCCGTTCAAAAGTCTTCTGCGCTGAAAATGGACTAGGCCGTACCAGATATCTATAAAAAAAAATTGAGGTTAAAGTAGACCAAAAGGGAAGTGTCACAACTTACATTATATCCCCTTCTTCCAGTTTCAAATCACAGCTAGGGTTGATGATGACGTAAGAGAGACTGTTCCGTTTCTCGCTCACGTCGTTGTAGTCCATAGGAGGAAGGTTCAAGCTCTCCATTCGCGATCTGACAAGATTGGCAATTTCCGCCCGTTCGATCTGTTGCTCGTGGTTATCCCTCGCTTCGTCGGCCATGCTGAGCGAATACTGAGACACAACAAACATAAAATTGAGTTGGAAGTCAACAACAGCTCAAACTAATTTTGCTAATTCAAAATTCCATTTCATGTTAAATTAAGCGTCATGAATTAAGAAAAGCTAAGCTTGCATCGAGCAATCATTTTTACAAACTCACCATTGAGTTGCGTTTTCCAGTGCAGCCCAGACAATTGCTACCTTCCTTAGGCCGGTACGTGACTCCAACGCGATCAGGCCCGAACTCCTCGTCAAGCTGAAGGAAATACGAAGCTGCATAGTACTAAAGATCGTGCACTACCACTAAATTGGTAAATATTTGCTAATGCTCAGATGAAATTAGTTGGAAAAGATCCCAAACTGCTTTTGCTCAAACAGATTGGAAACACATAACAGAAACATCGGAAGAAGACAATAAACTGCTGTCGAAAGCTTATGAAATAATAATAAATTTAGTATTATTTGTTTAAAACGATAATGTGAAAAAATTTTATTAAATTGTTTATTCGTATATTTTATTGAAGGTGGGTGAGGGCAATTCTCCCTTCTCATCCGTAATGAGCAACACAGGGTGGGGGGGGGGCAGGTAAACGTAAATAAACGTATAAATTTAAAAACTAAAGATGTGATTGTATTTTAAGAAATTATTAAAAACGCAACAAAAAAATTTAGTTAAATTGTCTAGGGCACTTTTACTTAAGGTAGGGGTAGGGGAAATTCTTCCTTTTTTTTAAGTTTAGGTTACGAAATGGAGGTTCCATCCCCGAACAATATTGTTTGTTAATACTATTATAATATAAAAAAATTAAACAGTAAAATACATTTATTAAACTACTAAATTGCACTTTGGTTTTACCTGTGAGCGTGGGGTGGGTTTAAAACGTTAAAACTCAACATTCCAAAATTCAAAATTTTAATTATTTATTAACAAACAAAATTGTATTACATTCTTGCCAAATTTTTAAAGGAGGGGGGAGCACAGAACAATATTAAACATAATGCAAGTCTATACTAATTAATTACTGTCATGCGTAAATATAGAGGGGGGTGGCGTAAATATTCATAAAACAACTTGGCTTTGCTTGGACGTATATTTCGAAGTTCAAAGTCATATTATTTTACAGAAGAGAAAATGCGATTACAATTGCTTAAAATCAACCAGTTTTCCAAGCTTTCTGTCTGAGTGGGGGTGGGGGTGGGGGTGGATTATTAATCAAAAAAATTATGCGGTAAAAACTTGAAGTAATTGAACTATTGGAAACCAAAAATAAAATTAATAAATTCAAATATTGAAGAGGGGAAGGGGCTAAATAAACAGAATGTATAGTCAGAACTTAAAGGGATTGCAAAATAATACAATAAATTGTTTAAATTAAATTAAGTACTAAACATAAATTAAAATAAGTAGAAATGAAATTAAAACTTTGGTTATGATATCTTGAAAAGGGCCCGGGGGGGGGGGGCGACAGGATAAATAGACATGAAAATTATATAGTTAAAACCTGCAGTTATTTAAAACGAAATTCAGAAATTAAATTAATTGATAGAACTTAAATTACATATTTAATGTTGTAGCAGCGGAAGGGGGGGGGGGTTAATAGACTAGATGTTATTTGGTTAAAACTTTTAGTTACTGAAATTGAAATTCAAATATATTAAATAAATAAATAAAAATCTAAATAATTGATTTGGGGTTGTATGGGATGTAAATAGACATGAAAATGATAAAACAATTTTGTGACCGTGGGGGGGGGGCACTTGTAACCTGAATTCTAGTAATATTCAGTATAGTATAATGATATAGTGAAATTTTGTAGTTATTGGAATTAAACTCCAAAAGTTATATTAATGGCAATATAAATAAAATATTAAATAAATTTTTAAGTTTTATTTACTGTTTGTTGGTGGTGGGGGGGGGGTAAAGATAAGAAAATTGTGTAGTTCTAATTTTCAGGATCGGAAATTAAATTAATTAATATCAAAATGAAACAAAATAAATAAAAATCTAATTATTGCACATTTAATTGTGACTTAACTGAGGGGAGAGGGGCTAAATAGTCAATTGTACAGTCAAAACTTGAAACTGTTAGAATTTAAATTAAAACTAGGGGGGGGGGGTGAATAAATAAAAATAAATTTGTGATTTATTGTTATTGTGATTCTATTTTTAAAAATAATTTGGAAGTTACGAAAGAAAATTACGAATTTAATGGAATGAAATTGCTTAACTGTAACAGTTTTGAGTACGTTTAGCAGTGCTGGGAGGGGAGGGGTCAGGGTTTATTATTCACTAAAATTATATGGCAAAAACTTGGAATCATTGGAAAATAAAAATAAAAACAGGTTCTTCCTTTTATTTAAAATTTTTATTAATCGCTTCGGATGAGGGGGGGATTTAATCATTTAAATATTCATAATATTGCAACTATACGATGAAAGTTTTTTATTTGAAGGTTAAATAAAGAGAAAATAAATTACCATAAATTAAAATAAAGTACAACGAATAAATGCAAAAATTTTATTTTTATGTTTAATGATGAGTGGTGAGGAGGGGGTTAATTATTAAAATACCTAAAATGAAAAAAATCATTAATTTTGATTTACTTGGGGTTGACGGGTGGTAAATAAACAAGAAAAGTCTAAAACAGTTTTGTAACCGGGGGTATGGAATACCCCCCCAGTAGTTGGCTATCAAAAGATGCCCAGTTATAGATTTCAATTTTCCAATATTTCCACTTAGTTTGCATTATTTGAAAAGTGATTAATTTAGAGATTAAATTAAATTAAAAAATTTAAAAAATTTAAAAAAAATTTTAGTATTCCTTTTCTCACGTCAAGGAAATAAGCAATCTGTTCAGTATAAAAAAAATTATGAAATAACAAAATTAGGAAACACTTCATTATAGTAACATGGACGGTGGGGTTGGGGGATTTTAATTATTATTAGTTTGGGAGGGGGTGAATATACAGGAAAATTATGTAGGTAAAACGGGATTATTTACAAATTAAATTAATTACTAACAAACGAAATAAAATAAATGCCTCATTAAATTAAATTAAATTTACTTTGGTGGGGTGTGGAGGGGGTTCGTAGACAGGAAAATTAAATAGTTAGAACCTGCAGCTATTGGATATTAAATTTAGAAATTAAATTAATTGCAAGGAAACGAAATTAAAATAAATAAAACCTAATTACTTTTTTATTTTAATTATGTGGGAAATGGAGAGGGGGGCGAATAAATGATAGAAAATTATATTAATTAAGGAAAAATAAATTAAAAAATGAATAAAATTCTAATTTAAATATTAATTATGATTTAGGGGGCCCATAAATAGACAATAAAAATACATAGTGAAAATTTAAAGTTTAGAGTGTATAGAAATAATTCTTATATAATTTTGTGATACTTGAGAGGTGGGGGAGGGGGGGCAAACAGACACGAAGATTATCAACATACTTAAAATTATTTGCAATTACTGGAAATTTAATTCAAAAATTAAATTGTTCAGTAAAATGCAACAATAAATGTTTTGTCTACACACTTATTATTGCTCCAGTCAAAGTCAATGTGCCATTATAGGGTTTATATAATTTATTGTAAGATGAGGGGAGGGGTAAATTAAAAAAATAAGTGTGATTTCTCTTTCAAAAATTGTCAACGATGTATAAAAATTTTATTCTCAAACAAAATAATAAAAAAACTTTGGAAAGTTTCAATAAATAAATTTTGTTGCAGTTTTCTTAGACCTTTTTTTTAGGGGAGGGGGCTAAATATACTATTGCTGGGTAATATACATTTTGCATTAATAATAATTAAATTACTGGATAAAGAATAAAACACCGTCAAGATAATATTCTCACGTACTCAACTTGGGGGGAAAATGGGCGGGGGTGGGGCACGACACAATCAAACAACGTTAAGTTACCTTCATCAGAAATCTATAGTCTAACTGTTTGACTAACTTCATTAGCTGTAAAAATAAATTTGTTTTAAGTTTTATTATTTTAATTAAAACCCCTCCCCCCCTTTAAAGTATAGTAAGGTAACATTGAATATGAACCCCTTATTTATTTATTACTTCAATTTGAGTTTCAGTAAAACAAACGTACAACATAACTAACTCCGTTTTAAATAAAATATTTTTAATATTAGATTTGCCCCACCCCTTTGCGATTAGTATAAAAAATAATAAAATTATAACAAAATTTGTAAATATTCTTCTTTTGAGATATTTCTTTATATTTTGTTAATTTTGGGGGTAAGTGGGATTAATTGATATATTTAAAAAATATTCCAGAGTGATTTCACGAGTGATCGTGTTAAGAATTTTTTTTTAAAAATAGCAAATACATTTTTGTAACCCCCTGCCCCACCTTCATATCCTGTTATTGAAGCAAATATTATTTTTTAAAGTTATACAAATTTGGTAAAAATACAATAAAATCATGAAAATAATTTTTGACCCCCTTATTTTTTAAAGATCGTTTTAAAAATTAAACAACTAATAAAAAATTACACTTACAAAATAAAAACAAATGTAGTTTGTTCGAAATTATAATATATTGTTTCAAAGTGCTCCCCCTTCTTCTCCCCCAACGATGTTCTTTGATTTAATAATACGGAAAAATCTGATTAAATTAAATAATCACTACAAAAATTAAAATAAAATTTTTTTGAACTGATTCAAGCCCCCAAACTGCTTTCGCTAAACAGTTTTGCTTTCATCGGATGAAATTCTTGACCGCATCCAGAAACTACACTTGAAAATGTGGTACCACGAACGAAGTTTGATGAAATCGCAGTTTCTGAATGAGTTTTCACCGAGTAGTCTTTAAGAAGTCAATTAAATGGTAATAAGTTCATACAAGTATTTACAAAATCGTGCACATACAAGTCATGCCAAGATACGACAAAAGAAACTTAAGCTGAATTCGAATCCATCGGTGCGTGTGCTTTCATTGGGCGGAAGAGTGATCCATTTTTGAATCACCACAATGAGTTGACTGGGTTCTTCCGTGTCATTTTGGAAAGAAATTGGATATTCTTCATTCCATTCCAGTTTATTGTTTCGTTTTACCTCTTTTGTTTTCCTCCATCGACGATTAATTTCTTTCCAAACTGACACAGAAGGGCCCAACTGTGAGTATAACAATAAAAAAAGTTTCACGCAGAGGCGTTTAGAAAATAAAGCTACAAAAATTGCCATATTTACACACAATCCATCAGAAGTGGGATTATAAAAATTTAGCATGCAACTTAAATTTGGTAAACAAATGAAACGTTCGCTTCGAAGAAATAAATTAATAAAATGTTATTACAGTAAAATTCGCATTTGGTGTGTTGATAAAGCCATAGCGGAGTAAATTTGTTTAAAAAGAACATAAAAGCCTAACTTTGCCAATTTTATTATGTACAACGTTTGAAATTTGCATATTTATCGCGCAAATAAACAGAAACATAAAACATAAGAACCCAACAAAAGAGTGACCTAAACGCCTCAGGTGAGGTCAAAATAAATACAATTTGTAAACTTACCGAACCCAATGAAGGCACACGTACACAACTCGACCAAGCCGACGATCTTCCACTCATACTCACATGTGACGAATCTGATATCGAAGTGTCTTGCGTTCGATAAATTCCGATCGGAATTTCACACGTCGTCGAACAGAGCTTTTGGTAAAGTCGGCCGTAAGTACGTATCCACATGTCGTCCTTGGTTATTTTCATCTAAAAAATTCAGAAGTAAGGCTTCGTTTGTAATCTCAAAACTAACTAGGGGTCACCACATGCAGCATATCGGCAATTAAGATCCCAATCTTTCTTGGGTGATTTTAAAAGCCAAAAAAATTATATTTATAACTAATGGGGTCTTGATTGCATGTGGTGACCCCTTGTAAGTATGTACTAAAATTGCGGTTCTTAATTGAGGTTGTGAATGCAGCTTAAAGAGTTAACACAAGATCTACGGCAAACCAACGTTTCATGCTCTAAGATTTAAATTAAACGAAAATCTCACCGAGGTTAGAAAGCCCGATCCCGGAGCTTGATCGATGCCCAACAGCAGTCGGACAAAGGTGATGACGTAATCCTTGACGAAAGCTTGGTACAACAGCGTGTCCAGCATACTCGCACTGAAGACGCTCCCAGCGGCGAACGGCAACCGGAACATGTAGGAAATGTGCGATCCGCGTTCCTTTTCTCTCTGTAACAACGAAAAGTCCAACTTGCAAGCTACGCAGTAACACCAATCACCGAAGAAATAAAAACACGCAGGGTGCAATAATTTTAAAAACAAATTAAGGGCTCGTTAGGCAAAACAAAATATAAAAACAAAAGAAACCCGATCTCTATGCCTCTTACCATGATATAAGTCCTAGTATCCGAAACACGATCAATTTCTGAGGAATTGCAGCTCTAAAAAAGTGTAACAAAGTATAACTTTTTTTTTATTAAATAAACAACATAGCGTACTTTCGAGCCAATCTAAAAGATTATTTACAATTTTTCGGAAAAAGTAACTAAAAAGTAATGGGTTTACTAAAAGCGATGCAGTACAGAAGCAAAATCTAGAGATTTCAGGAAAACAGCACGCAAGTCACTTACCTTCTCCATTTTTGATAAATGCAAGGCGTATTTGTCGTGGGCCCTAAATTGCATGAAGCGCATGTTGGATGACTGAGAAAGTTCGGTGATGCTCTTGATGCTCGGAAAAAATCTAACGAATGAAAATGAGTTAAGCGGCGGCGCTGACAGTTCATAGTTTATATCGCTTATGCTCAAATTGCAGTATGTAAAGTTACCACCGTTAGCGGCAGTTCAGCGACAAAACTACAAATCCAGCTGTACTCACTTGAACATCGTTTGCACCGCCACGATGGTGTTACAATCAGCTAAAGTATCCTCTTCCGCTGAATTCGAAAGCTCCTTGTTCACGACCACCACATTTTCAGCCAAAGTGATCCCGGCACGTAACAGATCATCTAAACTGTAAAAACAAAAAAAAAATTAAAACGGAATTTCAACAAATCGGAGGGCTTACCAATCGATCGAACCGAGCATCCAATAAACCAGCGGAAAATAAGAAACTGCATCCAAGAATGCGATATCCGGTCGTCGCTCTAACAGCAAGATGATGGGATTTAGCGAGGTTTTGTTTCGGAAATGCGCCCTTAGAGGTATGATAAAATTGTAAATTCCATTCGATGCGTAATCCGCGGCCAGGATGATGGTTTTATTTTGCCACTGGTAATCTCTAGCATTACGGTAACTACAATGTTCACAAACTTGAGCAAGTTGTAGACAACAAAGCGGCTTCTTTTCTTTCAGGAGATAACATAACGTAGGGCTTACACCGATATAAGGCGAAACTGGCGGAAAACCTTTCACGATCCTAGACATTAATTTTAACGTTATTGGAACATAAAAAAAGTGGCGTAACTTTTATTCAGGACGATTCACCTTAAAATGAAACTCGGTGCGTTTACAGGGTGAAATCATAATATTGCGGACATCCTGTATGCAGACATAAACTAAACATCAATAAATAGGTCACATCCGAGTGCGTGCGTGTACTCCTCATATATAATTTGTGTAAGTTGTATTCGAAAATATTTAATGAGCTACATTAGTATTCGAAATAAATATTTCAGTATAACTTACGCCCAACTTTAGTACTAATTGGAACGTATTAAATTAATTACATTAAGTGCTCGTAAATGTTGAAATACAAATTTACGTTAATGAAGTCAGAAAGTATATCTGTCTAAGCTTTTAGAAGAGACACAAAAACTATTACGGAATAATAAATTTGTGTTATATGTGTTTCGTAATTTAGAAAATTTATAATTTATGCTTTTCAACATTAAAACGCTTACTAGGAGCGACCAAACGAATTAACTCCGTTCAAAGGTCAGTGCTACAAAATAAAGCTTCTGCTTAACATGGTCAAAGGGCTGCAGAATTTCTGGTTTAAAATTAGTGGAACGTTTGAATGCTGCGGTGAAGGTATCGGGTTCGATTCCTGATAATGCAATGTAGTATAAATTAAAGTAAATGATGCAACCAACCGTACACAACTCCCCAAGGATTTTTTAACACTTTGTTGTTCTAATGCAACATTAAACTGTAGGTCCCAACACTCGGTGACTCTTTGGACAAAAAAGAGGCATTGAAAAAAAAGAGAAAAGTCGAAAGGCTTATCCTTATATCCCCAGGAATATCTCCAAGTTTGAGTTAGTTCAGACCATTATTGTACCAAAGGGGAGGCGTGATTTAGAAAATCGAAGCGTGTGGAGTTCGCGTCAAACTTAAAGGTTAGTTCAAAAATTAAATTACGGGCACAGATGCAGAAAATGCTGAGCCATCTATGACGGATTTTGGATTCTTCATCCGTCATGATCAACCTTCAGCAATTTATTTGTTTGGCCACTGCCATTTATTTCAAATTTATTGGGATGGTAGTGTAGACACTGCCATTTTTATCTTTTTTTCCTGAGCGCATCCGAGCCGCGCTGGGTGTCGGGGAGTCATGGGTGAATTCTCGAACGAGAAGGTCGACTTTTGATGTACTGTGAAGTGATTATGGGGTTGGTTCCGAATATTACAAGATATGGTTACGATTTTGTGAGAATTACAGTCCAGCAATCCGAATGATTTTGGAATATTGTTTGTTTTCCAAACCCAGTAGGGGATTTTAAAATTCGTGGTTGTAGGATGATGGATGTTTCTCGTACCGTATTTTCTTGTCGGACCCCCCTTGTCCATACTTTCTGGGAAGGATTTTTGTCCGTTCACATTGGTAAGTCATCTAATTCTGTTGCTAATTACTTCACAGATATTCGTTATTCAATTGGCCAATTTTTACTTAGACCACCTGGAGTTCGCTGACGATTGAATTCGCCCTTGACTGATTCATGTTTTTTTTGTGATGTCTTGTTAAATAGGTTTCTTCTGTCTTGCATTTTTATTAGAACGTTTGGCCGAGATAATCGATAAGTCGCAGGTTTCACCTTTCTGCTCGACGCGATTACTATAATCTAATCCGACGTTCGCATACGTGGGATAGAATGCCAATGTTTAAGCTTTACCTTTTGATAACTAATTAATTTTATTATATTAGTATGTTTTGTTTAGTTGAGTTTGACTTGTGCATTTTATTTCCATTAGGTAACATCGAACGGCGTTGGTCAAATGCAATGGCTTTGGAATTCCTACGCGTTTGACATGGGTTCAAATCTTGTATTTGAAATTCTATGTTGAATATTTTTTTGTGTTTATTTTTGGTTTTACGTTTCTTTTTTATGAAGGCTGCGATGTGCGACCTATGTACAGGGTGCTGCATTTCATCAGGGTCGCTACCGTTTGGTTTTATCGTTGGAAGTTCGATGTGGTTCCATCTTTGTGGGATTTTTATATGACCACTCGAACGTTCCGTTGGTGGATTTTCGGGGAGTGATTCTTGGTGGCAATGTTGTTGCTATTGTACCGGTTCTGGTCGGCTAATACACTTACATCCGACATCGCTGATCTCATCGCCTTCCTACAACGAACACCTTGTTGTTGATTTTATTTTTGTGTGTGTTAGCAAAGCTGTTTCCTTGATGTTCTCCGGGGCGTTCCTTTGACACGACCCACGGCCTTTGCCGCCGCTATTAACGAGCTAGTTTATACCTAAGATCAGGGCCCCACGCAAATTAAAGTACAGGGTTTTACCTTCTGCGTGGACATTATCTGTTCCGAGCTATCTTCTCATTAGAGATAGTGAGGAAAGATTTTGTTTCACATCCAGAACAATATGGAAATGTTTCAAGTAAAACAATTAAATTACTTTAATGACCGGGAGGGGGGGGGGGAGTTAATATAAAATGCCCTCACATTTTTTGACGGTTATTCTTATAGAAGCAACATTAAACTGTAGGTCCCCGCAAGCGGTGAGTATTTATGGAGAGAAAGAGCTCTTAAAAGAAGAGAGGCTCAATGGAAAAATTTACAACAATCGATTAATTTTTGAAATGCCCCAGTTGGGTAAGTCCGTTGTTGTTAAAAAGGGGGGGTCGCTTTTGAAAATCGATTTTAGGTTGATTCGTGTCTATGTTCAACTGGAAAGTTAATTTAAGAATTAAATTACAGGCACAGACGCAAAAAAAGCTCAACCATCCAAAGCAATCTTAAAAATACTCCAAATATATCACTGAAATTACTTTCATGACGGGGGGTGGGGGGTGAGTAAGTATTAATCTTTTTTAAATTATTATAACCATTGTGTTAGTATTTTAAAAAATTTTGAATTTAAGCAGTTTTCCCGGTGGAGGGGTCTACATAAATTATTCTACATTTATTTTTTTTAAATTAAATTAGTCTACATAAAACAATTAATTTACTCTCATGACGGGGGCGGGGTGTAATTATTCATGTTTTTTAAAACCATAACCATTGCGATAGTATTTTAAAAAGTGCTATTAAATATTTTTCAATTTAAGTGGTTTTCTCGGTGGGGGGTCTACATAAATGCCATCATATTTTTTAACGGTTATTGGTTTCGAAGGAACAATAAACTGTAGGTCCCCACAATCGGTGAGTATTTATGGAGCGAAACAAAGTAAATTTCTACAACAGTCGATTCATTTTTGAAATACTCCAGACTGTTTGAGTTGGTTACGATCGTTGGTGTTACAAGGGGGGGGGCTCTTTTGAAAATCGAAGTGAATTTTATATTGATTGAAGTCTAAGTTAAACTGAAAAAATTAATTCAAAAATTTAATTACGGGCACAGACTCAGAAAATGCTGAACCATCCAGAACAATATTATAAATGTTTTAAATAAACCAATTAAATTACTTTCATGACCGGGGAGGGGGGGGGTAAATATTCTTATATGTGAAAACTATACCTTTACTATTGAGATAGTATCTTTTTAAAAATGCTGTTTCAAAAACAAGTTTTCCCTGGGGGTTTACCATCGAAGAAAAATTTGTGCACGACAATTGCAAAATTTGCACTACATTTACAGAAAATGCAAATAACTCCAAATAACAGGTTGTACACCAAAATTAGAGGGTGAAAAAAATATGAATACATTTTTATTGTTAAAACTGTGCAGGGGCATTACAATGTAATAAGTCATTTTGAACAACCATACGAACATTACGTAAAAGTTAGAAATTGGGGGGGGGGGGGAGGGGTTAAAGATATAATCTATATTATAAAAATAACCGGAAAATATTAAGGTAAAACGTGAAGTTATAGGCAATAAAATTCAAAAAATTAATAGAAATTAATTTATTATAGTTTTAATTATGGTTTACCATTGGTGAGTTTTGAGGGGGGGGAAGGGTAAAGAAAATTGGGTGAAGAATAAACAGACAAAGTCATTATATTATAGTCGAAACTTGAAGTGTTATATGGAATATTCAATTCGAAAATAAAATTAATTGCTAAGAAAATAAAATATTTACATTGGGGGCCGGATGATAAAAATTTCCTACCCGTGAAAAACGTAGAGAAGAAAATTATTTAGTTAAGGTAAATGAATTTCAAACTTTAAAATTGTGGAAGGGGATAATTTTCCTTTCGTTCCAAATTTTTATTACTAATAGGGCAAAAATCCTGTAGTAACATGTTGATTCATCCCCGACCACTATATTATTTTCTTAAAATCACAATAAATTAAAATAAAATAAAATTAATAAACATTAATGTTTTCGTAGTCATGTACAAAAATGTGGGGAAGAGCGGGGTTAAATACTCATAAATTGAATTCTAAAATTGTTATTGAACCTATTGTAAAAATAATTAAAATTTAACTAATAACTTCCTAGCAATTTATTAATCTACTAAACTATAATTTGGTTTTATTTGCGTTTGAAGAGAGTGAGGGGGGGGGGTAAAATGAGGAGTGGAATTTTACTTCCAAAATTCAAATAAAATTCCAAGTTGGAATTTGGAGTTCATGGAAATTAATTGAAGTATATCCAAAATTTGAATTACTAATACTAAGTAAGAGTACAAAAAACTGGTCTTATATTCTTTTCAAATTGTAAAGGGGGGTAAAACATTGAAAATATTGCAAATAATGAATTGAATTACTTTTAGGCGCAATTATCTGCATGGGGGGGTAATTTTAACATAAATGTTAAAATTACTTTAAAAATAATTGATAATTCACAAAAGAGAAAATGCAACATATCGTGTACCTGGGGGGTATTCCATACCCCCAAGACCCCCCGGTCTGTAGGATCCATTTTTATTGGTAGAAGCTTAATCTTAAACTAAATTAAGTGAGCTTAATTTTCCTGGCAATTTACCACATTGTTACTATGGCATGTATCATTTTTTGGGTGCTCACCTGTCTATCATAAATAAATGCAATCCCTAGGTACATGATTCAAATACTTAATCATATTGTTCTGGAGGCCTTCCATACCTTCCCGGTCTATGGAGTCCGGTTTGATAGCTTTTGCTTTTGATGGATTTTCATATAATATCTGAATGATCCCAACCCCCAGTTACTCATAAATTTAAAAAATAAAATTTACAACAGGGGTTTATCCATACCTCAGGTAGTACGGTCTATTTTTATTGGCAGAGACTTCTGAATATTGTAGTTTTAGTTTAGAGAGCGGGGTGGGGGGAAGATTGGGGTATGAAACAAGCCCAGATCCAGACCGAGAGTAATTCAGGAAGTTCTTACCTGAAAACCATAATAACAATAACCCCCCAAACCGGGGGGTCTGGGGGGTATGGAATACCCCCCAGGCACGCGACATTCAGATCCCCAGAAGGAATTTTGGGGAAATGGAGGGGTGTCTGCGTGTATGAAAAAGACCCCGGTGCAGACCCATAATAATTCAAAAAGTGCCTACCCGTAGGCCATAATATTACTGATAGGGGAGTATGGGGGTATGGAATATCCCCCCAGGAAAGCTATATGCGGATTCCTAGCCCGAATGTTGGGAGCATAATGGGAGTATGGGGTATGAAATAGACTCAGATTAAGCTCCAGAAAAATACAAAAAGTGCTTACCTGTAGGCCGTAACTTTACTGAGCGGGGGGTTTGCGGGGTATGAAATCCCCACAGGTTCGCGACATTCAGATCCCCAGACCGAATTTTGGGGAAATGGGGGGATTATAGGGGTATGAATTAGACCCAGATCCAGAATAATACATAAAGTGCCTACTTGTAGGCCGTAATTTTACTGACCGGGGTTCCTGGGGGTTATCAAATACCCCACAGGTACGCGATATGCGGATTCCTAGCCCGAATGTTGGGAGAATAAGGGGAGTATGGGGTATGAAATAGACCCAGATGCAGCTCCAGAATAATACATAAAATGCATACCTGTAAGCCGAAATTTTACTGACCGGGGAGGGTCTGGAATACCCCACAGGTACGCGACATTCAGATCCCCAGACCGAATTTTGAGGAAATGGGGGGAGTATGGGGGTACGAATTAGACCCAGATCCAGAATAATATACACAGTACCTACCTTTATGCTATAAATTTGCTAACTGGACGTATCGACAATGTAGATCCCCAGACCAAATGTTGGGTGAATAGGGGGGAGTCTGAGTGTATGAAATAGACCCAGATGCAGACCCAGAATATGATAGAGAGTCCCTATCTGTACGCCATAAGTTTACTGACCGGGAGTCTGGGGGTTATGGAATTCCCAGACCCAATGTTTGTGAAATCAAATACTGTATTATATTTTCCTGAGGGGTATTCAATGTGGAGAGAAGGCGATTTCTTAAAATTTCAAAAATTCAAGCAATTAACACAGAATAATATTTGTTTAATATTTCTGGGAGAGCCGTTGCTATTATGGCAACGTTGCAAATTTAGTAGCCTGGCATCAAAATTTATCCGTATGTCGAATTTTTAGAACCGAGTTCTTCACGTAATCGGCAAAGCTCTGATAAAGCGGATTTTATATTGGTGCATCGACTAATGTGGAAGATTGTTTTCAGAGGTTCGATTCGGAAGATTGGATAGCAGCGTTTGGGATAATCGGGGTCCTATTCTCCTTATGGCAACATAGACTCAAACATTGTGAAATTTTTCAGTTTTCGAAGTTTTAGAAATTTATTTTGAAGTTGAAAACGCAAACAGATGACTGCTTAACTTAAAGTCCTAATAAATTGCTGATTATATTAACTCGTAAATTTGTTTTGGTGGTCTGTGATTGCTTCTCAAGCCATTTATAACATAAACTTTTGAATTAGAGCAGGTGTTTCGAAAAATCCCATAGGGTTTGTCTAAATTCTTGTTGGGAAAAATTCTGAAAAATTACGTAAAAAAATCTCATATTAAATAGGGGTGGTCTGTAGAAAAAAAAACAGAAAATTACAAGAAATACATTTAAAAAAAAATCTTTTGAAATGGTTGTTTAATTGGGGTTGAACAAAATATTTTTGAGAGAAGTATTATTAAAATTGTGGAAGGTGGAAGTACAGTAAAAAAACACTTAACCGTTAAAATCATTGTCGTTGTCGAACTGGTTTGAACAAGAGGGTTCTGCTATATTGTAATCGCTGTGACTTCTGAAATAGCAATTAGTAGCAGCCAATTTTGTTGCCTTTGGGCTTATAATGAAAAAAATTTCCAGCTCGATTGTACCTGATTTCATCGGAGAAACACCGATTGAAGTGAATAATTTTAAAGCGAATTTGACAGTGATTTTAATGAATAATTTTTTTTCTATCCTTTCTCTTTGTAAAATATATTTTTAGAATCCGTTAATAGTAAAAGAAAAATTAATTATCAGTTTCTGAAACTTTCTTTTACCCCTTCTAAAACAGTTCTTTTATCAGTTAGATGTTTTAAAATATTTAAGATGCTAATTTTCAGAATTTTGGCCAAATTTTCTGATCTCCGGTCCTACTGTGCGGTATTGATTACACTACTTATATTCCACATACTTTCCAATATTTCCAAGAGAATAGATCATAAATACGAAATACAGCTAATTTCATACGAGTACTAAAGCATCAGTGCATTAATTATACAAATGGAAGCACTTTTCCAATCAAACAAAAACGAACAGCTTTTAGGATTAACCTCAACGAATTACCGATTGCTTTTTTTTTCAATAAAATAAATTTCAAAAAAATACCGTAAACTACAATTTAAATACGATTATCGTATTTGTTTTTTAAAATTTACGTAATATTGATTTCGAATTATCCTTTAGTCGTTAATCCTTTCAGTAAAGTGTTAGGTGTATACGAGATTATAAGCCACGGTAAAATTCCATCAATTCCAAGGATTTCTTTCTACGCGTCACTGATGACATTTTATAAGAAGGAAACGTTGCGACTTAAAAATTTAAAGTAGTACTTGCATAGTCATAACTACGAGAGCTCGAGTATGACGCAATAAAAAGTATTTTATTCTTACACATATCTTTTAGTAAACAGTCACACTCGAGCTCTCGTGGTTGTCTGTTGTATAAAATACAAAAATCCTAGAGGGTCACCGACGGTATTAACAAATCGCGAGGCCGTGGGCCGAGCTAATGATGGTGGTCAAAATATAGTTTCAACTTCAAATGAACATATTTACTTTCCGAACCCCTTCAATTTTTTGAGATATTTTCATGTTTTGAGGTTTCCTGAATCCATTTATTTTTACCATTTCTGGAAGGATGTCTGTATATATGTGCGTATCATTCCAAATTTAGAATATAAGCTTTTTTCTGCCGTGGTAGGAAACCAGATGAAAATAATTAAAATCACTTAAAATGAAGGGGGGGGGGGGTTACTAAAAGTTGTAATAGCATAATATAATATATAATAACTTCAAAACCAAGCTAAATACGTAAAAATAAAAAATACTAAAGAGCAAAAATTGACTTTCAGTTCCACTCTCGATGCATTTCAAATATCTGTTGTACCTGGGGGGTGCTCCACACCCCCCAGACCCCCCGGCCTTAATAGCCTTGCTTTATATAACTGTTTGCTAATTTATCTTCTCCTACTAGAAACGTCGTTGTTTTTTTATATTTTACGCGTATATAATTTTGAAAAATTGCAACTTTTTGTATCATCTGTAGCTCAACATATTCTTCTTTAACCCCCCCCCCCCGCGCTCAACATCATCAGATTCACCAGTTTTCATGCTTACTCTCTGTGGGTCTACGTGGGATTTATCCACAAAAAGTGTATCAGACATTTCTACCGCCCCGCCCCCCCAATAAGTCGAGTGATGATATTGAATTTAGTAGTTAATTTCACCCCAATTGATTGATTGAAATGAAATCATTTTATCACTTGACTTTGCCTTGGAGTGGGGAGGGGGGGACACTACATAGTATAATAGGGGATTCCGTCCCCAATTTATAAAATTTACAAAATGTAAAGTTTTGGTGTCACGGTTACCATGGCAACTGAATATAATATATTATAAAATAAAAGGGAGTGACTGCTGCACGGTCCGATCGTCCAATAATGTTTCATTCGAGAACGGTCCGACCCCTGCAGCCTAGAATTCCTCGAAAGGGATTGCCTAGGTTGTGCGGCCCGAAGCGTGGAGGGGGGATCAATTTATTTCATAATAAAAATCCGATTTTGAAAATGTGACTCCGATAAATATTTAATTATTTATATTTTCTATCGAACAATTTGTTATATTACTTAATAATGTGCTGGTGCATATTGATGTGAGATTCTCGTTAATCCAATCATGCTCGTCCGTGGCGGCGTTGCGACTATTTGTTTTTTCTCAAGTATCTCGAAAACTAAGCAAGATAGGGTAACAAACTATGGGAATAAAAAGCAAAGCAAAATTATGTAGAATAAAAGTCAAACTAATGTTACAACAATCAACTGTATTATGCAATTCCCCAACCTAATGTTGGCAGCCGTGGGGTTTAAATTCAGAAGCGTTTCTAAAATTTAGTTGTTCTTAACTGAAGTCCCTACAATCAATAAAAGCAGCGAAATAGGACTAAACGACTAAACAACTGGCCAAAACCTCAAAAAGCGGTGTACTGGGCTTTTTGAGGTCGCTGATTGCGAATACAAATTTAAAATTTTTATACACAAAATGGTGGACCCAATATGGCCGACGAATATTGCAAAAAGATGTTTGATATTTTCTAAAATTGGTATTCGAGTGGTTCTGAGACCGCTGATTACGAATTCTAAGTTATAAATTCCATAAACAAAATGGCGGATCCAATATGGCTGACCAATATATCAAAAAGATATCGATTATATCTAAAAGTGGTATTCAAGGAGTTTTGAGGTCGCCGATTACGAATTATTAGTTTTAAATTCTGTAAACAAAATGGCGGACCAAATATGGCGGACTTGTACATTAATAAGATATCATATTTCAACGAAAAGTACAAGAGTTTCAAAATTGATGTGGCGCTCTTTACAAATTTTCAAGTTGAAGAGATTGTGTCTCAAAATTTACAATTCAGTTAAGTTTGACATCAATTAAGATTGCTAGAATGGGGGGCAGATCGAAATCTTGCGACAATCCAATAATATACACAATAGTTTCAGAATTAAGGTGGCGCCCTTTACAAATTTTCAAGTTGAAGAGTTCGTGCTCAAAGTTGACAATTTAGTTAAGTTTGACAACACCAATTAAGTTTTCTAGCAGAGGGGGGGGCAGACCGAAATCTCGCGTCGATTCGATAATATACACAATAGTTTCAGAATTAAGGTACGCCCTTCACAAATTGACAAGTTGAAGAGTTTGTGCTCAAAGTTTACAATTGAGTTTAGTTCGACATCAATTAAGCTTGCTAGCAGTGAGGGGGGGCAGACGGAAATCTCGCGACGCACAGTGGGGCAAGGCTATGTTCCAAAGCGGAACAAGCTTTGCTTCCTTCTTTATTCTAATAGGTATTGAGTACATATGGAAACAGTCGCGCTTACAAATTATGCACTTTTTTGCCTATGCTTCACTAGACACAATTTTGTTTATTTTTGGAAGTAGTTCATACAGGATGATCCAAAGGTTAAGCGTATTTGAATGTGTCAATGTAGCGGTTCTGAAGCTATCTTGCTCCACTGTGCGTCGATTCGATAATAATCACAAGAGTTTCAAAATTAAGGTGGCGCCCTTTACAAAATTTGCAAGTTGAAGAGTTGGTGCTCGAAGTTTACAATTGAGTTAAGTTTGACATCAATTAAGCTTGCTAGGAGGGGGGACTTACCGAGTGCATTCATCATGCCATGCAGGTCGGGTGCTGTCGCCACAATCGTCGGTAAAACTGGACCTGGGAAGTGCAAGGGTTGGAAAAAGTGAACATAAATAAATATATATGAGTGCAAGTCATGACCGTACGTTTAACTAAAATTATAAACTAAATTCACTAGATAGAGAAGAAAAGCTTAAAGCATATCGAAGAGGTCACAACTGTACACAAAAGTGAACGCTTACGCAATTTTTTCACTGGGTGAACGCCAAGGCACATCGTCTTCTAGCTCGTCTTCACTTTCGTCTCCTTCGTCTGCAGTATCTTGCGATATGTTGAGCGTCGATCCCGTTATCATATCCGGCACGGGAAGGATGCTAGGGCGACGCGAGTTCCGCCGCTGGTTTATGATCTCGGGACTTAAGAAGTTCGGATTTTCACCGGTTTTGGGAACATCCAGATGGTTTCCTGTAACCGACATATCAACAACTACCGAACCTGGTGACGTATCTCTCAGGCATATCTTCGAATCGGTCGTTCCACAAACGGTGTTCGGAAACGTGGCTATTAAAGGAAAGAAACTGCATCAGAAATAATTAAATAATCTAATTAATTTAACTCCATTTAAGTGCAAAACACGAAAAGCGACTACTCAATTTGCATAACGTTGACGAAATTTAACATCATATCGAACGACCAAAGGAGCACGTCGAATACAAAAGCCAAGCTTTTCGGTTAGGATTGTAAGTCATGGACGAACACAAGCATAGTGGGCTGTGGAAATTAAGTTTATTAATTATTTTGTTTTGTTTAAACGTCAAATATAAATAATGCCGGTTCTAGAACGCCGACGTACACAGAACACAAACAGGAAAAACCGGAAAATATAAAATGCTTACATTGCTGAATGCGAACATTTAGTTTGGTTCCCCGGCTTCCCCTGAATATCATAGAACAAAAGGATAGGAGTGCACGTCCATGACAGTGATACCTGCAAACATGCGCAACAACACTCACTGACACTTGGGACTTGCAGAATGACTTGAGGAAGGCTGGTACCGTCTTTAATATTGGTAGTTGTGCCGCCGCCACTGGTTTTATCCTCCGCCGTCACAATAACCGGTTCCGAGGAAGTGTTATTATTATTAGTTTGTTGATTGGCGACCGTAAACGACGAATTTTCTTCCTTCGTTATGCTCATGTAGTAGCAGGTGTCGCTCTTCTTCATGATATGGCGAGGTCCTGGATTCAACAAAATGGTATCCTCGTAAAACTCGGGTAGCTCTGCCGGTCGAACGCCCACCAGCGCAACTCCATACCTAAAACCAACGTCATCACAAAACAGTTTTTTCGCAGAAAAACTCACTGACTTCCTGTGGGAGTGAAAACTTGCGTAGGTAAAGCTCTTTCCTTCGTATTCCCCAAAAAACCTGCTGTCGCCTAAAACTATGTGGTAGATTTCGTTACCCGAACATCGCCCGTAGAGCCGGTGCCATTCTTCCTGAGACTGTTGACCTTCCCTTTAAAACAAAACGTCCTGAGCTTACCACAAGAAAAATTTTAAGTCTGGGAAACGCTTGGCAAGTAAAACTCACAGGTTGCTGTAACAAGTTTGTCACACACTTGAGTAAAATGACTGCTGTAAAATTGCTGTCACAAGCTTGTGGCAAACTTGCTGCCAGTTTCATAGCAACATAATGTAAATTATCGGATGTTAATATATTAAAAAGTACAAACAAATGAAATAATAATAATAAGTCTTTTATTCCTTGGGAATTTGACCGTCTCTTATGAGACTTTACATATCCATTTTTTGAGGTGGATTAGTCCTCTTTTACTTTACAATTCATTTCTATAACATGTTGTTCGTTTTTGCTTCCGTTACTATTCCTCTCCAGCGCTGTCGGTCCTTAGTCATTTCCTTCCAGCCGCTGACTTTCATTATTTTTAGATCCTCTGTTACTTGGTCGTGCCATCTCAGGTTTGGTCTTCCTCTTGTGCGGTCCTCTGCTGGTCTCCACTCCGCTATCTTTCTCACCGTCTCCTCACCTCCTCTCCTCATAACATGTCCCAGCCAACTCAATCTGCTTGATTTAATCTTTCTTACAATGTCTTCGTTACCCATTTCTACAAGTAACTCGCTATTCGTCATTGGTCGGCTTTGTCCATCCTTTCTCACTGGTCCCAATATCTTTCTCAACAATCTTCTCTCGAAAACCCTGATTTCCTCTTCCTCCGCTCTGCTCATACAAACCGTCTCCGCCGCATAAGTGATTACAGGACGTATTAGCGTTTTATAAATTTTCATCTTGGTTCTTCTTGATAAGGTCCCCTTCACCAACAGTTGTTTATTCGCAAAGTACGCTCGATTTCCTTGCTGTAATTTTCTCTTTAATTCATGGTGTCTCTTGTTTTTATTGTTTATTTGGATTCCCAGGTAGCTAAAGTCATGAACCTCTTCATACGTGTCATTATCGACTCTCAGCACAGTTTTTCTTTCATTTTTTCTTCGTTGGCATTTCATATATTTAGTCTTCTGTTGATTTATGTTAAGTCCCATTTTTATTGCCGCATCCTTTATTTTTTTGATTGTTTCTATTAATTTTTTTGCTGTTCGGGATATTATCAGCACGTCATCAGCATATGCAATTATTTGTACTTCCTTATTAATTATTGTGCCGTTAATCTTTAGTTTTCTTATTATTGACTCCAGAACTATGTTAAACAGCGTTGCTGACATTGCGTCTCCTTGTCTCACTCCAGTGTTTATTGTGAAACTCTTTGTTACTCCGCTTACTGTTCTGACGCAAGCTGTCGCGTCCTTAAGTGTCATCATTGTCAGTCGAATCAGTTTGCTTGGCACTTCCATTTCTTCCATTGCTTTTTCTAGTTCATTTCTATCTATTTTGTCGAATGCTTGTTTGAAATCAACGAAAACCATGTGTATATCGATATTGTGTTCCCAACATTTTTCCATTACCTGTTTTAACACGAAGATCGCGTCCACTGTGGATCTTCCCTCCATGAATCCGCACTGATATTCTCCTATTATTTCTTTAGTATATTTTTTTAATCTTTTGTTTATCAGTGTTGACAATACCTTGTACGCGACATTCAACAAGGTAATTCCTCTATAATTCTCGCATTTATCTGCGTCTCCCTTCTTTTTTACAAACAAATGAAATACGCTTAAAAATATAAATTTAGTAAATTGCTGTATTGAGCTTAAATTTTGTACGGTTGAGTATTGATTTAATAGATTGCAAAACTGTAAACGGATTATTAGAAAAATTATTATTTTAAACCATTTTTATTTCCATAAACAAAACTGTAACAACCTGTAAAAGAGTCCCTTGCGAATTGCTGCCACAGGAAACTTACAGCAACTTGTAAATTAGTACCTGTCAGGCTCCTGTAAAGTTAAGCTTATGCAACCTTTAAATGAGTACCTGACAGGCGCCTGTAATAACACTGTAAAAAAAGCACGTAAAAATACATTCAAATTATTACATATACATTATTCCATTGATAATAATGTAATTTTACACTATTATCAATGGAATAATACACAATATGTATTTTTACTATAATTTTGAATGTAAAAATTACACGTATTTGAAAGTATTTTTAGGTGCTTTTTTTAAAGTAAACAAACTGATAGCAATTGTCAAGCAAACTGTAAACGCGGCCTGCCAGAAAAATATAGATTTTACAGTTAATAGCCAGCAAAAAATGTTACTGATCAAAGTAGACCAGAAACTTACTGTCCCCTGGAAGTGTGCAGCAAAAGCGTCACGAGAGTTGACGCACCAGGACACGTACAATTATTCGCAAGTAAGGCATACTTGAACTCGTCCTCGCACACCACGTACTCGGCAAACTTAACGTGAAGTTTATTTTCGGGCCGGAAAATCTGCACGTATTGAGCGACATTTGGAGCGAAATCCTTCACAGCCCAAGATCTCAAAATTGTATGCTCGTCCTGAAAGAAACGGTTCAGATGGTTTACATAATGCATGGCGATCTTACAGCGGCTGTTTTATCTGCATAATTTCGAGCTGCCAGCACGAAACACGCTTCGGCTTCGTTCATCCTGGCGCGCGCTAAATCGCCGTCCTTTAGGCAGGATCCTTGAATGTAAATAACTCTTTGGGCCCAAATAGGAACTTGAAGTATCATTCTCATGGTGGTATCCAACTCCATGGGGGATAACAAAACAACGTAATAATCTTGTAGAAGGGGGTGCGCGTAAAATTCGTTTAAAAAATCCATGATTGTGTCCGCGTGCAAAGTCGTACTGCAAACCACGACGTGTTTCTCCGAATGCGCTCGGTGCGACGAATAGGAACCACCTAATTTTTGACGTTCCATCCACGTGAACGCCAATTGCTCGAACTGGAAAGGAGATTTATGAGTGCGAATTTGACCAAAATATTCGTTCTAACCTGGGTTGGTAAAACTATAAGGGCGACGCAGATCATGATAACCATGTAGAGTTGAGATGGCCAAATGTCCGGTACAAAATCTCCGTAGCCCACTGTAGAAAATGTTACTACCACGTAATACGTCGATTGGAAGAGGTTTAAATGACGATGACCTGCCCTCTGAAAGTGCTGTATTCCACACACGCTGAAAAAGAACTTTGTTACAACTTTCAGGGGGATTATGTCGTGTTCACGAAGAATGGAAAATTTAATTAATCACGAAAATAAATGTTGGAACCGATCCGACCCTGTTTGAAAACAAATTTCAAACATCAATCTTCGAGCATTTCGTTTAAAACCGAGCCCGACGAGCAAAAAGGTTAATTAAAATAACAAAATTATCATGAAACTTACTTTTTTGTTTCTAATTTGAAAAACAACATCATAATTTATCTCTATTTGCTTCATAAATGTAAGAACCACAAACATTTTGAATGTTAAATTTTTGCATCAATAATTTAAGAGGTCGAGTAAATAAAAAATAATATTTCCATTTTCTTGAAGAAAATGGAATACATAAATACAAATTCGACCAGGTGAAATATTTTCTAAAGGAACGGAAAATTTCCATACCTGCATGAAAGCAGGTCAATAACTTAAAAAATTAAATTTCATTCTTTTGAATAACACGAAATTATAATTTGTTCACTTAATAGAAATTTTTAACCTAAGAATTAAATTGGAAAATTTAAATTTTCATTTGAGGGATTCTGTTCAGATGTAATGGAATTTTATGCTTTGTAAAATCTTTTTTTTTTTTAGTAAATGCGAAAAGTTTCATATAAAAGACAAGTTTAATCAAAAATAAGAAACAAAAATGGAAAATCTTTAAATATACTTTTAGTAGTAAATTGTTTCAGAAAATTTCAGGATAAATGGAATTTATGCGGTGCGGCTAAACAAAAAAAAGTAAACCAATATCATTTTCTTAATTTTCAAAACAATTTATGATGATAGAAGTTGAAAACCAAGTTAATTTATAATTCACTTTTTGTAAGCCTTAGAGTTTGAATTACGTAAAACCTCATCAGATGTCTTTTATAGAGAGTTGAATGAAGCTTTAAATTCCGCTTTAATTTTTAACATCAGTGTTTATTTGTAGAAGTTATATGGAGTTCAGAATTTGAACATTTTCTCAAAAGGGAAATTAAAAACTCAAAATGCACTTTTTGAAGGATTATCCTTAAAGATATCAAAAATTTTGTGAAGATTTATTTTGTAAATTTTTTAAAATCTATTAAATTTTATGAAAGTTACACAAACGTTTTTGAAATAAAATGGGAAAAGCACTTAGAACTTAAAATAGAGCTTTTACAGCTTACCTGTTCTAAATTGGCGAAAATGTCATTGCAGCAATTTTGAAGACAATAAAATTGGTCTTACAAGACCGTTTCAATTTTCAAAATCGGTTAAAAATTGTGAAAGTTATATACATTTCGAAAATTAAACAAAAAAAAATGTAAAATTATGTAAAATTCAAAATTCTGATTTTGTAGCTTAATTTGCTTAGAAATGATATGTTTAAATAAAAAAAAGTAAACCAGTATATCATTTTCCTAATTTTACCAAAGTTTAGAATTTAATAAAAATTTATGCTGATTGAAGTTGAAAACCAAGTTTTCTACTTATAATTCAATTTTTGCAAAACCTTACCGCTTGAATTACATAAAAATCTTATCAGATGTTTTTTTATAGAGCTTTGAATAATGCTTTCAATGTCACTTTAACGTTTGAAGTTGGTCTTTATTTATAGAAGTTATTACGAAATTAGGTAACAATAATTTTTTAAGTCAAAAGTCAAAAACGAAATTGAAAAGTCAAAATGTAATTTTTGTAGAGATATTAAACAATGTACTGTTGTGTCTACCGCGAATGAGTGCAAATTCGCTTATTGAAATAGCAATACATTTAAAGGGACACAATTATTGTTTGTTGCCATGCATTTTAGAATTGTATTTGTTAGGATTAGGCATTGTTAGTTTAAATTAAGTTTCGTTATTGTTATTTTAAATGCGAGTGCTAGCAAAGGCAAGGAAACAGGGTTTCAAATAAATAAAAATTAATATGGATGGCAAGAACCACCAAAACAAAAGGAAGAAGGAATTACCTTGGTAAACAAAACAAAACAACCAAGATAAATAAAAAAGTTCAAAAATTTGCGAGCGATCGAAAGGTCGCAAAATAATTTGCTCCGTGAAAATAAATTTCAAATTTTGAATTCAAGTGCTTAAGCACTATCAAGCCAATTAGTACTCCACAGTTGGGGGCTATTGGACTGCATAGCATCATTCCACTCGACCTCGAGTGTTTTGGAACTGCGACGAAAGACGGAATCCGATCACAGGAATTCCGAAGATCTTCATCCGAAGAACAGAATTTTCCAAGAGAAGCTGGAAGCCACGATCCAAGGATTACGAAAGTGCGCAGAACCACGTGCACAGCTAAGCATTACCTCGCAGGTATTTAAGTTAAAATTTCCATTTTGAGTTCGTTTGTGTTTTATTTTAAGAAAATGTTTGTTAATTTGTTTCATACTATGTGTTTATTAAATATTGTTCTTGTTGAATTGTGTCCTTTTTGTGTTTCCTCCGATCAAGTTCGTAAAGCTTAATAGTAGGCACCCTGAGAGCCAAAAAGAGTAAATAGAAGGTAGGTGCTCTTCGATTTGTTGTCGCATGTCCTCTGTCCGTAAGTGCCCATTCACAATGGACGTAAGCATAAGAATTACATAAGCATAACATAAGCATAAGAAATACATAAAGTTGGATACCTGGTTTTAAATGGGAGCGTTCACAATGCAGTTACGTAATTGTTATGTTTAGGGAGCCCATAACAACTACATAAGAACTACATAAGAAGTTGGAATATTTCAACTTTTACGTATTTCTTATGGAAATTAACCTTAATTTGAACGATGCGCCGTTTTTCACGCAGTGAACACACCTTCTTGTGTGACAGTTCAAATAATAATATAACCTAAAATTGTACATTCTTTTGTAAACGCTCTAAAAATTTATAAATTATAAATATATTTATATTTATAAATTATAAATAAAATATATATTTGAATGATGCTCCGTTTTTCTAACCAATAGAAACGCTGTCAGGGTTGTTTTTTCAGATGGTATTTTTCAATTGAATTTTTTTCAATTGAATTTTTCAATTGTTCAGATGGTAGTAGATCCATTCTTAACAAACGATATAATTACTTAAACGACGGAGAGGTTATGTCACAAAATAGTTTCGTGTTGAAACTTCATAGCGCCTGCGCAGTTTTTTAATTTTTATGTAATTCTTACGGTCATTGTGAACGGTCCCATCTTATGCTTATGTTTATGTTTATGTTTTATGCTTATGCTTATGTAATTCTTATGCTTACGTCCATTGTGAATGGGCACTAAAAGCGACAAAAGAGGAGGTGATCACAACAAAAGTTGACGCCCAACGAGTAGGCACGTACACGAACGACTTGAAAGGTGGATAGCAAAAGAGGTCCTAAATAAATCATGAATACACGAAGTATGAGCATGAAAGAATGTGGGGATCATGGGAGTGAGAGTGATGACGGAGAGAATGTGGAAGTAGAGATTCCAGAGCAACACGAGGTACCGGAAGTACACGTGGCGCCGATATCAGAAGATCCGATGGAAAGAATGTTTAGGATGATGAGGGAAGATAACATTAAAAGAGATAATTTAATGAGGGAAGAAAATGCCAGAATGATTGGGGGACTTAAAGAAGTCATTAATGAAAATAATGTCAGTATAAGTGAGAATTTTGTGGCTTTAAGACAAGCTATTGTTGGCTTAAGGCAAGAAATTGATGGTAACAAGGTGAGCATGAATGAGAATTTTGCTCAAGTAAATGAAAAATTCGACAGTGTAAATGATAATTTTGCAGCCATAAATGTAAAGTTTGACATTCAGGATGCAAAATTTGAAACAAAATTTGCGGAAGTGCAACAAAACATTACTACCATGCAGGAAAATTGTGAACGTACAAATGTAAAAATTGATACGGAAATTTTGGGGGTGATGAATACCATAAATGTTCATGTTCAAGAATGCGAGGGTGAAAGTGAGAAAAGATTCAAAGGTTTAGAGAAAGGGGCAAACAGACGGTTTGAACAAGTGAATGTCAAACTTAACGAGCTGGAAGTCAAAGTGACAGATGATGTCACGGAAATAGAAAGCGATTTATCAGCAATACGGGAAGAGGTAAAGGCTTTAAAGGTAAACGGGGTGGATAAATCAATGGGAGATATTGTAGAGGTACTCCGCAATCACAGCTACCGAGATTGGGATATCGACAGGTATACCAAGTTTTATGACGACGGGAAAATAAATCCCAAAATATTTATTAAAAATTTAGGTTGTTGCAAAAATCAAGGACGAAACTCGCCAGAAAAACATAATCCGGTCGACCATGAAGGGACATACTGAGATATGGTTCAGTATGATTGAGGAGAGCATTACCAATTTCGAGGAATTTAAGGTACTGTTTATGCAAAAATATTGGGGAGACGTCGCGTCGAACAGAACAAGGTGAAGGAAACGATTAATGGGGGGAAATACAAAAATAATAATATGACACGCGAGAATTACGCCGTATGACTCATCAGCCAAGCCCTTCAGGTGGAACCAAAATACGAAGAGGCGTTGCTAGTTCGGACCATGGGTGGTCATTTTGAAAAAGAACTCAAGGCCAGAATTGGTATTGAGAAAATTGAGACAATCGAGGGTTTCCTGGAGTTGCTCAAGCGGTTCGACGAAAGCGTCGAGTTTAAGTCGGAGGGGGCGCGACAAAGTTCACCACCTCAAAGTGTACGTCGGGAAGAGCGAGATTGGTATCCGCGGCACGATACACAAGATGCACGAGTGGGAGGGGGCAAACGGCCACGGTACGGTCCAAGTCCGCAGCGACGTTGGGGTAACCAGAACAATGGCCAACGCCACCAAAACTGGCGAAATGGTAACAACCAACGCGATGAACGGCCGGCAAATAAACCTGAAAACAAAGACATCAACCGCATCGAGGTTGAGCGCACCGGCGCACCAGTGGCTACCACAACGCGAGCCATGGTATACGCGACGGGGGCGAATTTTCCGTAGAGGGCAAACAAAACACGGGGGGCGACGCTTATGTACACCCACGCGAATACATAAGCGAAGATTTGCATGAAAGCACAGATGCCGAAAACGAGGTTTGTTTACCTCACATAAATTTAAATTTTAATGGGGTTAATTTAATTGCATTAGTTGACACGGGCGCGGAGATATCATTAATAAATGAGCAAATTATCCGAACGAACGCTGACAATTTTAAAAAGGGTCTACTTCCTAGTAGAAGCATAAATTTAATCATGGCAAATAACAAAAAGATGATTAGTTTAAATCAAATGGTGATCGGACAAGTTATCATTGGTGATAGCGAAAGAACTGAAGGTTTTATGATTATGCCGAATTTAAAAGGTCAGTGTTTGTTGGGAATTGATTTGCTACACAGTTTCAAAATTACCATCGATATGGAAAAACAACGAATTTCAATCGATAACAAAGAGATCGAGTGGGGACGCGAAAGGGTCAAATCAATTTTATGCCAAAATTTGAAATTAAATCATTTTAAAACGAGAGAAAATGCAACGACAAATAAATTAAAAACATCATTTTTAGGCCCAAGTTCGAAAACAAATAATTTTAATACGGGAGACCATGACAAGTTAAATAAATTCAAAACGTCCAGTTTAGGACCAACTTAGAAATTATATTAATAAAATGGGTGAAACTTATCACATCCAGTTTAGGCACAACTTAGAAATTAATTAAAAGTGGGTGAAATTTATCAAATCATGTTTAGGTCAAGTTCGAAATTAAAAAAAAGGGAAAAGGGAAGTTTAAAATGAAACGTCAATGTCACATAGTTAATTGACAAGGATGATTTTAAATGTCAATCTGACAGATACATAATTGTGGTAACATCGTGGGGGCGAATTCCAGGAAACTTAGCACATTTGTCGATCTACGTGACGGACCCAATACGAGGGCACCGGATGATTTTATTAACGCGGACACCAACTAGCACTACCTCGGGCGTGAAGTCATGCCGACAATCAAATGTTAGAGGAAAATTTCTCGAAAATGGACTCAAACAAACCATCATCGGCGCACAAAAGGGGGGGAAATGAAATTACGGTAGCATTGCATGCCCGTACGAGAGGGGAAATTCAAATGACACAGGCTATTGGAGCAAGTCACACAAAAGGGGAAAGAATCGCGCAGGCATGACCTGGATGGCATGTCAACAATAAGACGATAAAAGGGGGAGATTAAAAGATGGCGTAGGCTCATCGGGAGCAAGTCATAGAAAGGGGAGATACCATTGCGAAGACAATGAAGAATAAGTCGTCATGAATAGGGGAGTACCAGAGAGAATGATTGAATTGAAAGAGGGAAATAGTAGTGAATGAATGTTAATGAATAATCACGAGATAAAGGGAGAATGAGACCGATGCATGAAAGTGGACACAAGTGTGAATGCAAAGAGGGTTACCAAAAGTAAGGTTCTTGAGGATACCTCTTTGTGGAAGCTTTAGCAGGGAGCGAAATGTTGTGTCTACCGCGAACGAGTGCAAATTCGCTTATTGAAATAGCAATACATTTAAAGGAACACAATTATTGTTTGTTGCCATGCATTAAATATTGTTCTTGTTGAATTGTGTCCTTTTTGTGTTTCCTCCGATCAAGTTCGTAAAGCTTAATAGTAGGCACCCTGAGAGCCAAAAGGAGTAAATAGAAGGTAGGTGCTCATCGATTTGTTGTCGCACGTCCTCTGTCCGTAAAAGCGACAAAAGAGGAGGTGATCACAACAGTACATACAGAAGTATTTTATACACCATAAAAAACTGCACTAGAAAACGTTAAAATTTTTGAAATCCAGATATTAAATTTTATGCAAGTTACACCAAGTTTTTTGGAATAAAATTAAAAAAACACTTAAAACGCTTTTAGAGCCCATCACCTGTACTAAATTTTTACAAGTGTTATATTTTGAACTTTCAGTCCGTTTGAAGTTTCGCAATCCGTTAAAAATTGTAGAAGTTACATAATTTTCAAAAATTATACCCAAAAAAAATGTAAAATTATGTAAAATGTAATAGCTTAATTTTATGAAATCGTAAAAATCGAATGAAAAATGGTATGCTTAAATGAAGATAAAGTAAACCAGTATATCATTTTCTTAATTTTACCAAAGTTTTGAATTTAAAAAAGAAATACGCCGATTGAAGTTGAAAACCAAGTTTCCTACTTATAATTCACTTTTTGTAGCCTTACCGCTTGAAATACGTAAAAATCTTATCAGCTGTTTTTTACAGAGTGTTGAGGTTGAGTAATGCTTGAAATTCCAGTTTAACTTTCAAAATTGGTATTTATTTATAAAAGTTACACGGAATTTAGTAATAACTTTTTTTACGTTAAAAGTCAAAAAATAAATTGAAAATGTAATTTTTGTAGAGATATTAAAAAATTTGTATAAAGGGTATTTTATAGAGCATAAAAAGCTGCACTAGCAAACGTTAAAATTTTATGGAAGTTCCACCAAGTTTTTTGGAATAAAATGTAAATAAAACATAAAACTCAAAATAAAGCTTTTAGAGCCCATCTGTTCTAAAATTTTACAATCGTCGTCAGATAGGTGTTATATTATTTGGGCTTTGAAAAGTCTATTTAAATTTTGGAAACTTTTCAAAATTGTGGAAGTTGCATAAATTTCCACAATTAATCAAAAAAAATGTAAAATGTAGAATTCTGATTTTGTAGTGTAATTTTATGAAATCGTAAAAATGATAATTTAAATGAAGAAAAACTAAACCACTACATCATTTTCATACTTTTATGAAAGTTTTGAATTAACAAAAAAATGTATGCGAATTGAAGTTGAAACCCAAGTTTTCTACTTATAATTCACTTTTTGCAGCCTTACCGCTTGAAATACGTAAAAATCTTATCAGATGTTTTTTACAGAGCGTTGAGTAGTGCTTTAAGTGCCAGTTTGACGTTTAAAATTGGTCTTTATTTATAGAAGTTACACCGAATTTAATAATAAAATTTTATAAGTTAAAAGTCCAAAAGAAATTGAAAACTCAAAATGTAATTTTTGTGGTGATATTTAAAATTATGTAAAGAGGTATTTTATGGAGCATAAAAAACTGAACTGGAAAACGTTACAATTTTTAAAATCTATTACATTTTATGGAAGTTACACAGAGTTATTTGGAATAAAATGTAAAAAGCTCTTAAAACTCAAAATAGAGCTTTTACAGCCCTGTTCTAAATTTTTTTAAGTGTCTTTAAGAAGTCTTATATTTTGAGCTTCGAAGTTTGTTTCAATTTTCCAAATCCCTTAAAAATTGTGGAAATTACATAAGTTTCAAAAATTAAACAAAAAAATGTAAAAATATGTAAAATGCATTTGTAGCTTAATTTTATGTAATCGTATAAATTTGCATAATTCGTAATCGTAAACCAGTAGTATATCATTTTCTTAATTTTACCAAAGTTTTGAATTAAAAAAAAAATTTATGCTGATTGAAGTTGAAACCCAAGTTTTCTACTTATAATATATTTTTTGCAACCTTACCGCTTGAATTACGTAAAAATCTTATGAGATGTTTTTTATAGAGCGTTGAATAATACTTTAAATGTCACTTTAACTTATAAAATTGGACTTTAGATATAGAAGTTACACGAAATTTAGAAACAAAAATTTTTAAGTTAAAAGTCAAAAATGAAATTGAAAACTCAAAATTTGATTTTTGCAACGTTATCTGGAGAGATATCAAAAATTTTGTAAAGAGTTATTTTATAAAGTATAATATAGTGCTCTAGAAAACGATGTAATATTTAAATAATACTAAATTTTGTGGAAGTTACACACATTTTTTGAAATAAAATTAAAAAGCACTTAGAACTTATTATAGAGCTTTTAGAGCGGGTTAAGGTAAACTGCACCCCAAAACCACCTGTTAATGGTAAACTGCACCCCGGGTAAACTGCACCAAATTTTGAAAACTGGTAAACTGCACCCCGAACATTTTCCAGGTAAAAATAAAAATGGTAAACTGCACCACAAACAAAAATTATTAAATTTTTTTATTAAAAAACAAATCTCCGCGTAAAGTTAAATCTGCCACAAAGGGAGGTGGATCTGCCGCGAAGAGATGGATCTGCCGTTAGGTTAGTGTTAGTTTTTTATATTTCTTTAGAAAACCAATTAAAAACAAATAAATCTTCACGTAAAGTTAAATCTTCCGCAAAGAGGTGGATCTTCCGCGAAGAGGTGGATCTGCCGTTAGGTTACTGTTAGTTTTTGATATTTCTTTAGAAAACCAATTAAAAACAAATAAATCTTCACGTAAAGTTAAATCTTCATGTAAAGTTAAATCTTCCGCAAAGAGGTGGATCTTCCATGAAGAGGTGGATCTGCCGTTAGGTTAGTGTTAGTTTTTGATATTTCTTTAGAAAACCAATTAAAAAAAATTAATCTTCAGGTAAAGTTAAATCTTCCGCAAAGAGGTGGATCTTCCACGAAGAGGTGGATCTGCCGCAAGAGGTGGATTAACTCCCGGATTAACCGCTCACTCGAACTCATTACTATTTCATGATTATAAAAATAAATATTTTTATTTTATTTTTACCTGGAAAATGTTCGGGGTGCAGTTTACCCGGTGCACCCGAATTGCACCACGAAAAGATTAGTTCACAAATCTCCTACCCGAATTGCACCACCGTAATTTCAGGTAAACACCTCACCAAGGGTCGGTCGTCCGAATTGCACCACCTCTATTGTAATATTTTAGGTAAGGTGGTTTTATTGTTAAAAGTTAAAGCACAATGCTGGAGTTTAACCTGATGCCTCCTACATGTAACATCGATTATTTTTTGTTTTTACGCGATTTTTTGGGGGTTAAACGTAATAGATAACTGCCGCATACCGCGACTATACTTTTTAATGCTATTTCGAGGGTCTCTCACATCCCGGTTGCATTTATCCCGGTTTTCTTGATCGGTGGCGCTTCTCGTATGTTTAGCCTAGTAACCAGAGTCAAAACCGCTCTGGAGGGGTGCAACCCGGAGCGGAGCGGAGGGGCGCCCCGGAAGAGTAGGTTTTGACGATGGATTACCCTCCTTATCGAATGCACACCCCAAAATTCGAAGGCAAAAAAAATTCAATTTTTTCACTGTTTTGGGTTATTATTTTATTAATACCTGCTCCGACCCTGTATAATATAATATGAATTAATATATTAAACTCGAAATTTAAATTGCAAAGAATTTAGATATTTGTGTATTTATTTCTTTATATTATCTGTTTGCTTGTGATACCTGCTCGGTTTGCTCGTGGTGCAATTCGGTAAAGCGATTACGGAACGACATTTGACCGTGGTGCAGTTCGGTCAAGGGATTACATTTACCTAGGTACAAGAAATGACCCCTGATAAGCCGTGGTGCAGTTCGGGTAGCACCAGTTTACCAGTTTGCAAAATTTGGTGCAGTTTACCCGGGGTGCAATTTACTACTTTTTTTTCGGCTACCTGCAGTCGGGGGTGCAATTTACCGTCACCCTTTAGAGCTTACCTTTTCTAAATTCCTAAAAATGTTATTTAAAAATTTTTGAAGACCATAAAATTGGTGTTCGAAGTCCATTTTAATTTTCAAAAGTGGTTAAAAACTATGGAAGTTACATAAATTTCTATTTGGAATTCAAATTACGATTTTTCAGCGTACTTTTTCCAGATCGCGATCGACATCTTTTGTAATGAAATAATTTGTTCTTTAATAAAATTATTGTGAATGCGAAGATGTTATTCGATAATCTACTCTATATTCAAATTATAAACTATAAATTTGAATTATACATGTGGTGCCGATTTTTCGTGTCAATTTTTGGTGTCGGTTTTTGGTGTCGATTTTTGGTGTCGATTTTTGCGAGGTAACGACCGTAAAAACATGTTCCATGTTAAAATTGTAACTCATAATAAAATATTTGCGGTTTAACTGGTTGGCCTTTGTAAAAATAGCACGATTAATCTTTATTAAAATGAAATTTATGCGGTGTAGTTTAACAAAAAAAGTGAACCTGGAACATTTTCTTAGTTCTGTCCAAGTTTTTAATAAAACAAAACATTTTCTGATTGAAGTTGAAAACAAACTTGTGAACTTGTAATTCACTTTTTGCAGCCTTGGTGTTAAAATTAAGTAAAAATGTCATCAGTTGTCTTTTATAGAGTTACAAATAATATTTTAAATGCCACTTTAAGTTTCCAAATTGTTCTTTATTTATAGAAGTTACATGGAATTAACTATTCAAATTATTTAAGTTAAAAGTCAAAAAAGAAAGTACAAACTCAAAATGTTGGTTTTTTAGTGTTATCTTCAGAGATATTCGAAATTTTGTAAAGAGCTATTTCATAGAACACCAAAAACTGTACTATAAAACGTTACGATTTTTAAAATCTATTAAATTTTATGACAGTAGTTACACAAAGTTTTTTGTAATAAAATGGGGAAAGCACTTAGAAGTTCAATATAAAATTTTTAGAGCCCACCTGATGTATTAATTTCGTAAAAATACTATTGGAGAAGTTTTCAAGACCGTAACATTGGGCTTTCAGTCCGTTTCAATTTTCAAAATCGGATACAAATTGTGGATGTTAATATATTAAATAATTAATAATTTTTTTTTAAATAACTCATATTTGGAATTCTAAATTTTTTGTGGTTTTGTGATTTTGTTCTGTGACTTTTCACTACTCAACTTTCAAGGAGCGCTCCGTTTTGTATTAAATTCTGTTTATATTTTCAAAATTGGTGGAAAATTGTCGAAGTTATTGAATTTCAAAAATTAACTAAATACAAAATTACTCTAAATTCAAAATTATGATTTTGTGGCTTAACCGCTTTGGATTCGTAAAAATCTCGCTTCACATTTTTCATATAGTAGCTTTGAATTTTGCATAAAATTCTGATTGAATTTTCCAAATTGGAAAAAAAATTGGGAATTAAGTAAATTTCAAAGTTATAAAAATTTTTAATGCTAAAAACAATTCAACACAAATAAAATATTTTTAGATTAACCGCTTTGAATTCGTAAAATTCTCACGAGACATCTTTTATAGAGCTTTTAATTTTACATTTTGTAACGCTTTAACTTTAAAAATCAGTTAAAATTTAAGGAAGTTACAGTAATTTTAGCATATTCAAATAAAAAAATATATTTAAAATCAATATAAATATTTTTGAGTTCAAAATTTTTTCATGCATAAAAATTTTAACAAACATCTTTTTTATAAAATCATATATGTACATAGATTTAAATTCCGTTTTACAATAATTTTTTTTTTTTTTTTGATAATTTAATTACCGGATCAACAATACATAAATTGTTATACACAGTATTTATGACACATATAATATATTTAATAAATTATCATCGAGAATAACATAACATCTCCATTATTAATCACAATAGATGTTGTTCGGCATTTTTCTTTTTAGTCGGGTATGTATTATTGTTTGTCCAATTTGATAGTGAGAAGCTCCTTCACAGTTGTCCAATCGTGCGTAAAAACGCAATGTGACTTTTTTAACGTATTCACGTATTGTTGGAATGGCTAGTTCAGCATGAAGCTGTTCATTACGTACAAACCATGGTGAGTTTGTAATTATTCTCATGATTTTATTTTGAAATATTTGGAGTTTCTTTAGGGTTGTCGGTGAAGCATTTCCCCACACTTCACATCCATACATTAATAGTGATCTTATTAAAGATTTGTATAATAGTAAAGAGCACTTGATTTGAAGTTTAGATTTTCTATTAATTAGTGGATATAATTGGGCTAGTCTTGCATTTGTTTGTTGTAGTTTATTGTTGATGTGGTATTTCCAGCTAAGACGATAGTCGAGATAAACTCCCAAATATTTCACTGCATTTTCTTTCGGATTCCATATGATTGGTTTGTTGTTTATTGTTATATTCGGTGGTTGGTGTACTTGTCTTAGGGTAAATATTTTGGATTCGCATTTTGATTCATTTAATGTGATGTTCCATTGTGTGAACCAATTACAAAGTACATCAATGGAGGATTGTAGTTTGCTTATTGATGCGCAAAGAGACCAATCTTGAGTGATAATTGCGGTATCATCGGCAAACATAGCTAAGTCTGAGTTGGTTTGTGGCATGTCGCTTGTAAATATGTTGAATAGAACTGGTCCCAAGATGCTACCTTGAGGTACTCCTGATAGTATTGCTTTAGTAGTTGATAAAGTGTTGTTTATATTGACATGAAAGGTTCTATCGTCCAAAAACGAACATATTATGCATTTTATGTAGGATGGTATATCTAATTTCAGGATCTTATATTTCAAACCTTCTTGCCATACACGATCAAAAGCCTGTGCAATATCCAAAAATGCTACTGTGGTGTATTGCTTGTTTTCAAAACCTCTCTCAATAATTTCTGAAATTCTTGCTAGTTGATGGTTTGCGCTATGGCCTTTACGGAATCCAAATTGATAGGGAGGAAGGATATTTTTCTCCTGGAAGTCTTCTTCAAGGCGAGCTATGATTAGTTTTTCCAAGACTTTGGACAGTGTACATAACAAACTGATGGGGCGGTAGCTTTCGGGGTTTTTCTTATCTTTTCCTGATTTGTGAAATAGTAATATTTCAGCATGTTTCCAAATTTTGGGAAAATATCCTATCTGTAAACAAGCATTAAAAAGCGACGCCAGGAATGCCAGGAATTTTTTGGATAAGTTTTTAAGAATTATGTTAGGTATTTGATCAGGACCAGGTGATTTTTTTGTTTTAAATGATTGAATAACAGCTTTAATCTCTGTTGGAGATGTAGATTTTATTATGTTGGGAATAGGAAAATTATTTTCTATAAAATTTGATATATAATTGTGAAAATTTTGATCTATAGTTGGTGTTGGTGAAAAAACGTTGCTTAAATGTTCAGAGAATATGTGGCATTTTTCCGAGTCTGTGTAATATACGTGATGTCCATCAGCAGTTATCGGAGAAATTGTTTCTTTTTTTTGTAGGATTCTCTTGGTTGTTTTCCACATTCCTGGATCATTTGGCTTTAATTCCTCAATGTGGCTATTGTATGATTCAAGTCGCAGTTGGTCAAGTTTACTTTTAATTTCATGAGTTATTCTATTCAAGATATTTTTTGTTTGTGCATTCCTGGTTCTCTGATATTCCCTTCTCGTTCTGCTTTTTAATTTAATCAGGTCTAAGATATGATTAGGTGTTCTAATAAAGCTGGTTGGATGCTTATTGTTGTAATTGGATTTCGTTGCTCTTCCTATAGATTCAATTATGTTGCTGGTATAGGTTTTTATTTGCAAGTCTATTGCTGTTCTGTCGTTAGCTTTGGGAGAAGTAATTATGCTGTCAAGATGGCTTTGAAATTTTTCCCAGTTGACTTTACCATTAATGAGGCGAGGAGAAAGTGGTATGTAAGTTGGTGTGCTGGTGAATTGCAATAAGACGGGGAGATGATCTGAATCTAATTCAGTTACAACAGTTTGTGTTAAAGTTCTGCTGAAATTCTTTGCAATCACAATGTCCAGAATATCTGGCAAATGATCAGCTCTATAGGGAAAGTATGTGTATTCTGACGGAGCCAGAACTTCAATAGCTTCTTCTGATAGCATTCCATACAATTTTATTCCTGCGGGATTATTACATCTGCATCCCCATATTTGATTTTTACTATTCAAGTCACCTATCAAGAGTGTTGGATTATTATTGGAAAAGATTTCTCTAATATCTTGATTAAGAAGTGTCTTATTTGGCTGCTTGTATGCACTTATTACGTTTAGTAAGCTGTTATCTTGGAGTTTTAGTTGAACGCCAATTGTTTCGAGTGTGCTACAGTTAATATCCAAGAGTCCACAATGTTGGATGTTGTATTTAACAAGTACTGCGACACCTCCGGCTGCAAAGTCTGTTATTCGATCCGATCTATATACATGGTATCCCGGAATTCTAAAGGGTGTGTTTTTAATTAGATGTGTTTCCGAGATGCAGGCTATTGTAACATTATGTCTTGATAGGAAGTCTATTAATTGAGTACGCTTGTCTTTGATCCCATTAGAATTCCAGTTTAGGATTTTTAAGTTTTGCAGGGGAAGTAGATTATTTTTGGCCATGGAATAGTTGGGGGAGGATTTGATTAAGGAAGAATGTTTTTATCTTATCTATGTAAGGAGTTATTAGGTTTAGAAGGAAGGTTAAAATGGAATCGATTATTGATGTGGATGAAGAGGAAAAGTTTGGAATTGATGAAAGGTCGGGGAAAGGGTTGTTTGCTGTAGCTTTAGCGTAGGTATGCGAGGGATTTGTATTAGGAGTTGGTCTTGTTTGTGAATATGGTACGTTGCTTCTGTTCGTTGTTGTAGTTGCAAAGCTAGGTTTGAAACGTTGTTGTTGTTGGCGTTGAAATTCTACGTGATATTTGCATCCTCTAAAATTAGCTGGGTGGTGTTCCCCGCAATTGACACATGTTGGTGGTACATTAGCTGGCTTCTTACAATTTTTGTAAGGATGACTTTCGTTGCATTTGACGCATCTATATTCCATGTGGCAGTAATTGTGGGTGTGTCCATATCTTTGGCATCGATGGCATTGAGGGATGTTTTGACCACTTCTTCTAGGCTCTACTACTACTATTGAGTGATCCAATCTTTCCAGTTTGAAAATTTCGTTTCCTGTGTCGTTATCAGTTAGATCAACTGCTATTACTTGTGTCGGTTCACGGTACTTGTTGGTCAGACGAGTAATTTTATTAACAGGATAGTTTGATGTTTTGAGATAAGTTTCAATTTCGTCGTTTGAAAGAGATATTGGAACATTTTTGATTACAACTGATAGTAATTTATTTGTGGGGTCTTGATAAGAATAATACTGGACTTTGTGTTGTTTGTAATATGCTGTTAATGTCCTGTAGTCTTCAATTTCTGATAAATTTATTCGAGTTCTGTTTATTCCAGATGTTGTAGTAAATGTTCCTTTTATTAGTTTTTTGATATCAGAGGTAATCTCTTTATAATTGTTTGGCGATGGGAGAAAGATGGGTGGAATTTTGATGATAGGTTTAGTCGTAGAATTTGGGGATGTTTCGGAGTTTGAAGGAGTGACGCCACTCACCTGATTGTTTAGATTTGCCAAAGGATAATATTTATTTTGTTGGATAATTTGTTCCTGTGTCCATAGATATCGTTTTTGTGGTTCTTCAGCTTGTGGTGATAGAACATCATTTTTACGTTTTTGAGAGCCGTTTTCGATGGATTCAAACATGTTAGTGTCATCCATGGTGTGGAGGCAGCACTAAAATGTGCGCCGTCGGTTTCGCTTCATGAGATTTCAATTTTACGATTCAAAATTTCCTAAAATGAAAATTTAATTTATACTAACAACCAAATGCTAATATGTTGCACTGATAAGAGAGCGCTCGCCAGAACGTGTGTACAGTTCAAATACTCGATCGCGAATGATTACAATAATTTAAAATTCGTTGAAAATTATTTAAGTTCAGTCAAACTGAATAATTTCAATATTTTAATCTTGCGACTGAACAAAAATTGAAAATGTCATAAATAAGGGCACGATAAATAAATGCAGACCTCATTTTAATGCAGTTTTTAATAATTCACGTCTATTTTAAATAATGTGTGTCTGGAAAAATATTTAAAAAAACTACGAGTTGTTACGACTGTGGTCTTCACGGTTTTTTTAAGTTTAAAAATTAAAAATGTAAAATCAGGGTGTGCATCGTATTTGTTTAAAAGATATTAATTTTGTTCAGATTCGTCACGCACGTGTTTTCAAGTTAAAAATATCGTTATTCACAAAATTTACTTAAATGTTAGTCAAGGAAAAAATATTAAGTTGCAAGTTTAAATGGCATTTTGAGATTTGCTTTTGTTAAAACGCTGCACTTGACCAGCTGCAACGACACATGTGCGGTGAAACAAAGAAACGGCCCTCTGGAAGGGCGTATTACGATGTAATGCTCCATATATTTCTAAACTAAAAATACGGTCTACAGCGCCTAAAAACTCAAAATTTATGGTAGCCAGAGATAATCAAACCCATGTAGCACACAATGTTGGCGCAATATTGGACAAATATTGGCTCAATATTGAATCTTGGCCCAATATTGCAAGCTTTAGCCAATATTGGTTCAATATTGATTTCCAATATTGCGCCAATATAGCAAACCAATATTGCGCCAATATTGGCTGATGCTTGGTGCAATATTGAACCAATATTGATAGCCAATATTAACTGCCGAGCTTCAACCAATATTGGTTCAATATTGATTTCAAATGTTGCGCCAATATAGGAAATCAATATTGCGCCAATATTGGCTGATGCTTGGTGCAATATTGAACCAATATTGATAGCCAATATTAACTGCCGAGCTTCAACCAATATTGGTTCAATATTGATTTCAAATATTGCGCCAATAAAGGAAATCAATATTGCGCCTATATTGGCTGATGCTTGATGCAATATTGAACCAATATTGATAGCCAATATTAACTGCCGAGCTTCAACCAATATTGGTTCAATATTTATTTCCAATATTGCGCCAATATAGGAAATCAATATTGCGCCAATATTGGCTGATGCTTGGTGCAATATTGAACCAATATTGATTGCCAATATTAACTGCCGAGCTTCAACCAATATTGGTTCAATATTGATTTCAAATATTGCGCCAATATAGGAAATCAATATTGCGCCAATATTGGCTGATGCTTGGTGCAATATTGAACCAATATTGATAGCCAATATTAACTGCCGAGCTTCAACCAATATTGGTTCAATATTGATTTCAAATATTGCGCCAATATAGGAAATCAATATTGCGCCAATATTGGCTGATGCTTGGTGCAATATTGAACCAATATTGATAGCCAATATTAACTGCCGAGCTGCAACCAATATTGGTTCAATATTGATTTCAAATATTGCGCCAATATAGGAAATCAATATTGCGCCAATATTGGCTGATGCTTGATGCAATATTGAACCAATATTGATAGCCAATATTAACTGCCGAGCTGCAACCAATATTGGTTCAATATTGATTTCAAATATTGCGCCAATATAGGAAATCAATATTGCGCCAATATTGGCTGATGCTTGATGCAATATTGAACCAATATTGATAGCCAATATTAACTGCCGAGCTTCAACCAATATTGGTTCAATATTTATTTCAAATATTGCGCCAATATAGGAAATCAATATTGCGCCAATATTGGCTGAAGCTTGCTGCAATATTGAACCAATATTGACTGCCAAACTTCAACCAATATTACCGAAGAAAATATTGAAGGCTGCTGAAATATTGCATCAAACAATTTTTTTACACAAATGTTGGTCCAGAATTTGTTTTGCTCCGAATTGGATGTTGCGCCATTAATTTTTACATTATAAGTTTAAGTGCAACTAAGAATGCAAATAATTAGTCCGCGAAAATTTTAAAGGGGCTATTATCATTTACAAAAAGGGTACAAAATATTCAAGAATATTCTAAAAAATATTTTTTACTTTGATGATTTTTGAAAATCCGCCTTGTTTCAAAGATCTCTCTCCTCAATCGTGATGCTTCTTTGACAGAAGCATCGTGACCCATCTCTTTCTATGCATGTGATGTGCGTTCGATTTCAAATCACCTTAAATCGAAGATCGAAGATATTTGAATCCTGAATATTTTCACTGTTTAAAAACTAAAAATATAAGTTTTTTAATTATTAAAAACTCATAATGTTATGAACAGTTAATAAATGTTATTGCAAAATCAGTAGTGAAAAGCTGTTTGAAGCTTCAATATTTTAACGGATTTTCTCCCCCCCCCCTTAATTATTTTTAAATATGAAATTGTTATCAATCGATTGAGAAACGTTTGAGATTTAATGGATGTCTATTCTTATTGTTTGACCCTAATTCGTAACAAAATTTATAGCGTTTTCATGGTAACATTTTACTACATTTTTAACCTTATACCATACACTTATACAGACACGCCGAATGCTATCTTATACTGGTTCTGCTGTAAAACCAACATTAAAAGTTTGCGCATGGTTTCTTGTGACGCCATCGGCGTCATGCACCAAGGTTCATAAATTACGTTACGCACGGGGGGGGGGGATTCAAACTTGCGTGATTATTTGTGACGCTGGGGAGAGGGGGGTTTCTAAATGCGTGACGTCACGCTTCTGTATGGTTGCCAACTTAGAAATAATCTGCACCAATTAAATTTTTTGCGATTGGTAATTATCATTTACTATATAAGTAATAACAATCAAACTTTTCCATTCTATTAGACATTTTACTTCTCTGTAATGTATGGTCCTTTTTTTGAGGTGGACCAATCCTCTCCTTTCTCTTTTATTTATAACTTAACTTCACTAACCACATCAATAAAAAATTATTTTTTCACATCAAAGTAAAATAATCTGCACTAATTAAATTTTTGCGGTTACAATCACAATTTCGAAGGTTCTGATTAGATTTGAATTATGCGGACAGACAGACGGACAGACAGACGGACAGACGCGGAGCCAGATCATAAGGGTTCTTGCTATACTTTGTATAGAAGTCTAAAAGTAGCGCACTGGCTACCCAGTTCTTAGACCTCTATACACACAGAGTATTTCCAACACGATTTGAAACGCTCTGTATGATTTTAAATTATGCGGACGGACGGACAGACGGACACGGAGCCAGATCATAAGGCTTCTTGCTATACTTTGTATAGAAGCCTAAAAAAGTAGAACATTTATCCTTCACTTTTTTGAGAAAATGTTTATGTAGAAATTATTTATTTTTAATTCTGATTACAATAAAATTGTCCCAAGATCCCAATTTTGACAGGAAACCTTTCAAATACCACTAAAATTAGGCTAATATTTTAATAATCAACATTGGGATTTCGGGATAGTTTTATCCTAATCAAAATTAAATATAAATCATTTCTGTATAAAATTTTTCTCAAAAAAGTGAAGGGTAAATGCCCTACTTTTCCGAACTTCTCCTTAAGGGGGTTCTGTATGTTACAAAATCGGACATTTATCCTGCACTTTATTTTTGAGAAATTCTTTTAAATGTATTAACTATTTTCTAGTCGGTAATAACTTTTTCGTTGTTTGGGCTTTATTAAAAAGGTAAGTAATAAAATATGGGGGTTTCAAGGGTGCGTAACGTAATATTTGGAGGTGGTTTAGATTTTTGTGACGAAGCATTATGATGAGGGGGGGGAAGAGGGGTATAAAACTGCTGAAAATTGCGTGACGTAATTTATGAACGACCCCCAATGAGACCACCAGAAATTGGTTTACTATTATTTTGAACAAGTCTTATATTTTATAAAATTCATTATTTATGTGAAATAAATAAAATTTGTTAATAATTATATTGTTGTACCATAAGTTATATTACGCTCCACAATATTTATTAATATTAATTTTAGGATAGAAAAATAAATAAAATATGATTTTTTGTTCATGCTTCCAAAACGAAACTTATTGCCATTGCTTAATGCGCATTTTTTAATTAAGAAGATTAGGAGAGTACCAACTGAAACCATACATATACGAGGCTATAGAATCGAATAAGAACTGAAACAACCAACGTATTATCGAAGAGAGTAGAGAAAAGAAAAAGAAAAATGTTGAAAACAAGTAGATCTGCAAAAAGTATGTTCGTACTTCTCCTCCTCCTCCCCCATATTTTAGAAAGTTGGCAAAATCACCCAAAAGTTGGTGAAATTGACAAAAGCCACTAAACCAAAACTAGGTTAGTAAAAATTTTATCAACTCAAAAAAATTTCAAGTAATAAAAACATAATATGCCTATTTTGTAACTATTTTAGTTATATTTTGTAACTAAAATAACGTGTTTAGTTATATTTTGTAACTAAACACGTTATTTTAGTTACACAATATGACTAATTTTGAAATAATTAAATAATGCGTAAAAGTTTTGCTTAGTTGTTGAAACCAACATTCAATGTAAAATGTAATAATAAATTTTAATTTATGTATTCATAATTATTTTATTTAGGGCCGCGATTATAAAGGACAATTATTTGTCCTAAAAGTTGTAAGATTCCTCAAAATTTGCTTTACTACAACACGGTTTTGCTATAAATATAAATTTTGGCTAGTGTTCGATAAGTAGCCCCACTCAAATCAAATTTTTGTGTGCTACACACTAAAGAACAAGGTTTATAATATAGTAGATTGTAAAAATATTTTTCGAGAAAAGGGCCCAAACTTCTGAATAAATCGAATTTGAACTTAGCAAATTTAACATGTGAAAGCCGACCGACGCGCGGGAATTTTATATGAGATTCCGCGCAAGATTTGCCGCGTTTTGGCCAATCTTGTGTCAAGTTTATATTGAAAATTTTAAGATAACGCCGTTTGTTGTAGCATTATATTTAGGAAATTCAAAACCTTCCGTTGTAGATCAATTTTTCGAGAAATTTGTAGAAGAAATTAATACATTGTTAACTTACAATATTTTAAGTTGTCTTACAATATAATAATAGAATCTACATTGTCAAAATAAAAGGTATAGTATGCGATGCACTTGCTAGGGCATTTATTAAATGCATTAAAGGCCACACTGGATATTTTGGTTGCGAAAGATGCTTTATTAAAGGAAGAAGTGAAAACCATAAACTTGTGTATGGAAACGAAATTTGTGAGCTAAGAACCAATTCGAATTTGATCGACCAAGCACAACCTGATCATCATTTAAAACAATCACCTTTAATTAAAATTAAAGATTTTAAATTTATTAGTCACATACCTTTAGATTCCATGCATCTTGTGTTCTTAGGGGTTACGAGAAAACTTATAAATTTTTGGATAAAATCATCGTCCGAGTTTAGAATTCTTCCAGATTTCAGAAAAAAAATGTCAGCAAGATCTTTAAATTATGGTCAAACGGTTCCAAGTGAATTCAATAGAAAACCACGGAGCTTTGATGAAATTGATGGGTGGAAAGCCACAGAGTTTCGGTTTTTTTTACTATACACTATAATTATGAAAAACTTATAATGTTATGACCATTTAATAAATGTTATTGGTGAATCAGCAGCGAAAGGCTGTTTGAAGCTTCAAAATTTTAACGCGTTTTCTCCCCCCCCCCCCCTTAAATATTTTTAAATATGAAATTGCTATCAATCGATTGAAAATCGTTGGAGCTTTAATGGATGTTTATTCTTAATGTATATAACCCTAATTCGTAACAAAATTTATAGCGTTTTCATGGTAAAATTTTACTAATTCTTACTATTTTTACATATTTAATTTCGTTTCGAAGTTATGATGCATAATGTCATAATAGCTTCAGGTAAACCCCCCCTTACCTTTATGCGGTTTAATTTATTTTCATGTGGTGTCCTCCTATGGCAGGAAAAAGCTTATATTCAAAATTTGAAATCATTTCCTGATAAAAAAAAATGGTAAATAATAAAATATGGGGGGGGTGCAATGGTGCGTGATGTAATACTTGGAGGGTTCTAAGTTATTGTGACGAAGCGTTACGATGGGGGGGGGGTATAAAACTGTTGAAAATTGCGTGACGTAATTTATGAACGACCCCCAATGAGACTACCAGAAATTGCTTTAATATTATTTTGAACAAGTCTTGTATTTTATAAAATTCATTATTTATATGAAATAAATAAAATTTGTTAATCATTATATTGTTGTGCCATAAAGTTATATATTACCCTCCACAATATTTATTAATATTAATTTTAGGCTAGAAAAGTAAATGAAATATGATTTTTTGTTCATGCTTCCAAAACAAAATTTATTGCTATTATGCGCAGATTATCATGTTAGCTTCAAACGCATTTGAAAACGTCACGATGTGTCTATAAGTCTTTTCTTATCTATGGTTTAATTTAAATAGTCAAAGTTTGACCATGGTCAAGGCAACACGTGCTACTACAAATTTTAACATCTCAAGTTAGTAAAATGGTTCAAATTATATTTTGCTTCCACTGCTTATGTCATCCCCTTACGGTCCGCCTGATACGGTCGCCTTTCTGTATATAGCACGACATTGGTCCTGGATTATACATACTTCGAAAAATAGCAGGTAATCTAGGTGTATACAAAACTTTACGGGCTAACGTAGATTAAGTGATAATTATTATCATTTAATTGGTTTTGGTTGATAAATAAGTTCTTGTAAATAACTATAGGTTTTTATTCAAGACGAAGAAAATTTAAAAAGAAGAAAAATGACTGGTCGCGAGCCCAATCTGGCAAGAGCCGTCGGATTACGAATGAAATAAATTGAGTCAAGATTTTCAAGTTTTTACGTTATTCGTGTTTTCTCTTTTAAATATGTTTTCAACTAAGATCGCGTTTAAGATAATAAGTAGATTTTACGTACACAAAAGTTGGGCACCCCTGATATACACCATAAATCACGAGAGCAAATAAATTTAAATAAGTAAGCTTCTATAGGTAAATGGTAACCGGTCGAGCCTTATGGAAACATTCAAAGGAACGTCATGGGTTCGAACCCCGGTAGCGCAGGTAAGTAAAAAAAAAAATCTTTAAATTTAATTTAATTTCAGATTTATATGATGTTTCGGTTACTACAACAATCAAAGGATACTTGAAAGAAAGAAAAAATTATAATTAATAATTTATAGATACAACTATATCATTTAGTGGAGGCTCAAAACTTACAACATTACAAACATTCGGAAAAGGTAGCAACATAACAAATTAGGAAAAAACCAGACTGAAATAATATTTATATAATTAGGTATCTATCACAATAAATACGTAAAAAGTTAAATTAAATCTTTTTTTCTTTGTACCAATATTTATTTGCAATATTGGTTCAATATTTATTTGCAATATTGGTCCAATATTGCAAATCAATATTGGTCCAATATTGAAAATCAATATTGCGCCAATATTGAAAATCAATATTGGTTCAATATAGAGATGTGAACATTCTGTTATATTGGTCCAATATTGAAAATCAATATTGCGCCAATATAGAGATGTGAACATTCTGCTATATTGGTCCAATATTGAAAATCAATATTGCGCCAATATTGAAAATCAATATTGCGCCAATATAGAGATGTGAACATTCTGCTATATTGGTCCAATATTGAAAATCAATATTGGTACAATATTGAAAATCAATATTGGTTCAATATAGAGATGTGAACATTCTGCTATATTGGTCCAATATTGAAAATCAATATTGGTACAATATTGAAAATCCATATTGGACCAATATAGCAGAATGTTCACATCTCTATATTGGCCCAATATTGATTTTCAATATTGGACCAATATTGCGCCAACAATGTGTGCTACATGGGAAGAAACTTCGGCCAGTTTTGTAAAAGTTAAACATATGGTTAACTAATAAGGAAGTGATTTCTTTGTCGAATAGAGAGGCGATTATGTTTGTCCCCTAAATTTAAAAAGTTATATGTAAGGGTACGAGACCAAAAATTAGGCAGTGCAGGTCAAACCAAGATAACGCGAACATGAAAATATTCATGTCACTGTGCTCATTAGGTCTAGTAAATTAGGAAATTTCAGTTAAGTTTTGGAACAAATTGAGTTAGGAAAATTACAGTGTAAATTTGGTGTGATCAATAATCAAGTAAAGAAAAATACCGATTATTTTGGGAAATTTCGTATTTAAAATAAATACCAGTTCGAAAACCTTCGAGAGTTCAACTCAATAAAACAACCTATACTTGAATTAAAAGGAACCAAGTAATAAACGATAGAATGGTTAAGTTCGTACATTTTATATAAAGTACATTCATAATTGGGGACTCACCAAGCATAAAAGTGCGACGACAAGAAGGTCATTTCCACGACAGGGCCAGCTCCAGCATCTGCTTCGATTTGGCCGTGATAAGGGCAATTAGGTGTTGTTAGTGATAAAGGCAATTAGGTGTTGTGTGTTAAGTAAATTATAGGGTAAGCTGATAGTTTTTAAGGTATAATTTTGTTCATTTTGTATAATTTGTTTTGTTTTAAGGTATAATTTTGTATATGGTAGTATTAGATTAACTTGTAATGGAAATTTGGGTTCTTTTTGGTGTATCGATCCAGAACTTTTAGGTCCTGGAAAGTTGTTATTATATTAAATTAAATATTTTTATTCACATTCTTGTGTTTTCTTGTGTCTTGGAAGTTAGTACAAATCTACTGCCTGCACCTGAGTTAAGATGTTCCATTGTTACCGTAAAAAAGCTAGCCAGGGGATTTTACAGTAAGTAAAGTAAAAATTAATCGGGTGGAAGCAACAGAGTATTATAAATATTGAGGGTAAATATGATGATGAAAGTTTACAAAGGAAGACATGATAGCAAATATTAGGTATCTAATTATTATAATATATTGGAGCAGTTTTTTAATTCTCTTTCAATTAATTATTAAAATTTTCATTTACAAATGTACAATCATAAATTAAAATATTTTTCGGTCAATAGTTATTAAAACCGTTTAAATAATGGCACACCGCAACCAAAAAGAATTTCTGAATTTTCAACTTAAAAACCTGAAATTTCAGTTTTGATGCTCTACCATCGTAAATAAGCAAAAAACATATCAGGTATTTTTTCTAAACATTTAATTGATAATTAAAAACCCGTATTAATTTTTAAAATAAGTTAGTAATTGTAGAAGTTATGTAAGCTTAAAAAGGAAAAGTTGGGAAAGAACTAACGAATTTTAAATAAATTTTTTAGAGCTTTGCCCTCAGAGATTTTCATGAATTTCATTAGGGAATTTTTTTTTATAGATATTCAATTGACCTTTTAAAAGCGAAGTTAACATTTAAACATTAAAATATAAACAAAAAAATTTACAAACTAAAAATCTATTTTTTGAAGCTCGACGTTAAAATTATGAAAAACTCACATCAAAGGATGTTAATATGGTTTTAAGACTAAAAAACTGTCTTAGTGTTTTAATTGGTAGAAAATTGTGGATCTTACACAAATTTAATAGCTGAAAAAAATTGAAAGCTCGAAGTTCTAGTTCTGAAGCTATACAAAAATTACATCAAAGGTTCTTAGTAGACCTTCATTAGTTGGCGAATTAATTTTTTTTATTCTTTCGTAATATTGGGTGATACAATTAGAGGTGTCATTTTAAATTTACGCTTATAAATTTAAGAATGAAATTGATTTGTTGGTGCTTTCCGAATTTCCGAAAAAATGAAAATTAATTTCAACATTCAAATTTTGGGGCTTTCCCGTTGCAGATACACTAAAACTACATTAGATAGTTTTCGTAAACTTTTAAGTGACGATTCCAAAACTGCTTTAATTTAAAAAGTACGGTAGTAATTGTAAAAGTTACGCAATGTTATGAAAGTTGAAGAAGAACTTGAAAAGTGAAAATTAAATTTTTGAAGCTTTTCCCGTGCAGATAGACATAAATTTCATCAAACAGTTTTTATAGATCCTAAAGTGACGGTTTAAATGCCTTTTAAATTTAAAAAATCGGTGGAAAAATATGGAAGTTACGCTCTACTTATTAAAATAATTCTTTCTACTTAATTAACCCATAATTATAACACAATATCATTAATGTGATGTTTTAAAGGACTCGAGGAATTTTGTTCGCCAGCATTTGTTCGACAAACACTTAATCGACAGCATTTGTTCGACATGCCGACATGATATGACACGAAAGGCGTAGGTAAACTTTTTTAGATATAATTAGAAAGCGGATTTATAAGCACAACAGGCAATTCCCGACGGGAAATCGTATTTCCGGAAATTTACAAAACAACTGAAAACAATGAACTGTTCTTGTTGTTCGATTCTGGTAATGTAGAAGATAGGATCGTTATATTTTCCACCAGAATAAATCTACAACTTCTAACGAACTCTAATAATTGGTATGCAGATGGAACTTTCAAAACGGTTCCGTCTCTGTTCCAGCAAATGTACACCATCCATGGCTTACTGGATCAAAATCTTTGCGGCAGATTCACCTCTTTGCGGCAGATTTAACTTTACGCGGAGATTTGTTTGTTTTTAATTAGTTTTCTAAAGAAATATCAAAAACTAACAATAACCTAACGGCAGATCCACCTCTTCGCGGCAGATCCACCTCTTCGCGGCAGATCCACCTCTTTGCGGCAGAACAAACGGCAGAACTTTACGCGGAGATTTGTTTGTTTTTAATTAGTTTTCTAAAGAAATATCAGAAACTAACACTAACCTAACGGCAGATCCACCTCTTCGCGGCAGATCCACCTTTTCGCGGCAGATCCACCTCTTTGCGGCAGATTTAACTTTACGCGGAGATTTGTTGTTTTTAATGTCGAACAAATGCATGTCGAATAAAATTCCATGTCGAGCAAATGCTTATTCGCATAAATGTTGAGTCGAACAAATGCATGTCGAATAAAATTCCATGTCGAACAAATGCTTATTCGCATAAATGTTGAGTCGAACAAAAAATGCTTATTCGCATAAATGTATAGTCGAACAAACGCTGTCGATTAAGTGTTTGTCGAACAAATGCTGGCGAACAAAATTCCGGATACCGTTTTAAAGATCTTCCGGTTTACATACGAAAAAACCTCATTAGACACTTTTTGTAAACCGTTAAACCTAGATTAAAACATCGCTTTAGTAATTGAAATCAGTAGAAAATTGTAGAAGTTATGCAGGCTGAAAACTTGCAAAGTTAAAAAATGAAAATTCTAATTGAATTTGTTTCTCGTGTCAAATGTGTAATGCATGCTTAATATAGAAAATGAAAGCTCAATAACGTTTCCGTCGGATATTTCAAAATTGTGCTTGATTCCTCAAAATTGAGAAGAAAATAAATTTGACGTGAAATTGACGAAAACACAATTAACTTTAAGATAAAAATTTTATCATAGCAATATATAGAGCCCCATGATAGACGTCCACTATTAAGACCGCCTTCGTGATTGGATTTCCCACTTAATTGAAGTCTAAAAATCTAATTAGCAGTCTAAGCACCACTTTTTTCAGTCTCAAGTATCTCAAAAAATGTTTATTGCAGAATTTCACTTAATAAAATATTTTTTTACAAGTTTGTCCCTCTTATTTGTTTTTCCTCTATAAATCGTTAACCAAATATTGGCTAGAACAATATTTTGTGGTACTTTCATTTATAATGCAAAGTATGGACGAAAAATAAATTTGATTTTTGTAATACAGTTCAGTAGAACCCACCGTCGACGTACGTGATTAAAGTTTTTATTGCTTAATTCTCTAGGTTATTCAAGCACACCATAAATTACAACATTTTAATATATTTAAGGCGGGTTAATACGTTACCACTTCACGTCGTTGAGCGGTAGATGTCGCACGCTGTTTACTGAATAAAAATTACCTTGTGAAAACGAGACACAATAAAGTGGCCGATAAAATTGTGAGCTGTTGCGATAAAGCTGATTGTGACTTCTGCATTGCTCTGTGAAGATCGTTCTGAAAAAAAATTAAATTTAAATAATTTGAATAAAATTGACTTCGCTTTGCGTTGTAACAAATTTAATTTCCTGGTTTACGGTTTCCAGATACTTCCTATGCCTATCTGTAATAGTCAAAGTTACAATAAGGCAGAGTTTATGCCATATTCCATTAATCGCGTCGTAAATGTACTCAGAAACCAATTAGTACTTAAAATTACCCCCAACAGAGACAGATTCGCAATTCTGACCTTATCAAATATTACATTACGAGGTTTTGGCCGTAGATAACCGTTATAAATGATGAGATTATGTAAATGTAAGACATCTTTGAACATGTATATTTTGCCCTAGTTGCTACTAGACTTAAAAAAATTGGTTTAATCAAACTGGAGTATCGTAATAAAGCCGTCACCTCGCGGATAAACAAATCGCTTATTTTCTATGCGGGCTTCCAGAAGTATCTTATTTTTTAAATTAATTGAACACTTTTTCTTCTAAAATTTTTAATAAATATTTAAAACCGGGAAAAAATGCCTGATAGATCATATTATTTTAATGCAATTATTTAGTGTTTGTTTGTCGCTGTTGAGAAGACATTAACATTTTCAAATTATAAATAAATTAAATTGTCGGTCATTAGTGAGCCAAATCTTCAATCACGGCCAAAACTGAAGTGTCATCATCGAAAAGATCCAAGGGAAGAAAACTTATTGTGAATTAACTATTTCTGAGTGAGACAAAACGGTTTCTGAATATTATTTTTATTTATAAACCATTATTTTTGTACTTTTTTCATTTTTATTTTTAATAAACCTCATTAAAATTTGTCAAGAGTTTAATTTGGCGCAAGAGTCAAATTTATTCCCCTACGTCTTCATTCAACTAATCCACGCCTACCTTTAATCAGCGATAATTCGAGTCGCTATAAAATTATCGAATCTGGTGGCAGCCGGGATATAAAACGACAAATTATTGGAATGGAGCCCGGTTCGTTACATATTATGAATGTGGGTTTAAATGTCTTAGGACGGCACGAACATAACCTCTAACGTAAGTAATCTCTATCCCAAACTTCAAGGTAACTTTAGTAAGTTTATTTGTTTCTTAGCTGTAATTCAATACCCATATTATGGAGCCGGAGAGAAGCTATCAGTGGAGATCTTCCAGTTTGACATGTCCTTTTTACACCATTCTGCCTGTTCTTCAAATTTTCCTAAAGTTGCCTTCAGTGGCGTGCATCCATCATCTCATCTCATTCCACGCAACCGCCATCGACTGATAAGCTAGCACTCCTTTTTCCGAAGAGCTCTGAAGGTATACTTCATGAATTGAAATTGTGGCTACAGAATATTTTGCCACCGAGCTCCCAGAACAACTCCAGGAGTGCTTGACGAGAGAGTGGAATGAAATAACAGCCTGAAGTTCCAACCATGACCTAACCACTGCATAAACTTTTATTACATTATCTTGATTCGAGAAGGTAAAAAATTCGCAAATTTCGAAAAGTTAGATTTACGTAAAACGCGCAATGAAATATAAGAATGAAATGTCGACTGAAAATAAAAAAAACGTCGATAAACTTTCGTTAATATTTATGACCACATTACTTTGACCCAGAAAAACTTTCGCCTTCTCATGAGTGCTTAACACTGCAACCAAAGTCGTAAAAGCGTGCAGCCCTAAAATTTACACTTCGACATTTACCGATGCAGCCGTTTGGCGACAAAAAATTAAATACACGAAGATGAAGTCAAGAAAATGTGTCAAGCCGTCTAGCAAAGTTTTCTAATGAATTGTTATCATTTTCCAAGTTTTTCTTTGTTAGAGTTTTTCTTTATAAATTTATAAAGACTGCAGGGCAAAATGTTCTGGCTCGTAAATTCTGCGTTTTGTAAAAATTTTTCAACTTTTAAAGTAAACGATGTATAAATCATAATCCAATTACTTCAAAATTTTGAATTATTAAACGAGAAGTTTGTTTTTGACACAGTTTGAAAGTTTGATAAATTATAAAATAATAACCTAGTTCGTTACATAGTTCGAAATTAATGTTACAATACAAATAAATAACAAAAAGGGAAAATCGAATGAGCTTTTAATACTTACGAACATATTTTCCAAAGAGTGCTTCGCCAACCAGCAGTTCAGAAATACGGGAATAAATAAATTTCGCCATGGCGGATAAATAATCTGAAAAAATGAAAGAGTTACTGTAAAGGTACAACAAATTTTGTATAATGTGGTCAGTTAGGGGCAGTGAGCAATTACAACCCTTTGATGTTTTTTTTATCACTTTACCACAGTTATTGGATAATTCCATTCTCTGTTGCATTTCGAGTACAAATACAGGGCATTTCAACACAGACTTTGTTTTTCATAGGGGTAATTTTGGATGTGGTGACAGTTTTGTCATTCTGTTTTTTGACATTTTACGTCACGTAAAAGGTTTACAATTTAAAACAAACATTTTGAATATTTTCGGTTGGTCCGGGTAGTTCAGCTGAAAATATTGCTGTTGCAAGTGAAAGTATTGAGGATCGTAGTTTATCAATTCCACGGCATTCTCAGTAATTGGGACTATCCACGAACACCGCATGGCGAATTTTACGTAAATATTTGGGTCTAAAAACCTTATAAGGTTCTGTTAGTGCCAGAATTAAAGGAAGGTGACAATTCTGTTCATCGAAAATTTTCCAATTTCATCATTAAACAAAGTGATGGTTTTTCTGAAAATATTTTTTTACGATAATAAGGAAAATTGTCCCATTTGGGCTTCAGAAAATCGAAGACAGATTGGTGAAATAGAGCTGCCTTTATGTAAAAATGTAAACGAAATTTTTGACCAAACGATCGACGTCGGTATACGTGGTCTTGGTGGACATTCATCCGATTTTTTTTTCATATATTGAAGACTTCTTACATTATACAGTCAGCTCGTAAAGTATGGAACAAATTCTATAAAATATTTTAGGAGGATTTTCTCAAAAATACCTTGGACCCGTCAACATTGCTTTTTTAAGTTTTTTTTCACTTTTTTCTGCCATTGACATTTTTACTCTCTATCCGACGCCGTCAAAAAATTTGAGATGGCGGTTCTTGGGCGGCAACGCGAGTACAAAGGTCCAAACCTGCATGTGGGTTAGGTGGCGAATTTTTAAAATACCCTGGAACGCAGGAACGGCTTCCCAAAACTGAAGAATTGTAAAATTGTGTTTTTTTCGTAAAAATTTGGTCCAAACAGGATGACAATTTTAGAAACTTGGAAATTTTACCATCGAAATAAATAAAAAGCATCAAATTGTGAGAATAAATTAATCAGGCGATGATTTAATTAGTTCAAGATTGGACGGAGAAAAATGGAGAAACGATTGGTAGAAATTTGGAAAATAAAATTTCTTTCTTCGCTTAATACGTCGAGGGGACAAATATAAATGGAAAATGTTTAATGAAAAGCCGAAGGCCCACCCGTATTCACTTAACCATTGAGAGGACAAAACTCAACAAAGAAATCTGTCATCGAAGGCCGAGCCGTATGCTTAAATGCAGCTTGGAGGCCGAATACCCACCCGTATTCTTAAAAGAAATTGGGAAGCCGAAGGCCGACTAGTATTCATTTAACGGGGATTATTACACTAACTCAGCCAATCGAAAAATTTTTTTGAGTGCTACACACTAAAGAACATGCTTATATTTGTCTATTAAAACAAAAAAAAGTGTGAACGGAGTAAAAACAACCCCAATATCGACTTTTGAAAAGTACGGGAAGTTAGGATCGAGTATGCGGCAGACCCCGGTCGATGTGCCATCGTTCGCCCGTGGTCCCTTGAAATGCGTAAAATTTTTTCGCTCCGATTTGAATTTTTCTTTGAAATTCGGATAGATGGGGGTGTGATTAGTGGATATTAGTAATAAATATAATCACAAAAATGGAAAATAACCCGTGTATTGCCGAAAAAGTGAAAAAATAAAATGTTCTTTTCCTTCGAATTTTGGGGTGTGCATTCGATAAGGAGGGTAATCCATCGTCAAATCCTACCCTTTCGGGGCGCCGCTGCGCTCCACTCCGCTCTGCACCCCTCCAGGGCGGTTTTGACTCTGGTTACTAGGCTAAACATACGAGAAGGCGCCACCCATCAAGAAAACCGGGATAAATGAAACCGGGATGTGAGAGAACCTCGAAATAGCATTAAAAAGTATAGTTGCGGTATGGGGCAGTAAACTATTACGTTTCACCCTCAAAAAATCGCGTAAAAACAAAAACTAATCGATGTTACATGTACGAGAGACGAGCTGCATCTGCCGGTGCGAAATACTCTAAATGTTAGGGTCATTCAAACTGCACGGACTGTCAACAAAATGAGCGATGCGCGGAATCTCGTTAAAATTTTACATGAAAATTAGCTAAATTCAAATTCGATTTTTTCAAAAGTTTGGACCCCATTCACATTTTTTATTATTACAATTTGCTAAAATAAGTGTGTTCTTTAGTGTGTAGCAGAAGAAATTTAGTTTCGAGTGGCTGAGTTAGTGATAGAGTAACCCATTTAACCATTGAGAGGAAAAAATCCAATAAACAAAACTATCATGCGACATTTATAAAATGGAGGCCGAAGGCCGACCCATATTATTAAAAGCAATTGAGAGGCCGAACGCCGATTCGAATTCTTAAAGCAATTGGGAAGCCGCAAGTATTGAGAGAACAAAGTGCGCCAAATAAAATTGTCTCTGACATTTTTTAAATGGAGACCGAAGGCCGACCCGTATTCTTAAAAGCAATTGGGAGGCCGTAATCCGACTATCAAAACTGATGGTGTGCCGGTGACAGAAAAAGGTGACAAAAAGGTTTTCCATTTTTTTTTATGTTACAGGATATCTTTTTAGATTTAATTTCATATAATGTCATATGATATTTATAAAATGGAGGCCGAATGCAGAGCCGTATTCGAAAAAGCAGTTGGGACGCCGAATGCCGACCCGTATTCTTAAAAGAAATTGGGAAGCCGAAGTATTCACTTAACCATTGAGACGACAAAGCCCGACAAAGAAAACTATCCTGTAACATTTATTAAATGGAGGCCGAAAGCCGAGCCGTATTCTTAAAAACAATTGGGAGGCCGAATGCCAACCGGGTTTAAAAAAATTTGGAAATCGAAGGCCGACTGGTATTTACCTAATCAATGAGAGGAGAAAGCCCAACAATAAATAATAGCTGTCACGTGACATTTATCAAATAGAGGCCGAAGGCCGAACCGTGTTTTAAAAATAAATAGGGAAGCCGAAGCCTGACTCGTATTCACTTAGCCATCGAGAAGACAAAGTCTAACAAATAAAACTGTTATGTGGCATTTATTAAATGAAATCCGAAGGCCGAATACCTACTCGTATTCTTAAAAGAAATTGGGAAGCCGAAGCAGTGGCGTATCTAAGGTGGGGGCGGACCGCACCGGGTGTCACCCGTCTGGGGGCGACATCGGACCCCAAATTATTTAAATTTTCTGACTAAAATTACCTCGTTTCTTGGTTTTTAAAAACAAAAACGAGTGACCCGTAGTTTTTTCCCTGGGTGGGGGTGACACCCATTAAATCCGCCCCGGGTGTCACCCATGCTAGCTACGCCACTGAGCCGAAGGCCGACTCGTATTCACTTAACCATTGAGAGGACAAAATCCGATACAAAACTATCAGGTGACATTTATTTTTTAAATAATTTAAAATTAATAGAGGGCGGAGTGAGAAGTCTGGTAAAATTGCAACAGAGGGCGCCACAATCGCAAATCGCAGATGTCATTTGTCAATACCATCTGTCACTAGACCAAATTAAAAATTTCAGACAGATCTGTCATTTAGTTCAGTGTTGACAGCCATTGAAACCAGACAACCCATCGTATTTTTGCAAACATGGAAAAAAGTGAATTTCGTGTTAATTAAACTTTTTTTTGCGTGGAAAAACCATTACCCAAACCAAATCAAAGCTTGATAAATATTATGGGAACTCTTCACCAACGATTAAAATGATTCACAAGTGGTTTACTGATTTTCGTTGTGGTCGTACAAGCACAACTGACGCCGAACGTTCAGGACGCCCAAATGAAGTCACCACACCAGAAATGATTGACAAAATCCATGATACGGTATTGCAAGACCGCAGAGTGAAAGTGCGCGAGATAGCTAAGATAGTAGGCATCTCAGATGAACGTGTGCGCAATAATTATATTACACGAACATTTGAATATGAAAAAGCTATCCGCGCGTTGGGTGCCGCGTTTGCTTAGAATCGACCAAAAACGCACACGTGTGACAACTTCAGAGGCAGGTTTGGCGATGTTTAAGCGCAATAAAAAGGAGTTTTTACGTCGTTTCATAACTGTGGATGAAACATGGATCTATCACTATACACCGGAGACCAAGGAACAGTCTAAACAGTGGATTTCTACTGGCGAATCTGCGCCGAAGAAGGCTAAGGCGGTTTTATCGGCCAACAAGGTCATCGCCACAGTTTTTTGGGATGCACGCGGCATAATCCACATCGATTACCTTCAAAAGGGAAAAACAGTCAACGGCGAATATTACTGCAACTTATTGGACCGTTTCAACGACGTTTTGAAAGAAAAACGACCGCATATGGCGAAGAAAAAAGTTCTCTTCCATCAAGACAATGAACGGGTGCACACGTGTGTAGTTGCCATGGCCAAAATCCATGAATTACGCTTCGAATTGCTTCGACATCCGCCATATTCTCCAGACATAGCCCCTGCGACTATTTCCTGTTTCCGAACTTGAAGAAATGGCTCGGCGGAAAGAGATTCGGCTCTAATGAGGAGATCATCGATGCAACAAACGCCTATTTTGAAGGGTTGGAGAAATCGTATTATTCGGAAGGGATCGAAAAATTGGAAAAACGTTGGACTAAGTGCATCGAGCTAAAAGGCGACTACGTTGAAAAATAAATTTTTTTTTGGCCGAAAAAATTATTCCTTGTTTCATTTTTACCAGACTTCTCACTCTTCCGTAATAGTGTGATAAATAAAAACCCTGCGTAGAAACTAAAAGAATAGAACTAACTTTCGTTTCTAATACAATTTAATTGGTTTCTAATTTAATTTATAAAAACAATTTTAATCCTAAATTTGAATGGGGAAAGTTATGCAATATCCACATAGTCAATTTTTTTGTCAATACCAATAGTCAATACCATAGTCAATACCAGAAAAAAGTGACATTTAATAAAAAGAAAGGTTGACATATCCGAGGTTTTTCTGACAAAATTCCTCCAAAAATTTTGATCGAATTTGATCCAAACTTTACGATCTCACTGTATATTAATAAAGAAATACAGAACTTTCATGCAAGTTCCTGTTGAAAAGCCTTTATCATGATAAAAATAACAAAAATCGATCAAGGAATGGAAATTGGCACTTAACACTTCACGTAGTTGATTAAAATGCAAAGTATTTGTTTAGTACAGCTGCATTATACTTACAGTAAATGCAAATGGAATTGTGTCGACAAGTTCTAAGATGAAATGAAACGATAACAATTGTTGCCATATATTTCCCTGAAACAAACAACATAATTAGTAAACTTCAATAACAAAATTAACAATCACGTGTGCATAACTTCTCAAAAATTAACTTCCCGAAAAACCTATCCACATCACAATCCTTCAGCGAAGGATCCAAATTAAAATATATACTACTTTTCGATGCATTACAAGACAAACGCATAACTTTAAATAACCACGTACAAGTCAAACGCATGGCCCCTGCATGCGAGAAATGAAAATCAAATTATAGGTTTCAAATTTCCCTCCGCACTTCGTCGCAAAAACTAATTAACAGTAAAATAACATTTCAAAGTTTTCAGATTACGTCATGTTGTCATTTTGTTTAATCTTCAATTTTTCCAATAAAATGAAAAAGCAGATAATGGAAATGTTTGGTTGCGGGGAGACTAAATAAACATAATTTAAATGGTAGACTGAATTGTTACATTTGTGTTGTTTCGCGAAACAGAAGAAACCGCCAAGTTCGTAAACTTCAATTTGTCTCGAAATACTTCCCAAAATTGGATGATGTGTAGATAACCGATGATCAAAGCTTTATATTATCCTTACCATACGTATAAATAGTCAGTTATGTGAGGTGAACAATGTAATCAATAACCACAAGGATCGTTTATTATTACGTTACGGTTATCTAATTTAACATTTCAATATTAATCACTTTCGGTATAAATTTTAGTAAATTTTCTTTCCAAATGCTCGACACGCTTGGAATAATTTCGAAAAGGACGGAAAATCGAAATTGTAATTTTTTTTAGCGATTCAACTAATTGGCAACCTAATTGTAACGTCATTATAACGTTTATATAACGTATTAATTTATTACGCAAAGACAACAGCGGTAAGAAAGAATTTACATTAACTTTACAATGGAAGCACTTTTCCAATTAGGCTTAGAGGTTAATCTTTAATACACTTAAAGACTATCGAAATAATAGTCCTTCGTACGGCCTGATTGGAAAATTGTTTCCATTGTACAGTTAATGGATTTATAAAATATATTGAAAGCAGGTCGCCGTTTAACGTGATAAACACTGCGCGAATTACTGGATTAATGGATTAATCTTGAAATTGTTAATCCTTTCAGAAAAGCGTTTATAATATATGCAAAGACAAATTTAACAACTTATCTGATGAGATCTGATAAGATCGAAACATGTATATTCTTGTGGAAATTCCTGGTTGTGACCTTTTAGATTCAAATGGCCATAGCACGAAATTATTAACTTTTTAGTGAAAATTAATTAGCACTTTTTTCATCAACCAAAGAGTTAGATAAAAATAGATGACCGTTTTCTGATTGAAAATAGAGTTTCATAATTTAAAAAAATTTTTCAAATAATATTCTGAACAATTTTGAAAATAATTTTTGGAAAGTTTGGATGAGTTAACTCAGGATGTTTAACCATGTAACTTTTGAACTCTTTGACCGACCTCGTCGAGCATTGTTTGGGCACATGGCGTACGGATGTCGCAAGCGTGCTAAAATTTTAAAAACCTGGTTCGACTCCCGGTGTAGCCTCAATTTCGAATTTACCACGTTAAATGGGTATGTGGTCCGAACGGCTCGTTAATTAACCCTATATTGCATGAATTAATTTTTGACTGTTTTTGTTATTAAAAACAGTAATATTTATATCCAAGTGGGCTTATAAAGTTTTTTAATTAAATTTCGTATCGAAATGGAAATATTATAGACAAGTATAATAAAGGGTTAAAACTATTATAATAGTTAATTATGATGTACAAAATGTCGATGTCGAGTAATAATTAATAATAATTGAAAAGTCACTGCCTGATGGCAGCCACATCCTTGGTTGTGCGGCCTAAATGCCGCATTAGATCAATTGTTAAGTTGTTAATTAAAAATTTAACCGATCAGAAGTGCGTTAGGGATTGACATAATTTGGATTTTAATAATAAAAATTTCTACTAAATATCTTATTACAACAGACAAATTAATAGGAATTCACCAGATTAGTGAGACGAAATTTTTGAATAATAATCAGTTTCGTTCATACAATTAGAAAATTATAAAAATTTCATGAATGTTTGAGAATCACAGATATTTGTGTTGATGAATTATGTCGAAAATTTAAGGAAATAATTTTCGAAATTTTCTGATCAATCATAAAATGAAAATACATTATTACTATATTATTCAATAACATTTAAAATTAACCAAATGTAATTGGTGCATTGAAAACCGTAATTTGTTATTAAAAGTCGGAAAATCTTCCAATTTAGATTTTTATTCCACATTGTTACTTGCAATACGATTAAAATAATTAAATACCATTTAGGGGCAATAATATTTTAATAATAATAAAAATACGGTTTTTAAGAATGTTCAAAAATTTTAGTTCTTAATTTAAAAAAAACGTTGCCAATGTTTAGATGAACAAACTATCCAATTCGAATGAGATTCGATATTGGAATGACCACTGGGTAAGTCGGTCTAGTACAATTGGGCGCGATCGATTGGGCGCGATCGATTGGGCGCGATCGATTGGGCGCGGTCGATTGGGCGCGATCGATTGGGCGCAACGATAACTGGGCGCAGCGACAACTGGGCGCAAATACAATTGGGCGCAAATACAATTGGGCGCGAGGGAGATTTATCTATTACGTATTAATTATTATAACTGATTGTAAGAATTTTTTTATAAAAAACTAATAGGTATTTACGTATAAAAATGTTTTAAATCTAGAAATGTTTATTTAGCCAATAAAAAAAATTATAATTAAAAATTTAAAGTAAATGTTTTTAAAATGTTTATTCCTTCTAACTTTTACAAATAATAACAATGCCTATTAATATAGTACCCAACTGATCAGGAATTCATTTCATAATTATGGGAAATGCTTCGCAAAAAGTCTATAACACTTCTCTACTAGATTCTTGATGCGCGAATCAGCCTCCAAGTATTTCCTTCTCTTATTAGGTGGATTGTTGCCGGAAACTAAGTGTTCATAAAATACATCTCGCCCACGTTGAATAATTTTCAAACTAGAAATTAATTTCCAGATGTTTGGGTGATCCATGTTCAGCTCTGTTTTTAATCTTCTATGTGCCGCTTCAGTATGATAGACGATTAGAGACAGAGCTAAGTATGGATCTAAGCTAAGTATGGAGCTAAGTATGGAAACATTTGGAAATTAATTTCTAGTTTAAAAGTTATTCAACGTGGGCGAGATCTGTTTTATGAAAAATTAGTTGCCGGCAACAATCCACCTATAAAGAAAATAGTCGGAGGCTGATGCGCGCATCAGAAATCTAGTCGAGGATTACGCCACATAGGGGTCGTCCATAAATTACGTCACGCAATTTTAAGCAATTTTTAACCCCCTCCCCCCATCGCCACACTTCGTCACACAAACCTAGACCCTCCTCCAAATATTACGTCACATATTCTTGACCCCCCCCCCAATGTAGTTTTATTGACTTCTTAGTAAATTTTACAATCGGTTTCATTTTGATTTTTATAACAATTTATTATAATAGATTTATGACGGCTCTGTATATTTATACATAAATATACACGTACAGATTACCAACTAAAATTAAGTTTTTTAATCTTTTAATCTTTTTACGTTTTTTAAAAATTTTAAAACTCATTTTGAAAGTTCAAAAAATAGTATTTTTGAAATACTTGTTAGAAGAAGGAGAACATAAGTGGCCAAATTATACGAGGGCCGGTCCTGACCAATGGCAGGACGTTAGAAACCAATTATTGCATGTGTAAAACATACTTTTATCTTAAGTTGTCAAGTTGGCAACCTGTTACTAACTCGACATTTCAAGAAGCTTTTACGTTTTTAGAGAGAGAGAGAAATAAAAGCAATAATAATTTTTGTGACGTCACAATTTTTGAAACTCCCCCGCCCCCCATCGTCACAAATCGTCACAAGGGTCGGAACCCCCCCCCCTAGGAGGTAACGTAATTTATGGACGACCCCATAGAAATATTATAGACTTTTTGCGGGGAATTTCCCATAATGACGAAATGAATCCATGATTAGTTAGGTACTTTATTAATAGGCATTTTTATTATTTGTAATTGTTAGGACTAAACATTTTAAAAACATTTTCTTTAAATTTTTAATTATAATTTTTTTTATTGTCTAAATAAACATTTCTAGATTTAAAACATTTTTACACGTAAATACCTATTGGTTTTTTATAAAAAAATTCTTACAATCAGTTTTAATAATTAATACGTAATAGATAAATCTCCCTCGCGCCCAATTGTATTTGCGCCCAATTGTATTTGCGCCCAGTTGTCGCTGCGCCCAGTTGTCGTTGCGCCCAATCGATCGCGCCCAATTGTCGGTCACCGCTGGGGAAGTACATCGCTTACTTCGTAACTATCCCCAATGTCTATCTTTAGTAAATTTATTTCACATTATTGATTGTTAAATTAGGTAAGTGACCAATTTAGAATCATCTATAAATATTAGTTCTGCGAAGGAATAAAAAATGCATACCGATTGTTACTAATAATATCTTGCTTTACTTGAATTTTTAATCACTTCTCAAGATAGATTCGAAACCAGGTTGATCGCTCAGACAGTTCTTAAATATTACCAATTACTGAAATTCTTTAATTTAATTTAACTTTCCGCTAGTCAATGTAGGTCTAGTTTTTTTTGGGGTTTTCTTTTAATTGAAAAGCTAAATTCTGATTTTCTACATTTCGACATTTGCCAGGCAAGGAAGGTTTTTAGTTTGTAAAAAATCCGGGTAAGCTGAATATTGGCAGAGATGTACATTGAAATATTCTAATGAACCCCCAAAGGAACAATCGGGGTTTTAGCTCCCTCAGAGCAATTTTTTGCCGATAACTCGCTTATTTATGCTTGTATGAAAAATTATGATCAGACCATAATTGAAGAGTATAAAATTCTCTATAATATAGATTTTTTTCAAATTTTTCCATGGCACATTAATACTTAAATAATTGACCGAAAACACGACCCACCCTTAAAATGCCACAATATTGATTCCTTGCAGAGAGAGAAATGTTTTCAGTCATGCAAAATGCTTTTAATAATAAATTAATTGAAATTGTGGCAAAGGTTGGAAAATGAAGAGAAAAATAGATTTTTTCAAAATTTGCCCAAGTTATAGTATGTTCCAAATAATGAAATCGAAATTTTGGTTTGAGCTTAGAAATTTGGCAAAGTTGTATATTGAAGTGTGCTAATAAATCCCCAAAATGTCTCCTAAAAATTCCAAGCCGGCGTTTCACTCATATGAGGATTTTAGCTTCCGAAGTGTGGTTTTTCGCTTATAGCTCACGTATTTGAACTTTTACGGAAAATTATCATTAAACAAAGTTGAAGAGCATAAAATTATCTATAACATATTTTAAAAAAAATTTTCTATGGTCAAAATAGATTTTTTACAAATTTGCCTGGACTACATGTAGTATGTAAATTAACAATACAAATAAATTTTTACTTTGATTTTTTACAGCATTTCGGAATCGAGGTCATAAATTTTTATAAATAACTAAATTATCACTACCGAATAAATCCGGGAAAAATCCGGAAAAAAAATCCGGGGAACATCCGGAACAAATCCGGGGACAATCCGGGAAAATCCGGAATAAATCCGTGGTAAATTCGGGATAAATTACGACGATCATGGCCTGAAGGTTGTCGAAATTAACTCCGGGTATAGGGGAAAAATATTAATTGTACGCACCCTGGTGGCTGTAATATCAACTAAATATTTGACGTCTTAATTAATTAAAATTATTTTAAAAATTAATTAAAATGCGTTAAATTTATTATTTTTTATTAAATTATTTATTTATTACTTAGTTGTAATGTATTATTATCGTTCAAAACGATAATAATAAACAAGCGAGGTTATATCATTAGCGTGCATCAGCGTGACGTCACGTTGATGTTGCTTACAGCGCATCATCGTTAATATTTCTCCCCTATAGTTTAAAATTTCTTGTCCATCTGCGTGTTTCGGAGGGCACGTAAGCCGTCAATGCCGCTGGTGTTAATGATTTGCAATTAGAACAATTAAAACAAGGTAGAGAGAAAGCAACAATAAAAAAATGAACAGAGTCGTTCTTTCTTGAATGTGATCAAAAATTCAAATGATCGAAAACTGTGTTATCCGTTAAAGGACTATCTGATCACACCTTTTTGGTACGCTTTTGTACGTTCATTGGAACACTCCAATGCAGCGCCGTAGCAAGAGTGAGGCCACTGAAGTATTTGCCTCAGGCGCCATCGCAATGGGGGCGCTAAACCTTGACAAAACCCAATAAAAAATAGTTTAAAATTTTCAAAATGATGAGAATCTTTGGGAGGGGGCGCATATATTCAAATTTGACTGAATTCGAAAATTTGACCGCGATTTTATTTGTAAAATCGCCTAAAATTCCCTGCCGGCCTTTCCCCAAGTGGAGATTTTAATCCACTATAGTAGTTTTTCGCCTATAACTCGCTTACCTTCATTTTTAGAGAAAATTATCATTAAATCAAAATTGAAGAGTAAAAATTCTCTATAAAACAGATTAACAAAATTTTGCCTACATCATACTAAGTATTTATGAAATAAAAATAAAATCCAGAGAAAACAATTGAAAAAGGTTTTGAATAATTCATATTCTGAATAATTATTTCGTACATATAAACTTTACCATCGATGCTGAACAAAACAAAACAGGGTTTCAACCTCGTTCCTCGTTCAACCTGAAACCTCGTTTTGTAGAGAATTTTCTCCTCTTCAAATTTGGTCCAATGATAAGAAGACAGGGAATTTCAGGAAAGTTGATTCCAACCCCGCGTTCATTTTCATTTCCCATTAACTGACTGGGTAACCGGTAAAACTATTCACGTTATCATCGCCACAGTTATTTAAATATATTTAAATTGAAAAGAAAAATCCCTACCGATAAAAATAATCTCCATTTGGGGGGGGGGGGTGTATTCCGTTACGTTACCATGGAAACGGTGATTCTGACATACTATGCGTATGTAGTAGTCCTAGAATTAGTTCACAATAAATAGAAGTTCCGCGCTACATAAACCAATCGCCTCAGCGGCGCAGTTGGTTGAGCGCACGTATTCACAGCTAATACGTCTGGGTTCCAATTCAAGTTGAGGAACATATTTTTCAGCATACCATCTTGCTAAACGTATTTTATATAAGATCTTCAGAAGTTCCCAATGATAAAAATCAATATTTCACGACCGGGGGGTCTGGGGGGTATGGAATACCCCCCAGGTACACTTGCTATTATTCAGAACCATCAAAATTTATTATTTTTTGTTGAATCTTTTGAAATTTTCGTTTGTAATCCGGGAGGGGGACAGCAGGTAATATTTTTCATAACTATCTCAGTACCGTTCTTCTTAATACCAAGGGACGTAAAAGTAAAAGTTTTTTTTCGCAATAAATTAAGTGTAGGTACCTGGGGGGTATTCCACACCCCCCAGACCCCCCGGTCCCAGCAGCGTAAGTGAGTTTCTGATAAGCATCCATTTGTTTTCATCAAAACCCAATAAATAATAGTTTAAAATTTTCAAAATGATAGGATTCTTTTGGGAGGGGGTGCATATATTCAAATATGCCTCTGGCGTCAGAAGAGCTCGCTACGGCGCTGCTCCAATGTACATCTCTGCCAAAATTCAGCTTGCCCGGATTTTTTGTAAGCTCGAGCCAGTTTTTCGGCGTCGTTGCTTGGACTATAATAAATAAAATAAAACGTGGTCAATTTACATGTAATTTTTATTATCAACGGAAAATTTTAATTGTAGAAAAGTTAAGGAGTTTCCTAAAATGTGATCAATGCCAAATAAAAAAATGATTAAAAATATGATTGATAATGGTAACATTTTTTAAAATAGTAACCGTGCCCTAAAAATTCATAGCAGAAAGTTGCGCTGTAGATGTGAAGACGATTGAAAAGAGGAATAGAAGATTGATCGACTGCATAAAACCGCTCCTTTCTAAGATGCTGTTATTGGATCGAACTCGGCGAAAATGATTACCAAATTTTAAATTTGAACAGTGCCAGTGTGCGGCCTTAAGGCCGCACAACTATGGTAACCACACACTATGAGTTTTAGAAACATTCCAATCAATATAATGAAACATCAGTTCTTTGTATATAAATGCCCCCCCCCCAAACGCTTAAAAACTTGCCATCCAACAACGTTTGAATATTGTGTTTTTACATAACCAAAATAAGTGACCATAAATATACATACATTAAAAAACGCGTAATTTTTACATTCCAAATTACATAAAAATACATATTGTGTAATATTCCATTAATAATAGTGTGAAATTACGATGTATTTGCTTTGTACAATTTTCTTTGTACATGTGATTTTACCTTACAATTTGAGAAGTTTAAAAAAGAAAAAGTGAAAGCTATGCACAAAAGAAAGTAAATTTACCAGTTCTTGGCATCTTAAATGTAAAACTACATTTGAATATTGTGTATTTACATAACCAAAATAAGTGACCATAAATAATATAGTACATTAAAAACGTGTAATTTTTACATCCCAAATTCCGTAAAAATACAAATTGTGTAATATTCCATTAATAATAGTGTGAAATTACGGTTTTAATGATAATAATATTACTGAAAAAGTTAGGAAAGTTCCACCTTTGATAAGCAATATACTGCGCGAAAATTTACATTTAATAATGGTAATGCACTTTAGGAACGGGTAATGTATCGTGTAACTTTACACAATGCTTAAACCGTTTTACACAATGAATAAGGAATTTAACACAATGAACAAGCAATTCACCCACTTAAAACATCAAATATAATATTACAATGATATTCATGGGCGTGAAAAGTGACCTATGATTATCATTATTGTAATTTTACATAAATATTTTTTACAGTGTAATTTTCAGCTTAATAGATTCGCCTCTCAAAAAGTCTTGGGAGCCGGAAAGAGGCCTCTAATTGAGATCTTAATTGCAGTACCTGGTTTGACTTGACGAACCTATTTTTACATCTTTTTTGGTGCAAGTTCAATGTACTCTCCTAATCAAGTCTGTAGTCAAGGGGAGGGGGTGAAATACCAAAACATCTGATTTTTGTCGGGAATCTCTGTAAAAAAGTTTCCCCTATCTTGACGGGGATATCATCAGATTTTAAGTTTGAATTAAAAATCGTTTGAAGTGGCGCCAGAGAAAAGTTTAACCCCCCCCCCCCCCTACGAAGCAAATCAAAACGATTGACGATCTTTTTAGACATTGGCCAATTCGATAATGTGATTAACCTCACTCAAAAACCCTGTGTAGGTTGAGCAAAAGGATACTCTTTTGATAGGGAATTTAAAATTCGAAATTCAAGTCACAATCCGTCACCTTCAAGAAATGTTCGAGATCGAATAACATTTAAAATTTTTTAAATTACATTTACTCAAAAAACTTGGGTTCGAATCTCGATTGAGAGAAAACCATAATTTTATAATAAATACCCTACAAACTTTTTTCATACTTAATACTTGTAATATCTTTTTACAATTGTAAATTTTTTGTTCAGCTTAAAAGTTAACCCGTTACGTTCTAATTTTTGGATTAGCTCTTAATGGGTGTAAGTTAGTAATTAAGTTGTGATATTCAAAGCTTAACGAACTAACAACAAACCGTAATTTACATTTCATTTCTCACAGCGGCAGCAGTTTACTTGTAGTACAAATTGTGCTTCCCCTTTTTATTGCTTGTACAAAATCAGCTTCCCGCAAGGTTTACATAAACGATTTAATCCCAAATAAGAAAAACTCACTCACCTTATAGCCTAAATAAGCTAAAAGTAAAGCCTCGGTTAGACTAATTATGGCCAAAATAACTTGCACGGTCCATAAGATAAGGGGGCGGTTCACCCACAGAATGGCGTCCCAATTTATAATTGGATGTTCTTGAAATTTTTCGTCCGTTAAATTTGCAGACTCGATATATTCGGATTTGTTTCCAGGTGTACAGCCATAACTATAAAAAAAATTGTATAAAATTTAATACAATGCTTACTTTATGAAGCTCAGTTTTTATTTTTCAATTCAGTTTTACATTTCGTAATAAAGCAACATAAAAACTTTGTAAATATTTAAATAAGCGCGGTTTTATGAGCACTCCAAAATTTAATCAGGTACTTAAGGGGTAACTTAAAAAATGTAAAGGTCTCGAAGCTTGCGAAATTAAACGCGGTGCAAGTTTGTGGTGAAAAGTTGCAGGAAACTTTTATCTTTTGACCTAATTTGCACTTACGGGTTAACGATTCTTTCCTGGGGATCGAGTGGCGCCCAACGTGTGTTCTTTTTTAAATTTCCCTGACAAAAGCTGACGATTTAACCTTCGTTTTACATATCGCATAGCTACGGCTGTTCAAATTACAGTGAAACGTTTGTAATTAGCTAATTGTATTTTTAATTTAATTAATTTAATTCATCCGGTAATGAAATTATTTAATTACCGCGTATGATCAATCCTGAAGGATTTTAAATTTTAATGGAAGCTCTTGAGGGCGATGATCCACCGAAAATTATGTTCCTTGTTCTGGATTCGAACCTTGGTTTACTAGATGTGAATACGTGCGGTAAACCGAGTAGATTACCAAGGCGATTTGTTTTATGTTGCGTGAAACTTTCACATTAATTTGTTACCAATTCTAGGATCGCGAGATTCTCCTCCCCTAGCAACTCCATGTCGGTTGCGAAGTTATTAACAACTATATGCTATTTCCATTAATTCTATTGTACTTACTTCAAATTCCATTATTTTTACTTTCTAAATTTTTCAAGAAGCTTTTTATTCGTTTCGTGATTTTTCTATTGTACATTTTAGTGTTGTTTTGCTTACCATGGTAACGTTTTATGTTGTTGTCTTAGTTACGATTGTGACATTCTTTGTTGTTGTCTTTGTTACCATCGGCGCAATTCACTCAGTGCGGCCTTTAGGCCGCACAACCAGGGCCGACTAGAAAACAAATTTTCGTTGTTCTCTTGGTAACCATCACGGCAATATTATTTGTTGTGGTCTTGGTTGCCATAGTAGCATTCTTAAGTAATAATAATTGAGTAGTTTTCTCAAGTGAACTCCAGAATCTGACTTCGTTGTACATTCAGGTTGTGCTGGATATGGCGTTAGATTTTTTTACCCTTAGAAATTTAATCACCGATAATTTGACTCACTATAAATTTCACTCCCGGCAGTTTAAAACCCTGAACCCATCCGTTTTGTTTCTAATTTAAATACACGACCCATATTACGCGCCTCTAATATAACTACGCGACTCGTACGACGTGTCCTTAATTTAACGCGACTCATCCGACGTGTTTCTAATTTAAATTCGCCAGCCGTACGACGAGTCTTTAATTTAAATACGCGATACGTCCGAAGTGTCTCTAATTTAACTACGCGGCCCATCCGTTTTGTTTCTAATTTAAATAGCTACCCCGTCTTATGTGCCTCTAATATAACTACGTGACCCGTACAACGTGTCTTTAATTTAAATGTGCGACACGTCCGACGTGTCTCCAATTTAACTACGCGACTCGTCCGACGTGTATCTATTTTAAATTCGACACCCGTCGGACGTGTCTCTAAATTAATTACGCGGTCCCTCCGTTAAGTTTCTAATTTAAATACACGACCCGTCGTCTTCTTCTTCAGGTGCCTATTCTTTCCGGATGTAGGATCTTGACTATTTTACCCGTCTTACGTGTCTCTAATACTACGCGACCCGTCCGACGTGTCTTTAATTTAAAAACGCGACACGTCTGACGTGCCCGTAGTTATTCTCTTATAGAGAAGGATTTTTGCGCTATGGGAAGAGGGAAAATCTTCAAAAAACTCTCCATTCAGAGAGGTTTTTGAAAATTCAAAGTTTTAAGCTTTTAAAATAAAAGAATGGCGGTACTTCTCTTCATATTTTCTATGTAACCTTCCGTGTTTGCAGTTTAGTCTAACCGTTATGGCTTCGGTTTCTTCCTCTTCGAGGCTTAGGACTTCTCTGTGATATTTTCGCGGCGTGAAATTTCCAAGGAGCGAAAATTTTAGGGGCTCAAATTAATGAGAGCCAAAATGCCGGAGTCAAATTACCGGGATAAAAACCAGGAGTTTTGGAGGAATGGCAACCTTATTCGTTGTTGTCTTGGTTACGATGGTAACATTCTTTGTTGTAAGTAATTAACCGTGTTTCTAAAGCATGATTTGATTGTAGATTCAGGTTGTTTTGGTTACCATGGTAACGTCCTTGGTGGCAACTAATGAAGGCTGTGGAACTTTCTATTGCGATGATAGCTGATAAGATGGAATGTGGATTCAATTTATAATGGAAGCCTTCTACTTGATATTTATGAAATGCTTTTATGTAGTTGTTCTTTCATTTCCTACCTTGTTATTGACTTTGACCGATGATAATCAGAATCATCCGTCATCCGGGGGGGGGGGGGTTATAAGATGCTATTGCATCAAGCATAAATAGAAAAACTGAACTTATTGACTTATTATTAAGCCTATAACTTAACTTATGACTTATCGACTTATTTGATTATTGGCAGCCCTTTATTGGCAGCGCAACATCACACTTGACTTGATTAAAAATAAAATCTACGGTAAGAACCAAACCACGAGCCTTCAGTACCGCAATCTTGTCTTTTTTGTGATCACATTAGGTTAATAACATAATTAAATACAATCGAGAATGGCGCCATCTGCAGGTGAGTTCAGTAAAACTGTTAGTTTAATTAATCGTTACGAGATGGCGACAAAGTTAGGTAAGTTAAAAAAATACTCACCAGGAGGCGTAGGTTGGGTTTAAATCCGTGATCACTCTGATAATATAAAGTATGCATGATAATAATTTTAAAAATAAATTGGCTATTCGTATCCTTAAACCTGAAACAAAAGAAAATTACTGTTATTGTGCATTTTATTGTGGTAACTACATTTTAGTCGTCGTAAATGAAACATTTCGTTCCCTACATTTTATAGAAATGATGTGCAGCGCTTGGATGTTATAAAAGAATGAATAGTGCTATAAACTTCCTCGTTAGTTGAGTGCAAATCAAATGTTCTTAGAGGGACTGATAAAGTCCGACTACTTTGTTGCCAACGTACGAGTATATAACACCATTCATTTTACAATTTAGTCCGTAAAATTTAACAGAATGTGAAGCATCTCTTTATAGCATAATTGAATGATGCAACCCAAATCCGTCCTCATTTAGCCTGATAGATCAAATATCATAACAGGATGACGTAGTTAATACAAATCGACAATATTAATGGATTACAAAATCACATTTCCGATTTCCACTGACCGAATGAATTGATTCTTGTGATAACCCAATTATTTTCAAAAAAAATGATAATATTGCAATCAAACTAGTGCGACCCTTAGCTTAATAAATTTACTACCCTTAAAACGGCTGTATTATTTAACAGTTTGTTCGATATCGATTTATGGGTTTCAATTCCATAAAATTTATTTCTCGAGCTTTATTGGCGCACTTAAATTTATAAGTCGTGGTTTACTAGACCATAAAGTTCTACTAATTAAACTGTCAGGCCTACCAATCCAAACGGCGACCGTCACCTTGCCCTTCGGCAGGAAGGAATAATTTTTTTAATGATCTGATGGATTCGTGGTGTGTTCTACTTTAACCACCTGTGTCGCATTGCGAGGATCGTGCGGTGTTTGAACTTCTCAAATTTGTTTATGTCATGCAATCTTATTAATATTTATAAAATGTGATTAAAAATAGCCCCAACAGTTTGTTACGGTATGATTAATTTCGTTAAAAGTACGTTTGGGGATTTCTGTAAATGCGGTGTATTAATAATTCTGCAGACTGGGCCATGGAACGAGATAATGTGACTACAATTTATATATTACAAAGTTGAAAGTTAAATTTAATTAAAAAGTGGATTTATATCTAACGGAACTTGCTCGGAGGTAAATTTTCGTTAATGTAGCTAAAAAAAACATCGTCGAAATGATTGTAGAGAATTAATATTGGATTTCAAGCTTTCAGATATCAAATTAGCAATTTTAGTAATTTCCAAGTTTTCCTCACCGTTCAAAATTAAATGCGCTACAATTTAGAGTGGTTGCAGATGAAGGATCGCATTTCAGTAAAATAAAATTATTCGATTACAAACGATACGGAAGCACCAATAAATGCAAACAATTTCTTAACAAAATAATCCAATGTAAAATCAGTTACTAGTCTAAAACTTAGCTCTCAGGAAAGCTTTCTATGTTGTTTTATCTTCCATGGTAAAATCTTTCGCTGCAAGTGATTAAGGAGATTTACCTGCATATATATTGATGTTAGTCTGGTGACCGTAGCTTTCTCCATGGTAAATAATAAGGATTTTGTTTCTGGTAAACAATTAAAGAATTTAATTCTACATTCACGTTGTTTTGTCTACCATGGTAAAATCATTCGTTGTAAGTGATTGAGGAGATTTAACTGCATATTTATGTTGTTTTGGTTACCGTAATTTTCTCCATTGTAAATAATAAGGACTTTGCTTCTGGTAAACAATGAAAGACACTTAATTCTACATTCCTGTTGTTTTATCTACCATGATAAAATCTTTCGTTACAGGTGATCGAAGAGATTTAACTGCATATTCATGTTGTTTTCGTTACCGTAGCTTTCTCCATGGTAAATTTTTTTTTATTATTAACTCAATATATTTAGCAATCAATCTACAAGATTTTAAGCTTTCAGTTGAAAAAAATCAATAAATACATGTACAAAGTGTTCCAGTGAACATCTTGCATTTATTACATTAAAAACCTGTATGATTATGGACATAATTATTTAGTTAGTTGAATCTGTTGGTCAGATCAGCTGGTATGAACCTTTTGAGTCTACGCACTTCATCACTTCGAACAAGCAATTGTTTGGCTGTCACATTGGGGTGCACTTTAAGTCTCTCACACGATAGGTTTCACTGAACCTCTTGATTTCTTCCCTAATGGAAGGCATTGGAAAGTCATTTTGGATGACGCTGTTTGGCATGTACCGGGGTGCATCAACAATAACTCGTAGTACCTTGTTCTGGAACCGCTGCAGGATTTCAATATTGGAATTGGCGGCCGTTCCCCATAGTTGGATACCATAAGTCCAAACTGGTTTCAGTATTGACTTATATAAGAGTATTTTGTTGTCATAACAGAGTTGTGACTTTCTGCCAATGATCCAGTACATCCTGCACAATTTCAGTCCAAGCTGTTTTCGTTTGGTAAAGATGTGTTTACGCCAAGTCAATCGCCTATCGAGATGCATACCCAGGTACTTGGCGTCTTCTGCTTGTGGCAACTGGCAGTTGTTTAGTTTTACTGGTGGACAGGTTCCTCTTTTCATTGTAAACGTCATGTGGTTCAATTTCGTTTCATTGGCTTTGATTCGCCATTTTTTAAGCCAATTCTGTATACCGTTCAGACTTAGTTGGAGGTTTTCTGATGCAGTTATTGGATTGGTATGCGACGCTAGTATGGCAGTGTCATCGGCGAAGGTTGCGATGGTAGTTGACCCAGTTTGAGGAAGGTCTGACGTGTACAAGAGGTATAAGACGGGGCCCAATACGCTACCCTGGGGAACTCCTGATTTGATAGGGTATAGATCGGTGTGTTTATTGTTATGTTTGATTAGGAAATGCCTGCAGGATATGTAGGATTTGATAATTAGAAAGTAATGATATGGGAGGTTTTTTTTAATTTTGTACAGCAGCCCATCGTGCCACACCTTGTCAAATGCCTGACTAACATCCAGAAATGCCGCCGAGCAATATCTCTTACCATCGAGATCTCCGTTTATTTTCTTGACTACCCTGTGTATCTGTTCAATAGTTCCATGGGAATTGCGAAATCCCATGGTAAATAATAAGGATTTTGTTTCTGGTAAACAATTAGACACTTAATTTTACATTCATGTTGTGTTGTCTACCATGGTAAAATCTTTCGTTACAGGTAATCGAAGAGATCTAACTGCATATTCATGTTGTTTTCGGTACCGTAGCTTTCTCCACTTTGAATAATAAAGATTTTGTTTCAGGTAAACAATTAAAGGCATTTAATTATAAATTCATGGTTGTTTTGTCTACCATGGTAAAATCTTTCGTTGCAAGTGGTTGAGGAGATTTAACTGCTTTTCCATGTTGTTTTAGTTACCGTAGCTTTCTCCATGGTAAATAATTAGGACTTTATTTCTGGTAAACAATTAAAGGCATTGAATTCTAAATTCATGGTTGTTTAGTTTACCATGGTAAAATCTTTCGTTGGAAGTGATTGAGGAGATTTATATGCATTTTCATGTTGTTTTTGTTACCGTGGGTTACACCATGGTAAATAATAAGGACTTACCTCACACAAATGCTGTCAGGGCACGGCTGCTTTGCCCACTACCTACACAGATTCGTAAAGTTGGCAAGCCCCCGTTGCAGGTATTGCGAGGAAATCGACACCGCGGAACACTCCCTTTTCCACTGTCGGAGATGGGAACGCGAGAGGACAATGGTCTCCCTAGCACTGGGGTACACGATGACTCCCGAGGACCTAATCGAAGCAATGCTTGTCGACGAGACACAGTGGCAGCTGATAACTACCCTCGTCACCACCATATTAAGATGTAAGGAGGCAGCCGGGAGAGCCGAGCAACAGGCAGCCGCCGCCGCTACTCTAACGGAGGACACACAAACGGAGGACGATACACAAATGGAGGACTAACGATTCGACGCGAAACCCGGACAGGTAGAAGAGAGGCGTGCGGAAGAGCACACGCCACACGCGAGTTCCATCGCATTGCCCCCTACCCGGCCGACAAACTAGGATATCAAAGGAGAAGAACGTGGTCCGATTCTAGGACACATCATCCCGGAAGCAATGCCTGACGGCGGACACCCGGGAGGACAGGTAAGGAAGAAGGTAAGTAATAAAAAAAAAAAATAAATAATAATAAGGACTTTGTTTCTGATAAACAATTGAAGACACTTAATTCTACATTCATGTTTGTTTTGTCTACCATGCTAAAATCTTTCGTTACAGGTAATCGAAGAGATTTAACTGCATATTCATGTTGTTTTCGGTACCGTAGCTTTCTCCACTTTATAGTATATTTAAGTATCAAGAACAGTAAGGACATTTTACCGATCGAAGACAATTGTTTGGAGGAGGAGCGAAGCGACGACTCCAATTATTGTCTGAGATCGGTAGTCCTTAATGTTCGAGATGCTTATGACGTTTTTTGCGCGACTAAATTTATTAAAATACATTTAGATGTGTATTTAATAAATAAAAATATTTTATTCTCTTTATATCAAGTTGCCTTAATGTCGTGGAAACAGACGCGGTAAGCAATCACATAGAGTCCAGTCAAATTACGGCTCAAAATGGGTTTATCAAACATAAAATTATGTAGTTTGGAGATTATTAGGGATCGATAGGGGGGTGGATTCTGAACATAAATTCCAATTTGAGGGGTTCTCCGAAGGTCAGCTGTACCTCATTTCGCTAAAAACGCGTTTAATTCGATATCTTGAGAACGGTTAGTGTTAGGCAAAAAATTGTAGAGACATTTTCTCTTCTAAATTAAATTTACTAACTTTTTTATCTGAAACTTTTTTTACCGTCAGGGCCTTTAGTGATACAAATGAATCCTTCCATCCACCTCGGGTGCTTAATTTTACGAATTTTACATTCTATTTTTTATCAATAAATGTGTGGAACAGTTTTAATTGTTCATTTGCTTCTTTTTCTAATCCTTATTCACATTATTATCCCATTGAATGCAATAAAAAATACCCAAATTGAAGAAGTACAATAATATTTAAATGGTTTAATCGATTCACCTTTTTATACAGGTAAGTTGGCTAATAAATGATCATGGAATACTTTAATATTTCTTTCAATTACTGAATACCCACTGATGTCGATGATATTGTGACAATGGCGCGGATTTCGCTCGGTAAAGTAAGGTATAACTCCGAAGATATTGGTAGTAGAGAAAAAAGTTTTAGATAAAAAAGTTAGTAAATTTAATTTAGAAGAGAAAAGGTCTCTACAATTTTTTGCCTAACACTAACTGTTCTCGAGATATAGAATTAAACGCGTTTTTAGCGAAATGAGGTACAGCTGACCTTCGGAGAACCCCTCAAATTGAAATGTATGCTCAGAATGCACCCCCCTATCGATCCTTAACAATCGCCAAACTACATAATTTTATGTTTGAAGATTTCGTAATTTGACTGGACGCACAAATAAAATACTTACCGTCGCCATAAAAATACTTACCGTCGCCTTATCCTTAGCAACTAGTAAACAAAACTTACTGTCGTGGAAACAGACGCGGTAACCAACCAAATAGAGCATAGTCGCGCAAAAAATAATAAAGATTTTGTTTCTGGTAAACAATTAAAGGCATTTAATTATAAATTCATGGTTGTTTTGGCTACCATGGTAAAATCTTTCGTTGCAAGTGGTTGAGGAGATTTAACTGCATTTTCATGTTGTTTTGGTTACCGTAGCTTTCTCCATGGTAAATAATAAGGACTTTGTTTCTGGTAAACAATTAAATACACTTAATTCTACATTCATGTTGTTTTGTCTACCATGGTACTATATACCGGTTTTTGAAGCTATGCTTCTTATCGCACGGGTATCGCACGGGCAGTTAACTGAAAAAAATCATACGTCACACCAAATTGTTAACGAAAATGTGTAACGCAAATGTGTAACGCAATTTCGTCACACAAATTTCGACCAATGAAAAAAAAAGTATTTTAAATCAAGGAGGTAATTATTTTAAACGTCAAAATCTCAATTATGCAATCTCAAAGTCAAAAATTATACAATCAATTACTATAAAATCTCAATTTATAACGTCAAAATATAACAAAACAAAACTAACAAAATTAAAAAATTTCCGCCCCCCCCTTTCTCCCTTTTTGTGGGTCGGCAAAAAACGTCGAAAAAATTTGCCCGTATTCTTATAAGCAAGTTGGAGGCCGAAGGCCGACCCATATTCATAAATGCCATTGGGAGGCCGAAGGCCGACCCGACCCGACCCGTGTTCTCAAAAGCAAGTGGGAGGCCGAAGGCCGACCTGTATTCTTATAAGCAAGTTGGAGGCTGAAGGCCGACCCGTATTCTTAAATTCTGTCCTTAATGAGTCTCCAATTTTCAATGATTTCAAAATCGCATTTTTCAGATCTTCGGAATATTCTTTCGTCTTTACCATGATTCTTACTGTTTAAGCAACTACTCTTTTTGGACGCTGAATAAAATATAATTCAAACAAAACAAAATAATGGTGTCTAATAAGCGTCCACTTGGGCGCTTTAACTTCGCGTTCGGTTCATCCCACAACGCCAGTTCTGCTTACCAAAAATGGCCCACTTGGCACTCGGATTCGTAATTTTAAACTTGCGGCTTCAAAATGTCGAGACCGACGCGCCGCGTTGCCGCGGGGTCGGACCGGACGATTTAAGAAAGCCGAAGTTCTCACCCATTTAAAGTTTGAGAATAGGTTGAGGACGTTTCGTCCCCAAGGCCTCTAATCATTCGCTTTACCGGATGAAACTCGCTTCAACTGAGCGCCACCTATCCTGAGGGAAACTTTGGAGGGAACCAGATACTAGATGGTTCGATTGGTCTTTCGCCCCTATACCCAGTTCCGACGATCGATTTGCACGTCAGAATCGCTATGGACCTCCATCAGGGTTTCCCGGTTTCACGGATCTATTATGGTCCGCCCTGTAAGGCCAAAGGCCGAACAACTATGGCCTTCACGGATTTATTATGGTCCGCCCTGTGAAGTCGAAGGCTGTACAACTATGGCCTTCACGGATCTATTATGGTCCTCCCCCTGTGAGGCCGAAGGCCGAACAACTATGGCCTTCGCGGATCTATTATGGTCCTCCCCCTGTGAGGCCGAAGGTCGAACAACTATGGCCTTCACAGATCTATTATGGTTCGCCCTGTGAGGCCGAAGGCCGAACAACTATGGCCTTCAAGGATCTATTATGGTTTGCTCTGTGCGTAAGAAGCATAGCTTCTGTGGACGGTCCGACGACCGCTCTCATTTTCCTCTTCATTGTGGTTATATCTTACCATAGAGGGGGAGGGGCATAACGAAACAGGGTAACATGAAATTAAGTAGATTTATAAAGTGTTTAGCAATTTTATGCCACATAACTATTTTTTATTTTTGAACATTCTCTGCGTTCTCCCCTTTTCCTCCCTCTCCCTTTGTATTATAAAAATTGTAAAAATTTTATCATTTGCTTCGCCAAGTGTCCAAAGGTGCAGTTTACCTTTGTCCTCCATTTCTTCAGCCAGTCGTCTATTTTGTATAGATGATCTTGTAGCATTTTTGATGCACTTCTTGGGTCGTTATGGGACGCCATTATGGTTGTATCATCCGCGTAAGTAGCCAATGTTGTATTGCTATCTTCAGGTAAATCTGATGTGTATATCAAATACAGAGTGGGTCCAAGAATGCTGCCCTGTGGGACTCCAGATCGTATCGGTATTAGGTCGGTATAGGCATCACCATACTTGACTAGGCAGTATCTATTTGTTAGGTAAGACTCCAGTATGCGATAATATGGGTGAGGTACACTTGTCTTAATTTTGTACAGCCGTCCTTCGTGCCACACTTTATCAAACGCCTGCGAGACGTCGAGAAAGGCAGCCGACCAATATCTCTTACACTCCAAGTCATTTCTAATATTTTTTGCGATGCGATGTACCTGTTCAACCGTTCCATGGCCTTGACGAAACCCAAATTGGTGGTCTGGAATCATTTTTTTTGCTTTCAAGAATTGGTTTTAGCCTTTCCAGAAATAATTTTTCGAAAGTTTTGGAGAGGCCAGGGAGAAGGCTGATTGGTCTGTAGAACTGTGTCATGGTGGGATCCTTGCCTGGTTTTGGAATTAGGATCACCTGTGCAACCCTCCATTGAGGTGGAAAGTAACCGATTCTAAGAACTGCATTAAAGATCATTGTGATGAATTTAAACCCTTCTTCTGGTAGTTCTTTCAGAGTCCTGCCCGTTATTAGGTCGTACCCTGGAGCTTTCTTTGGATTTGTTCCTTTAAGTATAATTGTTTTGATTGTACTGGTCTTGAAGTGTTTTATGGGTAAGTCCATTTGGTATGGGGCCGCAAGCATTTTGTGAATAGGAAGTTCTTCTTCATCGGAGACCTCTTTTGGGAATGGAGAAAACACATTGGCAAGATGCTCAGCGAAGGCTTGGGCCTTCTCTTCATCATTCCTAGCCCAGCTTCCTGTGCTTGTTTTAATGGGGTGTACTGTTTTGTGCTGTTCATTAATTTTTTTTGTTACTTTCCACAACGATTACTCTGTCGCTTCAGTGGCAGACAGGTTTTCCAGAAATATTTTTAAGTTATGATTTTTGTTTTCTTCTAGCATTTTTTTTCTCCCCTTTTCCTCCCTCTCCCTTTGTATTATAAAAATTGTAAAAATTTTATCATTTGCTTCGCCAAGTGTTTAGTCTTTGTAGTGTAGCGGAAAACTACAAATAATTTCATTTATTCTAGAAGGTGGATCTAAAATGTTTTCTTCATGCGATGTTTCAATGACTCCTTCATCACATTGCTGAAAATTGCTTCCATCCCAGTCGATTCAGCGAGTCCGATGGTACCTTCGCTTAAAATTTTAATCCATAACCTGGAATTGGTTTCCTCATATTCATAGAATTCTACCAGACTGTTCATATTTAAATAGTTGAGTTTTTTCTTCGAGTCTTTGACAATTATTCGATTTTTATGGTAAGATTTTCAATTAGAATTTCATACTTTTCTGCCAACAGTTTTTCTTTATTTTCAATGCCGATTATATCGTGGATTTTACCAGTTGACATTTTGTCTATTTTCTTTATGATGTGTTCTGTTAAAGTTTTTCTTTATTAATTTAATCATTTTCCACTCCATTTCTACTATGAAAATTGTAAAATTTCCTTTATTGTGATTATGAAAATGTACAACCACGTTGGACCACCTAATTAAAATCGTCCAAAAACGTCCATCTGAAGAACAAGGGAGTAGAGGTATTGGTTACCTTGGACACAAGATGGAGCTGCATATTGGAAGAGCTACAGTGGAGGGAAGTTAAATGCCGAAAAGTCCAAATGTACGAAAAGCTTTGGAAAAGCATCCTAGAAGTAACGAGCGGAGTCCCCTAATCCTATGTTGTGGAACGTAATAAACGACGGGGTCCTCGGCCTCTCAATACCGCAGAAAATACAAAATTTGGATTCGTCCAAAACAAGCAATAATGGAAAATTCAAATTCCATCATAGCAGACATTAACGAATGGATGGAAGATCGTGGTCTCACGCAAGTATCCGAGAAGACGGAAGCAGTGGCAGGAGAGTTCTTGGAGTGGATATTGATAAGAATGCAGTAAATGTAGCAGTCATACATAGATTAATGTCGAACATGAGCGGGCCCGGAGAGCGCAAAAGGAAGCTTTCTTATTCCAAAGGTTCCTTTTTCCTCCAGTGCTTCCAAAAGGGAGGGCAAATTTTAGTCGGTAGGAATCTGACATGAGCTAGGTGAAGTCTTATGAAAGATTTTCACTCCTTCCTATACAAAACAGTAAAAAAAAAATCAAAAATTTAACTTAGCTTCTCAAAACTTTAGCCCTGCTGGAGAAAATTTCATGGTATTTTAATCAAAACATTCATTGATTCAACATTCGTTTGTCAACAAAATCAGTGATTTTTTATGGTGCAAACAGTGAAATACAGATGGCAGCAGGTATTAACCAATCAGTTCTAGTTAAAACAAAACGAAAGCAGTCGATTGGTCAATACGTGGTGCCATCTACCTGTATAATGAGTAAGCCTTCCATGATCTATAAAGTTGTTAGTCGATTAAACCTACTCGGGTTAAACGCATATTCCCTCTTTTTCACTTAATTGATAAAGAAAATAAAATGTAAACTATTCTAATCACGCAAATAAACAAATTTATGGTTTAATACACTTAATTTTCCTCTACCATAGGTATTACACAAGCACGGCAGTAATAAATTTAAAACAAATTAACCTAATATCGATAAATAAACCAGATTGTTATTAAATAAAGGAAAAATTGAGTTACTTAGGAATGAAAACAAAAGAAATAGGGGACATTAATAATGGTTACGTATAAAGACCGATATAAATTATTGCAGCCCTTAAATAATCCAATATCGTAAATTTTTAACTACAATTTGAGCGCTAGCCCGAATTGAATGAACCCTACCCCAGGTTAAAAATTTAAAAATTTAAAATACTTACTAGATCTTTGATTTTTAATAAAATAGAGTTGCAGTCGTTCCTTAAAAGTATTTTCATTGACGTAGTATTCAACTCGCACCCTGTAACAAAGAGACGAATTAAAATCGGAATATACTAAAAAAACTGAAATTTAAAATAAATTACTTTCGTATCTCTCATTTTAATATAAAATTTAATACGAATTCTTTTCACCGCATTTACTTTTCTAGTGGATCTGGTAAATCAGCTTTATTACATTTTTTCAAGCGTTTCCAAATTTTTCAGGTTTAATATGAGGAACAAAAACATCGAATTAATTAGTCGGGGAGCGCCGACGACTGGATGTTTGGGACCTCTGATGCTTCTTTCAGTTTTTATTCCATTAATAAACAGGAGGAAACCTGGTTGACTTTTTATATACATTTTATCAAGAGTGACCATTAATCAAGACCCTTCAGGCTTGCACTACCATGTAATACCACAATTTATTATAATAAACTGTTTTGTGATAAAATTCATACCGAAATGACCCTTCTCTGAAACCCTTTCAACTGAAATTGTTTTTCTTCGCCTTACCTGACGCAAAACAGGTGTAAACGTTATAATATAAAGCCTTCTGTAAATTAATATTTATGTATGGATACTTCAGAAGTTAAATTAATGTATTTTGTGATATGAGTAATTATGTTCCGTGGTGAATGATGAAGACAAATAGTGAAGGATATTAAAACAAATTGTTCTGTTTTCGGTCCGTCTAATTTATAACCTAAAAAGGCTTAAAAACAATAAACTAATGCAATATCGTATCTCGAAGTTGTGTTTCTTAAACGGCAACGTCTGGTTAACAGCGTTTCTGTTATGTAAAGCACTAAATCCATTATTACGTATGAAGACAGTTTAAGCTTTCTCAACTAGACTTAGTTTTTGTTATTTTATCTGGTTGTTAAACGGATTTGACTTTCTACGGGTCCGGAGACACTTTCAATGGATGTTTCAATTGGTTTTTGTTTGGAGATTTCAAACCAAAGTATAAACGTCGCAGTGTATATTTTTTTGTTACGACGGACAGATTGAAGGTTTAGATTGGTTCTCTTGTCAGTTTCATTAGCAATTTGTTTTTATTTCTGGTGGAAAATTTTCATTTCCACTTCGATGGTATTAGCACCGAATTGCTACTTCTACGTGACTTGAAAAAGTTACAAGATTAAATATTATCCAAGAATACATTCAGGACATGGTATTAAAAAATGATTTGGTAATGATATGTTTTAAATTTAAATTTTCGCGCCAGAAATGTTACAGATGGCGACTCGAGAAGTCGACGCAGTATAGACAAATCCGCCAATGTTTCAATTTAGTCAATTTTGTAACATTAATTTTATATCCAATAAAATTTAATTATGTATACAAAATGCTTTTCATTTATAGCGACCATTATGTGAATTAATGATATTATTACATTGAACTTTAATTTCAGTTACATTAAACAAACAATTACGGTGAGTTTAATTTTCATTCTATACCGAGTGTTCCAGCGATTAATTTTTTTTAGCTTCAAATGTCCATAGCACCGAAACTGTTGCTTTTTTCGTATAAATACTTTAGTTATTTTTTAAAGATCATGAAATTATCTACAAACTATATTATAATAGTTCATTGTCTAAAATTAACGGCTTTCGAGTTATTAATTAAATTAAGTACAAAAATGATATTTTGATGCATTTTCAGTTTTCAATGTAATTTTAAGTTTTCTTGGTAATGGAGTGATTTTTTGAAAAATTTTATTGGTCCAAAATTGTAGCCCGGTAATTTTTCTATCAGGAAACGGCCATCATTTTTTAGCAAAATATTTTCTTAACAAGATACAGATTTTACAAGAAAGCAAAACAATGAAAATTCGAATTTTTTTACATTTCTTTCTAGAATTTAGTCAATAACTTGAAAATTGCTCAATTTTGTCAATTAGTCGTTATAATCAAATTTATAGATCATTTCACGGTCTTCAAAAAAGTACTAAACTGTTAACACTAAAAAATTATTATTTTCGGTGCTAAGGCCACTTGAAGGAAGAAATTAAATTATTAAAGCTTAGACAAGATTAAAATATGTACAAATAATTTTAGCTAAAAATAACCACACTTTTATTGTAGAATTTCCATAGGCCGCCATTGTGGTTGAACGTCTTTTTTTATACAAGTTTGAGCAAACAAACACGAAGCGGAACATGTGCGAGCGAAGCTCGCTTAATCTCCTTCGTCTGACGGTGGGATTGAAACAAGCAGTAAAATATTTAAATATTTATTTTGTTTTTGTAGTTTGGATTACAACCTAACTATTCGAGATAGCGCTTAAGTTGGCAGTGCTCACGAGGATTGAAGTAACGAATTGCAACAGTTTCGTTGAAATACAGTGAGGTAATCCGCTTTTACGATTATGTTTTCATATTAACTTCTGCAAGAAATTCGTAAGAATGCATTTGCTGTTCATTTTATTGACAATTTGCACTAATTTGCGTGTTGCTAAGCCATTTATGTGCGCAAGGATTAGTTCAGGACATTTACCATTGTTAATTTTTGTCATTTTCACTTGTTTCAATATAAGTTTTTTGTGTACTATACGCTATACCCGATTCTTGCATTTACAAGAACGCCGTCTCACTCCAATTAATTATTTTTTATTTTTGTTTCTATTGATTTCACCTATTATTTCTTTAACGACTCGTTTGGTAACCTTGGGCCGATTTACTTAGCTCGGCCTGCGGCCTCGCACTTTACCTATCTGTGATATCACTACGTATTTGAACGCATAAGATTTTATTAATATTGAAGTAATAATGAACAGACGTAGTTAGACGTTTCGTTAACGTAGATGTTTCGGTTGGTAACATTGGACCGCAATATGTAGCTCGGCCTACGGCCTCGCATTAGAACTATATGTCAGATCACCGCGTATTTAAATTTAAAAACGTTTTGAGTGCATAAATAATAGAAGCGGTGTATTCGAAGTATAATAATTATTTCCTCAACGTCTCGTTTAGCCTTCGGTCGATTTATTTAGCTCGGCCTGCGGCCTCTCACTTTACCTAGTGTTAATATTATTGTTTATTTAAATGTATAAGACCTCAATATAAAAATAGTATGAACAGATGCTGAAGTCGACGTGCAGACGTTTCGCCAACGGAGATGCCTCATTTGATAATCGTGGGCCGAAATGAGTGTAGCTCGGTCTACGGCCTCGTATTTGAACTATATGCTATATCATTGCGTATTTGTATTTAAAAATGTTCTCAATATATAAATAATAGAAGCGGAAAGATTCGAAGCATAATTATTTCCTTCACGTGTCTTTTGACCTTCGGTCGATTTATTTAGCTCGGCCTGCGGCCTCGCACTTTAACTATGTTCAAATTTAATTATAAATCAGCTGCAAATTTTAAATGCATAAACAAGTAATAATAATAATAAGTAAAGCTATCTATTAAAGAGCTTTGTAAATTTTCTGCAAATATGCTACTTTTTCACTTGAAAACTTCAGAAAACTGGAGGTATTCCGTACCCCCCAGACCCCCTCAGCGAACGACACATTGTTCTGTTTATCAGGGCCCTTGTTACTTCCTAATTAAGAAGTTCTCAGTGTAAGACAAAAGCCCTTTGTTCTAAATTTTTGCAATTTATGTGAAAACTTTATTTTTTTTACCAAAAAACAATTAGATTATAAACCAGTAAAACTGACATTGTAAAGCTGTAAAACCCCGTTTAACTTTAAAATACTTCGAAGAGTCCCCTGCGGCGTATTTTATTGTCCACTTTTACTGCAAACTATTCGTACACTGCCATGTATTTATACGGTAGTGCCACTACTAAAGGGACTCAATAATGGGAACTACAGTACTAAACTTTATAAAATTGAAGAAATAAACGTAAATAGTGAGAAGTTAATAGAAATTCATTGCAACACTTCCGGAGAAATGCTGTTGTTTAATAGAGAATGGAGGAAATATTATTTGCCCTATTACATAAATATTTTTACGCCTGCTCTACAACCTGCAACAACTATACGTTCGTCGATCGTGTAACGTTCCATGATCAAATCACAATTTTTTAGATAAATCCCTGCTTACCACTGGGTAGTTCGTATTTCGCGAAGCACCCTGTAGTTCGACGAGATCTCAAAGAGTAAAAAAACAAATCAGTTTGGAAGTAATAACAAAGATCATTAAACCGAGTTTTCTCGAAAGTGCATTTAGCAAAGTGTAACATGTAAATTTTATTTAAATTTAAGAAGAGCGATCAAGTTTAGTTTATGCATTATGGAGCTTCGCCATCGTCGGAAAACTGAATTAAATTTTCTTTGAGAGCCAGCTTAAAATAAAAAACAAATTTTACAAAATTGTTTAAATCGATTAGTAAATACATCAAATTAAGGTCAAAGTTGAAAATTTTAACATTAAATTGGAAAGTTTGTGTAATCAAATTAAAGCGTTTTCCACCTCGAATCCGGAAGTTTTGAAATAATTAATTCGATTTTGAGTTTTCCTCTTTTTTGTGCTTATAAAATATTTCAACCTGTAATGTTGTTTCCACCCAAAGGTGGAAAAATTTATGTCTAGTAAAGGAAATCCTAGCAAAGCTTTTCCGAGACTTGAATATAATAAATCTCGGTCTTGTTTGAGCTTGCATTTAATTCGAAAAACGAATCTGTGCAAATTTTAAGTTTTATCCTAGTCGATCAACAAACTGTTCGATTTGAATTGCATTCGAAGTTCGGTTTAGTTTTCAATTTTAGCTTTGTTATTAAATCAAAATTTCCGTTTATTTATACAAATCGATTCGGGTTGACATGTGAATGGACTGCGTTTTTGCTTTTTATCAGATTGTTATCGTAATATTAATACAGCTAAATGGAAAAATTATTGATTCTTTTCCGTGGAAATTGTGTGAGAAAGGTTTGTTTAGAAACCTGTTGCTCATAACGACACACTTTCCATATATTTTTAATTTCTTTTGTTGACATAAAAGGTACACAGTCGGCTATAAATAATAAATTATTTTGTTTGCAATTTAGCAAATGTTTTTTTTCGTATCGACTGCGCCAGTTTTTCTAATTTCGTCTTTGTACTGCAACATGCGATTTTTTTTCGAGTAAGGTAGGTCAATTTCAATGATTACATACTGACAGGAAACTTTCCGGCGTCAAGAGACCAAGCAGTTAATTTAAATTACATGATTACATTCGACTGATGATTATCAAATGACACGCGATATGTTTACTATATAGGGACTATAAATATACTCGAAAAACAATTTTGGAATTTTCCTCCAGAAAAAATACATCATGCTTGTGACCATTACAGTAGTTATATTTATTACAACTACAATAATTGTATTTAATACCATTACAGTAGTTGTATTTAATGCAACTACAATTAATTGTATTACTTAACACTACAGTAGAAATATTACAGACTACTTCAGTAATTGTATTTAATACCACTGCAGTTGTTGCATTTAATACAGCTACAGCTGTTGTATTTAATACAGCTACAGAAGCTGTAGTTAATACAACTACAATTGTATTGCTTACTACTACAGTAGTTGTATTTAATACCACGACATTTGTTGCGTTTAATATCGCTACAGTAGTTGCATTTGTATTGCTACCATTATTTAATAACACTAGAGTAGTTGTATTTAGTACCGCTACAGTAGTTGTATTTGATTCCAATACAATTGTTGTATTTAATACCACTACAGTAGTTGAATGTAATACCGCTACAGTAGTTGTATGTAATACAACTACAATTGTATTGCATTACCACTCACACTTTATTGAAGGACAATGTTAAAGACTATTTAAAATACCTAATATAAGCGGAAGAAGTCAAAGTATTATCATTTCTTCATTCGTAGAAAAATTGTTTGATGGCTTCAGTCTGAATATGTAGCTCGGCCTGCGACTTCACACTTTAATTGTGTTGAATTATGATTTCAAATTATTTAAAAAATTTCCGTATAACTGAAGTAATATGAGAAGTTATAGAACTCGAAGTGTAGTCATTTTGTCAATGCAGTAGTCCTGGTTGTTGGATTTCGAACTGAATATTTAGCTCGGCCTGCGGTCTCGCACCTCAAGTATGTACACATTACGTATTTGCATTTAAAAGAAATTTTCAATATCATAGCAATATGAGCTGACACATAAATGGAACTATTACCATTAATTCAACATAGAGGGTTCGCTAAGTTGTTTTCGGCGTGAATATTTAACTCGGCCTGCGGCCTCGCACTTTAACAATGTACATTTTTATTGCGTATTTAAAAGATTTTGTCAGCGTAAAAACTATCATCAAAAGTATCAAAAAGTATCATCATTTCGTCAACGTAGAAAACGCGCTTGATGGCTTCAGCCTGAATATTTTGCTCAAACTGGGACCTCGTGAATTAACTATGTGCATTTCTTTGCGTACTGAAACTTAAAAGATTTTCTTAGAATTATAATAATATAAGCGGATACAGAAGCACCTCATCCATGTAAACAAAATTAACTTTGCTTTTCGAATTCTGGCCGGAATCAATGCCGAAATTTCTAGCTCGGCCTGCGGCCTCGCAACTTAGGAATGTGAAATTTTATTGCGTATTTAAAATTTTGATAAATTTACTCAGAATTAAAATTAAATGAGCGGATAAACAAGTTGAATTATATTCATTTCGTCAATGCATAAGACTTTTTTGCTTGGTGGAGTTCGACCAGAATATTTAGCTCGGCCTGAGGCCTCGCGTATTAACTATATGTTGTATTATTGCATATTTTAATTAAAAATATTTTTTTCAAATTAAAATAATGTGTATGGATAGAGAAGCAAAGTTTAAATATTTTGTGACTGTAAAAGTTTTGCTCGGAGCATTTTGATTGGAATATTTTGCTCAGTCTGATGCCTCGCGTCTTAACTATATACTATATCATTGCGTATTTAAATTAGAAAGCGTTTCTCCGGATTAAAATAATAAGACCGGATGCAGAAGCCAAAGTATACTTATTTCTTTGCTTGGTAAATTTCGAACGGAATATTTGGCTCGGCCTGTGGCCTCACATTTAAACTATTATGTGCAATTTTAATGCATATTAAATTTTCAAGATTCTCTGGATAGAAATAATAATTATGTGCGAACAGAGTATTTTAAATTCAATCAGCATAGAAGCGTTATTTGATGGCCTTCGGACGGAATTTTTGACTCGACCTAGGGCCTCATGCTTTCACTATATTCTACTATTGCATATTATATAAATTTAAAAGTTTTTTTCCGAATGAAAATACTGACGACGGGTACAGATGTCGAAATACAATAATTTTGTCAATGTTAAAGCCTTTTCTGATGGATTTCAACGGAAATATTTAGCTCGGCCTACGGCCTCGCATTCTAATTGTTTTCAATACTATCACGTATTTAAATTTAAAATATGTTATCAGAAGAAACAGAAGTCGAAGTATAGTGATTTCGTGAATGTACATGTCTTGCTTGGTTGATCTGGACTGGAATATTTAGCTCGGCACACGGTCTCGCGCCTTAATTGCGTGTATAAAATTAAAAAATTTAATTAAAATTCAAATATTATGAACAATTAGAGATGGTCATAGCTTTGGCAGTTAAGTGCGTCTACTGCTAATGCGAAACGCTCGGATCGAATCCGGGCAGGGTAAGAACTTTATTCTGGCCGTCTCTCCTCGGAAGGCAATGGCAAACCACCGAGGTAATTTGCCAAGAGCGCCCATCTCAACATGAAGTGTATTACACTTCCCGTGGTTCGGAGGCCACGTTAAACAAGTAGGTCCTCTATGTATATGTGAAAACACTTGGAATGCACATCACATGCATAGAAAGAGATGGGTCACGACGTTCGGAAACGAACAATACGACTAAGAAGAAGAAGAAGAATTATGAACAATTACAGAAGTCGAAATGTAATCAGTTTATCTATGTAGAATCCTAACTTGATGGATACTGAGAGGAATATTTAGCTCGACCTGCGGCCTCGCACCTAAACTTTGTACAATATTATTGCGTATTATATACAAATTTAAAATATTTTTCAGAATTTTAATAATATAAGCGGATACTGAAGTCAAAGTATACTCTGTTCGCCTTACTTGGTGAATTTCGAACGGAATATATTTAGCTCAGCCTGTGACCTCATGCTTCAACTATGTTATACTATTGCATATACGAGTATAAATGTAAAAGTTTTTCCCGCTAAAAAATAATGAGGACGGATCCGGAAATCAAAGTACAATCATTTTTGTCAATATTGTAGCCTTTTTGGATAGATTCCAAAACTTTACCATTTAGCTCGGCTCACGGTCTCGTGCCTCAATTTTGAGCAATATATTTGCGTTTATAAATTTACAAGATTTTCTCAGAATTTAAATATTATGAGCGGATAAAGAAGTCGTAGCAATAATCTTTCTGCCAATGTAGAATCCCAGCTTGATGGATTTCGACCGGATTATTTAGCTCGGCCTACGGCCTTGCACTTGCAATATGTAAAAATTTATAATATCTTTTAAGAATTAAAATACTATGAGCTGAAACAGAAGTCAAAGTATACACATTTCGCCAATCTAGAAGCCTTGCTTACTGAATTTCCAACAGAATATTTGGCTCGGCCTGTGGCCTCGTTCTTAAACAATGTGCAATATTATTTCATATTAAAATTTAAATTAATGATTCCCTCGATAGAAATAATATGAGCTGACAAAGTTCTTGAAATATAAATATTTATAGTCAACATAGAAGGCTCGGTCAAATTTTTGCCTCGGCCTGGGGTCTCATGCTTTAACTATTGTGTTCTACTATTTCATATCTAAATTTAAAAGGTTCTCTCCAAATAAAAACGACGAAGGCGGATACGCAAGTTGAAGTGTAATCAGTTGTCCATGTAAAATCCTTACTTAATGGATACTAATAGGAAAATTTAGCTCGGCCTGCGGCCTCGCACCTAAACTTTGGAGCAATTTCATTTAAAATATTTTCTCAGAATTAAAATAATATTCGCGGATACAGAAGTCAAATTATACTGATTTCGGCTATGTAGAAGCCTTGCTTGGTTAATTTTTACGGGAGTATTTGGCTCGGCCTGTGGCCTCGAACTTAAGTTATGCGCAATATTATTGTATATTAAAATTTAAAAGATTTCCTCGATGGAAATAATATGAGCGAACAAAATACTTGAAATATAAACTGTTAGTCAAGATAGAAGCCTTACTTGGTGGATTTAGGCCGGAATATTTAGCTCTGCTTGCTCAGGAACGCATCTCATTGGTTTAGTATCATAAATATAACAAAGGAGCAACAAATGTCATGCCATCTGTCGTATACATTTTAATGATAGGTGAATAGACGTGAAAAAATAAATAAAATATTAATATGGAAGAGAGATCGTAGGTAGCTGTCGCAATTCACTCAGTGCGGCCTTTAGGCCGCACAACCAACACCGACTAGTAATAAATATTTTAATTAATAATAAAATTTTGTTCTTGTTCTACTAATCCTTGATCAACTCTACGACTTGCACTTAAGAAAAAATTTTATTTGACTTTGAAATCGACAGCCGTTCTACAAAAGACCTTGAAGTACAACCGCTTTAAAAATTTCTGTACAATATATTAATATATTTAACGAATGGTATTCACTAACTGTAAATATGCAAATGAAGCGAAATTTTCATTTGACGTGTTCAACATCATAAAGTTCAAGTAAAGAAAATTTAATTTCTTGTCAAGCAAAGAAGTTTTGTTTTGCTAGGAAAGATGAATTGAAGAAAAGCTTTAGAATTTAATCAAATTAAATTCAAATTTTCTCACTAGAACCAATCATAATGGTCTTGTTAACTAACACCGTCTTCCTGCTGCTTTTAAGTATATTTTCTTTAATTATCAACGTCTCGTGTTCTCACTAATTGCTCTAAATAACGGGCTCCACTATAAAAGGGTAAATTAAAATCTTTAAAGTGTTTAATTATGAAATTAAATTAATGTAAGTCAATTAATACTAGAAGCTCCTAATGAACTGCTCCTGTTTGTAAAATTTTATTTTAAAAAAGTGAATATGGGAATTTTTAATTAAGTTAATCGTGCAATAAAATGAAAAACTGAAAAAAAGTGCGATGTGGTTAGTAGTTGGATGGGTGACCTTCTGGTTACTTAAAAACGTTACGAAAAAACATTGAAATTTTTGCACAAGTAAAGGAATATAAAAAAATTTAGTAAATTTTGTGAAAGAAGCAAAAGTTTACAAGTTTTCCAACAAAAGCATCAACTTTTTACGTTATTTGTTTTTACAGCTGCTTCAGCTCCGTACGTACTGAAAACTCCCGCGAGCTTTGCTGACCATATCCATAAAATGTAGTCGACGTTATTTTATGATAGCCAGGTCAATAAAATGTTGTCTATTACTTGGAGTAAACTAAAAATATGAGCTACAAAGTGACAGTAGAACATTTATCATTTTACCCTAACGAAATGTGGGAGTATTTTTCATGACGTAAAAAACAAAAGAATAGCTAAATTTTCGGTGGAATTCGCGACAATTAATCGGTGATCGTCGTCTGTAAAGTTTGCTTTTCGTCGGAAAAGTTGATAATCATGTCCATTCAAGTAATTAAAGTTTTAATAACAAAACGGTCTATTGAATAAATTTTGTTTAGATTGGTGCGGAATGCAGAATATAAATTTCATTTTAATTAAATTTCGCTGCATTCGTAACTTCGATAATCCAATTTTTCGTTATATCACTGCAAGCTCATTGTAATGATTTTCTTCATTTCATTATTGTTGTTTATGTACAACCAAATTTGATTAGATTACAGCAGAAGCTGCACTAAAAAGTTAAATCAACAACTCTCTGGTGTATAAGTAATTTAGTTGCACTTTGAATCGCTTAAATTAGAATAACTTCTACAAAAGCGAACTAATTTTAATTTTTCTCGAGTTTTTAGAAAAAGAAGTCTTTAAGCTTTAAAATAAGTTTTCTGATTTTTTTTGCTAGCTTGGATGGTTTCCGAGTTACCGCTTAATTTATTAAGAAAAAAAAGTTAATTGCGATTGTTCTTCCGATGCACCGTTTCCGAGTTATCGCCAAAACGTTGATAACTCGATAACCGTATAACACAAGCACAAATTTTCCAGACATGTTTTACCATTAATCACCAGTAAAATTATAATACGAAGAAAAACTGTCAAATATTCCGGGAAACTTGAATAAAATTTAAATTTATGGAAATTGTTGTGCATTTTTAACTTTTACAAGCTATATAACTCTAAAACTGTTCGTTTTTAAGAAAAGATAAGAATTAATATGTTTAAATTATACGTGCAAGTTTCGAAAAAGTTAAGAAAAACGAAAATTGCTTAATTAGGTTTCAAATTTCGGTTACTTTTTCTTAGCAAACATTTTGTTACAGTTTGAACCAGTAAAATGCTAATAACTTCGTGAAACGTCACCAGATTCTAATTTTTCTTAGTTTTTTCGAAAGATAATTAGGTAGTCTATAAAATTTTACTTCGCACATTTTTTATTATTGTACACAGTTTTTGAGTTATCGCACGTTAAAGTTAAATAAAATTTTAAGAGTTAAAAAATTAAAATATTAAAAATTCTTTTCTTTTCTTCTTTTTGAAAATTGCTATTCAAGTTTTCTGACGGAGAAGTTTGTTATCTACAAAATCTATTTTATGAAATTTTTCCCTATTGCGCTTGGTTATTGAGTTATCGCTCGTCAAAGTTAACGAAAATGTCGATGGAAAATTTCAGAAAAATTTTGTCCTAAAATATAAAATTTGATTAGAAAATATGGTTCTATGGTTATTTTACTATAAAAATTATAGATAAAGCTTTTTTATACGGTGCACGATTTTCGAGTTATGGTCAGGTGATATTTTTTTATCAAACGTTAAAGGCAATTGTAACGTTAAATGCTAATAACTTTTAAAATAGCCAACTGATTTTTATTTTTCTTAGCTATAATGAAAAACAATTATGCAATCTACAAAATATATTTTATATTATTTTCAGATATTGTACGTGGTTTTTGAGTTATCGGTCATCAAAGTTTAAAAAATTAGCTGAAAAAAAATTATTAATACGATAATTCCTGAAAATTTTTTTCTAGAATTTTAAATTCAAATAGAAATTATTTTTTTACTGTTATTTTACTAAAAAATGAGAAATAAAAGTTTCTCATAACGTGCACAGTTTCCGAGTTACCACCACGTGATGTTTACTCACGATAACTCGTTTCGAGTTATCATTGGATAACTTGAAAAAAAAGATTACAGATTAGTAAATTAAAAAAAGTTTCAAGTTTTCAGAAAATTTTGGTCTAAAATGTTTAATTTAAAAATTTTTTATTTTATTATAAATATTGCAAATTAAAATTTTGTATTAGATGCCCAGTTTCCGAGTTATATCCACGTGATGTTGACTGAATGCTAAAACCAAATTAATTTAATTTCTTTTAGAAAAGTTAACGAATTTTCCTTTTTCTGATCGTTTTCAAAACAAAATTAGTTATTCTATAATATTTATTATAAAACGTTTTTCGCTATTACCCACGGTTTTTGCATTATCACTTTTCTAAGCTTAAAAAAATTGATGAAAGGAAAATTACAAACAGTCGAAATTTTTTGAAGCTTTCCTGAAAATTTATTTCTAGAATTTTTAATTCCATTAAAAATATTAATTTTAATGTAATTTTACAGCAAAAAAAAATTGTTAATAAATTAATATTTTTTATAGGATGCACAGTTTCCGATTTATGGTCACGTAATATTTCATCTAATTTAACTCAAAATAAAACGTAACTTCTGCAAATCTTAATCGAATTTTATTGTTTTTGACTTTTTTAAAACAGGATTATTTAGTCTACATTTATCAGATAAGTTTTTCATTTTTGCTGATAGTTTTTGTGTTATCGATAACAACATGAAAAACAATTCTTACATGATAAATTTTAAAAATATTTTATTTTCAAAAATTCTGAGCTAAAATATTGAATTATCCTGAAAACTTTTAGTTTACTGCGGTATTGCCACAAAAATTGTAAATTACAAATTTCCATGCTAATTTTCTCCTAATTTTACCTAGATAATAAATAGTCAAAGCAAAATAACTTTTATAAACGCCAACCGATTTTTGTTTTTCTAGACTTTTATTTTATTCTTTAGGATTTTTCGCTTTTGCGGATGGTTTTTGAGTTATCGCTCATAAAAGTTTAAAAAAATGGTATATTGATATATTTTAAAAATATTGAAACAATATCTGTCCTCACTATCTCTAATGAGAAGATAGCTCGGAACAGATAATGTCCACGCAGAAAATAAATTCTACTTTTATTTGCGTGGGGCCCTGATGTTAGGTATAAACCAGCTCGTTAATAGCGGCGGCAAGGCCGTGGGTCGTGTCAAATGAACGCCCCGGAGAAAATCAAGGAAACAGCTTTGCTAACACACAAAAATAAAATCAACAATAAGATGTTCTTTGTCGGAAGGCGATGAGATAAGCGATGTCGGATGTAAAGTGCATTAGCCGACCAGACTCAGTACAGTGGCAAATACATTACCACCAAGAAGCACTCCCCCACAATCAATCAACAGAACGTTCGAGTGGTCATATAAAAATCCCACAAACGGTGGAACCACAATCGAACTTCCAACGATAAAATCGAACGGTAGCGATCTCGATGAAATGCAACACCCTGTAGATTGGTCGCACATCGCTGCCTTCTAAAAAAAAACATATAACCAAAAAGAAACACAAAAAAAAATATCGAACATAAAATTTCAAATACAAGATTTGAACTTAAGTCGACCAATTCGGAATTCCCTTGCCAATGCATTTCACCAGACGTTGTTCGATGTTACCTAGTGAAAAGAATACGTCGTTCAAATTCAATCAAATAAAACATTACAATATAATTAATAATTAATAAGTTTTTAAACATAAAAATTCAAACATTCGATCCATTTCCACACTTGTGAACGCAAAAGAGATTAGATTGCCTTTAATCACTTCGATGCAGCAATACAAAACCTGCAACTCAACGATTATCTTGGCAAACACTCTGCAATTAAAAATGCAAGACAAAAGAAAACCCAAAATGTTAAAATATAAAAAAAACATGAATCAGCCAAGGGTGATTTCAAACAAAGCAAACTCCAGGTAAACGGAGAAAAGTGGGCAAAGTCGATCAGCACCAACCACCGTGAAACAATCTCATAACAAAAATGTTACTCACCGCTCCGACGGAATTCCAATACCTTCAGAAGCAGTATGAACAGCAGATCCGACCAAGAAGCGTTAACAACGAAGATACGATGGAACGTAAATGATGGATTACAAAAATCCGCCACACAGCCCCCCCCCCCCCCTAAAATATCTCACCACGGTGAAGATGGCTCAAAACGAAGGAAGTCAGTCTTCTTGTAATACCTAGTGGAAACGAAATTTGCTGTAACAAAATTGAATTAAAAAACATGAAATTCTAAAATTGATAACGACACGTTACCCTTATATCCGCCTAAGCGAGAATTTCTTTGGCAGAGGGCATAGCGCTACGACTAGCCCAAAAAATATGATCCTATCCATGCTCAACAGCAGGAATAGAACAGGTAAACACAGCACCCTATAGGACCTGTGTTAAAAAAATATAATCATCCACAGTGGCACGACACGCCAACTGGGGGAAAATAAATCAATGGATCACATAGGACCCATTTGCACTGCTCGAAAGCGAACAAAAACATTCGCCCAGTAGTAAATGGTTGTTTCAGACCAAGGCATTCATTATCCTTGAAACATAGAAACAATAAAAAAATAATTAATATTAAAAAAATCAAAAAATTTGGTTATATAAAAAAGAACCAACAAATAATTCCTAATTTATTACAGCAAAAAACGAAGGTGAGAGATAAATCTCTGATGTTATAACTAGAACCTGATATGGAATGGTTATCTAGCTATTTAAAAAAAATAAAATGGTCCAAGATGTTATTCGGATCAATTTGTGACAACATTACGCCAACCAACCTCCCATAGCTAATGTATGGTTCAGGATGTTATTGAACCAATAAGTGTACAAACATTACACCAACCCCCTCCCATCTAGATCCACAGCAAGCTAAAAGGATTTCACCCTTAATAGCTTGTGGAATACCAAAAAAACAAAATCATAATAACAAAACAACAAAATTGACAAAAAAACAAAATTGCCAATAAAACAATGCAAAAGCTGTCCCTGAAATTGTCTCCGAGCATTCACCAAAATACAGATGGTAGTGAAACATCATCTGACCAATATAGTAGAAAATACAGTAGCAAATACAGAGGAAAATACAGAAGCCGTCACGTTATGGGCGCCAGTGAAACAATCTCATAACAAAAATGTTACTCACCGCTCCGACGGAATTCCAATACCTTCAGAAGCAGTATGAACAGCAGATCCGACCAAGAAGCGTTAACAACGAACATACGTCAGATCTCCATCGAGTCTGCGCGAACAAAAATTGTTCCGGTAGCCATATCCTCGCTCCATACCCGCCAATTACGTAATCCAGGAGTCCATGATCGCTCCACAGTAGAAATACAAATCGACCTTGGTGTGTGAAAAATTCACACCCCTTATCTTCAAAAACTGACACCACAAGCGCCTTGCTTGTTCAAAGTTTCACCCAAGACTCTATCCTTTGCGCAGTATGAACAAATCCCCACCTCGGCACGGTTATCATGCGCCTTTAAAAGAATAAAAGATATATAGGGTGGAACGTAAGTGATGTATTACAAAAATCCGTCACAATATCCGCTTGCTCAAAATTTTTGTTGGAAAATTTACAATTGCTTTTCAAATTTGTATTCTGCAAATTTTTTCGTGCCGTTCCCAGTTTCCGAATTTTAAACAAATAATATTTAACGAACTTAAAACTGCTGATAACTTCCATAAATGCCAAGCAATTATTATTTGTCTGGAATTTCCCGAAACAAAATTTTTTAGTATAAAAAATTAATTATTTCCAGTTTTTCGCTGTTCCGCATGGTTTTCGAGTTATTGCTTATCAAAGTCAGCACAAATTTTTGATTGTTAAAAATTTTGAAAATGTTCCAAAATAATATTTGCCAAAAAATTTCAAGAATAAAACATTTTAACCATTACAACCACCTTTCTAAAATGTCAAGAAGAATAAAAATCTGTTAATTTTTCTAAAAGTTATGTGCGGTTTCGTAGTCAGGGGTGAAGAAAAGTTACAAGGAAAATTAACAGGTAACTTTTTTGTTTTTTAAAATTGACAAGAAAAAATGTTACTTGTTTATGAATCGCCGAAGCGGAACGGGATATAATTAAAAATGAAAATATAAAAACGGTTGAATGATCAAATTTAACGATTTTGTAGATAACAAAATCGTAAACCAAGTTTAAATTAGACATTTTTAATGAAATTTAATTACCACTGCAATAAATTTAATTATTCGAACGTAACTCTGTTGAACAGCAAAATTTGATACCATAAATTTAGTTAATAAAATAACATTTTCAGGATTATTCCTGTGAAGATATAACAAAAATCTGCTAAAATAAGCTTAAACTTGTACGGGGGAGGTTTAAAAAGATTAGCAAGGCTTACCGCTGATTATCGACATCGAGAAGAAAGAAAATTGAGATAAATAAACAAATTAAATTTTCTTTCACTTAGGATTGAAAATGGAGTCGCAAAAGTTGTTAATTAAGTTTGTAATTAATCGGCAATTCAATTTGCTGTGTAAATTATAAAATTTCTTGTCTAAAACTAAACACTTAAAAGTATTTTAATTTCATTAACAAGTTTCGGTTAGATTATTTAAACTTTCCGTCTGTACAGCAAATTCTTTAATTTATTAAATTAAGTACACCAGGGAAACTCCAAGTTTTGCGATAATTTTTTTCAATAAGCTTTGATGGAAGGCTTCGAATTTGGTTAATTAGTTTCGGATTTTCGTGGCCTGGAATCGAAACAAAAGGGGCACCGAACTGATGCTATTTTACCTTTGTGTCCACAAATTTCCTTTCGGCAGTAAATCCGTCGATATGGACAGAGAACGTATTGTCATTTGAGTGAGCGTCTGGGTTGCGTTCGGTTATTCAAATTAAAATGTAAATTCAAGCGTAAGCGCAAAAGACAAAAATCAGAATCGCTTCATCAAATTTCTTTCATCTCACGTCACCCTGCGATTACTTTACCAGTATTTTCCATATTTAACGACATCTTGACGTAATCCGCAAGTCGACGTTCGAGAACGTCAACAAACCTGATAATCCAAACCAAAAAATTTTTGTTCGGAAAATGGGTTACAATTTACGCTATGTTTGGTTTCATAAAATCGCTTAATTTGCTCGTTTAACCCAACACCGTCGTCCTTAAATTGACCGACAAATCTTCCTTGCATTTCATAGCATCTCTCCTAAATTAAGATTGAAGTATCTACAACAATAGGTTAAAAGGTCAGACGAATTTACGACTCTTGTACGAAGAATTATACGAGGCCGGTCCAATAAACTACGATAATTGGGTTACGGATTTTGTTTAATGTTCTGGGTGAGCAGGTGCAGGCGTCATCAATAATAATGGATGAGTCCTCCAGCAACATCAAATTATCCAAGTATTCCGTTTAATAAAAAGGTTAATGCTCTATTGACATTTAGTTAAAAATTGTAAATCAATTTTAAATTACGTATCGACATGCTTTGCCATTTTAAAAAGTCCTGAGCAAAATTTATTACTTTATTGATTACCTAATCCAGTCGGATTCACATTTCAAAACAGAACGCAAAATTTTTTGTCAGGCATCTCAATCAAATAATCAGCGTGATGCTGCATTTTAATGATCATCTGTTTCGAAACATTTAAACCCGGTTTATAGCCATAAACAGCGCTTACCCATAAGTCTATACAGTAATTAAACTTCCTGTATTTTATATGCATGGAATTTCCACAAGCTTTTTAATTGCTAAGTATCGGTTTTTAAATGAATATCGGTAACAAAACGCGTCATTATGCAACCAAGATGATTAATTATTAATTAATTGGGTGCTTGGCGACGCTTTTTAAATGAATATCGGCTTGAAATGCGACACTAATGCCCGTACTAATAGTGGAGGCTTGAGCCTTGATCTAGGATTACGCGTGAGATTTCCTTAAAATACCTGCTGTTGCTATGATACGGACTAAATTTCACTGATCTAATTGGTAGAAACTCGGATTAACGAATCTAGGATTAATCTTCCGACTATTAGTACGGTGTAGTGGAAATGAAAGAATGCATAATCCTGATATAATTTATTATCTTCTTTAATATTCATAATCTTGATTTTACAGACTCTTAGATACTTATAACTTTTCTGGTTACTCTACCACTAACTCAGCCACTCGAAACTAAATTTCTTCTGCTACACAGTAAAGAATACACTTATTTTAGCAAATTGTAATAATAAAAAATGTGAATATGGTCCAAACTTTTTAAAAAATCGAATTTGAACTTAGCTAATTTTCATGTAATTTAGTGGTAAAATTAACGAGATTCCCGCGCGTCGCTCATTCTGTGGTCGGTCCGTGCAATGTGAATGACCCTAACACTTAGAGTATTCCGCACCGGCAGATGCAGCTCGACTCTCGTACATGTAACATCGATTATTTTTTGTTTTTAGGCGATTTTTTGGGGGTTTAAAATCCCGGTTGCCTTCATCCCGGTTTGCTTGATGGATGGCGCCTTCTCGTATGTTTAGCTCTGCCGCGTAGCGGCGTACGCGATTGAAAAACCGCCCGGAGGCCCGGAGGGCCGTAGGGTAGGTTTTTTGATGCGCCCAATTCTGGCCGTGCCAGATCCACCCAAGAAAGTAATTTGCGTTTTCCCCATAGTTGTTTATGTTTATTTAATATTTTTTTAATTTTTTCACTTTTTCGGCAATACACGGGTTATTTTCCATTTTTTTGATTATTTTTTATTACTAATATCCACTAATCACACCCCCATCTATCCGAATTTCAAAGAAAAATTCAAATCGGAGCGAAAAAATTTTACGCATTTTCAAGGGACCACGGGGGAACGATGCACATCGGCCGGGGTCTACTGCATACTCGATGCGACTTTCCCGTACTTTTCAAAAGTCGATATTGGGGTTGTTTTGACCATGTTCACATTTTTTATTGTTTTAATAGACAGATATAAGCATGTTCTTTAGTGTGTAGCACTCGAAAAAAATTTTCGAGTGGCTGAGTTAGTGGTAGAGTCCCCCCTAGAAATACTAGACGCAAGTCAGCGTTTCCTAAATACCTTAAATTATTGCTATACTATTATAACTATTATTAAGGACACTACAACGGGCATAACAAAGAAGATCTTTAATTAATAATTAATTGGTTGTTAGTGACGCTTTTTAAATGAATATCGGCGACAGAATGCGACACAATTCAACCAAAATCTTTTATGAACAATTAATTAGTTGCTAAAGACGATTTTTAAATGAAAATCGGGTACAAAATGCGTCACTAACAATCAAGATCTTAAATCTACAATTAATTGTTAGCTTGGTGACGCTTTTGAAAGAATATCGGCGACAGAATGCGACACTCTGCAACCGACATCTTTAATTAACAAGTAATTGGTTGCTTCGTGATGCTTTTTAAATGAATATCGGCGACAGAATGCGACACAATTCAACCAATATCATTTATAAACAATTAATTAGTTGCTTACGACGATTTTTAAATGGAAATCGGCTACAAAGTGCGTCACTAACCTATAAGATCTTTAATTAATAATTATAATTAGTAGCTTGGCGACAAATTTTACATGAATGTGGGCTACAAAATGCGACACTATCAATCAAGATCTTTAATTTACAATTAATTGTTAACTTAGTGCCTCTTTTTAAATGAATATCGGCGACAGAATGCGACACTCTGCAACCGACATCTTTAATTAACAATCAATTGGTTGCGTCGTGATGCTTTTTAAATAAATATCGGCGACACAATGCGTCACAATTCAACCAATATCTTTTATCAACAATTAATTAGTTGCTTACGACGATATTTAAATGGAAATCGGCTACAAAATGAGTCACTAACCAATAAGATCTTTAATTAATAATTAATTAGTAGCTTGGCGACAATTTTTACGTGAATGTGGGCTACAAAATGCGATATTATCAATCAAGACCTTTAATTTAAAATTAATTGCTAGTTTGGTGACGCTTTTTAAATGAATATCGGCGACAGAATGCGACACTCTGCAACCGACATCTTTAATTAACGATTAACTGGATGCTTCGTGATGAATTTTAAATGAATATCGGCGACAGAATGCGACACTCTGCAACCGACATCTTTAATTAACAATCAATTGGTTGCTTCGTGATGCTTTTTAAATAAATATCGGCGACACAATTCAACCAATATCTTTTATCAATAATTAATTAGTTGCTTACGACGATATTTAAATGGAAATCGGCTACAAAATGAGTCACTAACCAATAAGATCTTTAATTAATAATTAATTAGTAGCTTGGCGACAATTTTTACGTGAATGTGGGCTACAAAATGCGATATTATCAATCAAGACCTTTAATTTAAAATTAATTGTTAGTTTGGTGACGCTTTTTAAATGAATATCGGCGACAGAATGCGACACTCTGCAACCGACATCTTTAATTAACGATTAACTGGATGCTTCGTGATGAATTTTAAATGAATATCGGCGACTGAATGCGACACTCTGCAACCGACATCTTTAATTAACAATCAATTGGTTGCTTCGTGATGCTTTTTAAATAAATATCGGCGACACAATTCAACCAATATCTTTTATCAATAATTAATTAGTTGCTTACGACGATTTTTAAATGGAAATCGGCTACAAAATGCGTCACTAACCAATAAGATCTTTAATTAATAATTAATTAGTAGTTTGGCGACGAGTTTTACATGAAAGTGGGCCGCAAAATGCAACACTATCAATCAAGACCTTTAATTTACAATTAATTGTTAGCTTGGTGACGCTTTTTAAATGAATATCGGCGACAGAATGCGACACTCTGCAACCGACATCTTTAATTAACAATTAATTGGTTGCTTCGTAATGATTTTTAAATGAATATCGGCGACAGAATGCGACACAATTCAACCAATATCTTTTATGAACAATTAATTAGTTGGTTACGACGATTTTTAAATGGAAATCGGCTACAAAATGCGTCACTAACCAATAAGATCTTTAATTAATAATTAATTAGTAGCTTGGTGACGCTTTTTAAATGAAAATCGGCGACAGATTGCGACACTCTGCAACCGACAATTAACAATTAATTGCTTGTTTAGTGATGTTGTTTAAATGAATATCTATAACAGAATGTCTCATCATGCAACCAATATAATTAATCAATAATTAATTGATTGCTTTAGGACGATCTTTAAACGAATATCGGCTACAAAATGCGTCACTAATAATCAAGATTTTTAATTAACAAGTAATTGTTTGCTTGGTGACGCTTTTCAAATGAATATCGGCGTCAGAATGCGACACTCTGCAACCGAGATCTTTAAATAGCAATTTATTATAATTGGTTGTTTAGTGACGTTGTATAAATGAATTTTGTAACAGAATGAGTCATCATGAAATCCCCACCCATGGGTCTTATAAGCGACATATAGTATAAACATATTATTTTTAAAAAATGAGAAACTATCTAAGAGACTGGGCGAAATTAAGAAATTTATGGGGAGACCTAAACAAATGGGAGGCTAGGAGCCGACTAGTACTATTTAAAAGGCTATGGGAAGCAGAAGGCCAACCCGCATTCTTAAGAGCAATTGGGAGGCCGAAGGCCCACCGTAATTTAAAAGCATTTGGGAGGCTGATTGAAATTGTTGTTTACGTTATAGATAGGGGTGGGGCTGTGTCCAGGTGTCTATTTTAAAACCGGGTCAGGTGGGTCTGGAATACTCCGTATCAAATCACTGTAGTCAAGAAAAGTACAGCAGTATGATAAAAAAATTCATAATATTCTACCGGCTGATTTCCATAAGCTGGGGGGTATTCCATATCCCACAGACCCCCCGGTCACGGACTATATTGTTTTTTTTTGTTAAAAATAATTTTATTTAGGTAATAAATCAATTAAAACTAGGGGGATATTTTTAAAGATTTTATTTTTGAACCGCTTATCTCAATAGATCCCCCAAACGTAGAATCTAAAATCTGAAATCTGAGAGAGGAGATGCAATACATTCCAATAACGAGTAATCAACCCATGAGGAATTTAAAACATCTCTAACTAGAAGATAATATAAAATGTTGCAATAATATTTTTTGATTTATATTTCGTTCGAATTTTTGTAAAATTTTATACACCCCCCCCCCCAATCCTCGATATTGAATGATATAGTTTTTTATGTAATTTTACTAATTGTAATACCTACTAAATCGCCCGAGGAAAATCCAGAAATCGGCATGATGTCCAATTTTGGGATTTTTAATATGTTGTCAAGGAAGTACTACATACATCAAAAAGACCTTAAGACTCCTTTTCTTTGAACATTTTTATTTAACCTTGTAAAACCCAACTATAAAAATTAATTCTAGACTTTCACATTAAATGAAGCAAAATAATCGCCAGAGGCTGTTTTCCTTTACAGACGACACAATTCTAATTTATTAGCTGATTTGGTCCAATTTTTTTCCCGCTACCTAAACAAACTTCCTGTGAGGATAGAAAGTCTCGTACATCCGCACAAAAAGTCCTCTGTGTCATAAATATTTATAGTAAATCCTTGTTATCTTTGTTATGCGAAGTAGAAACTTGTAAGGATTTTCTTATCCTTACAGCTTACTAATATACACACCAGAATCCTGGATCAATCCAATTTTACCATTTTATTAACTTTCAATATTCTTCCATTTCGTAAAGCTTTTTGCCACCACAAATTTATTAAGACATTTTAGTCACGTCACCGTAAATTACCATATTAAAGCTTTCAATACCGGGATTACTACGTAAACCCGTTAAGTGACCCACCGAAATACGCTGACCTCCCAGTTGAACCTAGATTATTAAATGCTTTCATCACAAATGTTGTGCATTATTATCAAAAATATTTCCTAGTACAGTATCAAATTACGTCTCCTCATATCGATTGAATTTTCCGGTCCACATATGCGAGGTAAATGTATAGTTCAATTCCTGAAAGGATTTTATTAGGACTAAAAGTTTCGTGAGTTTTACGCTTTTGTTTTGTGTAGTTCTTAAAAGGTTTTATTTTACGTTCTGAATTTTCTCAGTGCTCTGGTAGCGTTTCCTTGACGGTTAAACCGACTTGACAAGCAACTACTTCGTCAAATTGAAAACACCGTGCATGCAATTTTCATTATAATACAATGACATTTTCCAGGAATAGCATCCTGCATCTGGTCTATAAGATTTATGATAATTAAACTTACAAGTTCTAAAATGGGAAGAGATCCCAGCATGTCGGTAAATGCAATAGAGTCTGTTAATATAAAATTCACAGGAATACAGGTGGCTCAATTGCGGTGAAAACTTGAAGAACTAATTATAAACCCGGTTTAAATGTTTTAATTTACGAGAAAGTGGGCTGTTCTTCTATCGCTGACATATCGTATATTGAAAAACTCTTACCAAGCAAACAAAGTAGTTGTTAGTTAATGATCACTGCACCACCCTCAATTTCAGCAGCATCGTGGCACCAGAGTGTGAAAAGTGATCCCGCCCCCTGCCGACGGGGGGCTGGAAGAATGAACATGGATTTCTGATTTTAGCGAATACTTTCTAGGTTCCAGCCCCAGGACAATTGCCGAAATTATTGTTTTGCCTGTGTAGTACAGGTTGAGAGTCCTCCAATTACCCCCCCCCCCAGTCTCGAATTATATGAATTTGTTTTGTTAAAATTAATTTAATAAATACTTTAGTTTAGTTATTAAAATCATCTAATATTAGGGGATATTTAAAAAATGTTTTCAGTACCGCTTATTAGAACCCCCTAAGCGGGAACTCTGGGGGTATGGTATTCTGTACAGTTACGACAAATCAATTTTTTTTATATATATATTTCCTTGTAATTTTTAAAAATATTCTGTTTATATTTACATGAATTTTATAATGTGCACAAATTTTTAATTATAATTTTTAATTGTTTTAAAAAAGTATTACTTCAAATTGATATCGCTCTTGTTTTGAAATTCCCCATGAGTTGAGTACTTGCAGTGGAAAGGTATTGCAATGAGATAAGCGGTACAAGAATTAAAAAAAATCACCCCCTAGTATTAAATGTTTTATTAAGTAAATTAATTTATTTTTAACAAAAAAAACTATATAGTCCAAAACCGGGGGGTCTGGGGGGTATGGAATACCCTCCAGCATATGACAATCAACCGGTCGAACATTAAAAAGTGTTTCATGATACTGCTTTACTTTTCTTGGCTACGGTGGTATGCTACGGTGGTATGCTACGGAGTATTCCAAACTCCCCTGACCCCACGTTTCAAAAAGACACCGGGACACGTCCCCCCCCCCCTTTAAAACGTAAACAAAAATTATCCAGAAATAATCATAAAAATAATAATTTTAAGTGAATAAAAATAGGATAGATTTTGTGACCTTCCTATTGAAACATACCACGACCTGCCATAGCAAATTAAGTTGTAATAAATTAGCGATTTCCGAGACCAGGGGGTCTGGGGTATGGAATACCCCCCAGTTACGATAAATTAACTAACAGGGAAGCTAAAAATATCCACAGTAGACTAAAATGATTATAATATTTCTAATGAATTTCTTCAAGATATTAAATTTATTTTTCCCCCAGACCCCCGGTCAGGCAATACATAGCTTTTTTTGTAGTTTCTCTGATTATTAAGCATATTATGTGGATATCTGAAAGTTTCGTATCAGGTGCGCTGTTTTTGATTTTACCTATTTTCAAAACCGAAGGAGGGGGGGTACACAATACCGTCCACTAATTAGTGATCAAGTAATATGGAAATTAAAACATTTAAAGCAAGATGTACATACGAGTATTACCTGCATCAATTTTATACCAACGTGATATTCCTTTTGCATTTGTTTTAAAAAGCTCTCCCTATCCACGATCCGATTATATTACCCTTATTGCAAAGCCATTACTAATAGTAATGGCAATGATTGCAAAGCTCTATCTCGCAATAATAAGCTCGGCCTTCGGCCGCGCACTTAGACTTCCATCAACAGTTTCTTGCCTTCCTTGTTATCTCTCTCTGGTCATATTATGACGTTGTAAACACAAAATTGACGGTAGGACATGGCAGCATTTCATGTAACATAACTTTGCTAATCTTACATTTTATAAAATATTTAACGAGGAAAATCTTGAAGAGCCTGAAATTTTGAACCAACTGATCTTTTCTTTTAAAAACTCTACCATAAAATAATTAGATTATATTGCGGTGATCCACGGAGATCGGTACGTCAATGGCAATTTACTGAATCGTTAATGAAAAAGAACTGCAAACATGCATAAGATTTCGTATCCAAAAGAATAATAAAAAAAAATTGAATTCAAATCGGTTAAGAAAAATACATTTGGTATAAAGTAAAATACAAAGAATACAAAGGTTTTTAAATCAAATGTAAACAAAACCAAATAAGATCCCCATAAAATTGTTAAAATGAATTAATTGTAAGAATTTTAAAAATTGTAATTTGTTTAGTTTTAAAATGTTAGTTAGTAGTTGTGAATATGATGTCGTACGAACATAAAAGTTAAATCTCGGTAAACGTGATGGGCTGCTTCGAATTTGAACAATCGGGTCGGAAGCCAAATGTGTTAACCTAAAAACAAGAACAATAAACATTAGGAAAGTGACACGTGACATTTATGAAAATTAAATACTTACAATTAAAGATTTTGATCCAGTACGTTGGAATTTTTCGTAACCAAGGAAAAAGAATAAAAACAAAGGAGTTCCTTCCAAAAGGGAAAAGCGGGTAGTCGTGCCAATTTTGGGCTCCCGACTTTAAGTGGTTATTTGGAGTTCCTCCAAGAATGTTAAACACGGGAAGATGTGTTAATTTGGTCTCCCGATTTAAGTAATGAAAAATTTGCAAAGGTGCAAATTTTAGGAACCTGAACAGTAAAAAAGTGGTTAGACACATTATTACATGTGCAAATTATAAAAATAAAGGTAAAATTTACTTACCAGTTGGAAAATTAGTGAAAAAGTACAACGATTTGTGAGGATTATTTCAACCAATAAAATTGGATTGAGATGCACTTGTAGCTGGAGAAAACGAGGTCAACCGTAATAGATGACGAAGATAAATGTTGAAAATTACCAACCTTGGGGTAAGCGAACAATTAAAAAACTATATTTATCGTATACGATCCGCGGTAAAATTCGAATAGTGCGACAGAATAATAAACGTTATTTTTAATATTAATTTGTGGGGTAGCAATAATAAGAAAACTTTGATCATTTATTTATGTATTTATTAATTACTTTGTTGATTGAAATATATTACATTTTGTTGAATTTCGGATCATTATTTGAAAGTTTTTGTATTCTCGATTATTGAGTTCACAAGTAAAAGAGGAAATTTCTCCTGAATCTACACTGCAGGTAAGAGGGCTTATGCAAGTGAAAAAGGGTTTAGCCGAGGCAGGAGTTAATTTATTTAATGTTTCAATATTTAAAACAACGGAAATTCCGTTATTCGTTAAAAGATAAAAAGAATTGCTATTGACGAGGGACGATCCGACCTCCTCATAGTAATATGTATAATAATTTCCGTTTTTAAAAGTAAGAAAATCTAAGTAGATGCAGGACAGGATAAGTTTTCGTGTATAACTCCGTTAATAATGATTGTTTCAAAATATTCAACGAGTAAAATCTTATAGAGCCTGAAATTTGGAACCAACTGATGTTTTATTTCAAAAAATCTACCATAAAATAAGGAGGTTATATAATATTTTCGGCTTTTAAAAGTATGAGAATTTAAACAGATATAGCACAGGAGAACTTTTCGGGTATAACTCCGTTAATATTAATTTTTTGAAAATTAGAGCCGTAAATTTTAAATAAAGTAGTTTATCGTTTTTAAAAATCAACCATAAAATACGGAAGTTATGTTATGAAAGTTAAAACTTTAAGAAGTAACAGCATAGGATAAGTTTTCGTAGTTATTAATTTTTTTAAAATATGTTACTAGTATTTTACTAGCTCTGGGTGGCTGGCGGCCTATGGACGCAATAATAAGCTCGGCCTTCGGCCTCGCACTTGCATCATCGTTCTAGACATATATTTACTTTCTTTTTGGAACTAATAGTATATTATTCTCCGAGTCCCAACGAGCCGAGGAAAAATAAGATATTTTATCGCAATCTCGATCCGTAAGAACCAAAATACAATAAATAAACAAATTTGGAGGAAGTATAATTAAAAACAGACATAATTAAAATATTGCAACTATTTATAAAAATATGATGCAAAAATAACTTGGTGAAGACCAGCAAAAAAGGCGTAACAATGTAAGCAAACACTATACAATGTAAAGAAAATACATTATACGGGGAAAACGCTACTAAGAAAAGTAGCGTAATCAGTTATCTAATGCATACCAAACGATAAGCGCGGTACATCTTTGTTAAGCCGCAAGGTCGTTGCAAAAATAACTTTGTGAAGTGATAAGTGATAAGCATATAAAAACGAAGGATCTATTTACGAATAATGCAAGATGATTACAATACAAAATACTTTCGCTTTTAAATAACCAATGTAGTTATTGAAATTAACTTTAATTAAGGATATTTATATTGATCACGTTAATTCAAAAGCAAATAAAAATTGCAAAGTGAACATTAAAATCTCCCAAGACGAGTTAATGAGCTCTAGACAAAAATTATTTATAGCAACAGATAGCCGGGAAGGAACACGTGCTTACGCACAGTCTGTACAGCGCGCTATCTGCTCACTTACGGATCGAGTTGCGATAAACGATATTATTTTAGGTTGGTAATCAAAATAATGAACTAAACTAAAGAAAATGAAAAGGTGAAATTAATATTCTGATATGATTAACTTAACTTAATTAATTCAATTGTTAAATATATTTTATCATACATAATATTAATCATTTTATGTATGGGTTATGGCGATGAAGGTTCGGTATTTCAGCCGCGCATTAGATAATTTTCTCAAGTATCATTTTTAGAGGAGAAAACTAAATTTATGTGCGGTTGAAGGACTTAGTTTACGAATCTTCTGTACTGACTCGGCAATTACATCAATAAATATGTTGTAGCTGGGGGGTATTCCATACCCCCCAGACCCCCCGGTCTCGAATACACGTAATTCCTTTAATCTGCCGTTTTTATGTTACATAAAAACGCTATTTTCATGTACTATATTGCTTAATTAAAGCGCTTATTACAGATATTGCTTAGTCACCTTTAATGCTTTTAGTATGGGTTTCCAGTAACATATTCCCTTTTTTGGTAACACGTCAAAATTTGTTGTTGTAAAAAAATTGTTTTTCATTGTCTTGGTTATTTTACAATGATTTCTCTAATTTAGCACAGCTAGCAAAATAATTATTCTAAATAGAAGCAAGCTACTGGAGTTACCAGGCACATAACTGGCTGTCCGACATTAAGTACAGGTATGTGTTATATCTAGTAGTTGTCAAGGTATTCCAGCTGTTCTCCATTGCTTAAGAGCACTGGTATCCTACCATTAGGAGTCGACAACTAGAAGTCAACTTAATATTACAGTTTACTTCTAGGACTGTTGTTATGATCTGGCAGCTAGTTATCAGCTGTTTATTACAGGTTGTTGCCAGCAAAAAGAAGCTAACAGCTAGATTCCAGCTGAATCTTCCAGCTTCCAGTTATTACAGCTTCCTGTGGATTAGCTACTATTGTTAGAAGCTTGTTACCAGTCAGCTAATCAACAGCTGTTTGTTAACCAATCGCATCCCAACAAACGCTATCACATTTTGAAGAATAATTTCAACCACTTTTGGTCAATTTCGGGGCACGAATCGAACGGCTAAAGTTTTTACATCGCATCGCAAGAAATTTTCAAGCTAAAAAGAATTATTATTGTTGAAAGTTATCGATTTTCCAAGTCTGAAAATTTATTGTCTTCTTTACATGTCAGCATGAATTTTAAAATTTAAATATGAAAGTAGTTAAATTTATGGGTACCTGCTATTCTACTTTTTTGAATATTTTGACAAGTAATAACTCATAAACTGTGCATTTAGAATACAAAATTATACAATACAAATTTTTTAGTGAAAATAACTACTTTTAAACTTCTAGAATTAAAATTTTGTTTAATAAAACATTGGTAAAGTTTTTCTTTCAAATAATAGAAGAATTTTCCACATGCTAAGTCAATGTGTTACCTACACGACTACACATGAGGTATATTTGTTCTTCTTTACATTAGGTAACAACTTTTTGTCACCACAATGAAAATCCGATAGAATATATTGATATGGTCACCCTGACCAGGGGGTCTGGGGGGTATGGAGTACCCCCCCAGTGCAAGGTAATCAACAGAAGGATCGATCAACAACTTAAGAACATAATTTTAGCAATATGCAACTCTTGTTTTGAATTTAATCAGAATTTTTCATAGTTAGCTGTAGTTAAAAATTCTAACAGTTTCCACGCTCTCGACGCTGGAGATGAAGACTAGCCAAGGGCTTCCGAAACAATAAACTGTTGTTCAGTTTTCGATTTTCCTAATATTAATTATTACTATAAGTATTTAATGCTGTTCATAAATAAATAAATTTTATTGATAAATTAATATCTCAACTTCTCCCTCCCCTTTAATCGCAGGCTTGCTAAAAAAAATAATTATGTTACGCATTTCGAATCAATAAACAACTTAAAAGCTAAAAGGAAAATTTCACACTTCTTGGTTAACTGTGCCTTGGATTAACGCAAAACTAATGAATATAAATCTGCACCGATTATCAAAATTTTTTATATATTTATATTGCAGGGCCGGATTGTGCCCAATATTTTTGTGTAGAGAAAATTACTGAAAGTGGCCTTTTATGAAGACTTTTATAGTGGAATTGATAAAAAATAACTAAATAAGTAATTTATATAAATAAGGGCCACAGACGATTTTCATATAAACGATAATAAAATTAACTTTGTAATTTTTCAGCTGCACGATAAAACATAAAATTCACTTTATTTAGAATTTCGGTGCGAATAAAATTATCCTCTTGAAAATTTTAAGGGAGTTATATACAAATATCTAAGCACTTGAATATTCTCACGTTGAGATGCTGAAAACTTAATAACTTCATCAGGTTTCAGCAAAATGTGAAAAACGAAGAAATTATCTTGTTTAAAATTCTATATCCAATAAAGTTACTTTTCATAAATAATAAGGTAGTACTTGGGAAAACCATTTAAGTTAATCTTTGCCCTGACCGAAAGCTTTATAACTTTTCTGGTTTTCAGTGAATTGTTGTAACAAAATAACTACGTACTTTATTTAGGGTTTTAAAATTTAATAGTCCTCATATTTTAATCGTGAAGATAAATTTTAGTATTAATTTAATAACCAAGTTATTTGAGATAGTTTTCAAGATCATTCCTTTTGATAATCATAATTTTTTCATCTTCAAGTTTACATCGATTTTTAAAATAAGAAAAAACTGTTTGTTTGAAATTCAATATCGAATATACCTTAATTTCTATCCCCAAAATTTTTATACAACTTAACACCAACGAAGTTATACATATACGAAAAACCAAAAGCATAATTTTGATTGAATTTCAACTTTTTTTTCACCAATTTTCACACTTTTCGAGACTGAAAACTTTATAACTCTTTTACTTTTAAATATATTTCTAAAATCAAACAAAAGTTTTATTCAGAATATTATAGTCTACAAAATTCTTCTTTTGATAGTTTTCAATATAACCAATAATAACGGAGTTATATACGAAAAACTTACAACGTTGTATTTTTTCGAGCTTCTCAGTTTTCGAGACTGAAAACTACATAACTTCTTCGGTTTTTCAATTTTTTTGAAAATATTACAGGTTATAAAATCCCCTTCTGATTTTATACGAATTTTACGAAAAACTTGCGTTTTGTATTTTTTCGAACTTTCTCACATTTAAAGACTGAAAACTACATAACTTCTTCAATTTTGAATATATTTTGAAAATTAAGCCACCATTTTATTGAAAATATTACGGTCTATAAGATTCTTCTTGTGATATTTTCTGATATAACCAATAATAACGGAGTTACATCCGAAAAACTTACAAAACACTTTGTACTTTTTAGAACTTTGTCACTTTTCGAGGCTGAAAACTCCATAATTGCTTCAGTTTCGAATATATTTTTTAAATAAAGCAACCATTTTATTGAAAATATTATAGGTATAGCCTTCAAAGTTCTTCTCCTGCTAATTTTCGGTATAGGCAATAATAACAGATTTATAAAACTTACAATTTGTATTTTTGCGAACTTTCCCACTTTTCAGACTGAAATTTCCAAAACTTCTTCAGTTTTTAATATATTTTTAACATCAACCAACGTTTTTACAGAAAATATAACAGTCTAAAAAATTCTTCTTGCATTATTTTTCGATATAAGCAATAATAACGGAGTTAATTGCGAAAACCTTACAAAATTTTGTTTTTTTCGAACTTTTTCTCAGTTATCGAGACTGAAAGCTACAAAGCTTCTTCAGTTTCCCATATTTTATGAAAATATTACAGCCTACAAAATGTCCTAGTGATATTTTTGGATTTAACCAATAATTCGAAGTTATATACAAAAAACTTACGTTTCGTTTTTTTCGAACTTTCCCACATTTTGAGACTGAAATCTTCATAACTTCTGTAGTTTTTAATATATTTTTAAATCAAGACACCATTTTGTTGATAATATTACAGCCCTAAAGATTTCTCTTCTACTAATTTTCGATATAGGCAATAATAACTGAATTATAAACGAAAAGCTTACATTTTGTATGTTTTTGAACTTTCTCACTTTTCGACACTGAAAACTCCATAACCTCTTTAGTTTTAAATATATTTTTTAAAATCAAGTAATCGTTTTATTGAAAATATTGCAGCCTTCAAAATCATTCTTCTGCTAATTTTCAATATGGGCAATATAATAACGGAATTATAAATATATGAAAAACTTCCATTTTGTATGTTTTAGAACTTTCTCACTTTTCGACACTGAAAACTCCATAACCTCTTGCGTTTTGAATTTATTTTTAAAATCAAGCTACTGTTTTATTGAAAATATTACAGCCTTCAATATCCCTTTTTTGCTAATTTTCGATATGGGCAATAATAACGGAGTTATAGTATACGAAAAACTTACAACATTTTGGATTTTTCGAACTTCCCTAATTTTCGAGACTGAAAACTCCATAACTTCTTCAGTTTTGAATATATTTTTAAAATCAAGGCACCATTTTATTGAAAATTTGATATCCCTAAAAATTTCTTTTCTACTAATTTTCGATATGGGGAATTATAACGGAACTATATTCGAAAAAGTAACAATATTTTAAATTTTTAAGAACTTTCTCACACTTTTCGAGACTGAAAATTCCATAACTTATTCAGTTTTGAATAGAATGTTAAAATCAGGCAATCGTTTTATTGAAAATATTGCAGCCTTCAATATTCTTTTTCTGCTAATTTTCGATATGGACAACAGTAACGGAATTATATAAGAAAAACCAACAATATTTGGTATTTTTTCGAACTTTCTCATTTTAATATTGAAAAACTTATAGCTTCCTTATTTGTGAGGGAATTTCTAAAATTTTACAACCATCTTGTTTAGATATCCACGAGCTACAAAATTTTTCTCTTTATATTTTTTGATGAAACCAATAATAACGAAGTTTTCCAGTGTTTTGTGCAAATATACAGTTGAAATTTCAGAATCGTCAAGATTTATGAAAATTTATTTGATCATTTTCAAAGATAAGTTACGTTCTTTATATGGCTACAAAGGTGATAAATTTAGTTGCAAATTTTAACTAAAACATTTTTTTCTGAAAAAGGTAGTTTTTATGAACAAAACCGGATCTAAAAACACGAAATAACTGACTGACGATTATTTTCCGCTTTTCCTTTGTTTTTCTCTCCTAGATAATCATTCATCATAGAAAAAAATTTAACAATATCTTCATTAATCTATCTTCATTAAATATGAAACCATTGACTGGTGGAATGCCAACAGTAAGCAGGTTACAATAAAATTGAAAACATTGAATAAAATTTTAATAAATCTAAACAAATATTTGGATGTCAAAACGATTCCTGCATGTTTATTTGAACTAACTGCTTTCTTGTATAAACTCCAAGATCGATACCTTGGAAAGACGGAAATATTTATGCATTTCTGCCCCCTTAACAAGCAACTCATGTGTGCAATAAAATCCAGTTTACCATTAAAAAGGAATTTTTAGTGCAAAAAATACGTCTAAAAGTCGTGTGGTGCATTGCCTGACTACAAAGTACAATTCAGTTCACAATATAATGAAACCCGGAAAGCATTTCACGCTAATTTTCCTAAAAATAACAATGTAAGAGTTTGTAAAGAAAATTGGCGCTATAAATTTCATTTTTGTAACCTTCGGTTTGGTGACCCCGCCGTGAACCAGAAGAAATGTTTTTACAATTTAGATTGGATCAAAGTACAAAATTAAAAAACTTTATTGGCCTGAAAGCCGACATGAAAACTAATTTAATAAACTTTGAGCAGATCAAAAAGTTGGCTTGAAACAAAGAAGGTATTCATCAAGTTTTCTTCTTAAATTATTGCAAAAAACTTTTTTAATTTTGTTTTTTTTTCTTTAAGATTTGGTAGCCGTGAGCGCCCTTAAGACAAACTCGAGTGAATCAATATTTTAGAGGTTTTGAAAACAAGAGGTAAACAAACACAACCGGTATGTAATCGACTGGAAAAGTTGTTGCGAATTCAGTCAACCGTTAAAATTTTAAACATTTTTCAGGCGCGTGAAAGGTGGAAAATGGAGTTTCTTTCGTTAGTCAGACGTTAACGAAATCGTAAAAAACTTAATTGACGGTAAATACAAAAATTTAATATTTAAATTGCATTTAAAAATAGCAAATTTATCGATCGGACAATGCTAGGCTTTTGACCTGAAAAGCTCCTTTTCTCGTAAGCTACACTCGGAAAATTATACGTTTGGTTTAATAATGAGAAAATAATACGAGGGGACGATTCACCCACGTGCCTCGTAAAATTTTAAAGAAACGCGACTGAAATTTCTAAGGAAGGATTTTAAACGATTATTTGCTCATTTTCTGGTTGTTGCAAGTATAGCTCTGTTATTAGTTATTTTATCAAAAAATTACACGAAGGAAATTTTTTGTAGATCATAATTTTCTATTGTAAAATTTTTTATTTTTTAAAATTCGGTGAAAACTTACGAAGTTATGACGTTTTCAGCTTTGGAAACTCGAAAATATGAAGTAAAACAAATGTTACATGTTTTTTGTATATAACTCCGTCAATATTGATTTTTCCAAAAATTATCAAGAGAGATTATTATGTTCTGCTTCAAATTATAAATAAAATGGCTGCTTGTGATAACAATCGGTTGAAAAATAAAGAAGTTATGCAAATTCAAACCATACGAATTAATTGGTTAACATGAAAGTTTTTCTGGTTATTTTATTGGAAAATATTTGAAGAATTTTATTAGGTTTAAAATTCTCAAGAAAGTGATTTTTATTATTGTAAAAATTTCTCATAAAATCAGCAAACAATAATTTTTTCAGTTTCTCGAAATAAGAAAATGTTGAAGCTACCGGATAGAACAGGTTTTAGTTAATAACTCTGCTAACATTGATTTTTATCAAATTTTCCAAGAGAAGAATTTTGTAGAGCTTTAAATTATAAATTAACTGGCTATTTCGGATTAAATATGTACCATAAAATGAGGAAGTTATTTAATTTTGTCCGTTGTCAAAGGTAATAAAACTTAAGCAGTTACCGAACAGGACAGGTTTTGATTTTTATTCATTTTTATAAAATATTCGAAGCGAAAAATCGTTTAGATTTTATATCCGGAATAAAATGACCTTTCAGTTTTAAAAATCTACAATAAAATACGGAAGTTACGTAGTTTTCAGTTTAAAAAAGTCTGAAAATTTAAGTAGTTAACAAGTATTCGTGAATAACTCCGTTAATATTACGTTTTTCAAAATTTTTGTACAAATCAACCTTATGGAGCCTGAAATATTAAATATAATATATTTTTGTGTTAATGAAAATCAATCATAACTTAAAGAAGTTACATAAAGTTTTCAGTTTCCAAAATTGAGAAAATTTAAGCAGTTTCAGGACAGGACAAATTTTCTAATGTAATTCCTCTAATATTGATTTATAAAATTATTTCAAGAGAAAGATCTTGTAAAGGCGTTAATTTTAAATAAAGCGGTTTGTTTGTTTTTAAGTATTCAGCATACAATAAGGAAGTTGTATAATAATTTCAGCGTGTAAATTATTTTATCAAATTCAGAACATTATTTCCCGCATGTAAATCCGTTTATATCGCGATTTATTAAAATAATATAATTTACAATTTCTTTTCTCAAGAATTTTCTGAAAATAAAACAGTTATAGAGATTTTGTCAGAAAGAGTAACATTGAAAGATTTTCTTAAACAACTTTTTTATCACAAAAATTGTATTAATTATAAAATTTGAAATAAAGAACATTTTCGTTTCTACAATTTGCTGAAATATTACGAATTTATGAAGTTTTCTGCGTCGTAAATAACACATTCGGAATTATTTCGGTTTCTTGTGCATAACTCCATTAATATTAATTAACGTTCTGCGTAAAATTACACATTATGTGAATATTACTTTTCAAGAATCGACTGAAAAATAAAAAGTTATGAATATTTTGATCGTCCTAAAAAATTAACTCGGAAGTTTTTCTCGATTTTATTTATTAAATAGAAAATAATTGCAGAAAATTTGATCCACAACTGAAATTTTAAAGAGCGTATTTCTTTTAGTTTCAAAAGTTACTTGAAAATGAGGAAATTTTAAAATGTTTTCAGTTGCTTAATAGAAGAAAATTCAAGAAAAACAAAAACTCCTTTATTTAATGTTTCTGAAGAGAAATTACAATCAACTGTAAGTTTAAATAAAATAGTTTTCTTATTGCAAGAATATACCAAAATCAAGAAGTTATATACTCGATTTTATCAGAAAAACTGACCTTGAAAGTTTTTCTTATATAACTTGTTTGTTATTTGCTTTTCAAGAAAACAGTAAGAGATAACTTTTATAGGGTTTTAAATTTCAAATAGAGAAAATACTTATTTTTTATAATTAGATATGAAATGAAAAAGATGTAAACTTTTCCGTATGTTACGGTAGTAAAAAACATCTATGTAAAAAACGAACAAATAAGAATGTTTTGGGGTTTTTGCATATAACATCGGCAATATTGATTTGGATGAAAAGTTTGAAGAACATAAAATATTACCAATTAAATAGTTTTTTCTTTATAAGAATCCGATTAAAAATAAAAAAGGTATTAACTTTTTAATCTTCCGAATAACAATAATTTGAAAGTTTTCATGAAATATAACTCCGTTATTACTTGTTTTATGAAAAAAAACCAGGAGAATAATTTTATCATGTCAAAAATTCTAATAAAAACCGTATATTAATTTTTTAAATTGACTGAAAAATAAGAAAGATATGTTTTCAGGATCTGAGGTTAGAAAATTAAGAAAATATGAAATTTTATGTTTTTCGTGTTAATTTTCAATATTTCACAACATTTCATCACAGCAAATTTTCATGATGTAAAATTTTAAATCAAGCGATATCATTTGTTTAACAATTTACTTAAAAATGAGGAAGATGCTATGTTTTCAGGACCTAAAAGTAAGAAAACCAAAACAATATAAAGTTTTAGCGTTTTTCGTATATAACTCCGTCAATTTTAATGCCTTCGAAAATTTTCAAGAAAAACGTTATATTGCGATTAACAGTGCATATTAAATAATGTTTTCTTTATAGAAATCCGCACAAAAATAAAAAAGTTATTAATTTTTTGATCTTGCGAAATTTTTTTTTTCAAGGTTTCATGAAATAACTCCGTTATTCCTATTTTTATTAAAAATTGCCAGAAGAACAACTTTATCAAGTCAAAAATTCTAATAAAAACGGCATATTAAATTTTTAAATTGACTGAAAAATAAGAAAGATATAATGTTTTCAGGATCTGAAGGTGAGAAAATTAAGAATATATCACGAAGTTTTATGGTTTTCTTGTTAATTTTCATTATTTTAAAACATTTCATCACAGCAAATTTTCATGATGTAAAATTTTAAATTAACTGACACTTATAATTTTTTAACAATTAACTTTAAAATGAGGAAGTTGTAATGTTTTCAGGACCGAAAAGTAAGAAAATTAACACAATATCATGAAGTTTTAGCGTTTTTCGTATATAACTCCGTCAATTTTGATTTCTTAGAAAATTTTCAAGAAAAACGTTATATTGCATATTTTTTTCTTTATAGGAATCCGCACAAAATTAAAAAATCATTAATTTTTTAATCTTCTGAAATTTTTTTTTAAGTTTTCATGAAATAACTCTGTTATTACCTATTTTATGAAAAAATTCCAAGAGAATAATTTTATAAAGTCAAAAATTCTAAAGCAAACGGCAATTTTATTTTGAAAATTCACTGAAAAATAAGAAAGATGTAATGTTTTCAGGATCACATCGAAAAGTGAGAAAATCACTACGTTTCCAAAAAATTTCAGCACAGAAAATTTTCGGGGTATAACATTTTAAATAAACTAATATCTTCTCTTTAAGAATTTAGTTAAAAATAAGACAGTTATAATATTTTCAGGACGTAAAGGTGAGAAAATTAAGAAAATATCATAAAGTTTTATATTTTTCGTGTTAATTTTCAGTTTTTCAAAACATTGCATCACAGCAAATTTTCAGAATGTAAAATTTTAAATCAACTGATCTTTTTTTTAACAATTTACGCAAGTTATAATGTTTTCAGGAACTAAAAGTGAACAAAGCAAGACAATATCATGACGTTTCAGGGTTTTCCGTATATAACTCCGTTAATATTGATTTTTACTAAAAATTTTCAAGAAAACTCTAATATTCCGTTTAACATTGAAAATTAAGTAATATTTTTTTTATAGAAATCCGATCAAAATTAAAAAAGTTATTAACTTCTCAATCTTCTGAAAAACAAAATAATTAGAAAGATTTCATCCAATAACTCCGTTATTATTTATTTTATGAAAAAATACCTGGAGAATAATTTCATTAAGCCAAAAATTCTAAAGAAAACAGTATTTTTATTTTGAAAACTTACTGAAAAGTAAGAAAGCTATAATATTTTCAGGACCTAAAGGTGAGAAAATCAAGAGAATTACACGATGTTTTTTATTTTTGTGTTAATTTCAAAACATTTGATCACAGCAAATTTTCATGATGTAAAATTTTAAATCAACTGATCGTTTTTCAACAATTTACGGAAGTTATAATGTTTTCAGGAACTAAAAGTGAACAAAGTAATCTATTATGACGTTTCAGGGTTTTTCGCGTATAACTCCGTTAATATTGATTTGTTCCAAAAATTTTCAAGAAAACCCTTATATTCCGCTGAACATTGCAAATTAAATAATATATTTTTTATAGAAATCCGATCATAAATAATAAAGTTATCAATTTCTCAATCTTCTGAAAAAAAAAATAATTAGAAAGTTTTCATGAAATAACTCCGTTATTACTTATTTTATGAAAAATTACCTGGAGAATAATTTCATTAAGCCAAAAATTCTAAAGAAAACGGTATTTTTATTTTGAAAATTTAGAAAAGTAAAAAATCTATAATATTTTCAGGACCTAAAGGTGAGACAATTAAGAGAATATGACGATGTTTTTTGTTTCTGTGTTAATAATTGTAATATTTTTAAAACATTTCATCACAGCAAATTTTCAGGATGTAAATTTTAAATCAGCTGATAGTTTTTTAACAATTTACGAAAATTACAATGTTTTCAGGAACTAAAAGCAAAACAATATCATGACGTTTCAGGGTTTTTCGTATATAACTCCGTTAATACTGATTTGTTCCAAAATTGCAAATTAAATAATTTTTTTTATAGAAATCCGATCAAAATTAAAAAGTTATCAACTTTTTAATCTTTTGAAAAAGAAATAATTGTAAAGTTTTTATTAAATAACTCCGTTGTTATTTATTTCATGAAAAAATACCAAGAGAACAATTTTATAAAGTCAAAAATTCTAAAGAAAACGATGTATTTATTTTTAAGATTTACTGAAAAATCACAAAGTTATAATCTTTTCAGGATCTAAAAGTGAGAAAATCACGACTTTTCAAGTTTTTTTATATAAGTCCGTTAATATTAATTTTTCCAAAAAATTTCATCACAACAAATTTTGGGGGTATAAAATTTTAAATAAACTGATACCTTATTTTTAACAATTTACATAAAAATAAGAAAGTTATAATATTTTCAGTTTCTAAATCCGAGAAAGCAAATACATGAGTTCTAAATTTTTCATAAATAACTTCATTAATATTAATCTTGTTGAACTTTGTAACAAAGATGTTTTACTGAGCTTTAAATAACAAATAAAATAATATTATTTTTGTAACATTCGACTGTAAAATCAGAAATGATGAGAATTCGATCATCAAAAGGAACCTCAACAAATTCCGTTATTAATTCTTTTATAACAAAAATGCTAAAATTTTAAACAAAATAATCAGTTTGGTTTAGAAATTCCTTACCGACTAAAAAAGTTTTCAGCCATAAAAGTGTCTATAACCCTGTTAAAAGTGCCGATTTTAATGTATAACTTAAATATAAATAAAATAATTTTTTTCGCCGATCTGCTGTAAAACGAAGAAGTTGTGAAGTTTCCAACCATTCAAATAGCTTCGATATATTCCTTACATCGAAAAATATTAAAAGAAGGATTTCGCAGGATACAATATGATAAACAAAACGGTTTTTTTCTTTTAAAAATATATTCAAAAATGGCGAAGTTTAGACTTTTCAGTCGCTGAAAGTGAAAAAATAATATATTTTCCGTTTTTTCATATATAACTCCGTTAATGTTGATTTTCACAAAAATTATCAAGACAGAAATTTCGTTCAGTATTAAATTTTATATTAAAGTATTTTAGACTTTTACTAATCAGAAAAAAACTAAAGAAGAATCATCAGAATCGGTGACCTTAAAAGATTTTCTCAAGTATCGAATTGATATTTTTGTGCTTACCATGATGTGTATGAACTCCATTAAAATTAAGTTTTTGTACTTATTGTTAAATTCTAAATAACGTAAGTTGTTTCTTTTCGGCATTCCACCGAGTCATGAATACGTAATCAAGATTACGGTTATAAAAAGGAAGAAACTTTAAGAGTTCTCTCAAGTAGTTAACTCCGTTATTATTCACGAAAAGGATTTTTATTGGGCGTAGAATTATAAACAATACCCACTTCCTTATTTTTAAAATATCGCTGAAAATTAATGGAAATGTAAATAGTCAAGATCGAACCGATTGCCTTAACTTTTGGTATACAACTCCGTTAACATCCATTTTTACGCTTGTAAATCCTCACGAAGGAAATTTTATTCACCCCGAAATTTTAAATAAATAAGTTTCATGTTTTACCAAGTTACAGAGATTTCAAGTATCGCAAAACGAGACCTTGAAACTTTTCTCTTTTGTTCTATCAAAAAATACTGAAAGAGAAATTTTGTACGCTATAAAATTTTTAATAAAATGCATTTACGGTTCTTATAAGCCAAAAAACATATCAAACCATGGACGAAACAAAACATATTCGATAGAACAACGGAGACTGCATTAACAAGATTAAGAATAGGACACACAGGAATGACACACAAATACAAAATGTCAGGAGAAGAACCACCTCAATCAGTGGCGGCTCGTGAGAAATATGTTTGGCTGTTCTGCATTATAAAAAAGGGAAGGTATCAGTAAAATGCTAATCTCAAAAAATAAACTTACTTATTGCACGTTTTTAAGCATTAATGGCGTGCGCCGGTGCTTGCTTGTGGCAAACTTAACTTATCAATAACTTTTTCGTTGAAATTCAATATTCCCGAGATAAATTTTTTTACTATTGACAATATCGAAAGACACAAACGGAAAACAAAACAATGCGTTCTTACGATTACAGCCACAAATCCATTTGTTCCGTAAATAAATATTCGTATTAAATTGTCTTTTATACATTTTACCTCGACTTGTATATACCGGCAATTTCTTATCACTAATTGTTCTTGATAACTAAATTTAAAAATTACATTCATTTTTAAAAACGACCTTCTTCGTAAGAGATTTTAAAAACGACTAAATAAAATGCCTTAGTTAGCTTATCACGTCATAATAATTCTGCATATTTGTTATTTTAAAAATAGAACTTATACTTCGTAATTTAAACAGCCCTCTGTGTTCGGTTTGAAATAAAACAAACGACGCAAACATTTTTGTAACAATAAGTTTTATTTGAGCGCACAAAAAGTTTTGTAATTATTGTTAACTAATTTTCGAAAAAATCCTATTTTTACGGGTTATTATGAGAGAAGCTGAGTTAATAAATAATATGAGTAATGTTAGTAAAAACCTAAGTCCAAATTTCTTGATCTACATTTTATTACAGAAAATTATAGTTTGAGAATTGTTTTACAATGCAGAAAAATCTCAAGTCCAAAATTATTATAAAATTTTATTAGGATTAGGAATTCATTTTATCTAGTAGTAGGTATAAAGGACATTATATCCATAATTTCAATTAAAGTTTATAATACAAGATCTTTCTTTAAAATATAATTGCATGAAATACTAGTCCGGTTATATACTTGTATAAATAGGTAATGTAAAGCCAGCGCTGATCTAACTGCAATCGGCTGCATCTGGGTGCAGAACGACTGTACATTCGATGCGTATACGTATCACAAGCTTTAAGAATTATTATTGTATAAAAATACATAAATTTTAATTTTATGCATTCATAATTTTATTTAAAGTTGCAAAATCTGTCAAAAAATAATTTAACTACTGTTTTGCTATAAATATGTGCAAGAAACTTGGTGTAATTAAAAGTTTTTAAACAATTTATTGCTTATGCCCTAATTTCACTGCAATTTGTTTAACAATTGATGAACTAATATTAAAATTAGTTTTTCTTTTCAAAATTCGAATTCTAAACTACCTCGAAACAAAATCATAAAAAATATACCACGTAAAACTATGTATACCAATTGCTATAGCATTGTAGTCTGCGTTTTATTACAGCTCGGCTGCGAACAAGTGTATAGCGTTCTAGTTAGACAAACATTTTGATAGCGGACTGGACGTGTATTTATTATTACACTATTTATGTGACTAGCTGTTATATTATAACTGATATGCTAGCGAAAATAAGAAACACGCTTTCAAAGCCAAGCTGATAATGCACCATTCTTTATAATAATTTAAATCTGATTAAGGTTATAATTATATAATTAATTATGCAAGTATTGGTATTTTTATTATTATTTTTGGTGGTTCTGCAGCTCTGCAGCTCCTATGGTAGAACCGCCACTGACCTCAATGTTCAATATGCAAAACAACCATAACGGTCAAACATATATTAATGGATTGTCCAACATACGAACAATCAAGAAAAGAATGCAAGATTCCCGAAAATATTGGAGAAGCTCTAAATCCCGAGAGACGCAATATACATGATACCATCAAATATCTGAAAGAAATAAACATATTAAAACTAATTTAACATGTAATAATATAAATGTATAAAGTGCTAATGACCTAGTAGTCGATGCACTATAAAACATCAAATAAAAAAAAAAAAAAAATCTTTTTCGAATAAAAAAAATTTTAATTAATTCGGGGCGTTCTAAATTTTCGTACTCTATTAATATTGGTTTTTCAAGAAATCCTCAGGTGGATTTTTTAATAAATAAAGAGGTTATTATTTTGCCACTATTTGCTGAAAAATAAAAATGTTATGCTGATTTCGACCATCAGAACAAATTAACTTGATGGGTTGTTGCCTCAAGTAACTCGGTTAATATTTACCCAACAAATATTTTTTACAGGAATTTAATAAAGTATAAAATATTAAACAATATAATTCCTTTTTATTTAAAATTGTTTGAAAATTAAGGAAGTTATGAAGGTTTCAGTGTTGGAAAGTGATAAAATTCCAGCAGCTAAAGAATTTTCTTAGGTTGTTTTTGTAAACAACTGTATTAATATTAATTGTAACAAGAAATCTCAAGAGAAAAGCTTTTACTCGGCTTTCAATTCTAAATAAAATTGTTGTTTCGTTTCAACAATTTGCTGAAAACTTAAAAACTGACCTTGAACTTTCTTCTCAAATTCGAAAAATATCATTAGAACAATTTTGTAGCGTGTAAAATTTTAAACAAAATACTTTTTTGGCTTTAAGAATTCCTATAAAATTAAAAAAGTTATCGACTTTTCAGTTTTAAAAATTGTAAAAATTCAAAGAAAACTGAAAAATCTAATTGTGCGTATAACTTCGTTATAATTTGTTTTATCAAAAAAATTTAAAGGAACTATTTTGTCGAGAGGAAAGTTTTAAAAGATAAATATTCTGGTTTTTTAGAATTAGTTGAAAATTAACGAAGTTATAGCGTTTTCAGTCTCCAAAACTACCGAATCGCTTATGTTTTTTGCACATAACTCAGTTATTATTAACTTTTCCCTAAATTTCCAAAAGCAATATTTTATTTAGCTTGAAATTGTAAATAAAACACCACCTAATTTTTCGAAATAAACTAGCAAATAGGGTAGTTATCGCTACACCTGCTTCGTGCTATTGTATATGAGAAAGGTGAATATTTAATGTTTCCTCTTATACATTTTTCACGAGGGGCTCTTAATAGATAAGGGTAGTATCATAAACGCAACTACATAAAAATATAAAAAAAAAGCGATTACTTGAACAGTTAATTAAAAAATCTGAAAAAGTCGATTTAAATTTAACGGGGTAATTGCGACCCCTTTAAACATGTTTTACAATGCAATAACTCTTAAAAGAGCGTTCTCATAAAATCAGCTCTGATTACATCGCTTCTTCTCATCAATACGCGCTTTTAATTAAAATTTCCTTTTAAATTTAGAAAACACAGCACCGGAAATTGACTTCTTTAAGTAATACGGCTCCAAAAATTTAAATTATAACGTGGAGGTGGTTTGTAAAGTCAACACTTGGCTTCCTGTGTGGATGGCGTTTCAGGATGTAATGATGACTGAACCCGCACTTAAACATTTTACGTTAATGAAGAAACAGGTAGCAGGTAGGCAGTACGTCGCTCGTTCATTAATTAAGTTTCCACGTACTAAGCAAAAACTCATTACGGTTTTCTATAATTTTCCAATGCAATATTAATGCGATTAAATTGTCGTCAGTTTAAACAGTGCCGTTCGTGAATTTAATTCGTTTCAAACTAGGACACAACGATTTTAGCGATTAGCGCGTCACGAAGCAGGATATTACGTGGACCTCTACGTGGACATGTGTGCTCGAAGTTTCCGGATTTGTACAGGAACGTAACGTCACGTCTGGACAACATCAATTTTGTTCGACTTTAATCAAACAATGTCTTGCATCACAAAAAATTTAAAAACGAATTACATGCGGTTGGGTGGTAACCTGACCTCATTTTTGTTGTACAATATTGCAATATTTAAAATGAAACGAATTAAACAACATTTAATATTACAGTGCACTGTAAAATATGCAAGGGTCGATCCAAAATTAAATAGGCTTATGTAAATGCAGCTGTATTTTTAATATACACAAAATTTTTGGTGTGTATTGTAAGGGGGAGGGTTGGATTTGAAAGTAAACTGAGGTTTAATTTATAGGAATAAGAAAAATGGACACCTTCAAAAGTTAGTTAACTTAGGGATAACTAAGCCCAATACAGAAGACCTGACTAACTCAAATTGGTCTACCGCCCAACTTGACTAACAATTTTCCGCAGGATACACATAAAATAAAAGAATCCTTTAGTTTCAAACTCCACCATGCGGGAGAATTTCAAATTAATAACTGACGTATTAAAAGAAAATAAAAATTCGTGTTTCAGGTTCAAGACAAAACAAAATCAACTAATTAACAAAACATATTACATAAAATTTAAGACCATACTGAAATGTTTACAAATTTTCACCAAAATATGACTTTGATTTTCGAAATATACGTCCAAACACAGACATGTTGTTTTTTCTGGTGGCGCCCCCAACGGTAATGTAAATCGCACAATAATAACAGAACATTTTTTACAAGTATTTTTCAATTTTTTGTGTTTTCTTTATTGTTTCGAAATATTAAGTTGATAAGTAGTACCCTCTCTATACCCGGGGGTTTGGGGGTATGGAACACCCTCCAATTACGGATAATCAAGTATAATCTTCATCTTCTGTATTATATACCATTTATATTTCTTTTGTGTTTTTCAAAATATTAAATTTAAAATGAAGTTAATGGTTAATAACTCTTTACATATTCATGTTATATTTGGCTTATTATCTAAAAACTATTAGGGTGTATGATTACCATGATTGTGCGGCCTAAAGGCCGGAATAGAATGTTTTAGGGTTAGTAACTAAAAAATAAACAAATCAAACATTCGTTGCGCAATGACTGATTTTGGATTTTTTATTTTTGAAATTTTTTATTACCCCTTATGTCTTTATACCCTTTCTAAGCCGGGGAGTTTGGGGAGTATGGAATACCCTCCAGTTATGGGTAATCAAAAATGATAATATATGGTTTATATTTCTTTTGTATTTTTTGCAATATTAAATTTTTAAAGAATTTGATGCCGAGGGGTATTCTAAACCCCCCAGGCCCCCTGGTCTGTAATTTTCTTAATTGTTATAATTACATAACTTATATGAAATTTGAACATTTTTAATATCAATAAACACCCCTCTTTACATATTCTTGTTATCTTTGGCGTAATATTTAAAAACTATAAGGATGTATGATTACCATAATTGTGCGGCCTAAGGCCTTTATTTTTCAGATTATTTTCATACCCCTTATGTCCTCATACCCTCTCTAAACCGGAAGGTTTAGGGGGTATCGAATACCCTCCAGTTACGGGTAATCAAATATGGTTTTCATTTAGGGAATATTTATATGGGATCTGAAAATTTTTAATATTAATAAACAGTTGCATATTCTAAAAACATTCGTTACGTAATGACTGATTTTTATTTGTTCCGTATTTTTTCAATACCCCTTTATGTCTTTTACCCTCTCCAAACCGGGGGGTCTGGGGGGTATGGAATACCCCCCAGGTTATTTCATACTCCAGGGTTACGGATAATCAAGCATGTTCTTCATCTATATTATGGACGGTTTTTATATTTCTTTCGTATTTTTCAAAATATTTTATTAACCTAATACTGGGGGGTGTACCAGATGTTTTTATACCCTTTCTAAACCCTGGGATTTGGGGGGTATGGAATACCTTCCAGTTATGGGTAATCAAGTATTGTCTTCATCTATATTATTAAATGTTTATATTTGTTTTGTATTTTTCAAAATATTAAATTTGTAATTAACCTAATACTGGGGGGTATACCAGACGTCTTTATACCCTTTCCAAACCCTGGCATATGCGGGGTATGGAATACCCTCCAGTTACGGGTAATCAAGTATTGTCTTCATCTCTATTATTAAATGTTTATATTTCTTTTGTATTTTTCAAAATATTAAATTTATGAAGAACTTGATGCTGAGGGGTATTCCATACCCTCTAAACTGCATGTTTTGTAATTTTTTTAATTGTTATGTTAATGTTTCTTATGTGACACTGAGAAAAATGAAATTTTTAATAACAATAAACACCCCTTTTTGCATATTCTTGTTATCTTTAGCATAATATCTAAAAACTGTAAGGGTGTATAATTAAAATTGTCTATATAAATTTTAATATTTTGAAAAAAAGAAAAGAAATATAAATCAGATATAATTAAGACCTTACTTGATTACCCGCACCTGGGGGGTATTCCATACCCCCCAGACCCCCCGGTCTGTAATTATTTTAATTGTTACACTTACGTTTTTTAAGTTTGTTTTACATATTCTTAATAATCTTTAGCATAATCATATAAGGGTATATAATTAGGATAATTGTGCGGCCTAAAGGCCGCACTAGAATATTTTCGGTTAGTAACTAAAAAATGAAGTAATAAAATATTCGTTACGCATTTACTGTTACACAATTTTGCAATATTCCCGATGTCTTTATACTCTCTCTTAACCGGGGGTCGGGGGGGGGGGGGGCGGTGAGTATGGGCTTCATCTGTACTATATACGGTTTATATTTCTTTTGTATTTTTCAAAATTTCAAATTTATAATGAGCTTAATACTGAGGGATATTCCATACCCCCGGTTAGTAATTATTTTTAATTGTTATGCCTGTTTCTTATATGGGATCTAAAAATTTTTAGAATCAATAAACACTCCTTTTTGCATATTATTGTTATCTCCGGCGTAATATTTAAAAACTATTAGGGTGTACATTTGCCCCGATTGTGCGGATTTAAAGCCGCACTAGAATCTATTTATGTTAGTAACTAAAAAATGAACCAATCTAACATTCGTTACGCAATAACTGAGTATTTTTGTAGTTATTCGAAACCCCTTTATATCTTTATACCCGCTATAAACCGGAGGGTCTGGGGGGTATGGAATACCCTCCTGGTATCGGTAATCAAGTATGATCTTCATCTGTATTATATAAAGTTTAAATTTCTTTTGTAAATTTATAAAGAAATTATTGCTGTGGGGTGTCTAGCCTAATCAATATTTATTTGGATTTAAGAAACGGGGAGGGGGACTTCCCGTCCAAGAACTGTTTAAAAGTAAGCATTTTTGGGCTTTTTATATTGGTTTCATATCTATTGTAAATGTCAGCATTTATGACTACATTTTATGAAAGTTTTGCACACTGAAGTTTGTCTACTAAATTTTTTAATTTTCATTAATTTTAGTAATTTGTTAAATTTCTTTTTAATATTAATTATTGTCTTTATACTCCCTATAAATCGGGGGATGTGGGGGTGGTACGGATAATTAAGTATGGTATTCATCTTTATTATATCTGATTTACATTTCTTTTCTATTGTCCTTTATATACCCTCCATAAGATCAACTCCCCCCCCCCCCGTTGATATAAACAGGATAATACGCACAATTACGTAGTGTATACTTTTTAAAAGATCAGTTGCCAGTCCTTCCCTTCCAAGTTCATGGTCTAGCCTAATATTCTAAATTTAACTCCTTCTTCTTCATATTATAGGACAATGTCCTGTTTTTTAACTCCTAATCTCTAACTTAACTTATAACGTAACCTCGATTGTTTTAGCATAATATCCTTGTTATATTTGACTTAATATATGAAAATTATTGGGGTATTTGACTGCCATTGTTGTGCGGCCTAAAGGACTATTTTACGTATATAATTAAAAAAATAAACCAGTCGGACATGCGTTACGTCATGAATGATTTTGGAATTCATAATATGTAAGACTAATCCTTGGTTCCCAAGGTAATTCAACCATTCTTAGTTAAAACGTCCTAACTAACAAATTGATTTCGAGAGACAAATGACTTTGTTTAGATGTTATAACGCTATCTGAAGTATAAAATAGTATTTCATGCCCTCTGCAATATATGGTTATATCAAATTTCAGTTAAATTAAACGAAAATGGCGTTATGATAATTAAATATTAAACTCATATTTCTCCCGCAAACGAATTTGTTGTTTAGGACGTTTTAACTAAAGACGGTAGAATTATACCAAAGTTTATTTAAAAAAATATTGTAGTGCTTGATTCCCATTGTTTTACGCCCTACTTAGGTAAGTAACTAAACAACAATCAATTAACTATTGTTTAATGCCATACCTGTTCAGGCATAGGGGACCTACATTTTGACTTGAATTTCGAACAAAATCATTATTAACGACAATGCCCAATTTTTATGAAAAACTAGGACACAAGTTCAGTGTCGTTTTTACCTAAAAAATTATCAGCAACATAAATACAATAAGGCCTTTAATAAAATTAAAAATTGAGAAAATCGATTAATTGACGTGACGAATTAATTTAGATCATTAACTTAAGATGATGAACCTGGGGGTGCACACAACATGTGAATTTGTGGGGGGTTCCATAACCCCCAGATGCCCCCGGTTTATGAAAGCGTTATCAGGTCAAAAAATGACTAATAAAGTTTAATTTGCATTAGGAAATTTTAATTGTAAGAGATAACTAAAATTGCTTGTTTAGAATACATCGATTGGTTTACATAAACTTTAAAACAAAACAAGAACCTGGTGGTCTGGGGGCAACCTTTAATACCTCCTGGTATGGAATAATCCCCAGTACAATATAAGTAAGCATTGAAGTCTATGATGTGCCTGGAAGTACATGTGATGTGTACCTGGGGGGTATGGAATACCCCCCAGACCCCCCGGATATACAATAATATTGCATTTCCACAGAAGAAAATAAGGAGGGGGCGTACATTGTCCCTTGGCAGTTTAAAATTAAAAATTCCGGTCAGTTCATATTAATAAATTTCAGCATTCGTGACTTCATTTTCTGAAAATTTTCCACACTGCAATTCGTTTACTTAATTTTTTAATTTTAATTAATCCATAACATCATTTTTGTTTCACGCCCACTTCCCTTGTTAGTTTTATTTAAAATTATTTAATCTCTTTGAGTGATTTTTTATTGCCCCTGCTACCTGTCGTACCTATTTACAGAAAAAATGGGCGTCACGTAATTTTTTACAGCATTGTAAATAAAGTTATGATAAACGAGTATACGGAAAACCGCAAATTAAATTGTCATTAAGAATTTTTTCAAAATTTTCCGATACGATTCCGTTTTTCCGCATTAATGACTTCTGCACTTGCTTAATTTTCTTTGTGAAAGTCATGCGGAAAACCCAATGGTTACGAATATGTCAATTTAATTACAATTTTTGCTTCATTAAGTCACATGATAATCCGAATTTTTTACAACGGAAACTCAGATTTCCATGTGATAAATTATTCATTCTATGTTACGCCTTATTATCCTTGTTAATAACTGAAAACATATTTTTTCAAAGCTTTTAGTCTCTCAGTTTACTTTTGTTTTGGCTGATAATTACAGTTATTTTGTTGATATTTAATTTTAGTATAAGGGTTGATACAATTTTCAGGGCTGTCGAGCTCGGAGTAAGTGGTTTTCATCGTGCGTTCCATTATTTCATACTAAATTTTCTTGTAAGGGCTGTCTTAATTCGCTATTTTTCATTTATTCACCTTCCACCCTCCGGCAGGATTTTTATCTAATTTTAGTGCTCAACAAACACAATTTTGTGGAAACCGCTTAAACAAATAAAAATGTTCATCAAAAACCAAAATTTCCCTACTTTACTATGTAAACATCCCGAAAGGTTAATTACAAACGAGCATCAATAATACAAACCCTATTAGTATTATATCCTTTCTATTTAAAGAAAATTCGTTCTAGAAATCCTAAATTGAAGGAAAAAGAAATATTTTAAGGCGATTTCGAATCGAAATTCTAGGTGTAACCAGACTTGTAACAAAGCCACGTCAAGTTTTAAATCTTATTAATAGAGGACCGAATTTATTTAATTCGATTTCCCCAAAATGCTTTGGAAATGTACGTTCGATCAAGTAATTTTCTATAATATTGCACTCAAGTTTAGCTTTTTAGTTCAATTTGTTGTGAGTGCTTACGTTGCTAAAGTTTTTTATGCATTGAGGTTCACACGTACGACTTACGACGACATGGGGCGGTTTAACTTTACAGAACTTTAAATTACATTAATTAGGGGTTGTTTAACACTAAGTGGGACGGAAGTGTCTTAAAAACGTAACTTAATTTAATTTATGGTAGCTGATTATCGCGGTGTCGTGGCCACTAATTTACAGATCACCTGCTGATCAACAGCTGATATTACAGGGCATTAATCAGCAATCTAACCATTGGGGGTAGTTAATTTAAATGAAGTTTTTCATTTCTGCCTTCGAATGGCCCTAGCACCGAAACTATTGATTTTCCATTGTCGATCGTTCACGATTTTTTTAAAGAGCATGAAATTATCTACAAAGTAGATTCTAACGCTTTTTTGTGTAAAATCAACAGTTTTTGATTTCTGGATCAAACTAAGTAAAGGAGTGTTAGAAAATAAGAATAAGAAAAATAAGATTTGTTCAACCCCCCTCTGGTTACATTTTGTAAGCCCCCCCTGTCCCCAAGACGTGGATATCCTTATGAAGGCAGTTTCGTTGTTACCTCGTAAAGAGGACTCAACTTGTTAAGTTTTGATAAATTTGTTTTTCAAATAACCTTAGGTTCTTGGTTGCTTAATAGCAACGTACTTTTTCAGGAAAATAATGAATTACTGCAAGAGAACGTCGCTAAGAAACCTAAAACTTTAACTAACAATAATTAATTAAATGTGGCAATTTGTTAGTTGACCTTCTATATTAATAGTATTAAATAAATTATTGAAAGAAGAGTCAATGAAATTGACCCCTACTATAAAATAGTAATACTATTTTAAATTTTAACTGTAATCGTAAACAAAATTAAAGCGGATTGTGTTTCAGAACACTGTCAGAATTTAAGATACCTCACATCGATGTCTTCCATCCGAACTATTTTCCAGCAAATGGTCGAATAAATATGATGAATTATTTTCTACAAAATCAACGTTGCACTATCTATCCATCTATCGAACGATGACTTGATATTTAATTATTAATGGACCACAAATCAACTGTACTATAACCTCGAAATTAATATCAGAATTGTTTATCAAGTAAGGAAATACACGAATCAATGAACACCACAAAAAGTAACAATCTATTCATGACCACGTACAAACCAATAATGTTAAACTATCAATCATAAACGAATCCAAACTAATAATTTCCACTAAGAGCAACTATTCGTTATGACGATTGAAGCTTAACGACATCCACCCATTAAACAATCTAAAGGCTAAAAATAAAATATAAATTTCTAATAATTATTGCTAGTTAATTGTGCGAGCCAAAATAAGTAACGGTAAATATTTAAAATCGCCAGCTTTGTAATGATATAATGAGTTTATTCATCCACAGGGTCATTTTGCATGAATTATGAATATTAAGTTAGTAAATTACCCGATAAGAGGGCTATTTTGACTCTGATGATTGCAAATTAAGCTGAAACATGTAACTTATGTCAAATCTACGTGGTTGTAACGTGATTTTAACGTGGTTATAACGTGGTTGTAACGTGGTTATAATGTGGTTATAATATTGTTATAATGTGGTTATAACTGATAACAAAATTAGATTGAGAGAAAATTGAGGGAGACAAAGACTCTTCAAACCGGGGGGTCTGGGGGGCTTTTCTAAATTTCAAATTTATAAATATAAAATTCTTCATCCCCCCAGTCTCACGGTCACTAATCAAATAGTTTCTCAGTTTTTTGTAATTTTACTAAATATTTTATTGAGTTAATAAATCATCCAATTTTGGGTGATATTTTATTGCTTATTTTCTGTACCCATTAAATCTTTTAATGTCTCCTAGACAGGAGGGTCTGGGAGGTAAGTGAGAATGTAATATTTACTTATTTCACAAGACTCGGAATACCAACGATTTGCGAAGAAGTTCAGGGATTTCCAAGATATTCCAAAGATTTCCATCGAATTTCAGGGATTTTCAAGTAATTCCAAGGAATTCCAAATTAATATTATACAAAACTTTTTCAGCACATTTACCCATCGTGATACTTATGCTGCTTCCCCGTTCTGCTACATGTACCTGGGGGGTATTCCATACCCCCCAGACCCCCCGGTTTCGGACAACTTACGTTTTTTGTAATTTCTCTAATTTATTTTCAAGATTACGTTGATATTTGAAAGTTGTAATTATTAGTTGCGCTTCATTTAACTTTATATTTATTTTAGTTATTAAAAGAAGGGGGGAGGTCTAGAGGATTTGGAATACCCTCCAATAACCAGTGAAAAACTAGTATGGAATTTAAAAATCTATACGAGATCTATGTGTATTGCCTCCATCAAGTTCAAATTATTTTAGCTTTGTTTTCAAAATGTTAAGTTTATGAATTATTTAATCCTTGGGTGTGTTCTATCTATTCATGGTCCGATTAGATTCCGCTGATGATTTCAGATTTTCATGTAGCACACATTATATTTATGTAAAATTACAATGAATTAATGAAAGTGGTCAATTTATCTCAATGATTAATAAATGATACAGATGAATTAATATTTTGAATTAATAAGGGTTCATCTGGGAAGAGGGGGGATTTATAAGTTAATACCTCTAGATCTTAGAGTTGTAACCCTTAAATTATAGAAAATCATTTAGAGAGTTTTCAGTCGTTTTCAGGGTAAAGTAACCCCGTCTCCATTTACATTCTTAAAATTTATGAAGAACTTGATACTGGGGGGTAATTTGGTTTTATATTTGATTATATTCCTCTGCTGATTGGAATGATAAAATCTCGGATCAGTCCTATTCAAACTTCACGGGCGGAATAGGAAGGGAGAGGGGGGATGGAATAAAACTTAAAATTGTCACATTTTTCGACTGTACCAATTTCGAGTATATCAAATTTATCTTATTTTCAAATTTATCCAAAATATTAAATTAATAAAACCTATTTGGGGGAGAGGGGTCGGTTTCGATTTACACACAATTATATCAAGTTTATCTTATTTTCAAATTCATTCGAAAAATTAATAAAACTTTTTATTTGGAGGAGGGGGGGCTTGAATTACATAGTTGCTATCTTTTCTTGTAAATTTTCAAAATATTAAGTTAATAAATCATCCAGAATAGGAAATAATTGTTTCCATTCCTTCTACAAGTTCCCCTAATCTCTGCGTATCGCACCAAACCGGGGGGTCTGGGGGGTATGGAATACCCTCCAGTTACGGGTAGGTGAGTGATGGTAAATTAAAAGAACTCGCTCTTTTTGAAGCGACATAAAAATTATCCACACTAATAATTAGATAAGTAATCCGATTAAATACCGCTGATGATTTGAAATCAGAATGGAATACGTGCACAGAATTATAATAAATCTAGGGCTAATTTATTAAAACTTGATGGGCAAAATGTGGAGTGGAGGGGGGCCGGAATAAAGTTTAAAACTGTTAAATTTTTCGACTTCACCAATTACATCAAATTTATCGGTTTTTCAAAATTTATACAAAGTATTAAATTAATATAACCTTTTTTCTGGGTGGGGAGGGGGGGGGAGTCGGTGCCGAATCAAACAGTTGCTAATTTTTTTGCAAATTTTCGAAATGTTAAGTTAATAAAACATCCAAGACTAGGAAATAATTCTTTCCATTTCCTCTATTCCTCTACAAGTTCTCCTTATCTCTGTTTACCTCTCTAAACCGGGGGGTCTGGGAGGTATGAAATACCCTCCAGTTATGGGTAGTCAAGTGATGGGAAATTAAAAAACTTGATTTTAGGCGACATAAAAATTATCCCCACTGATAATTATTAGATAAGTGATTCGATTACATACCGCTGATGATTTGCAATCAGAATGGAATACGTGCACAGAATTAAAATAAATCTAGGGCCAATTTTATTAAAACTTGACCGGCCCAAAAAGGTGGTAAGGGGGGGATGAAATTTAAAACTATTAAATTTTTCAACTGTAATCAAAAAGTTGCTAATTATTTTTGCAAATTTTCGAAAAGTTAAGTTAATAAAACTTCTAAGACTGGTAAATAGTTTTTTCCATATCCACCCCCATCCACCCCCCAAGTCCCCCTTATCTTTGCGTATCTCTCTAAACCGGGGGTTTGGGGGGTGTGGAATACCCCCCAATTACGTGTAGGCAAGTGATGGGAAATTAAAAAATCACTGATTTTAGGCAATACAAAAATTATCCACCTTCATGATTAGATAATAAGTTATTCTATTCTATAATTTGAAATCTATGTGTACGGAATTATAATCAATCTAAAGCCAATATTATTAAGATTATGCGGAGGGGTGAAGGAGTGTACGGATTACCACCCAGTTATGGGTTTTAAAGGGATTAAAAATTTCAGAACAAGACGTTTTCGATTAAACTACTTATATCAAATTTATATTTCACTTTACAAAATATAAGAATCCAGTGCTGGGGGGGGGGGGGTTACTCTATAACCCTCTACCCAATTCTTTCTGTAATTTTTCTAATTGGTTTGATTACGTGTAGAGCTGAAAGCTTGGAATAACCGACGCGCTCTTTTTTATTATACTTGGTATGTCAATAACCGGGGGTTCTGGGCAGTATCGAATACCCCCCCTCCAATAAAATGAACAAATTTTATTGAAATAAAATTTAACTTATTAAAAAAATTTATAATCTAGTAATAGAGAATTTAAAAATTATTAGGTATACAATATTAATGACTATTATTGGCTTTATCAAATGTACATTACTTAAACAAATTACTATGAAATTTAATATCTATTAAACCCACGGGGTTTGGGGAGTTCGAAAAGTTAAGTAATAAGGAATTCAAAAAATTCACAACAGAAATCTAAAGATATGGAGTTCATCTGGCTTGATTAACTAATATAATGCTAATATGTAAATTTTGCGTTTCCTTTGGAAATTTACAAAATGTTCACTTAGTGCTGGGGGGTATTCCATACCCCCCAGACCCCCCGGTCTCGGATTCCACAGTTTTGTGTGATTGATCTAATTTGATGCTTACGTGTGGTAACTAATGAACTTGTCAATAATTTTTTTTGGAAGGAATTTCGCATCAAATTGAACTGCTCTACGTATGGGAAATCCGTTTTCAACGACAACTACAAATGGAACATTTATTGGGGTGAAATTGACCGATTTGTTAAACTACCATCCTTTACGAAATAACTTTCGTCTTTTCGGTTCATTCATTCGGTTCAAATTGGGTCATCGCCAGTACAACCCCGACGACAAAAATAAACTAATTTTTGGGGTGAGATTGACCACTTACAATTTTTTTTTTTTTAATTAATAGCTTTCGTGGAATAATCAAACATTGCATTTATATTACATGATAAGCAAATCCGAACATTATTGTGATTTATTCATGACAAAGCTGGAAAACCACGAAAATCGATATAACAGAAGAAGAAAATAACGTTATTATTTTTCTGCTGGTGTTATCATTTATCAATAAATAAAATTTTCGGTGTAATAAAAAAACAAAAAGTCACGTTATAGATTCCACATAAAGTCAGGAAGTCTGTCAAACTTAATTTATTTTTTCGAATTGGCCAAACAAAAAAGATTGCTCCTTAAAAATATACACCAAGCTTAAAATTCAATTATTTTGAAACGCAGGAAGGAACCATCGTTCAACTGCTACAAAAATTATATCAAAAATTAATAAGCCGGATTTTTCTAATTAATTGTAATTACTGAATGCACCGAGCGTACTTTATAATTTTTTTCAAGGGCGCCAATTTGTTTTAAAAATGTAACAAAGTTCATAAAAGTGTGGTAATTAATTAAAATTGCAAAATAAAAAATAAAATTTTATTTGAAAAAAAAGGGCGCACACAAAAATTACCTTGGTATTTTATCGTAACTGTCCCAACTGGTGAGGCAATTATACGAACTATATCTACTGGTAGTTGCCATGCTGTCACTTCACGCACCACGCGGGCTTCATGCTTCGGAAGGACGCTACACGCCACTGCAACAGACGCGACGCTCAGCGCCGGTTCTCCCCACCTAATAGACATGCAGTCTACCGCGCCTTGATTCTCGAAACCGTCCAAAAACTCTTAATTAAGTTGTAAACACGGCAAAGTAGAAAAGTTTACAATATTAAAAAAACCCGCATTTTTTCATATTTTGAAAGTACGTAAACCCCACCGCGACGCGGACGACTTGATGAACTTCCGCAAGTGTTCGGCTCAAGTAATTGATGGTCCTCTTTTCACGTTTCATTTTCACCCACTTTTTATCGCTTTTCATCTAAGCGTGACTTACCGATGTCGACAGGCTTAATTTTTTTATCTTTTATGTACTACATCCCTCCCGTTAAGGTTGTCTAATAAGTTCGTCCCACTTCTGAACGATAAATTTGTACTTTTGACGTCTTAATTTTTCTTAAACGTGCCGGTCACGCTTGCCAAGTTTTCCATTTTCTGCAAGCTTTGCCGAGATAAAAAATGATGACGGGACAGGACAGGGACAAGCGATTATTTTTGGGGATTTCCGCTAAATTAACCATTAGGGTAACCCCCGCCCACGAGGTTACCGAAAGATTTTCCTCTCAAATGGTATCCTATTTGATTGACGTATGGCAGCTTCTTATCTAAAATTACTTTATAAATATTTAAAGTAGGCTATCATACATTTTTCTTGACTATTTGGTGCTTTATCTCGGGAGAATTGTCGACTACGTTTACAATGCATAACTGATCACTAAAATTCCGTTTTCATTATTCTAAAAAATTTAAGGGATCAAATTAAATCACCACGTTTATACAGGCTCGGTTGAATAAATTTCACCAATACGTTTATTTTTCACAATTCTGATTTCAATATGTTTAGAACCGAAAATATAAATTTTCAGGATAAATAGTTTGATAATTTTTAAATTACGTGAATTATCTACAAACTGGTATCTAATTTTTTATTGCCTAAAGCTAGCGGATGTTGAGATATGGACCAAATTAAGTCAAGAAATGTTCAAATATTCGAAGTATTATTTTTTGTTTATTTGTATAGTTTAAACAAAACGCTTTATAAAAATCTGATGTGGCCAGCACATGACTTCCCTATAAGGAATCATTCCTTCATCGTTCATCTAAAGATTCGCAGAAATATTATTTAAATTTAAAAAATAAAAATTTATCAATAAAATATTTATCATAATATATTTAAGAAAAACCATTTCGTCCTTCAAGTAAAGTGCCACTTCCGGTTTAGGGATTTGCTCCAAAATCAAATGGTGCTTTCGTATACCGATTAAAGTGTTAAATATGAAATTTGGTTACTATATAACAATTCGTTCCTGAGATATTGAAGAAAAACTATTTCGTCCTTCAAGTAAAGTGCCATTTCCGGTTTAGGGATTTCCTCCAAAATCAAATGGTTCTTTCGTATATTGATTAAAGTGTTAAATATGAAATTTGGTTACTATATAACAATTTGTTCCTGAGATATTGAAGAAAAACCATTTCGTCCTTCAAGTAAAGTGCTACTTCCTGTTTAGGGATTTCCTCCAAAATCACATGGTTCTTTAGTATACTGATTAAAGTGTTAAATATGAAATTTGGTTACTAGATAACAATTCGTTCCTGAGATATTTAAGAAAAACCATTTCGTCCTTCAAGTGAAGTGCTACTTCCGGTTTAAGGATTTTTCTCCAAAATCAAATGGTTCTTTCGTATATTGATTAAAGTGTTAAATATGAAATTTGGTTACTATATAACAATTTGTTCCTGAGATATTGAAGAAAAACCATTTCGTCCTTCAAGTAAAGTGCTACTTCCGGTTTAGGGATTTCCTCCAAAATCAAATGGTTCTTTCGTATATTGATTAAAGTGTTAAATATGAATTTTGGTTACTATATAACAATTTGTTCCTGAGATATTGAAGAAAAACCATTTCGTCCTTCAAGTAAAGTGCTACTTCCGGTTTAGGGATTTCCTCCAAAATCACATGGTGCTTTAGTATACTGATTAAAGTGTTAAATATGAAATTTGGTTACTAGATAACAATTCGTTCCTGAGATATTTAAGAAAAACCATTTCGTCCTTCAAGTGAAGTGCTACTTCCGGTTTAAGGATTTACTCCAAAATCAAATGGTGCCTTTGTATACCGATCAAAGTGTTAAATATGAAATTTTGTTACAATATAACAATTCGTTCCAGAGATACAGAACTTACAGACATTTTGCGTTACATACATCCATACAGACAGACATACATACATACATACATACAGACATCATTGCGAAAGTAGTCAAAACGGATTCAGAAATGCTCAAAACGGATATTTCCGTTAAAATATCGACATAGAATTTTTTCATGATTACAATACTTCCTTATAGGGAAGTAAAAATGGATGTCACCTTCTCGGATAGGAAATTTAACGGGGTGTTAACTTGGTCCAATAAACTTTTTTAAGAAATCAATCCATTTCACAGAAAAACTGAAATTGCTTGTTGATGTGTACATTTTCCACTACAATTTCAGTTTTTATTTGAAAAGGGTTGGTTTTTCAAAAACGTTTATTAAACAAAAATTGTAGCCCGTCGAATTTTCTATTCAAAAAGTAGAAGTAAATTTTTTTGTAAAATGTTTCGTTTAAAAGAAAAATAATTTTTTAACATTTTTGTGATTATTTTACCCATAACTCGAAAGTCGTTGATTTCAGACAATAATGGAACCTAATCTGGTTTATAAAGAATTTCACGCTCTTTAAAAAAGATATGAACTATTAACACCACAAATCAATAGTTTTAGCGAGATGACCATTCTAAACTTCCCGAAATGCTCCAAAAAGTTATTTCTTTTCTTCTGGGAGTTCTTTATTCAGTGCAGAGTGGGGGGGGGGTCTCCTAAGCGTATTGTTTTATAGAAAATGTCTACTATATAAAGGTTATGCGACTATTTAATTTTTGACATAGATTTTCTGAGATTTAAGGGTTAACCAAACATTGATTTCTAAGAAGGCATCAAATGGCCCTCTTTAAAGCAATTTTATTAATTTCAACTTTGAAATAGCCGAAAATATTAAATTTATGTGTAAATAGTTTAATGATTTTTTAAGAGAGTGAAATTATCTACAAACTACATTCTAACCCTTTATTGTCAAAATCCAACGGATTTTGAGATATGGATCACATTAAGTCAAAAAATGTTCAAATATTCGAAGTTTTAATTTTTTGTTTTTTTTTGGTTGAAAACCCCGTATCTTGAAAACGCAAAGCAGTACAAAAATAGACGTAACCTTTTCGAATAGTAAATTTAGTGGACTATAACTTTAATCTAATAAACTTTTTTGAAAATTTAATCCATTTCACAGAAAAACTGAAATTGCGTGTTGAGGTGTGTAATTTACCACCGAATTCATAGTCCTCACTCGTCGAAATTTGTATTTAGGCGACTCCTGTCGTTGATTTGTTAAAATTATTGTTATACGAGTAATAGGGTATTCTTGATATTAGAACCCCCGATTTATTCAAAAACAAAATAGGTAATTAATTTTTTGCGCTGGGCACTTGACTGAAAAACTAGGTACATTTTTGCCTATGGGTTTTCAAAATACTTCCCTAACCAAAATTGTAGCCCATTAAATTTTCTCAGGAAAATTGGCCCCAATTTTTTAGTGTTTGTTTAAAACATCTTTAAACTGTTAACATGAGAAATCAATAGTTTCAGTGAAATGACCACTCAAAGTTTTCCTAAAGGCTTCGAACACCGATTCCTTTCCTGGGAGTTCCCTAATCGGTGCAGAAGGGCGGGGGGGGGGGCTCCTATTTTCAGATAGAAAATTTAACGTGCTATAACTTTAGTCAAATAAACATTTTTGAAAAATCAGCCAGTTTCACAAAATAATTAAAATTACTTGTGTATGTGTGAAATTTATCACCGAATTTCTAGTTCCCACTCGATAGACGATTTCTTGGTTACTCTATCACTAACTCAGCCACTCGAAACAAAATTTCTTCTGCTACACACTAAGGAACACACCTATTTTAGCAAATTGTAATAATAAAAAATGTGAATGGGGCTCAAACTTTTGAAAAAATTGAATTTGAACTTAGCAAATTTAGCGAGATTCAGTGGTAAAATTAACGAGATTCCCGCGCGTCGCTCATTCTGTTGACAGTCCGTGCAATTATAATGACCCTAACACTTAGAGCTCGTCTCTCGTACAGTTCCGATCTAGATCTGAACTACACCGCACGTCAATTTTTGCGTTCTTTAATTTTCACGAATTAAGTTCAAAAAGTAATTTTCATTACTGTTCTCTAAACGATAATTTAATATAGAAGTGAAAGTGCTACATCAAGACCCCTTTCTATTTAAATTTTCGTCGTTAAAGCGTTTAAACACGCTTATAAGTGACTTCCCAGTTTCCCGGCAAAAAAGAACCCGCCATTTGTTAATGTGACGTAGCTAGCTACGTCACAATTAGCAAACGGTTGCGCGCTCTGTTGCCCCCTTCCCCTTTCGAGGTCATCACCGACGTTCAGAAGCGAACGTAAACAAGGTTAGTGTACTGAACTTGACCTAGATTTTTTTCAGATTATAATTTTATCGCAACCTAACAAAAATTTTGTCAGTCAACAAATTCCTTTTCCTTTTAAATTTTCAAGTTCATTCAGATTTAAATAAAGGTTGATTCACAACACTTAATTAAATTTCACATTCAAAAATTAAACTTGCATTCAATTAAAACCAGCTGCTTCACAGATATAAATTTATTCAAATTTAATCTAATCATTTTAGATTTCGCAACATAATTTAATTTAAAAAAAAAATTTTTATTTTAATATTTAAATTAACTGTACGACATGACGATTACTAACGACATGACCATGACCCCTGAAAACTTCAAAACCCTCCTCACGTTATTTGCTAGTCAAACTGCCATCATCGAAGGTTTACGCGCTGAAATCAGCAAACTTACCGCCCAATTAGCCGCGAAAGACGCCAAACCTCCCAAGGTCGTGCAACCACCTCCGGTCGCACAACCACGCGCAGACGCCCCCTCAGGGAAAAGGAAGGAGAAGACCCCCTTCCCCCCTCTACCGACCTCCTCCTCCACCAAAAAGGTAGCCCCTATCAAGGCCAAAACGATCAAACCAGCCACGACCAAGAAAGCTGACCCTCCGCGCCCCCTTATGGAATCCGCTATTCCTAAGCCGCGACGCTCGCTCCGTGCAGTTATACCTGCACATACCCTCTCCATTGTCCAACCTCCATCAGAGGCAATGGATATCCAAGCCTCCACCTCCATTGGCGGTGACACCTTCGTCACCCCAAGCGACCGCAATCTTAAACGCGCCCGCTCCAACGTCAGCAATGACAGTGAAACTTCCGGGCCCGCTACCAAGAATAGGTTCGCCTGTCTCGAGGTAGAAGACACCCCAACCGATACCCAAGCCGAACGCGACGATGATAACGGCATGGACACCAATAGCCCCCAAATCGACATCAACGATTCCCAATCGAACTCCCAGGGTGCTTCACACACAGACCCTACCACATACTCCTCCTCCAGCCGAATCCCCCCAATTGTCCTTCGTACAAAGGACAACTGGCCGGCCATCAACAAAATGATTCGCGATCGGAAAATTGCCACCACCAAAATCCGCACGCTCGTGGACGGCATCTCAATCCAGCCGGCCACCGAGACAGACTACCGGGCCCTCAGCCGTTTACTTGAGGAAAAATCCCTCCCCTCGCACTCCTATTCTCTCCCTCAGGACAAACCACTAAAAGTGGTTATCCGAGGTCTTCCAATCACAATAACAGCCGCAGAAGTCAAAGAAGACCTTGAATATCAAGGCTTCAATATTCAATCAGTTTTTCAGATGCGCCAAGGTCGCGATAAAAAACCTATGCCATTATACCTTGTCCATCTAACTCATAACACAGATGGCAAGAAAATTTTCGACATGACATCAGTCCTGTCGATCAATACTCGTACCGAAACCCCCCACAAACGTACAGAGGTCGGTCAATGCCACCGTTGTCAACGGTTCGGGCATGCCCAAACCCTCTGCCGCGCCCCACCCAAATGCGTCAAATGCGCAGGGGATCATTTAACACCTTCCTGTCAAAAAATCCGAGAGGACCCGGCCACTTGCGCTAACTGCGGAGGAAACCACCCCGCAAACTACAAAGGTTGCGCCTCGTTCCCCAAGCCCAAGAGGCGAGAACTTTCAGCCCGCGAAGCATCTTCCCGCTTCGCTGGCCGCCCCACTTACAATTACCCCTCCTCTCAAGGCCCCAATCGACCATCCTATCTAGGAGTCGCTAGCCAACATGCCCCTCACAGGGAAGCAACACATGCCACCCCCACGCCCTCCACCTCCTACGAGGAGGCCCCCTCCCGACAAATGAGAGCAGTTCTTGATCTCCTTCAGAGAGAAAGAGTCAGCGACAAAGTCATTGACCATTTCAAATCAATCACGAACTTCAATGCCATTAGCAACGCATCCGTTAATGTCTAAACCCAGATTCCAACCCACCACTTTGCAGACGGCTTTTTGGAACGCCAACGGCCTTTCAGCCAAACGAAATGAACTTCTCGCGTTCGCGCACGATCACGACCTTGACGTAATCTTGGTCAACGAAACCCACTTCAGAGCTGGCCAACTGGCAAAACTTCCTTGCTATTCACTTTATAGGAACGACCGTGACGGACGCGGCGGCGGAACCGCAATTTACGTAAAATCATCCATCGAACACGTCGCAATACCGACCCCCGACCTAGAGTACCTTGAAGTCACTACGGTGAGCATCCACACCGCACATCACGGTTGGTTGCAAATCTCTTCCGTCTATAATCGCCCTCAGCAACGCATCCTCAAAGAGGACCTAGAAACCCTCCTTGAAGGCCCCGACGCGAAGATCATCGCCGGCGATTTCAATGCTAAACACTCCAACTGGTTGTGCAAACACACAAACCATGTAGGACGTGACCTACTTTCACTAGCAAACGAGCTGGACTTCGCGATCATCGCTCCCACCTCCCCTACCCACTTTTCTAACGCAGGTACGCCGTCCATTCTGGACATAGCCATTTTCAAAGACGTACAACTCCAATACGACATCTCCACCAGCGAAGAGCTAAACTCAGATCACTACCCGGTCCTTCTGACACTCGGACCGCTGTCACCCCCAAAGGGCCCTCCCACGAGAACGACAACAGACTGGACCTCTTTCAAAGACACTCTGTCAAAAAACCTTGGACCAATCCCATTCTTTGAGTCCCCCACTGACCTAGACCAATTCATTGTCAATTTCCAAGACAACATCAAAAAATCCGTTGACGAAACTTCTTTTCAAGTCAACACCACGGACGTCAGAGACAAACTCACTCCCTCCCTCAAAGATCTTATCAGAGCCAAAAACCGAGCGAGGAAACTCGCCCGGCGAACTCGTAACCCTGATGACCAAAGGTCATACAACCGGCTCAAAGAGCAAGTAGACGTTAAAGTCAAAGAATTTCATGACAATGAATGGTTAGACACCATTAACTCCCTATCATTTAAAGACATGTCCGCATGGCGCATGGCCGCCGCCCTCCAGGGGAAAAAGAAAGTCACCATCCCAATTCTCTCCCGCCCTGACGGCACTATTGCCCGGAGCGATCTTGAAAAGGCTGAAATCTTCGCCGACAGCCTCCAAGCTCAATGCTCCCCCAACACCACAAGATTAGACCAAGACCATATCAATTCGGTCGAAAATTATGTCACCACCACCCTAAACACCTCCGATGACACACATATCACCCCCGCCTCTCTTCCGGAGGTCACCATTGCCATTAAACGCCTCAAAAAGAGGAAAGCCCCAGGTCCCGATGGCATCACCAATACTGCCCTCAAAGAACTTCCCCAAAAAGCCAAAGTTGCCATCACTGGCGTAATTAACGCATGTTTTCGACTCAACTACTACCCACAAATTTGGAAAACCGCTGACGTAGTGGTAATCCCCAAACCCGGTCAAAATCTCAAACTTCCGAAAAGCTATAGACCAATCAGCCTGCTCCCTTCTATTGGAAAAGTAGTTGAAAAAGTCATTCTCGCCCGTCTCAAAGAAGCCATGTTCGATAACAGTATTATTCAAAACGAACAATTCGGCTTCCGTGCTGGACACAGCACGACCCACCAAGCCCTCCGATTAGTTGAGCACGTCACACAGGCACTCAACAAAAAAGAATTCACCGGCCTAGTGCTACTCGACGTATCGAAAGCTTTCGATAAGGTCTGGCACGAAGGCCTCCTGTTCAAAATGCTTCAATCTAAAATTCAAATTCCACTAGTCCGACTTATTGCCTCCTACCTCCACGACAGAAAACTCCAAGTCAAACTCATGAACACTAGATCCACAAAGCGCCCCATCACCTCCGGGGTCCCCCAGGGTTCGATCCTTGCAGCTTCACTGTTTAACATCTTTATGAGCGACATTCCAACCCCCTCAGATCCCGCAACAAACATTTCATTATATGCAGATGACACTGCAATATACACGTCCTCAATCCACCCGGACATAGCCACAACCCGCCTCCAGGAGGCGATCAACGATCTCGGGAGGTGGTACGAAACTTGGCGCATCGAGGTTAACTCGAGCAAAAGTTCCGCGATCATGTTTCGAAATCGTTGCAAGCCTCACAAGTCCAGTGTCTGGATGTTTGAGGAGCAAATCCCCTGGAAAACCAAGGTCAAGTACCTTGGCGTTACCATGGACCGACGTCTCAAATGGGACGCTCACATATCCTCCGCAACCGGTAAAGCCAAATGCCTCTTCAATAGATTGTTCGTCCTCATGAACAGTAAAAGTACCATGTCCCCCGCTAACAAACTAAGATTATACAAAGCCATAATCCGCCCGACAATGATTTATGCCTCCCCTGTCTGGGGATACGCACGCCCTAGGGCCATAAATAAACTTCAAGTCATTCAAAACAAAAATCTCCGAGCTATTTTCAGCGCCCCCTATTACGTCACTAACAGGCGACTACATGCAGACGCCAAACTAGATCTTATTAACACTCTTAACCGCAAACATGCCACCAATCTTTACAACAAATCCAAATTTTCAGAAAACCCACTAGTAAATCAACTAGGTCAATACAACCCAACCGACTTCTTCATTCCCCGTCCCAAATCACTCCTGACCACGGACAACTCCTGACCATAACTCACCCCCACACAGACTAATGTATGTTCACAGGTTTAACTTACACAAATTCTCTTCGAAAGTGAATTTATTCACTAGATTTGTGTAATTTTTCGATCAATTTCCACAAGCTTCGATAAATCACCCCCCATAGTATCACTACAATCCCACTAGTCGCCATTTCTGACTAGTTCCAAGTAGAAGCCACTCACTTCGAGGTCATCAATAGAAATTATAATTTCTTTCTTCGAATTAGGGACTCTACTATATCGGCAAACGTAAAAATTTCTTTTTCTTCACATATCTCATATTCACAGTCACAGCCCAGGTTTCTAACCAGTCAGTCCGCCAAGCGCCAATTCCCAGAGACCCACCGGTCTCTACAACTTCCAATGTCATTAATGTATTCTTTCAGATGAAGGAGAAGGCCGGCCATGCCGGGATGCTCCATCAAATACATATCAGGTAAAGGTAAAGGTAAAGGTCTCTCGTACACGCTCGTCTCTCGTACATGTAACATCGATTATTTTTTGTTTTTACGCGATTTTTTGGGGGTGAAACGTAATAGTTTACTGCCCCATACCGCAACTATACTTTTTAATGCTATTTCGAGGTTTTCTCACATCCCGGTTTCATTTATCCCGGTTTTTTTATGGGTGGCGCCTTCTCGTATGTTTAGCCTAGTAACCAGAGTCAAAACCGCCCTGGAGGGGTGCAGAGCGGAGCGGAGCGGCGCCCCGAAAGGGTAGGTTTTGACGATGGATTACCCTCCTTATCGAATGCACACCCCAAAATTCGAAGGAAAAAAAAATTTAATTTTTTCACTTTTTCGGCAATACACGGGTTATTCTCCATTTTTTTGATTATATTTATTACTAATATCCACTAATCACACCCCCATCTATCTGAATTTCAAAGAAAAATTCAAATCGGAGCGAAAAAATTTTACCCATTTTCAAGGGACCGTCTTTCAATTGTATAGCGTCTGCCAGGGGTCTGCCGCATACTCGATGCTAAGTTCCCGTACTTTTCAAAAGTCGATATTGGGGTTGTTTTTAAACCATTTACACTTTTTTTGTTTTAATAGACAAATTAATATAAGCATGTTCTTTAGTGTGTAGTACTCGAAAATTTTTTTCAAGTGGCTGAGTTAGTGAAATAGTTCCCGATTTCTTTCGTTGATACGTTAAAATTATTGTTACTATAGGGTGTTCTTAATATGAAAATCCGCAATTTATTCCACAAAAATCCGCAAAAGCAAAATAATTAATTTTAGTACAGTGGATTTTAATAAAAACTACATTTTTTCCAACTGATTGCAGTTTTTCTTTGAAATGGAATGGTTTTTCAAAAATATTTACTGAACGAAAATTGTAGCCCGTAAAATTATGTATCATAAATTAGTCTTCAATTTTTTTATAAAACGTTCCGTTTAAAAGATATAATTTTTACAAGAAAAACAAAACAAAATGAAAATTTCAACTTCGAATTTTTTTAGCATAATATCCGGGCTTAGTTTTATCCATAACTCAACAACCGTTGATTTTAGACAACAAAGAGTTCTAATCTAGTTCGTAAAGATTTTCATGTGCTTAAAAAAATTTCTAAACTGTTAATACTAAAAAATCAAGAGTTTCGGTTCTAATATTATTCGAGGCTCTTATAAAGGCTGTAACCAGAGATTCCTTTCCTGGGAGTTCCCTAATCAGTGCAGAAGGGCGGGAGGGGAGGGGGCTACAAAGCGCATTTATAAAATGTCTACTGTATTGTGGTTATATGACCTAGATTTTCTGAGCTTTAAGGGTTGACCAAATATTTCTAAGAAAACATCAAAATGACTCTCTTTTAAACAATTTTTTAACTTCCATTTTGAAATAGCCATAGCACCGAAAATAATAAATTTTTAGGGTAAATGGTTTAATAATATTTGAGAGAGCGTGAAAATATCTACAAACTAGATTCTAACCATTTATTGTCTAAACGCAATGAGTTTTAAGATATGGATCAAATTAAGTGAAGAAATGTTGAAATCTTCAAAGTTTTGTTTTCTTATATTTTGTTTACAAACTCTGTATCTTGTAAAAAAAAATTCATAAAACTGGGCGTCCACTTTACGGATAGAAAATTTAACGTGCTATAAATTTGGTCTAATAAATATTTTCGCAAAACCTATCAATTTTATAAAAAAAATTTAAATTGCTTGTGGATGTGTGTAATTTACCACCGAATTTACAGTTTTCACTCGACAAGATCCATATTTAGTCGATTCCTTTCGTTCATGTGTTAAAATTATTATGACTACAACGTGTTGTCGATATTAAAACCCGCAATTTAATCAAAAACAAAATTATTAATTTTTATACAGTGGATTTTACTTCTTCTTCTTTCATGTGCCTTGTCAGGTCCTCCCGACGTTGGCGATCACTTCGGCGTAGGCAGATCTGTTCTCCGCCACTCTAAACAATTCCTCTGCACTCCGAATGCCAGTCCATTCGCGGATGTTCTTCAGCCAGGACATCCGCTTCCTTCCAATTCCACGATGGCCCTCCACTTTTCCTTTCATGATTAGCTGGAGCAGTCGGTACTTTTCTCCCCTCAAGACATGTCCCAGGTAAGCCACCTTCCTACATTTCACTGCACCCAACAACATACGATCCGTCCCAGCCCTCTCCAAGACTCGCCCATTGGTGACCCTCTCTACCCAGGATATTCGAAGCATTCTTCTCAGCAACCACATCTCAAAGGTGTTCATTGTGCCTACCTTGAGTGTCCATGCCTCCGCGCCATATAGCAGAACAGACCAAACGTAACATTTGACCATTCTTAGTCGTGTTTTAAAATTTAGGTTATTGTCACAATATAGTGATTTCATTTTGTTAAAAACAGCGCGTGCAGTCTCAATTCGGCACTTGACTTCTTTATCCGGGTCCAAACTTTCTGTGATGAGACTACCTAAGTATTTGAATACTTTCACCCGTTCGACCTGCTCGCCGTCGAGATATATCGTCGCGTCGTTATGTTCCTGGCGGCTGATCACCATGAATTTTGTCTTAGAGATGTTGATATTTAGGCCTAACCCGTCTCCTTCTTGTTTTATTCGGTCTAGTAGCAGTTGTAGATCTCCAACAGACTCCGCCATGACCACAGTATCGTCCGCATATTTTATTGTGCTAATACGGACTCCCCCAATTTTGATCCCCAGATCGAGTCCATCCAGAGCCCTCTTGAAAATCCTGTCCGCATATAAATTGAACAGCAGTGGAGAAAGGACACAACCCTGTCGTACTCCTCTCTGGATCTCTAGTTCTGATGTTTTGCTGTGTTCGACTCTGACCTCACCTCGCTGATACCAATAAAGATTTTCTATTAATCTGACGTCTTTTCCATCCACGCCGGTCGTTCGGAGCATTTCAATCATTTTGGCATGCTGCACCCTATCGAATGCCTTCTCATAATCAATGAATCATGCAAACACGTCTCTACGCTGATCTCGACATTTTTGCATCAGTACATTAAAACTGAACAACGCCTCGCGTGTTCCAAATGCTTGCCTGAACCCAAACTGTGAATCATCTAGGTCTTGCTCGCACCTGGAGCGAATACGAGCATGTATTATTCGTAAAAAGGTCTTTAACATATGATTGATGAGGCTGATCAGTCGGTAGTCACTACATCTTTTCGGGTGTTGCTTCTTTGGAATAGGCACGAATGTTGATGTTAGCCACTCTTCGGGGATCTTCCCGGAATCATATATGCTGTTGAACAAGTTCACCACGAGATCTATATTATCTTCATTTATGATCTTTATCAATTCCATATGTATTCCATCTGGTCCAGTGGATTTCCTGTTCTTTGCTATTTCTATGGCATGGAGTACTTCAGATTTCAAGATGTGGGGCCCCTCGGGCCGATCCTCGTTAGTATCTTGATTTGGTCTGGTGTCCCCGAACAGTGTGGTCATGTATGATTCCCATGCCTTTATTTTTTCCTCCTCCTGGAGTATGATTTTATTAGAGCTATCCAGTAGTGTCATAGGTATCCGTTTTTTGTAAAGTCCGGCTATCTCCTTTGCTTTTCTATGCGTGCCGAATAGGTAATTTTTCTTTATTAAGTCTTCCATCTCTTCGCATTTCTCCGTCATCCATCGTGTTTTTGCTGTTCAAATTGCTCTCCTTATTGTGCCCTGTAGTTTTCTATACTCCGTTATGTCGCGTTTTAGTAATCGTCTTTTTTCCATGAGGATTTTACTAGAAAACTACATTTTCCCATCCAATTTCAGTTTTACATTGAAATAAAATGATTTTGCAGAAAAGCTTCCCTAACCAAAATTGTAATCCGTTAAATTTTCTATTAAAGCTTTTTTTCAAAAGATACAATTTTTATCAAAACAAAATATACAATTTTTAGAAGAAAAACAAACAACATTAAAAATTTTACTTTGAATTCTTTCAACATTTATAAATTTAATTTGATCCATAACTCGAGAACGGTTGATTTTAGACAAAAAATAGTTCGAATCTAGTTTGAAGACAAATTCATGGGCTTTAAAAAATCTCTAAGCTACTAATGCAAAAAAATCAAGAATTTCCGTATTATGACCATTTGAAACTTTTTGCAAGACTTCGAACTCAGTTATTCCTTTTCTGGGAGAGGGTGGGAGGACTCCGACGCGCATTATTTTATAGAAGATGTCTACTATATTGAGGTTACATCATGACTACATCAGTCTTGACGTAGATTTTCTGAGCTTTAAGGGTTAACCAAACATTTCTAAGGAGATTTAATACTCAAGACCTTAGGTAATTTTTCAGCCACACGCCGCTATTCCGAGTACATTATGAACAAAGTAGTTGTCCGTGTAGGTTCCATTGTCTATTGTTCCTCTTGTGAAATCAAAACAATTACTAGGAAAATCTATCCAAACTTTGCAGATGTAAACTTGTAACCTAATTCTATAACCTGAGCGGTCCAGTCTGCATTTCAAATTAAGCAAACAGCGGGGGTTTATAAAATCGACGAACAAATTGCTTTTCAAAAAACTCAAGCTTCTCTGTGCCATTGTTTTTTCATTTGCTCGATGAAACGTATCATCTATAGTTCTTTCAGATTTAATTTGATAATGGAGTGCTTATGTATTATTAATCCAGCTTTTACATCATCAAAAGACAAATTACTTCAGAAAATTACGTAAGATTCCCTATTTTTTTAATTTTGTTGTATGCAGCGCAACGGTTGGTTCTTTTAGATTTTATGTAAAAGTGGATTTATTATGTATTAATTCAGTTTTCAAAGTAAAACGTTTTTAAAAAAAATCCCAAGATTTCCTGTACTGATTCGGAGACGGAGACGGAGGCGAATCGCGTATCGCAGTTCTTCTGTGTTAATCCAGCTTTTCAAGTATTGCTTTCTAGTCGAGCAAGTATTAATCTACCTTTTAAAGTATTAACTCTTCATAAAATAAGTATAAGACAATAATAATATTGAAATATGTTCACGATCGATCTAGCACAACGACGTCGTCCTGTCTTGTAATTTTAGAGTTCTATAAAGCGTTAAAAGCTTCCAGCTGGATTGCCGTCACTACAGGAACATAAAACATAAAACATGAAACAACCACAATGACAAGAGAACATGCAGACCACTTCTTCGACGAAGCTTTCCACCAAATTGACATTTTACGTTTAAATTATTCAAAAACGACCTCGATTTCGGCAACGGGTTTATTTAAAACACGAAACATCGCAACGGCGACGGATAAAATGTTTGCGAGAAAACCCACGGGAAAATGTGTCCGAATGGTTAAATGTCACACTTATAAATCATCAAAAAGTTACCATTTGTAATTCCCTGGTTAACTGAAAAAAACAAATAAATTGTACACAAAAATACAGCAAAAGTCTGTGTTTGTGTTTACCAGGAGCGAGCGCGTAGTTTCGTGACTAAAATTGAATGTCTTTTCGAAAAGGAAGTAGAATTTTTTTAATTTTATTAACTAATCTGTTAATAAGGCTTCTTGTTATTCTTTGTATAAAAGCCTAAAAAAGGGAAGAAAAGAAGAATGGAGTGGTAAGGTAGGGGAGATAATATCGCAAGCTATTGTATCGATCCCTGTTAAAAGGCAATCAAACATTAATAGGTAAGCAATTCGATTTTCACAAGTAGGTTTCTAAACCAATAAACTCTCGTATACAATGAAGGATGGTTTTATGTAGGTTGGAAAGATGTCGCTACATTTACGATTTGATCAATTCAAATTTCGCAGGGTCACATTTTCGTGAAATTGAAATCTAAAGAGGCAATTAAATAAGTTTCTAAGTTTTCAGGAAAAGTTTGTTATTAACAATATATAAAAATTATCAAAATAACGATCATTGTAAATCGGGAAATTTTTTCTTCATAAAAATTGCTGAAAGAATAAAAAAGTTATGAACTTTTCAGGCGAACGTTACGAGAAAATTACGAAACTTTCAGATTTTTTTTAGATATTAGATTTTAGATATTATTTTTTTAGAATATTTGTTTCTATAAAAAGTCGTAAGGTAAGAATTTTGTTAGGAATTCTGTTAGACTTTCAACAATCTGTGGAAAACTCATGAAGTTGTGACGTTTTCAGTCGTCACTTCATGCATTTTTAAATTTTTCATAATCACTCCGTTGTTCTCAATTGAATCGAAAATTATAAAGAGGGAAACTTTGTGAGGTATGAAATTTTAAATACGTTTATTGCTTTGTATTATGAATTGGTGGAAGAATAAAGAGAGTTATGAAGTTTTCAGTTCATGGAAGTAAAACAATTTCAACAGGTAACGGAATTATGTGGACATTAACATTCTAAATAAAATAGTTTTTAATATTTAACGAATCGATGAAAAATTAAAAAGTTATGGCATCAAAAGTAAGAAATTTCAGATCTCTTCATGAATTTTTTAGTTTTTGATAATAATCCTGTTAGAATTAGTTTTATCGAAAAGTATTAAGAACAAATATTGTAGAGTAAGGAATTCTAAATAAGTTCATTTTTTATTTTAAAAATTGACGAAAAATAAAGAGAGTTATGAAGTTTTCAGTCTACGCAGGGAAGAATTTCAGCAACATCGAAAATATTACATTCTTTCTAAACTCTCGATTAATATTTGTTTTCATAAAAAAAATATTTAGGACAAGATTTAGTTGGATTTCAAAATCAAGTAATATTTTTATTTAAACGAAATGATAAAAACTTAAAAAGTTATGACCTGAAAAGTACTTAAAAAATTCAGACCGCTTCATGATTGTTAGGGTATTTAATGATAACTCCGTTATAATTAGTTTTATTTAAAAAATACAAAGAGATTTTGATTTTAAAAATCAGTGAAAACTGAATTTTCAGTATATTAACGAAAAAATTTCAGCAAAACCGGAGATATTAAAATAATTTTCAATTACTCCATTGATATTCCCTTTCATAAAAAATATTCAGTGCAACAATTTTTTGACTTTGAAATTAATATTTAATTACTTTTTATATTGAAAAATCGGGAAAAACTGGAGAAATGGCGCCAAAAGCAAGAAAACTCCAATCGCGTCAGGAATTTTTCAGTTTCTTCATTATAACTCTGTCAGAATCTGATTTATTTGAATCAAGATTTATTTTAGAGTATGTAATTATAAATAAGCTCAATCTTTTATTTAATAAATTGGTGGAAAACTAAGAGAGCTATGAAGTTTTCAGGAAATCAACGAAAAAATTTCAGCAGAACCGAAAATTTTTTTTGAAAAAACTCCATTGGTATTCATTCACACAAAAAATATTCAGTGCAACATTTTGTTGGCTTAGAAATTAAAATCTAATTACTTTTATTTATATTGAAAAATCAGGAAAAACTAGAGAAATGGCGCCAAAATCAAGAAAACTCCAAGAGCGTCAGGATTTTTTCACTTTTTTAAATTATAACTCTGTTAGAATCAGTTCTATCGAAAAATTCTTAGAGAGATTTATTTTAGGGTATGTAATTATAAATAAGCTCAATTTTTTATTTCATAAATCGGTGGAACACTAAGAGAGCTATGAAGTATTCAGTAAATCAACGAAAAAATTTCAGCAGAACCGGAGATATAAGATTTTTTTGGAAAAACTCCATTGATATTCCTTCACACAAAAAATATTCAGTGCAACATTTTGTTGGCTTAGAAATTAAAATCTAATTACTTTTAGTTTTGAAAATTTAGGAAAAACTGGGGAAGTGGTGCGAAAAGCAAGAAAATTTCAATCGCGTCAGGAATTTTTCAGTTCTTTCATCATAACTTTGTTACAATCAGTTCTATCGATAAATTCTAAGAGAGATTTATTTTAGGGTATGTAATTATAAATAAGCTCAATTTTTTATTTGAAAAATTGGTGGAAAACTACGAGAGCTATGAAGTTTTCAGTAAATCAACGAAAAAATTTCAGCAGAACCAGAGATATAAGATTTTTTTGGAAAAACTCCATTGATGTTCCTTCACACAAAAAAATATTTAGTGCAACATTTTGTTAGCTTATAAATTAAAATCTAATGACCTTTTATTTTGAAAATTCAGGAAAAACGGAAGAAATGGCGCCGAAAGCAAGAAAACTCCAATCGCGTCAGGAATTCTGCAGTTTCTTCATCATAACTCGGTTAGAATTAGTTCTATGGTAAAATAGTAAGAGGGATTTATTGTAGGGAATATAATTCTAAATAAGTTCATTTTTTGATTTGAATATGGTAATTAGTGAAAAACTAAGAGAGCTATGAAGTTTTCAGTAAATCAACGAAAAGATTTCAGGAAAACCAGAGATATTATATTACACATTTTGTAAATAACCTCACTGATATTCCTTATAAAAAATATTAGAACAAGATTTTGTTGGCTTTGAAATTATAAATAAAATTCCATTTTTAGTTTAAGAACCAGTGAAAACTCAAGAAATATCGTCAAAAGCTAGAAAACTCAAATCACGTCATGAATTTTTCAGTTTTTTACCATAACTCCTTTAGAATTAACTTTATCGAAAAATATCAAGAGAAAAATATTGTAGAAAATATAATTCTACATCAGTTTACGTTTTGATTTCAAAAATTGGTGAAAAACTAAGAGAGTTACTAAGTTTTCAGACCACGAAAGCAAAAAATTTCAGTAACATCGAAAATATTAATAAAAATTCGTTCTCTTCTTAACAAAATTTTGTTGGCATAGCAATTCTAAATTAACATGTTTTTAAAACTTTAACGATCTGGTTGAAATTCTAAAGAAAAAAAACGTAATACCGTTTTCTGTCGACAAATTGAATAAAGGTAAGTAAAGACCTGAAATAAACTAATTGCATTTTGCAAATTTTGCGCCCTCCGGGATTTTTCTGAAAAGGTTCAAGAATCATATTTTCTCTTGAATATTAAGTTTCTAAATAAAACTCCTTTTAGTTTTTAAAAATATATTAACGTTTATGACATGAAAAGTAAGCAACTTCAAACCACTCTACGACTTTTTTAGTTTTTGTTAATAACTTTATTAATATAGATTTTATCGATAATTATTAAGAGAAAACTTTTGTAGCGCATTAAATTCTAGACAAGCTTGTCATTTTGTTTTAAAAAATTGGCGCAAAAGCAAAAACAGAAGCTTATGAAGTTTTACTCGATGGAAGTATTAAAATATTTCTTCAAGTAGCGGAAGTTTTACAATTCTTGTAATAAAAACTCCGTTATTATTTGTTTTGCAAAAAAAACCATTAGAACAAGATGTTTTTCATCTTGAATTTATAAAGCAAACACATTTTTGATTTTTGATCTATTGGATATTCAAAAGGGTAACAAAAGTCACAAAGCGTAAATAAATAATGCCTTTGATTAAGAATTTCTTCGTATTACCTTTAATTATAATTAATATTTTAGCATTTAGATAAGTTTTTGTTAAATTTTTCTATTTTTTAATACATACTTAACTACCACATAATTACTTGAAAATTGGTTTCTATGTAGTTTTCATTCCATAAAACTAAAAAAAATTTCAGAAACTTCCGAAGGTTAAGATTTTTGTAAACAACTCCGGTGATATTACGTTTCGTAAAAAATCTCAAGAATAATTATATTGGTCCTGAAATTCTAAATAAAATTAACTTCCCAATTTTAACGAACTGGTGAAAATTCAAGAAGTTATGACATTTTCTATCGACGGATGGAAGAAAATTAGTAAAAAAACGTGAAATCAAATAATTGCATTTTGGTAAATTTTCTGTCGTTTATTGCTGCATTTTCTAAAAATTTTAAAGGATCTCATTTTCTTTATGTTATAATTATTTTAAATAAGTCAAAATTTCACATTCAAAATTTTTATTAGGCGAATATGTGATTATTTAAAAAATCAAATTATTTCAGTTTTTTATATTAATTCCTGATGGAAAATTATTTGAAGGAAACTTTTGTAGAGAATAAAATCTTAACAAGGTAGTTGGAAAATTTTAAAAATTGGTGAAAACCTAAAAGTTACGAAGTTTTCAGTCTATAAGAAAGTAAAAACATTTCAGCAAGTTGCGAAGTTTTAGGATTTCTGTAAATAACTCCGTTAATATATTAGCTTTTCTGAAGTCTCGAGAATATAATTATGTTGACATTGATATTATAAATCAAATAATTCTTATGTTTTAACGATCTGCTGAAAGCTTAATAAAAAAATTAGGAAACAGCTTGAAGTTTTTTTTTGGGTATTTGCAAATTTATTTTTTTCAATTAAAAGAATCGCGTTTTCCCTATATTTAAATTCAAAATACAAGTTTTTTAATTTTTTTTAATTATTTTGATTTATTTATCAGCAACAAAAGTACGAAAATTTGGATTTTCTTACGCCGCGCCGGCGCCGACTTGAATTTTTATATTTTTGGTAATAACTCCGTTGGTATTAATTTTATCAAAAATTACTGGGAGGAAAATCTTGCAGACTGAATAAATTAAACGTTTGTTTTACTGATTATTACAAAATTAAGAACGTTGTGAAACTTTCAGTCTCGAAAAGTAAATCAAAAATTTACGTAAATTAGCGGAAATTTTAGATTTTTAAAAATAACTTCGTTACTGTTCGATTCACTACAAAATTTCTAAATGCAATCAGCTGAAAACTAACGAAGTTATGTCGCTTTTTAACGAAAAGAGGGACAGTTTTTTAAATTTTTTGTGGTGTTTTCAACCCATCTGAAAAATTAGCCTGAAAATTATCACTGAATTTTATTTCTAACTATACTAGATCTGAAATGCAATAAGTAATCTTTAGTAAGGACTCACGAGTTTTCATTTCTTGATTTTTACCAAACTCGGTGGAAAAATAAGAGTTTTCAGTCGATGAAATAAAATAATTTCAGTACTATCGCAAATAGTACAACTTTTATAATAACTCCGTTAATATTTACCTTATGAACAAACCTGAAGAACAGGATTTTGTTGGTCTTGAAATTCTAAAACTAACGTTTTTTATCTTTAACGATCAGCTGAAAACTCTAGATATTATGACGTTTTCAGTCAACTGACAGACAAAAATTATTAAAAAGCCTGAAAATTTTTCCGCCATTGATTTTTTCAAAACTTTCAAAGAACCGTATTTTCTATATATCAAGATTTTGATCTGGCCACATTTTGATTTTTAAAAGTTGGTTTATCGATTTGATATTTACATTGCAAGAAGTAAAAAAAATTGAAACATTTCATGAAGTTTACAGTTTTCATAATAACTTCCTTGGTAATAGTTTTATCAAAAATTATCAAGAGTAAACTTTTGTAGAGAATTAAATTCTAATTACGTTTATACTTTTATTTTAAACATTGGGTCAAAACAAAAAGACTTATGAAGTTTTCAGTCTGTGAAAGTAAACAAATTTTAACAAATAGTGGAAATTTTAAATTTTGTTTTAACTCCGTTAATATTAATTTGTTTTTCTGAAAATTCTTAAGAATAATATTTTATAGATCTTCAAAGTATAAAATATATCAAATAATTTTTTGATTTTGTCGATCCGATGGCAAGTTGTGATGTTATGACGTTTTCAGCTAACTGAAAATTTTTCGTCTAGCATTTTCCCAAAAATTTTAAAGGAACACATTTTATAAATTATATTAAAATTCTAGATAAAACCATTTTTAATTAAAGAAAATTTGTTGATGTATAAAAATTGAGGTTTTATAGTTCCAAAACTAAGAAAATTCAAAACTTGTCATGAAGTTTTTTGGTTTTGATGATAACTTCGTTGGTATTAGTCTTATAGAAAATTATATAGAGAATAATGTTGTAGAGAATAAAATTCTGAACTCATTCGTTGCTTTATTTTAAAATCTGTGGAAAATTAAGAGAGTTATGAGATTTTCAGTGTATACGAAACCAACAAAATTTCGTCATTAAGTAGCGGAAATTTAAGTAATTTTTATATTAGCCATTTTTTCATCATACCATTTTTTTACCATTTGGTTATCATGGCAACGAAATCAACCGAAGAAATGATTAAGCAGTTTTACATTTTGTTGTTTAGTTACCATTTTGTACCATTTCGTTCCCACGGCAACGAAATAAGTAGTTTTATATTATAAATTTTAGTTACCATATGGTTACCATGGTAACGAAACCAATGAAATGATCAAGTAGTTTTATATTATGTTGTTGAATTACAGTTTTTTTACCATATAATTACCATCATGGTAACAAAATCAACTTAGGGAATAATTAAGAATTTTAAATAGTTTTACATTATGTTGTTTAAATTCCGTTTTTTACCATTTAATTACCATGGTAACGAAATCAACCGGGGAAATTACATTGCAAGTAAGAAAATTTAAAAACATTTTATAAAGTTTTAAGTTTTTCATAAGAACTTCGTTGGTATTTGTTTTATCCAAAATTGTCAGGAGAAAAACTTTGTAGAAAATTAAATTCTGGTTACGTTCGTCCTTTTATTTTAAAAATTGGTGCAAAACTAAAAGACCTATGAAGTTTTCAGTCCGTGAAATTTGAAAAATTGCAACAAATAGTGGAAATTTAAAATTTTGTTTAACTCCGTTAATGTTTGTTTATTTCAATAATCTTAACAATAAAAATGTATAGTCCTTGATTTTATATATCAAATTATTTTTAGATTTTGACGATCTGATGGTAACTTATGAAGTTACGACGTTTTCAGGCAACCAATGTCACAAAATTATTAAAAATCATGAAAACTTTTCCGTCTTTGATTTACACAAAAATATTTTCTCTATATTAGATTCCAGATAAAACCATTTAAGCCCAAAAAAAATTTCTTTATGTATATCGCGGTATGTAGGTAATATAAAAAATAAGAACATTCGAAATATTTCATGAGATCTTTAGGTTTTGATGATAACTTCGTTAGTGTTAGTTTTATCCAAAATTATGAAAAGAATAATTTTATTCTTAATAAAATTATGAACACGTTTATTTCTTCATTTTAAAATTCGGTGCAAAACTAAGAGAGTTATGAAGTTTTCAGTCTACGCATCTAACAAAATTTCGACGTAACGGAAGTTTTAGAGTTTTTGTTAATAACTCCGTTAAACTTTATTTTTATAGAAAATATTAAGAGAAAGATTTTGCTGGCCTTGAAATTTTAAATCACATAAGGTTTTTATTTTTACGGGGCGATGAAAACTGAAGAAGTGATGACGGTTTCAGTCAACTGAAAAATAATTAAAAGGCGTGAAAATTTTTCAGTCTTTAATTTTCCCCTTTATTTTAAAATTCTAGAAAATACCATTTATATATTTTTTTAAATTTATTGACGTACTCTTATTATATGACGTTACATAGCATAAAAAATTCAAAACGTTTCAAGAGATTTCAAAGTTTTGATGATAACTTTGTTTGTAAAAGTCTTATCGAAAATTATCAAGATCAATATTTTGTAGAGAATGAAATTCTAAATAATCGTATGTATTAATTTTAAAAATTGGTGGAAAACTAAGAAAGTTATAAATTTTTCAGTCTACAAAACCAACAAAATTCCGAATAGTAGCGGAAATTTTCGAATTTTTGTTAACAATTCCGTTAATCTTTGTTTTTATAAAAACTGTTAAGAACCAGATTATGCTCACATTGGAATTCTAAATGAAATAATTTTTTTATTTTAACGATTTGATGAAAACTCAAGAAGTTCTAGCGGTTTCAGTCAATTGACGATGATGTCAGAAAATTACCAAAATGCGTGAAAAATTTTCCGACATGGATTTTCCCGAAAATTTTTAAAAATATTATTTCCTCTATGATATTCTAATTTTCAAAACTTTGTTGATATGACGTTATAGCATCAGAAGTAAGAAAATTCATATCGGTTCATAAATTTTCAGCTTTTCACAATCAGTCCTATCGAAAATTATTAAAGGAAACATTTGTAGAAAATACAATTCTAAACACGTTTTACCTTTTAAATTAAAAATTGGGACCAAATTAAGCGAGTTATGAAGTTTTCAGTCTATGAAACTAAAAAATTTCAGTAAATAACGGAAATTTCGAATTTTTTTATAAATTAATCATTAAATGGTATTAAAAACAAAATTTTACTGGTCTTTCAATTCTACAAAGGAAATAATTTTTTAATTTTAACGGTCGGATGAAAACTAAAAAAGTTATCACGGAATTTTTGACGACTAATGCAAGAAAATTATTTAAAAAGATTCGCGAATTTTTGCAAATTCTTTTAATTTGCCTGTAAATAATTATACCTATTAAAATTCCAGATACAACAGTTTTTCATGTTCAAGCACTGTTGGGAATTCATGAAGAGCAAAAGATGAAAACTAAAAAAATTCAAAACATTTAATAAATTTTTAAGTTTTTAATAACATTTGCGTTGGTATTTTATCGTAGTCTTACCGAAAATGATTAAGGGAGATATTTTGTAGAAAATAAAATTCAATACACGTTTATTGTTTTATTTTAAAAATGTTTGTAAAACCAAGAGAATTCTGAAGTTTTCAGTCTTTTCATTCAAGCGGAAAATTTTGGATTTACGTAAATAACTTCTTTAATATTACTTTTCCTGAAAAATCTTAAGGTGTCACGGCCCGCGAGATCCTAAAGAGTTCTAAATAATTATTTTAACATTAATTCATTTTTACAAACAAAATTTAGTACATCAGTTTAAAAATAATTCCTCATAAATTAAAAGCATTTTTATATACACCTGTAATGTAAGTATAAATTCAAGGTTAGGCGGGTGGACACTTGTTTTGAACACGACCAGATCACGTGATCAGTGTATGGTTGCTACGTACATTTTTGGCGTAGTATTATGCTAGACAAGGGTTCAACCAATGGAATTGGCCCATTGCTAGCAGGTGATACCATTTTCAAGCGCGTAACGAAATGCAGTTCCATTTTGGACTTCCTGTAGAACCATAAAAAAGTGCAGTCACGTTTTGGTGGAAAGTCAATTATTTTGGAATAAATATGTGAAAAAGTTGAATTAATATTTTGTGACTTTTGTGGTGCTTGCAGCGCTTCGGCGGTTTTGTTTAAGTAAATTATGCGAATTAATAATTCAGTAACAACACTTTTGTGCGAGTCGCCCATAAATACCGCCATTTGCAAACTTGATGCAATCTTGTGTTAAAAAGAATGGTAACGAACTTTTGTACAATTCCATTCAAACATCGTCAGTTATTTCGTCAATATTTTACAAACATTTCATTAAATTTGATATCGTTTACGTGTGGAATTTTTAATCGGCCTTTATGTTGTTGGGTGTTTCCTTTTTATCGTTTTATCGTTGGTCATGCGACTTATTTGTGCGTCCTTTAGTGACGGAAAAGCAACTGGAGCCCCTATAATTCAATTTTAGCCGTTTACGGAGGTTTGGGATGTCCCATAACCCCATTCTGGATTCAGGAAATTTACCACTCGCGACGACTGCGTGTGCACCAGATTTTCAATCAACAGATGTCCATCTGGAATCTCACGTCAGCTTTCTCGTAACGAACAATTTGATGTGTAAGTAATTTTACGTTTTTATTGTGCAGTGCATATCGTGGGATTGTACCAAGGGTACATTTATTGTTCCTTTTTATATACAGTTTTTATTTTTAAACGTAGTTATCGGTCAAAACATAACCATTATTTTAAACATATTCATCGTTCAACATATAAACATTATTTCAAACGTATTCATTTTTTTTGTATAAACATTTGTAGTAATTAATTTCAGTAAGTTCATTTGCATATAAACTTTTATTTTTAATCATTCAGTGTTAAGATTCGTTTTTTTTGTAACGTGCATTACATGCACATATTTGTAATATTCTGGTACGACTCGTACACCAATTCAATATTTTTGAATATATGTATTAACCGTTGTTTGGAGTGTTATTTTTGTGTGTTAAGATTTGTTTTTAGAATAAGAAACCATTTCTGTGACGTCACGAGGAGGCTGAATGAGATTCTTCGTGATCAAGGTAGAGCTCCTTGTCGTATACCGGTCACGTGTGGTAGGTTCCCCAGAGGGCCTTTGTAAGTTTTAGATAAGGTGGCGCCCAATTTTTCCGTTACAATTACGTCTTTCTCCGTCTCGCATAACCCCGTGTCGTGGCCTAGAGGCCGCACAGACGAAATCTCTCCCTTACCCCCCCCATACCCTGAGCTAGTGAGGGCATTTTACCTGTAAGGTGTCGTTACGACGCCTTCCGACCGTAACAGGTAAATTTGGCGCCCAACGTGTAGGGGCCATCGAGCGTGTAGGTCATCTTTTACGCTAAGTTAGTTCACCAACGGGTGCCCGCGATTTCGTTTGTTTTTAACAATCTTTTTAGTTTTTTTTTGCGATAGACGTGTTAGACTTTGTTTCGGTAGTAAGAACTACAATTTTACGTAAAGATTTTATTTTATTATTACGATATTTAATTTTAATTATTAAAAATGACTTCAAGAATAAGCATAGATAAGTTATTAGTGGAGGAATTGGATTACGAGTTGTTAATTCGCGGTATACCAATTTCAGGTGATATCGGAGATTTAAGAGCTGCTTTTCAGGAAGTAATCCGCCAAGAAGGCGAAGGTAGAGTGTTGCAAGCTCTGGAATACCCTTTTCCGTTTACAGACGATATTAGCGCGATTAAACTTGGCTTAGCCACAATTAAACAATTGTTGCTTGATTTAGACGCGAATCCTCGATTGGACGCGGCAGCTATGCTGGAAACAAAAATTTTGCATTATTTATCGCGTACAAAGAGATCACAACCTACGTCAACTAAAGGTAAAGAAGTAAAACAAAATTTGTGCGTTGAACTTACGGTGTGTTTATCAAATTATCAATTACTTTTAAATAATATGACTTATCAGAAACTCGAATCTACTGTCAATCAGCTGTCCAATATGGCAATTAAAGTGGATCAGTCAACGGCTGAATCCAAACCAAAATTCAATAAATCTACTCCTGTTGTGAAATGGGATTTAAAATTTTCAGGTGAATCAAAATCATTGTCACTTAGTGCTTTTTTGGAACGGGTCAATGAATTAGTGATTGCGCGTAGAGTGGATTGGCCACAATTATTTGAGGAGGCAATTGATCTTTTTTCGGGTCGCGCATTAATTTGGTTTAGGACCAATAGAAGTAGAGTTACTACTTGGCATGAATTAGTTGATCTTTTAAATCAGGAATTTCGGCCGGTGGACTATGATGATAGACTGTTAGAGGAAATTAAGCGACGCACTCAAGGTGCGGAAGAAAATTTAAGTATTTATGTCGCAATAATGCACACCATGTTTTCTCGTTTACTTGAACCGTTAACTAAAGATAAACAATTACGTATTGTATTAAGAAATTTAAACCCTTTTTATCAGACTCAATTAGGTTTAACCACAATTATAAATTTTGATCAGTTAATCGAGTACGGGCGTACGATTGAAGAAAGACGTCATGCAATAGAAAGTTATATACCGCCGTCTAGGAAAAAGAATGACATTGAAACAGACGTGTCGTATGCGAATGTATCGATAGATGTGAGTGAAGCGACTAATTCCCCGAATGAAAATATCGGCTTGGGAAATTTGAGTTATAATCGAATAAGCACCCCTGTTCGTGGAAGAGGTAGAGGACGAGGTGTTTTTCGACCTAATTCAAGTAGGATTTCGGCAGTTAATGCTTGCTGGAATTGTAGTCAGGAGGGTCATTTAGCTTCTCAGTGTCCAACATCACAGACACACGTTTACTGTTATCGATGTGGACGTAGCGACGTCACGACGCGAACCTGTCCTAAATGCAGTTCTCAGAATAGATCGAATTCGGAAAACTCTTCCGGGAATCGATAAATAGTCGTAAAGTGGGTTCCCGTACTTTTGTTAACTCGACTTATTTTGTGTCCCAGTTAATTAATCAGCGTAAAAGTAAATTTGATAAAAGTAAAGTAATCTTGGATTTTGTTCTAGAAAATTCTACGAACGATCACCGACCTCACGTCACGGTTGATATATTTGGTTGTAAGATTTTAGCACTTTTAGATTCTGGCGCAAGCCATACGATTTTGGGTAATAAAGGTTGGGAAATTTTTAAGTCAGCTGGCGTTAAATTAAATTTAAAGAAATATTCAAAACCTATTTGCACGGTTGCAAACGGTCGCTCTGTTGAAAGTATTGGCACTGCTGATGTTCCGATTAGGTTACAAGACCGCACGGTTGTGGTTAATGTTATTGTTGTACCGGAATTTACTCATTGTCTAATTTTGGGTATTGATTTTTGGGAGGCCATAGGGTTTGTCCCTGATTTAAGAAATAATCAATGGCATTTTGTTGATCCGCAAGTAGCGTCAATAGAAACTGAAAAGACTGTACCTTTGCAATCAACTTTCGACCTTTCATTTTTAGAACGTCAAGAATTAGATCATTTGATTGAACAACATTTTAAAGATGATAACGACAAACTTGGTCGGACCACTTTGGTCGAACATGTAATTAAAACTAATTCACTTCCTATAAAACAGCGTTATTACCCTGTGAATCCTAAAGTTCAGGAACATATCGATAAAGAGCTTGATCATATGTTAAAGTTAGGCGTGGTCGAACCATCGACGAGCGCATGGTCGAATCCAATTTTATTAGTAAGAAAAAAAGACAAGTCTTATCGTTTTTGCATTGATTTTCGCAAATTAAACAGTGTATCTGAAAAGGATGCGTATCCTATCCCGTATATTTCAGCCATATTAGATCGTCTCCGGGACGCACGTTATATTACGTCACTTGACATTAAGTCAGCATATTGGCAGATCCCAGTAGAAGAAAATTCTAAGCAGTACACTGCATTCACAGTACCGGGGCGTGGATTGTTTCAGTTCAATCGTTTACCTTTTGGGCTTCATAATGCTCCAGCCACTTGGATGCGGTTAATCGATCGTGTATTGGGTCCAGAATTAGAGCCATATGTTTTCGTATATCTAGACGACATTATTATTTGTGCGTCCTCGTTTGAAAAACATGTAGAAATCTTAAAAGAAGTTATGCAGAGATTAAAAAATGCAGGTTTAACCTTAAGTAAAGACAAGTGTCATTTTTGCCAATCTGAGTTGAAATATTTGGGTTACGTCATCAATGCGAAAGGATTGTTAGCTGATCCTGATAAAGTTTCGGCTATTGTTCAGATGCCAGCTCCGCGTAATGTGAAAGAAGTACGCCAAGTTATCGGTATGGCTTCGTGGTATCGTCGGTTCATACCTCATTTTTCGTCCATTATTGCGCCACTTACCGTTTTATTGAAGAAAAATAATAAATTTTGTTGGAATGACTTGTGCACGGAAGCTTTTGCGACCATTAAGAATCATTTAATTTCCGCACCGATATTAGCTTGTCCTGATTTTGATGCGCCGTTCACGGTGCAGACCGACGCATCAGCATGCGGAATTGGTGGAGTTCTGAGTCAGACTATCGATGGTCAAGAACATGTGATCAGTTATATTAGTCGATCCTTGACGCGCAGTGAGCGAAACTTTTCGGTAACGGAAAGAGAGTGTTTAGCTGTCTTGTGGGCAGTGGAAAAATTACGCCCCTATCTCGAAGCTTCGCGCTTTACAGTTATTACGGATCACCACTCTTTAATCTGGCTCAATAACTTAGAAAATCCCTCAGGAAGGTTGTGCAGGTGGGCTTTACGCCTACAACAGTATGACTTTCATATTGTACATCGTAAAGGGAAAGACCATCTCGTTCCGGACGCTTTGTCACGAGCGATTCCAGAAATTGACTCGGGTTTCGTAGATGTGGTAGAAGTTTCGGAGAATTCCGAATCGGAAAATTCCGACCCACAGATTTCTAAGCAAATTCCGATTAATTCCAAAACGGATCGTTGGTATAGTAAAATGTTAAATAAGGTTCAGAAAAACCCTTTTAAATTTCGAGATTGGCGAGTAGAGGGTGAAAAGCTCTTCAAGCATACCAAATTTAAATATCCTACCTTGGTAGATGAAAATTTTTTGTGGAAAGAAGTTTTGCCTAAGTTTCGGCGAAAAGACATTATTTCAGACTGTCACGACAAACCAACTTCGGGCCACTTGGGGATTCTCAAGACTTTTGACCGAATAAGTCAACAATTTTATTGGCCAAAGATGAAAGCCGACGTGACTCGTTATGTAAATAAATGTCCTACATGCATGGCACATAAACCAGAGAAGCGTAAACCTGCTGGGTTTATGACACGCCATCCCGAAGTTACGAAACCTTGGCAGATGATTTCCATCGATATCGTTGGGCCTCTGCCCAGATCATCTAAAGGTTATAATCATGTTTTATCCATAGTGGATTGTTTCACGAAATTTGCGCTTTTTTATCCCTTGCGTTCCTCTACCGCTGCTCAAGTCATTCAACGTTTAGAAGACAATGTCTTACTTGTTTTTGGTGCGCCTCAGTACATTTTAACCGATAACGGAGTTCAGTTCCGCAGTAGGGAGTTTCGTAAAGTAATTTCGAATTATAATACAAAAATTTTATTTAACGCATATTACCACCCTCAGGCCAACCCTGTTGAACGAGTCAACATAGTTCTTAAAACCATGTTGGCTTCGTATGTTAAAGACAACCAGCGTAATTGGGATGTCTATCTCCCAAAAGTTTCATGTGCTGTAAGAACGGCTTTGCACGAAGTTATAGGAATGACTCCTTATTTTGCAAACTTCGGACGTGAAATGGTGTTATCCGGCAGTCAATATGTAGGTACCGTCGATTCAGATACTTTAGAAAATTTAAATTTTGCAGATCGTTCTGATCTAATTCAGCGCGCTCCCGCATTGAACGACGTTTATGGTGATATCGTTAAAAGGCTGAAAAGTGCTTATGAGAAATCCAAACTTCAGTATGATTTGCGTCGACGTCCTGCAACTTTTGAGGTTGGAGACACTGTTTACCGTCGTAATTACGTTTTGTCTGACGCTGCGAAATATTTTAACGCTAAATTAGCCCCAAAATTTATTGGTCCTTTTATGATCCATAAAAAACTTTCGAGTACGACTTACGAGTTGTCTAACGCAGATGGTGTCACCAGAGGGGTATGGCATGCTAAAGACTTAAAGTCTAGTCCCGAGTAGAATGTGTTATATATTTATGTATCGAAGCCCTTTAATAGGAGCGGTCCTGAGCAATGACCGAAACAAAAGAGGCTATATCAAATATTCCGTGTTGTCTTGAAACATTTATCGACGCTTCCGCGTATTTTACCGTTCAGTTATTTTTTTAATAACATTCCGCCATCGGCTTTGCTTTGTTCAAGCCCCGCTTTGTCAGCGTTTCGCTGAAATACCGTTTTCAGGTTGAAAACTTGTTTAAGAAGTGGTATGTACTTTTTAGAACCCTGTATATAATCGTAGTATGTAAGTTTAAATAGTTTATATTAATAACATTCCGCCTAAGAGCGAGACCAGTTTATAGTGTTTTTTTATGTTTGTTATTGTATTTCGTTTATATGGAACGAGCATACAATACGTCAAATGGAACTTGGATGTTCAACCCAGGTGGGTTAGACAAGGTTGAAGAGAGGTGATGTTAGCATTACTTCGTGGACCGACTGAGTCAACACTCGCTTACGGCTGTCCCCCCACGCTTCCCCAGATGTGTTAGACGCTCGAAAGTAGTATTAATTTAATAACTTCAATCTTTTTTCTTGTGTTTATGGTAATTAGTTTTAAGTTGCTTTACGAATTCCTTGCTTGGGAAACTTCGATTTTACGTTACGCTGTGTTATTTTAACGGTTTAATTGCATACGAAAATTAATGATCTATTTTAAATTTTAAAATCTACGCAATAAAAGAATAATTCAAAACTTTTTTAACGTTATGTCTCCTTTGTGAGCAAGCTTATCTCACTCATCTCGTATAGTTTAGGCGCGAGCTTCACTCATTAACCTAAATGACGCTAGAGAATTGCATTACTCTATTTAAGCTTGACGAAGCTAAATTCTGTTACTCCTCGGACTTAAAATTTCGTCGTTGATACCACGGTATCATGGGTGTAGGAGGAAGTAGTTAACCAGGCTCTTTACGTTTAGTCAGTTGAATTTTCACTTGTTTATTCATTGCATACCTCGTGTCATTTTTTTATCCAAATTTTTAATTTTTTTAAATTTTTAGTATATTATTGTACGCGCTCGGTTGAGAGTAATTTGAGAAATCACTCTTCACGTGGAGGAAGTGTCACGGCCCGCGAGATCCTAAAGAGTTCTAAATAATTATTTTAACATTAATTCATTTTTACAAACAAAATTTAGTACATCAGTTTAAAAATAATTCCTCATAAATTAAAAGCATTTTTATATACACCTGTAATGTAAGTATAAATTCAAGGTTAGGCGGGTGGACACTTGTTTTGAACACGACCAGATCACGTGATCAGTGTATGGTTGCTACGTACATTTTTGGCGTAGTATTATGCTAGACAAGGGTTCAACCAATGGAATTGGCCCATTGCTAGCAGGTGATACCATTTTCAAGCGCGTAACGAAATGCAGTTCCATTTTGGACTTCCTGTAGAACCATAAAAAAGTGCAGTCACGTTTTGGTGGAAAGTCAATTATTTTGGAATAAATATGTGAAAAAGTTGAATTAATATTTTGTGACTTTTGTGGTGCTTGCAGCGCTTCGGCGGTTTTGTTTAAGTAAATTATGCGAATTAATAATTCAGTAACAACACTTTTGTGCGAGTCGCCCATAAATACCGCCATTTGCAAACTTGATGCAATCTTGTGTTAAAAAGAATGGTAACGAACTTTTGTACAATTCCATTCAAACATCGTCAGTTATTTCGTCAATATTTTACAAACATTTCATTAAATTTGATATCGTTTACGTGTGGAATTTTTAATCGGCCTTTATGTTGTTGGGTGTTTCCTTTTTATCGTTTTATCGTTGGTCATGCGACTTATTTGTGCGTCCTTTAGTGACGGAAAAGCAACTGGAGCCCCTATAATTCAATTTTAGCCGTTTACGGAGGTTTGGGATGTCCCATAACCCCATTCTGGATTCAGGAAATTTACCACTCGCGACGACTGCGTGTGCACCAGATTTTCAATCAACAGATGTCCATCTGGAATCTCACGTCAGCTTTCTCGTAACGAACAATTTGATGTGTAAGTAATTTTACGTTTTTATTGTGCAGTGCATATCGTGGGATTGTACCAAGGGTACATTTATTGTTCCTTTTTATATACAGTTTTTATTTTTAAACGTAGTTATCGGTCAAAACATAACCATTATTTTAAACATATTCATCGTTCAACATATAAACATTATTTCAAACGTATTCATTTTTTTTGTATAAACATTTGTAGTAATTAATTTCAGTAAGTTCATTTGCATATAAACTTTTATTTTTAATCATTCAGTGTTAAGATTCGTTTTTTTTGTAACGTGCATTACATGCACATATTTGTAATATTCTGGTACGACTCGTACACCAATTCAATATTTTTGAATATATGTATTAACCGTTGTTTGGAGTGTTATTTTTGTGTGTTAAGATTTGTTTTTAGAATAAGAAACCATTTCTGTGACGTCACGAGGAGGCTGAATGAGATTCTTCGTGATCAAGGTAGAGCTCCTTGTCGTATACCGGTCACGTGTGGTAGGTTCCCCAGAGGGCCTTTGTAAGTTTTAGATAAGGTGGCGCCCAATTTTTCCGTTACAATTACGTCTTTCTCCGTCTCGCATAACCCCGTGTCGTGGCCTAGAGGCCGCACAGACGAAATCTCTCCCTTACCCCCCCCATACCCTGAGCTAGTGAGGGCATTTTAACTTCATGAATTAATAACTTTTTGATATTAACTCCGTTTGTATTAATTTTATCAAAAATTATACAGAGACAAATTTTGTAGAGCATTAAATTCTAAATAAATCCATGTTATGACTTGAAAAATTTCAGTAATATTAAGAGAGTTATGATGATTTAAATCATTAAAAGTAAAAAAAATTTAACATCTAGCCTTAGAACTTTTTAAATAACTCCGTTAATATTCGTTTTACTAAAAAATCTAAAGAACAAAATTTAGTTAAAAAAGTGAAATAGAACAATGCTCAAGTTAGCCCCGCCCTTTTTGGAAAAACAAAATAATTTGGGATTTTACGTAGACAATATTGCTAAGATAACGTCTAAAATTAATTTAAAAAAACGAAAACTCGATTAATCTAAATCGCCTTTAGTTTTTCTCTTATTGAACAAAAATGATTTTTTAGTTCTGCGAAAATAAGATTCTGTAATCTATGGACACATAAATTATTTAAAAAATAATTCGAAATGGCGGAGGAAGGTTATGAACTAAAATTATTTATAAAATTATTTTTAGACTTTTTGTAGCACTATGTAGGGCATATTAATATTCTAAATAAAACGATATTTAAATTTTATAAACTTCGTTGACGATTATACGACGTTTATGGCATCAAAAATAATAAAATTCAAACCACATCATAAATTTTTAAGTTTTTGATAATAACTCCGTTGTTGTTTACATTTTAAACAATCCTCAAGGGAGAAACTTTGTTTAGGTTACATTTATAAAGAAAATAACTTTATCTTTTTAACAATATACTGGAAGGTAAAGAAGTTATGACATTTTCAACGATAAATTATACGAAAGTTCAAACAAACCTGAATTTTTATTTCACCGAAAATTTTGAAACCACGTTGATATCGTGGTGGATGTACTATATTAAAAATTAATATCAACATTTTTTAAAGGCCACGGGAAAAAATATTTCTACTATTATTATTTGTTTGTCAAAAATTATCAAGGGAGTAATTTTATCGCTTATGAAATCCTAAACCTCAAGATATCTGTTTTTTCAACATTGGTTGAAAAATACGGAAGTTATCAAGTTTGTTACAAAATTTTTTTTATTTTGCAACTAATTTAAATTTAATTAAATTCAAATTCATACATCAAGCGCCACCTTTCCTAAGCCCTGTACAACGAACTTAATATGACGATAAGTTATGAGATGCGCATGCGAGAATGATTAGTTTTGGTTTTGACGAGGAACTGGACGGTCGACCTTTTGAGTTCGAGTTTATAAATCGATAATTTTTGTTCGATTTTCGATCGCCAGTTAATTTTAATATAGTGCGTGTTAGTATTTTCTCCGTGAATACGGATTTAGTGAAAATCGAGCGTATCCGATATCTAGTCAACCTATTAAACCGTTTTGGATATAATAAATTTTTTATATCGTCGACCACATTTTGTCCTTTGCGCGATAGTCGTTCAGTATTGCCAACTGTTATTTGGTGCGAACCGACTGGTATTTATTTTTGACATTCAACAAGTTGTTGTCATTTGGATGATTGCATATTTTTTGGACAATCATCTCGTTATATCTTTGGATTGCATAAGTGTGCCACTCCAACACATTCTACTGAGGGGCGCCGATCCATCATCGTTCCATCATGCCGAAACCTGCTGTTCGTGTCATCACGTCGGTGCTATACGTCCAAGGATTCTAGAGGGAAGCCATTGTGTCAACACTCGCTACCACATATCATTCAAGAAGCCGTTTGTCACAATTAAGTTTGTAAACTTGCCTGAGCTCACGGTAACGTATTCCTTAATTTCTTGTTTGTTTATGGTGGTATATATTTTTTTGTTCACTGAAGCCAATATTTGCATTGGCGGGGTTGCCCTTCTGGTTTCCCAGTTTGTGTAACATCTTTGACGTGACGTTTGTCAAATTCATTAACGTGCACTATATTTTAAGCACGTCGCAGCCACGTTTGCTTTGTCGATTTGATATTATTAAATATTGTCAATTCAATTATTGTTTTATTTCGACGAAAGCGTACCCTCATTTTGTTTTCAGCCTTGCACGGAGTGGAATTCACGACCCTCGCTCACCGCTACAGCGATTTAGTTTATACCTACCATCAGGGTACCACGCAATAAAAGTAGAAGGTTTTACTTTCTGCGTGAGTCGTTCTTTTCTCTGGGCCGTTCCCTCATTAGGAACGGGGAGAAAGGTTTACGTTTCACTGGCGCCCAACGTGGGGCTTGCTCATCAAGTAAGCAGTTTAACCACACCACTACCAACGTGTGGATTTGCCTCTGTATTTGCTACTGTTTCACTGAAGCCCAATCGTGACGGCTTCTGTATTTTCTACTGTTTTGGTCAGATAATATTTCACTGCTATCTGTATTTTGGTGAATGCTCGGAGACAATTTCAGGGACAGCTTTTGCATTGTTTTATTGGCAATTTTGTTTTTTTGTCAATTTTGTTATTTTGTTTTGTTTTGGTATTCCACAAGCTATTAAGGGTGAAATCCTTTTAGCTTGCTGTGGATCTAGATGGGAGGCTGGTTGGAGTTATGTTTGTACACTTATTGGTTCAATAACATCCTGAATCATACATTACATAATGGGAGGTTGGTTGGCGTAATGTTGTCACAAATTGATCTGAATAACATCTTGGACCATTTTATTATTTTATTTTTTTATAGCTACGTATCATAACATCTCGATACGAGTTATTCCATATATCTCAACTGATAGTGGCTTTGCTTTAGCCGTGGTAGGTTTCTCTTTTGGTTAATTAGTTTAACTAATTTAGTTTAAGTTAGTATCAAGACTTATCTATAAATTTAGGGGTTTTGGTAGCGACTATTCGCTCTCCCTTTGGGTCCACGCTTTTGCGGTTTTGTAGGTGGCGTTTCGTCACTATGTCTGGTACCCTTGTGTTGTTTGATTTTCGAATTTGTTTTTGTTTCTTTCCTGAGAATTATTCCACCTACCTACCATGCGCTACAGCAAAGCTTACTTCACTTCAGTTCTTATATGCGGTCCTTTTATCTAACCAGGTTCTCTCAGCTTTTTTCTTGTTTTGAGATCTTGGCCCGGCCAGATCGCTTAGGAGGGGGATGTGTAACGAATTTTTTGCCCATTAAATTTGTTCCCAATAATTATTTATTGGCACTTCTTGCTCTATCAAACGGTCGAACTGGGAAGAGGGACTGGAAAAGGAGAGAAGAGGTTCCATCGGCGCAAAAGACAGTCTTGGGTGAACTATTGAACAAGCAAGACGCTTCTTGTGTCAGTTTTTGAAGCAAGATAAGGCTGGGGTAAATTTTCAAGTGATAATGTCGATTTGTGTTGCTACTGTAGAATAATCATGGGCTGTGGGTTACGTAATTAGCGGATATGGAACGAAGATATTCTTATATCTTCGTTGTTTGTGTTGGAAAATGGTGAATTTTCCCCATATCGGACGTTTCTTGGTCGGATCTGCTGCCCATACTGCTTCTGAAGGTTTTGGTATTCCGTCGGAGTGGTGAGTAATATTTATGTTAGCAGATTGTTTCACAGTGGTTTATGTTGATCGACTTGGCCCATTTTGTTCCGTCCACCTGGAGTTCGCATTTGTTTGATTTCATCCTTGGCTGATTCATGTATTTCCTTATGTTTTATTATTTAGGTTTTTCCTTGTGTCTTGCATTTTTGATTAGAACGTTTTTGGCCGATATTATCGTTGAGTTGCAGGTTTTGTATTGCTGCATCGAGTTGATAGAGGCTATCTTATCGTACACACAGCAGGCGTGTATTCGAATGCTAAAGTTTGAATTTTGTGTTTTAAAATTTAATTGTATTATTATGTTTTATTTAATTAAATTTGAACTGTGCATTGTTTTCTTTAGGTGACATCGAACAGCGTTTAGTCAAATGCATTGGCATAAGAATTCCTACGCGTTCGACATGGGTTCAAATCTTGTATTTGAAATTCTATGTTGAACATTTTGTGTGTGTTTATTTTTGGTTATATGTTTTTTTAAGAAGGCAGCGATATGCGACCAACGTACAGGGTGTTGCATTTCATCGGGGTCGCTTCCACTTGATTTTATTGTTGGAAGTGCGATTGGTTCCACAGTTTGTGGGATTTTTTTATGACCACTCGAACGTTCTGTTGGTTGATTTTGGGGAGTGGTTCTTGGTGGCAATGTTGTTGCCACTGTACTAGTCTGGTCGGCTAATGCACCTTACATCTGACATCGCTTATGTCATCCATCGCCTTCCGACAACGAACATCTTATTGTTGATTTAATTTTTGTGTGTTAGCAAAGCTGTTTCCTTGATTTTCTTCGGGGCGTTCATTTGACACGACCCACGGCCTTGCTGCCGCTATAACGAGCTGGCTTATACCTACCATCAGGGCCCCACGCAAATAAAAGTAGAATTTATTTTCTGCGTGGACATTATCTGTTCCGAGCTACCTTCTCATTAGAGATAGTGAGGACAGATATTGTTTCAAGATTTCAGTCACTAAAGGTGAGGAAATTCAAGTAAACTACAGGTTGTTTTCAGTTTTTCTTAATTAACTCCATTAAAAGTAATTTTAACAAAAATACTAAAGATATGAATTTTATTTAGATTAAAATTTGCAATAATAGTCTTTTTTATGACGTTATGACGTTTTCAGCTGTGAAATATTCGAATTTTCAGGTTTCCTTTCCAAACAACCACATTATTATTTACTTTATTTAAAAACTTCATGAAAGGAATTTTGTAGGCTGAAAACTTTTAAACAAAACAGTTTTAGTCCTTGAGTACTTGATATAAAAACAAAAGAATTATCAAGGTTTTCGTCTTTAGAAGTGATAAATCGGCAAATACACAATGTAGAAGCATTTCGTAAATAAGTCCATCAATATTCATTTTACAAAAAATTCTCAAGTGAGGAATTTTGTACACTGGAGAATTATAAACAAGGCAATACATTTCTAAAAAAAATTTGCCAAATACTAAGGAAGTTATGAAGTTTTCAGTCTCCACATGTGTGAAAATTAAAGCTTTCAGTTGTTCGTCAATAACTCCGTTAATATTAATTTTTCCGAAGTATTGCAAGAACGCCATAATAAAAAAATTCTAATTTATCACAATACCTTAGAAAACAAAGATTTATAATAATTTGAAAACTTCTAAAGGGAACAAATTTATTGACCTTAACATTTTAAACACAATGCAGTCTATTTTTAAAAATCTGTTCGTAAACAGGAAAGTTACGACTCACCGCTACTTCTTCTCTTTGACAAAACGAACAGGAAGAGGGGGGGGGGAATTTTATACAAATCACATTTCCTTTTATAAATATTTGTAAAGAAATTTCAAATAAAAAATTATTTGAAGGTCCAATAATTCAGTATCACGCAAGGGGCTTATAAAAGCGATTGTGTCATAACCAGAAAGTTTACACAACTTCACAACTTTTTAAAAAATATATAAAAGCTATTGATATCCTGTTAGGAGTTTGATTCCCGCGACAATTACATAAATTGAGGGCAAAAGAAAAGTTTCAGTCGAACGATTTTCCAAAAACCCAAGATAATTGCGTTTGTTAAAAGTTACCTTTTAGTTAATTTACCCGACAATTTTTAAAGTTTGGTATTATTAATGAAAGACGACCGAATTTGTCTCGACAATTTTTCTTTTAATTTTTAGTTGGGTTCAAAATACGAAACGCTCTAAAAATTGTTACGTTAATTAATTCGAAACGAAGAAGACGTTAAAAAGTTTCATACTCACGTTACTTAGGGAAAAGGTTGTTTTCTTACCTGAAAAACAAATTTTCATTAGCACACAATTAAATTTTAAAAGTACAAAACAACCTTCTAATTAGTTTAACGTTTAATGTAAATAATGTTTTTGTTCTGGAACTAATGAAATGATCGTGTTTTTGTATGTATAAAACTTAAATTAAAAATTAGCGTTAAATTAAATGCGTAGTAATTACGGTAGAAAAGGTGCTCAATTTTGTGTGTAAGATGGGAGATATTTCCAAAATCAAACAATTTAACGTTTATTTAAATAACTTCGTTGTTATTCACTTTATCGCAAAATTTGTAGAGGATAGTTTTTTTAGCCTTAAAATTCTAAACAAAACTTTTTTTAATATTTTAAAATTGATGGAAAGATAAGAAAGTTATGCAGTTTTAAGTGAGACATAAAACTTAACTGCTGAGAGTTTTTTCCGATTTACTCTAAAACGGCGAATCTTATGATTAAAATTTAAGACGGTAATTTTATTGCAAATAAAATTATACACAAGTTTTATTTCAACTGTTTTACTGTCAAGTCGACCATTTCACTGTTATTGCAGTTTTAGTAACTTTTCAATTTGAACCAATAAAATGATTTTATTTGTAATTGTCCTACAATTAAATAAAACAAAAATAGTGCTAATTAAATTAGTTTAGAATTTTTTGTACGGGGTGGGAGACACTTCCAAAATTCAAAAAATTTTAATTTAATTTAATAACTTCGTTATTCTTCATGCTAGGAAAAAATTCGAAGAAATCTATTTTGTTCACCTTATAATTCTGAATAAGAATTTTCTTTAATTTTTAAAATTACTACATTATGGTGAATGATATGACAAAAATTTATTGAAGTAATTTTATAGTGCATGAAATTCTACACAAATTTTATTCGAAATATTTTATGATTAAATCAACGGTTTCGCTGTTATTTATATTTTCGTTCTTTAACCCCAAATTTTAACTTAGAACTAATAAAATGATTTATTTTTGTATGCATCAAATTAAAATTAATAATAAAAATACTAAAAAACGCATAATAATTAGTGGGCAAAATTGATGTTCTGCTGTTTATCCTGCGGGATGGGAGACACTTCCAAAATAAACCAGTTCTAATTTAATTTTATATCTTCGCTATTATTCATCTGATCAAAAATTTTCAAGAGATCACTTTTGTTTACACTACAATTCTAAACGAAAATTTTTATAATTTTTTGAAATTTATCAAAAACTAAGAAAGTTATGAAGATTTATTTCAGCGACAGTGGCCCTATTTTTCAATTTTTTCCAATTTATTCGATTATTGTGAGGTTTACCACCGAATAAAGTAATTTTATATAAATTAAATTCAACACAAATTTTATTTGAAATGTGCGATTAAACCGCTATTCTGGTTTCAGTTTTCTAACCTCAAATTTTAACCTTCTAATCTAATCAAATGATTTTATTTTTGTATGCATAAAATTAAAATTAATAATTAAAGTAAAACAAATTCGTACCAATTAGTGAAAAATTAAAATTATATGGATTTCTTCGTACGGGACGGGAGACACTTCCAAAATATACAATCTTTCTATTTCCTTTCATAACTTCGTTATTATTTACCTTATGAAAAAAATCTAAGAAATCAATTTTGTTAATTTTACAATCAGGGATAAAACTTTCTTTTATTTTTTAAAATTATTTGAAAAATAACCAAGTTATAAAGTTTTACTTGACATGCAGTAACCGTACTGAATCTTTTAGCAGTTTTTTGTATTTATTCGATATTGGATATTGGAAGACTATGACGAATTTTAGATTCATATTCGTCATGTATCAACCTACAGCAATTATTTGTGTTTGGCCACTGCCAATTATTTAAAAATAATTGGGATGGTAGTGTAGCCACTGCCAGCTGTCATTTTCGTGATCAGCACCAGGGCGCGAGGAATTTGACATCCACTTTTGTTCGGAACGTTGAGGCGTGAGGTTCGAAGAGCGTGCGTGTGCTGCGGTCATTGTCGATTCTGCGGTTGCTATTGAATTTAAAAACATCTATTTATTCTCGAATAACCATTAGTGCGTAGGGGTGAAGCCAGTATATTTTTTCGATTACGGAAGTGCCGCGTCTAGATTAACGCTATCAACATCTGCTGTCTACCCGCCATCTTTTGTGTTTGTTATCAGCACCGTAGGCGATCGCGGTACGCGCGCGCTAGTGAGCGCCCTCTCGGGGATTTTTTCGTTGTAACACTGCTGTCAAAACAAGTTAGCTCAGTCGAATTTTTAAGAACAATCCGTTCTTTGCTGAAGTACGTGCATTAGTCCTTATCGTTTTATGTCCATTGCCTTGGTCGTTTGAACTGCAATATTTGTTCGTGATAACTGTCCTGTACGTAAACCATAGCGAGCCGTCCTGCGTGCCAGCAATTTTACCATCATTCTTTGGAACCGCCAATAGTTGGTCAGTCATTATCCGACAGTCCAGTCATCATCCTGCAGCCGAGGTCGTGGGTCGATGTGAGAGCTGTAATCATCGAGCGTGTAGTCCATCCTCGTGGTGGGGACCGAGTGGACGACCATTCAACATCTTATCTCGTGAGCGGTCCATCCGAATTGATTGGAGTTCCTGTCACAAAGATCGTGTGAACTCCCGAGCGCTCAGGTGAGGCCTTTTTTATCTAATCTTTTTGGGTGTGATTGCTCTTTACAAATATACGAGTCCCTTTTTTTTGATTAACGTCATTGACAGGTGTAATTGTTTGACACCTTAGTTTTTTTGTAGTTCACTGGATCTCCCTACGGGGGGGGGGGGGGGGGGATTGCTTCACGCTTTTGTTAATTTTTGATGGCTTCCGTCAGAAGCCGGCATTTATATATTTACCACCTGAGGTTGTTGTCACTTGTAATTGTGTGTATTTTGTTGATATAATTTTGTGTGTCAATAAAACTTGTTAACTACACTACCGTATTTTCATTTCCCTGAGAGAGGGGATACTTTCTAACCTTTTCAGTAAAAGTTCGTGGTTGGGATCCACGTCCCTCGCATACCGACGTTACCATCGATATAGCTAGTCGATAACACCTAGGGCCCCACGTTGAAAAGCGAGGCGGTTGCCACTTCACGTGGGAGGAGAATTCTCGGTCCTGCATCTCGTGGGAGCAGAGTTTTTGTCTCAAGACAACCAGTATATTTTATGCAAGTAATTTTATAGAAAATTATATTCAACATAAATTTAATATTTATTTGAATATTTTATGATCAAGTCGACGCGACGGTTTAACTGTTAATACCAATTTTAGAATAAATTCCGCAATTTAAACTGTAACAAATAATAGAATGATACCATAGTTCAACATGTTAATATAAAAGCGTTCTAATTTATGCAGAAACTTCACTTAAATTTTTATTGTCCGGAACGGGAGCCACTTCCAAAATTAAAATTTCTTCTTTTGACTCAAATAACTCCGTTATAGTTCATATTATCTAAAAATGTCCTGAGACAAATTTTATTCATCCTGATGATCTTAATAAAATTTTTCTTTAGTTATTAAAATTTACGGTAAAATAAGAAAGTTATGACGTTTTACTTAAGACGGGATGTCTGTATACTGAATCTTTTAACAGCTTTTTCCTATTTACTCGATAACAGTGAATTTTACGATCAAATTTTATGGAGGTAATTTTATATACGTATAATGTTAAATTCTGCATCAATGTTTATTTAAATATTTTATGATTATATCGACTGTTCAACTGTCAATACCGATTTTAGTTTATAATTGCGTAACTTTTAGACTTGTAATTAAATGATTTATTTATGTGTAGAAAATTTAAATTAACGTTTACAAGTGTTCTAGTTTAACTATAGAAAGATTGTTTAATTTTTTTGTGCGGAACGGGAGACACTTCCAAATTCAAAAGTTTATAGTTCGATCTAAATAATTCCGTTATTGTTCACTTTAGCAAAATCTATTCAGGAATCAATTTTGTGCGCTGTATAATTATCAATAAAATTTTATTTTATTTTTGGAAATCTACCCAAAAATGAAGTTTTCGTTAAGACGTGGAGACCGCATACTGAATCTCTTAACAGGTTTTTCCAATTTTCTCGATTACGGTGAATCTTAGGATTAATATGTATCCAGGTAATTTTATATAGAATTAACTTGTACACACATTTTCAATTAAATATTTCACGGTTAGGTCGCCGGTTTAATTTTTACTACCGGTTTTAGCTTTTTAACCGTAACTTTTCAACTTTAATTAACGAAATGATTTTAATTTTACATGTATAAATTTTCCATTTCAAATAAGTTGTAACCTTAGGATACGCTCTCGGCGCCTCCCAAGTTTTGACAAAATATTATAGCAATTATGCCGCAAAAATTTCTCGCCTTTAAAATTTTAACACCAAAATATTTTAAAAAGCATATATTTGTAGGTCGAATAATATTAGTAAAAGATCAAGTTTAGAAATTAGCAGACGAAATTACATTTTTCAATCGCGTAATATTTTGAGTATTTGAGACTACGAATTGGGTAAAATAATTCTTCGACACGTGAATTATGGATTCATGTAAATAACACAGCAGATTGGCGTTGACGTAGCTCAATCTACTATTTGCGATAATTCCCACAGTCGACTGAAACCCTTCATTTCTAGGAAGTTCAAACTTCACGTCCATCCATCCCAATGCTTCTATCAAGGATTGCATAGTACGTTGTGAGACTTTTATTCAGGATAGATATTTTTGTTATAAGTCTGGGCAATATGCCCACGCAGACCTGTCAAAACACTTTGATTTATACGTTTTATTTTGTTATCTGTACAGATGTACACGTGTTAAACCCAAGTGTAAATATTTTAGCATTAGCTCTTATGAGAAGTGCAACAATGTAATGTTTTAAAATATACCTTTTTGTCGAGCAAAAACCATCGAGACTCGAACGTTTGCAGCGCAAAAAACGCGATAGCGACCAGCTGCATTTGCTAAGTTCGGACAGGATTTTGTATGAAGAAAGATGCAAGCGATGCATTTCACTTATTCTTTTAACCAATTGAAATTCGAGGTCAGAATTAAAGACCAATTAGGGACCAATATTAACACTGCCGTAGTGGGAATCCGATCCCCACACTTGCGATTTTAGGTCAGAAATCATATAAATAGCGTAACGCACCGGCTAAAAGCCAAGATTTGTGATCAAGTCTTCACACCCAAAACCGCTGCTGGTTAGAACAGTGAAAACGCTATATGCGGAAGTGAATCGAATCTTATACCAAATAGGATTTTAAATCATATTTATTCAATTGTGCTAATCCTCAAGTGTCGTCGCCAGCTAGGTAATAAAGCATCTCGCATTAAAATTAAATATTTGAACATTTAACGGAAATTTATTAAAATTATAACGAACTTTTATTTAAACCACACATGTTCGATCCGCGCAAGGACATCGAACATACTTGCAATTTTGTATCGACTTTATTTGAACTTTATATTAAACAACGTTGTGTTTAGGTCAGTTTCGTATCGAGTATTATTTAACCATTTATCGAATAATATTTAAACTACTTTATGTGTAAATCGGTTTTGTTGGAACATTTTACTAAGCACTTTGAACTTTCATTTAAACCACCTCGCGTATTAAACCAGTTTCGTCTCGAGCATTATTTAAACATTTATCGAGCAACATTAAACAACTTTAAATTAAACCAGTTTCGTATCGAGCAATATTTAAACATTTATCGAACAATATTTAAACCATTTCGCACTTGATTAGTTTCGTGCATTTATGAATCTCGTTAAACTTTATTTAAACAATTTTACGTTTGAACTCGTATCGGTAAATTGTTGAACCTTAGTAAATCAAATCGACATAAATCTTTATCAACGGTAGTACCGCATCAAAGTTGACCTTATGTACCGCGAGTCTAGAGCGGACATCTGGCGATTAGGATTCCGAGATAACGCTCATTCATTGACAGATGTTTTTATTTTACCGAACCATATTTTTATTTAATAGTTTTTATCGTCAAACGCATTTAAAATAATAACGCGTGTTTATACAGTGCCGTCTTTAAGTAAATTTAGTTTTGAGAATAATCGTCCAGTGCATTCTTACGAGCGTGATTATCCATTTGTCGGGACAATAGGGCAATTATACTACCCCTTATTTATCGGCGAATTTTCTATTCGCATCACAACTTCATTTTGGAAGGAACTGGGATTGGATATCACATTAACCTCGAGGGAATGGTTGTTTGTATCGTTAATCATTTACTTCCGTATGGGAAGGATCCTGCTTCGACGTTCATCGAAATTCTCACTCTGGAAAGCTGCCCAAGGATCTTGCCTGAAGGTCAGCACCAATAAGGAAAGGATACGTAAGAGATTCTTTGTTATTTATAAGTTTATTGTGTTAAGTGACCCCATTGGTCACTGCGTAAATTTAAGGAGCCCTCTGCTCAACCCCGATAGTCGATCGCAAACCCCTGTATTTCTTTTGTTTATTTTTAGGATTTGTGTTTGAAAGTAACCTAACTTTTTACGCCAATAGCGCATTAACTTTCATTCAATTTTAACGTAATATTTTGTAATTAACGTTTATGTTAGAGTTTATTCGTCCCCTTACATGGGAATTTGGCATTCAATTGTGCACCTACTTTTGCATTCAAGCTGCATTCAATTTCGCAGTCAATTTGCATCAGTTTTTGTAGCAAGTTACTTTAAGATTTTTATGTGTTACGTTCACGTACTAGGTAAAGCGGAAATTAGTAGCCCATCTTTCATATTGTTTTACGCTACTAAGCTTCCAATCGTACTGATAACTTTTATAAGGAGTCAAGTCAGTTGTAAATACTTGTCATTTTACTACGACATTTGTAAATTTGAGTGTGTCCTGTACGTATTTTGTCACTATCCATTTTTGATATTATTTCTATTATATTTATTTTGTTACTTATTATTGTGTTTTATTGTTCTTGTGTGTATATTTTATTTAGTTATTTTCATCCAAGGAGAATCTGCCTACTGTAAAGGTAAGGTCATTGGACGAGACTTGTCCAGGGTGAGAATCATCAAGAATATTCAACAAGTTGTCGCGTACCAGCTTGGAAGGTGTGATATCCCATCCCCTTCGAATAAACTAACGTTTAAGAACGCGTGGCGCCCATTTCATCCCTTGTGTAAATTATTCCCCCCCGATTTTGACTATTTACCGAACCACGATTGAGGATTGCCCAATCGTTGGTAAGAGACTGGCAACTCGCGACACCACGTCACAAGACCCTTTGGCTCTTCTAGCCCACCCACCCCCTTCTCGACTTGAGCTAACCACCCTTATTATAGCTGTTCGAAAAGGTGTCTTGCTTGCGGATTGTCAGGTAACAAAGTGCTTTAATTTATGCCGAAAGTTTGCTTAATTTTTAACCGTGCGGAACGGGAGACACCTCCAAAATCAGAACATTTTAATTCGATACGAATAACTCCGTTATTGTTCACTTTAACAAAATATTTCAAAAGACCAATTTTGTTAACCGAGCAATTTTCAATAAAACTTTTTTTTATTTTTTAAAATCCACCGCAAACTAAGAAAGTTATAAAGTTTTACTCGAGTTGAGGTGTCCGTACTGAATCTTTTAACAGTTTTTTCCAATTTTCTCGATAACGGCGCATCGTACGGCCAAAATTTATTAAAGTAATTTTATATAAAATCAAATTCTACACAACTTTTGTTTCAACTATTTTGCGATGAAGTCAACATTTTAACAGTTATTCCAGGTTTCAACTTTTATAACAGCTCCATAACTTTCTTATTTTTGTGGTGATCTAAAAAACAAAACAATCTTTGGGAATTTCATGCTCTACCGAATCGCTAACCAGACATTTTTGATCAAGTGAGTAATAAACAGATCATTCGATAAAATACTCATTCGGTTGAGAGTCGAAATCATCTCGGCTGAGCAGTTGTATTTTAATGTCAAGTTTCTGCTTCGTTTGTTTCCAAATTATTAAATTCAAAATATTTAATCTTATACGCCAGTATATAAATAAACCTTCATCCTGGTTCCAGAGTGACGTTTTGTCATATTTAACGCTAAACTGAGCACCTCTCACGTTCCTAATTCAAACACACAAGTTTAAATTTATTAAATCCTCATCATTCAACTTATCCGTCTTAATAACTCGAAGGTTAATTGAAACCACACCAAGCATAATTAAATTTATCTTTCAATTGTTTTTTTTTAATATCTATGCATACAAAAATAATTGCGACTTTGTAGCTCTATCTAAGAGTAGATAGACACTCGAGAAGCGCACAGGATTTTCTGTAATTAATTAAATTGAAGTGGAAGTACTTCAAGTTTTAAAAAAGTTCTACATTTAAAACGCTAATTAGTTAGTCGAGAGCTTATTTTTTTTAATAGGGGCACGTCGGTAATACAAAAAATAAATCTTAAATGTGACACAAAATGAATGAGTTAAGAGAAAGTGACGTGTAGCACCTGGGTATTTGGAAGGCCACTTCATCCAGACTGTCAGATGGGGTTAGCGGTGGACGCTCGAATAAACGGCTAGGCGCCAGCGTCAAAGCTGCGTTGGTATAGCGCGAACAAGGATTTCGGCGCTGGCGCTGTTGTTGCTGCTTTTTCTTCTTGTTCTCTTCGGCTCTCCGAAGATTGTGTAGCCGGAAGAAGTACATAGACATTCTGCATGAGCATCGTCAACGTCAAAATCCTAAACAATATAATAAACACTACGCTTAACAGCGAACGCCAAGCAAAAGCCACAAAAATAATAAAACGGTAACAAAAAGTGCTTTTAGCATGCAGTGCAATTTTTAATTTAAACAAAGAAAACGTGCATAATTTGTAGGATTAAAAAGAACCGCAAGACTGCATTCATTCGAGTTATTCGTTCAGGTTCAATGAGCTATCCGAATTGGGGTAAAGTTGACGGAACTGGAACAAAAGCGCCACCTTTCAATAAAGCCCTGTCGAGGAGTAATCAGGCTCCTCTAATTTCATATAAAAACAATCAAAAATAAATCGATATTTCATTACGTAAGGAAAACATATTATTCAATTTTAAGGCGATGGTAATTTCCGTAAACAAATATTTGGTTTGGAATCGACTGTATTAAATATTTTAGTGGTGACCTCTATAGGTCAGTGGAACAATAACAGGAAGTTTTTTAGACCACTTGTTATGTTAATAGATATGTTTAAAAATTTATTTCATTAATGTAAACAATAATTGGTTAAACGCTTTCTCTTGCTATGTCCGGGATGTAAGTTTGAAGTGGTTTTATATACTTAGGGGACCTAATGTTTAAAGTGGACTTTGAACTACGAGTTAGTTTAATACACTTTATTTAGAGAAGGGATTTCTTGACAGTCTACATCTCGGTGATTTGCTATCCCCCCCCCCCCACCCCGGCTTTTTCCTTAACACGCTGTACCTTAAATGAGCTATGTTTTATAGAGTAAATCTATCTACAAAATCGTCACCACGACAGAGTGATCGGCGAGGAGGGGGGGGGAACGAAAAGCCTCAGGCAATGAAATGCCTTATAAATTTAATTGCGAAATGAAAACTGGATATTATAATGTAGATGAAGACCACACATTTTCTTGTTCAAGACATTTGCTCCCCTATTGATTATCATTAAGTGGGGGGTACTCCATACTTCCATACCCCCAAGTTTGAGGGAAAATAATAAAATGCAAAATAAAAAATATATGCACTACAAGAATAAACATAAATCTTACGCCAATATTATTAAAATTGAATATAATGTTGGCGGGGGGGGGGGCAAAATAACGTGTGGTATTACAGGTAACAAGGTTATGAGGAAATTAAAAACTCAAAAAAAGATGTCTTCGATTGTTCTAATTACAGTACCAAATTTATATTTATTTTTCATTTTCTCCAATATTAAATTAATCGTCTCTTTGTACCCCTATATTATATAAAATTTTCTAAATATTAAGTTTATAAGACACCTACAACTGGGGGGGCATTCCATACCCCCCAGACCCCCCAGTCTCGTTTAATACAGTTTTTCGTCGTTCCCTAATAATTCTTATGCTGTGTTCCTACTAAAAAATGCGGAAAAATCACGATTTTGGTTATCGGGATCCCTCAATTATAGAGTAACCCTTCCCCGTTTATTCTTCTTCTTCACGTGCCTATCCGTTATCGGATGTTGGCGACCTCTCTCCTATGTATGTGTTGTGCATTTGTAGTACTATCACACACATAGGGGACCTACTTGTTTAACGCGGGCTCCGAACGGCGGGAAGTGTATACACTTCATCTCCAGAGAGGCTATTCTTAGCATATTACACCTCGGTGGTTTGCCATTGCCTTCCGAGGGGAGACGGTCAGAATAAAGTTTTTACTGAGCCCGGAGTCGAACCGGGCATTCAGCTTTAGCAGCAATGCACTTAACCGCTTAAGCTGATTACCGTCTCGTTTATTAGCTTATTATCCCGTTTATTAAGTAACCGAAATAGTTTTCAACTATGGACAGAATCTACAGAAAGGTAAAAAATTTAATTTTTTTTTAAATTTATTAATTAAATTAAAAAAATTAAAATTAAAAAAATTAAAAAAAATTAATTAATAAAAAATTAAAAATTAAAAAAAATATTAAAAAAAATTAATTTAAGATTAGTGTTTAGATGAAAAGCCCTTTTTTAAATGCCCTATTACTTGATTATTTTTAGTTGGATGGTATTCCACACCCCCCAATCCCCCCGGATTGAGGAGTATAATGAAAAAATTGGGTACAGAAAAAATATTAATTTCATATACGGAAATTAAGCAATAAAACTCTAAAATTTACACAAAATCTCTGAAGACCTCGATCGGGACGTGACGGGGTGGGGGGATACTCACACTGGGGATACCACACAGTATTAAGTCACTAATGAAAAATGTAAGATTTTGAAAATCTCCCCTGATGTTTTCCATCTTTTTCAATGGGCTATGTTGTGTTTTATTATGGGATACCAAAATAGGGATAAACTGTTTAATGTTAGCTACGAAAAATGGGAAATTTATTTACAAAATCCGCAACTTGAGGGTCGGGGGGGTATGGAATAGCTCCCAGCGGTAAATAACTTAAAAGATGAAGACCAAACAATTTCTTCTTCAAGACTTTTTGAACTCCTATTATTTGATTATCTGGAACTGAAGGGGAAAATATCAGAAAGCACAAAACGCAATTTAAAATCAATCTTATTAAAAACGTCACACAGCGGGGGGAGGGGGGCACGGAAACACAATTACAGCTAATCAATTTTTAAGAAATCTATAAATTTTACATTTATAGAAGTTGTCGTCGTTTATTCTAATTAGAACAAATTTATATTTATTTTTGATTTCATCAAAAATATTATATCTTCTGCGGCCCTCCCCCGCAGTATTGAACACCCCCAAGTTGCGGGCAATGAAGTTATGATAAATTTTAAAATTATTAGACAATCTATACTATATCAAATTTTCATTTCTTCCGAATTTTTTCTAAATGCTCAATTTATAAGTCACCTATTCCTAGGGGTGGTTCCATTCTCATTCCATATACCCCCCAGGCACCCCTCCAGGTCTTAGACTACATAGTTTTTTTTATTACTTTCTGTCATTTCAAGTTAATAAATTATTCAAAACTCGGGGTTACTTTTTTTAATAATTTCTATACCCATGATCTCTTTTTGGTTCGCCTAATCCATAAGGTCTGAGGGGTATCCCCCCACCGTTATAAATAATCAAGTAAAAATGTTTTCGTATATTTTTTGTTGATAATTTCCCTAATAATTGTTATGTTATGCTCAGTAACAGAGATTCCTCGATTACGGGATAACCGCTCCCCCCCTGGTCTATGAGGTAATAAAATCGGTTTTAAACTATTGGCAGAATTTATGAAGATCAAGAGGGATTAATTATCTTAATCACTTAATTATCGTAAAATCACACCTTTGGAAGGTGACGGAAGGGAAAGTAATACCGCCAAAAGTATTAAATGTCTTATAAACTAAAACTTTTGAAAATCTGCGTAAAAATGTTAATTTGATACCATATAGATTTAGCCCTAGATCTTCTTCTTCGAGATTCTTTAAATTTCCCATTACTTGTGCCCCCAGAAAATTTGAACCATTAAACCCCCGGATTTAGAGGCTACAATGACATAATTAGTCTAGACAAAAATGTAAAAAATAGAATAACACCATAAAATGAAAGTATATGTACATAACGTTCAGAAAAAATTATACGAAAATTTACGAAGACCCCGACCGGGGGGTCTGGGGGGTATGGAATACCCCCAGTTACGGGTAATCAAACAATACGAAATTTAAAAATCCAGAACAAATTTACATTTAAAATAAATTTGTTAATAATAGTCTAGGAAAAGACCATTTTTAGCTTTTGAGAATCCCAACAAGTTGCAATTTGACAAATATGTTTTACATTTAAGTTTCGTAATAAACCCCCCCAAAAAGTCTCCAAAAATCCCCCCTAATCCACCATAACCCCCCTTTACTTCAAATATTTGAGCAACAATTAGAAGAATTGTAATGTCCCTGAGCAATTATATATAATTAAAACATTTATTGAAATAGTCATTATATCATTTACCCCCCCCTTGTGCATCAATTATTACATCGGGGCTCTTTGAAAGTACATAAAGCTAATGACAGTTTTGTGTATGAAAGTTTTTTTTCATAACAGAAAATCCTCTTTAATATATTTTTTCTATGCCTTCATCTCTTTTTACCTTAAAACAGGGGGTCTGGGGGGTAAGGAAATACTCTCCCAATTAAATAAAGCAGACTTCAAAAAATCGCAATATTCAGAGATTTTCTAAAAAATTAAATTAATAAAGATGTTATGCCTAGGGGTATATTCCATACCCCCAGACCCCCGGTCAGGATTTACATAGTTTTATTAGATGAAGACCAGTACTAGGGGGGGGGTTATGGAATACCCTCTAGGTACGGGAAATTAAGGAATAGGGGGTTTAAAATCCCGATTATATTAAATTTTCAGATGTTTTGCATTTATATATAAAATTTTTAAAATAATCCAGTCACGGTTGCTCATGAGGATCATTATGATAATATGACCAATGGGGACTGATGGTACCATAATCCCCCCCCCCCCGCTGCATTACTAAATCCAGACAGAACAGAAATTTTCTCAATGTCATTCAACCATCAGAATAATTTTGTCTTACATTTTCTAATTAATTAATTATTGGTCTTCGAGTCTGCTTAAAGACTTAAATAAACCAATGGTATTTTTCAAATATTTAGTTGAAAAAACACTTAATTAAAATTTAGCAGGATTTTCATACTTTTATTCCCCTTAATCGGATGGTGTGGGGAGTTTGAATACCCTCTAGCTACGGATAACGAAATAATGGGAATTACAAAAATCGCGATAGTTTTGGTGCTAAATTCTAGAACAAAAAGATTATACTGCTCGGCCTATGGCCTCACTCATTTTAGGAAGGATAAAAATTAACAATTACATACATATTCCGATTATATGCTACCGATGATTTAAAACTAGAACAAAATACATGTACGGATAATAATAAATTTAGGGCCAATCTTATTAAAATTTGAGGGAGGGGAGCAAGGGGGACTGTGCGTCATTTAAAATCTGAAGAACAAGAAAATTGATTTCACTCTTTGAATTATATAAAATTTATATTTATGTTTCATTTTATCGCAATGTTAAAAATATTCCATACCCCCAGATTGTGGGGGAGAGTATTCAATTAATATGGAATATTAATAATCTAGAACAAGAATATGGAGGATTAGTATTGTTTTATTTCGTCTTAACATTTCTTCTGCAATTTTTTAAAATAAGTTTTAATTTTATTAAGTTAAAATTTTATTCCAATAGGGGCAGTCCTATTTAAAATTTTGTTTCGAATTTCTGCTTTCAAATGGACATAGCACCGAAACTATTGATTTTCCAGTGTTCATAATTAAATACTTTTTTAAACAGAATTCGATTGTCTACAAATAGATTCCATTCATTTATCGTATAAAATCAACGGATTTGGAGTTATGAATTAAATTAAGGGAAGAAATGTTAAAAACATCGAAGGATTTTTTTGTTTGTTTTTCTTGCAAACTCGGTATCTTTTAAACGAAACGTTTTACAAGAAAAATGGGTACGGTGACCTAACCATTAGCGGCCTGACAAAAATTTCTTCAGCTACACACTAAAGAACAGGCTTATATTTGTCTATTAAAACAAAAAAAAGGGTGAACGGAGTAAAAACAACCCCAATATCGGCTTTTGAAAAGTGCGGGAAATTAGCATCGAGTATGCGGCAGACCCCGGTCGATGTGCCATCGTTCGCCCGTGGTCCCTTGAAAATGCTTAAATTTTTTCGCTCCGATTTGAATTTTTCTTTGAAATTCGGATAGATGGGGGTGTGATTAGTGGATATTAGTAATAAATATAATCAAAAAAATGAAAAATAACCCGTGTATTGCCGAAAAAGTGAAAAAAATTTTAAAAAATTAAATAAACATAAACAATTATGGGGAAAACCTAGGCCTTCGGGGCTACGCCCCGGGGCCGGTTTTGATGGCGCAAATTACTTTTTTGGGTGGATCTGGCACGGCCAGAATTGGGCGCATCAAAAAACCTACCCTGCGCCCCTCCGGAGCTCCGGGCGGTTTTTCAATCGCGTGCGCCGCTCCGCGGCAGAGCCAAACATAGGAGAAGGCGCCACCCATCAAGCAAACCGGGATGAAGGCAACCGGGATTTTAAACCCCCCAAAAAATCGCATACAACAAAAAATAATCGATGTTACAAGTACGAGAAATGAGCTGCATCTACCGGTGCGAAATACTCTAAGTGTTAGGGTCATTCATTGCGCACGGACTGTCAACAGAATGAGCGACGCGCGGGAATCTCGTTAATCTTACCACTGAATCTCGTTAAATTTGCTAACTTCAAAATCGATTTATTGAAAAGTTTGGACCCCGTTCACCCTAATTCTTTTGACAATTTGCTATATTAACCTTGTTCTTTAGTGTGTAATAGAAGAAAGTATGATTAGAACGCTAATGGTTAGGTCACCCTAGCCGAAAAATGCATTGAAAATTTCCGATGGAAAATTGAACGGGCTACAACTTTAGTTAGTAAACTTTTTTGAAGAACTGATCATTTCCATGAAAAACTTAAATCACAACCTAAGAGATTGCACTCGGTCACAGTAACTTCTCTAAATTGACGTAACAAGGGTGGAGGGGTCGTTATTATTAATATGTGATAATATAATATGACTGTATTATGAAAATGTTGTGCTAAAGATTTGTTTAAAAATTTCCTTTATAAAATAAACAACAACAAAACGGTGAGTAAGCAATTTACATGGACAAGAATTAATTAGAAAGCTTTCCGTTAACATCGACAAACTTTTAAAAAGCCGTTAACGTTTTTTTGCGTTTTAAAGCAGGAAAAGCGAATAGGCGGGAAGTTGTTAACAAGAGTACGTGAGCTTTCGCAGTTTCCCAGAAAAATTGACAAGCTACTTTTTAGCACTGCTCGAGCCTTCGGCATCTCAAACAAAAACGTTAACCGTGGTTTAATAAAGGATAGTTAAATTATATGAGCGGCAATCGACTAAAAGTTGGAGATCAAATTGCTTGTTATACAAGTTTTGTGGTGCATAAACTTCTCGCTGCATTAAATTTAACGCCGAGAATCTCGATGGGTTTATAAAAATGGCAAGAAAGCGTGCGTTTACGCAATAACCCGACTCTTCATTTTTTAACGTTTTTATTTTTTGATTGAAGGGAAAATATTATAGGTACATTAGAATTACGGACGAGGTGATTTGGTTTGTACCTATAAAATCGATGAAAGTAAAAATCTATTTATAGAAAATACCGACGTTCAATTATTACTAATTTGAAATCGATCGGTCCTCACACAACGCAGTAATATAAATTTATTAATATGGAAACAGAAACGAAACTTTAATAATTCAAAATTTAACCGTTGTCTCGCGTCGGTTGTTACTTAATTTTCTTTGTTTTGTCACGAAAATGTAAAGAAATAATCGTTTCCGATGCGGCGCGCCCCTGGCTACTGTTCAATTCCCCGCCCACTCCTCCGCCGCTGTTGTGGTGGTTTGAGGCGGAAATGGTTAAAATGATACATTTTTATAATTTTTCATTCAAACAGGTCGAAAAAATTATTGGCTGTGTATGCAATTTATCACGGGAATATTTACAGGAAGTCTATTATTATTTCGTGACAATCCGATTTTTTATGCTGCAAGACATAAGCGTCCTAATTTATATGATTGGCACATTTTTCACAATGGAAATGTTTGAGCCCGTGGGATAGCGGATAAGTACCTTTGCGGAGTGGTTTCATTCGAGTGTAAAATTTTCAAGTGGACAGTTGGTGAATATTATACAATGCTTCAGAATAATGAACTTTTCAGCGGAATAATTACTGTAAAAACTTCAAAAGCTTGAATTGCTTACATTGCAACTGTGTTTTTCTCAAGTGTAGCAAAAAATATTGTATACGAGGTCTTCATCGAAATGAAAGAGTTAATTTAATCACCGAATTAAAATATTAATTTATCAAATTAGGACTTATAAAAGTGGTCCAGTTCCTGGATTGTTTATCTACTCAAGACTCTCCTTCTTCGTTTTTGTTTTATTAATTTCACCAGGCGCTCAACAACGGCAACGTTATTTAACTGCAAGATTAGACAACAGCTTGTTTTATATCTTATAAAACCTTCCATTTCAAAGTTTCGTTTTCAAAGTTTACAAAGTTTGCAGGTTTTCTTGCAAACCCTGTACTTTTAAAATTACAAGTTTTACAAAAACATTAGTGCACAATTTCTTACAGAAAATTTAACAAACTACAACTTTCGTCCGACGAACTTTTTTGAGAAAAAAAGAAAAACTGAAACCAAACGGGTAAAATGTAGTTTTTCAATTAAATACACTGCTCAAAGTTCAGAAAGTAAATACCAACCAGTGGCGTAACCAGAACTTTATTTGGAGGAGGGCTGAAATCTAAAAAACTTAATATTTTCTTTTTTATTTATTATTTATTATTCTAACTCATCAACGAAAGGAGTCGACTAAATGCGAATTTTGTCGAGAGCTACCAGGAAAGTGTTAAAAGATACTGGGTTTACAAAATAATTAAAAAATATGAGACCGTAGATTTAAGATAAGAAGGGGTTATAATCTATAATTTTTAGCTAACTGAACGTTCTTTAAAAAAACAATAATTCATTAGTAGTTTCAAAAGTAAATATTTTAAAAATTAATTTAAAATGGGCTACGCTGAATGGCTCGGATTTAGGCAAAAATTTCAGTTAAAATATGTATTTTCTTAGAAAGGTGTCTTCGATCATAATCTGTGAGTTTTTCATCGGTCGCGAGGATAACTTAAAAATTATTAATGTTATGAAAACAACTTGAGACATATTTTTTGTCCATCTTATCATTACTTTGACAACGGTAATCAAGGTTACGTGAAATTACCGTCAAATTACCAACCCCTACGAGGCCGATGGTCTACGGTAGCCAAAATATTTTAAAACTGTTACGCAAAAAACCATTTTATGACATATCGAAATGTGAGGCCGAAAGTTAAGCAAATTTAGACACCCACACGTTGCCAGTCTTGTAGAAGTATGCACTAGGGTGGCCGGTAGGCCGCATAAATTGCGCTTACTATAAAACTGTTCAACTTACGAAAATTAACTCGGTTTTCGGTCTCACACCTTACATTTCTTATTGCAATTTCTTCAAAACTGTTATCGTTATAAAAATTATATCAAGGTAACTGCAATACAGGCGGCCTGGTAATCGTATAGCTTACAAAATTCGTTTGGCCTTCGGCCTCGTATTTTATATTGTACATTACAATTACTTCAAAACTGTTAAAGCTACATCAAAACTGCTAAAGCTACGACAAAACTGAAATACATAGTATATCAAGCTAAATTGCGATTTACAATATATAAAGGTGCGAGGCCGAAGGCCGAGCATCTACAGATGTTCGTAGTGGCCATAGGCTACCAGTCCTATAGGGGTAAATAGTAGAGCAGCCAGAAGCCTGCCTATATTGCAATTACTGCGCCTATAATTCAAAACTGTTAATTATTCGAAAAGTAATGGTAATATCGTCAACCTATCGGCCGCCTTATTGTCTATCCCTGTATAACTGGCGTCTTATAGCCAATAAAATTAGCTGGGTCTTCCACCTCACACCTTTTATGTGACATCTTTCAATTTCTTTAAAACTGTTATGATTATAAAAATTTGCAAAAATATCATAATATGATATACAAATTTTTGAGGCCGAGCTTATTTTTTAGGTAGCCATATACTACCAGTCGTGCACACCCATGAAGTAGGGAGGCCAATAGGCCGCCTATATTGGCACCACTTTAAAACTGTTAATTTTATGAACTAAATTTAAGACTGAGTTACTACCAAATGTTAGTAGTCGGTTGAAGTTACGAACAAAATGAAGCATTTCATGTTAAGTAGCATCTTACGATATATAAAGTGCGAGGCCGAAGGCCGAGCTTATTCAGGAAGCCGTAGGCTGCCAGACTTCATAGGTTTAAAAAATTGCAATATAGTCGGCTTTACTGCTTAGCTTTGTAAAGATTACGTCTTACAGCCATAAAAATTAGCTCGACCTTCGGCCTCGCACCTTATATTATGTACTGTTGATACTTCAAAACTGTTACTGTCGTGAATAGAATACAGAAATGCATTTTTCGATATACAAAAGTGCGAGGCCGAAGGCCGAGTTATTTAAGATTTCATAGGCTGCCAAGCTTTTAGTTGTAGGAAGTAGGGCGTCCAAAAGCGCGCCTGTATTGCGACTGCTTCAAAACTGTTAAGACTGAGTTAAAACAAAAAATTAATAGATATAAGGTAATCACAATAAGCTCGGCTTGCGGCCTCGCATCTTATATTGCGTATTGCTATGACCTGAAAACTGAATATAAAATTGTATTTTACAAAAATAATGGAAGTCAAGTTCATAGGTTTAAAGTAATTGCAATATAGTCAGCCTCTGTACAGCTGGCGTTTTATAGAGATCAAAATTAGCCCAGCCTTTAACCTCACATCTTGTATTGCATATTGGACTTTCTGCAGAATTTTTGTGATTAAGAAAATTGAAAACAATAGTACAAACACAACAGTGGCTTGGTGTGATCGCTGGTTGAGTTACAGCGCGGAAATTCTGGATTCTAATAGCGGACTTAACGGATTATCTTATCGCAGCCCTCCGGTGAACATCGACACTCTGTAGATAAATTAAGTTAAAAGTAAAAGAGAAAGGAGAGGATTGATCCACCTCAAGAAATGGATCGTGAAGACTTTGCGGAAAAGCAGAGTAGCAATATTCCGAATGGAATGGAATGGAAAAGCTTGATCAAAGCTTGATCAGTATATTACGATAAATAAAATTTCAAGGTCAAAGAGCAAGCTTATTTAAGTGTTCATAGGTGGCAGTCTTAGACCACTTCTGATTGTTAAGTTTATGTCAATAATTTTAACGTTAAGTTGAGACAGAGAAATAATTGATTTGAAGCAATCGCCGCTTTACTGCCTACCTATGGAAAGTTAGCGTCTTATAATCATCCAAATTTGCTCGGTTTTTGGCACCGCAACAATAAAGAATCAAAGATGCACTTTGTTATGAATTAAAGTGCGAGGCCGAATGCTGAGCTTATTTAGGCGGCCGGTAGCCGGCCTATATTGTGACTATTTAAAAACTGGGCAGGCGACTTGTAGCCATCCAAAGAAGCTCGGCCTTCGGCCTCGCACCTTAATAATTTATATAGCAAATTGCTATTACTTGAAACTGTTATTGTTAAAAAATTTCATTATACGATATAATATAATGGTGTGAGGCCGAAGGCCGATTATTTATATTAATTTAGCGTAATTGTTGAGAGATTTAGAAAACATCCCTATAAATTGAGCCTGATTAATTTTTATTCGTTCGTATTTCGCTCTTTAACATAATAACAAGGTTAATCCGTTCGGGTTACTTAACACTTCATGCATTTTATGATCTTGGACCCACGTTTTGGTGGAAAATTGTCTAATTCTAAAATATTATTATCATTCCTTTGTGCAAGGTGGACATTATTTTAAATATCGTGATGAGAACTACAAATGCATTATTTAGTTTGATTGTTATCTGTAATGCACATTATCGATTTTGAACTTTAATCTGAACTAAACTGAAATGACATTGTGAAAAGTACTTAAAAAGCAATTTTCAAGTAATTACGTGAAAATTTCAGTGCACATTGCAAAATTTATGACCGCGAAAACAATGAAATATTGTTTTATATTATGTTCAAATTGTTATCGCATTATATGAAATTGACCAGTAGATTGTGTTGTTTTATTATTATTTGTGTAATAACATTATTATGTTATTTTGTTAAACAAAAATCACAAGGTAGGAAAAAGAGTGATAATGGGGTTTTCGGTTAAGCGGCCACCTATTTATCAGGACAACCAATTTTAACGAATTTACAACCAACATCAGGTCTTCTCGACGAATAAGAAAGGTTTTCCTTTTACGACGCACTTGTTTATATCAATTCGAAACTTCAATTACTCGAAAAAATTAATTAGAGAACTATCGACACGCACTAGGCGATATTGTGATTTCTTAATTATTATAGGTCAGTCAAAAATAGAATTAATAAATTTAATTTTCACTGTACGGTTCAGAAACTCGAAAGTTATGCGATCGAGTCTCAATCAGAACGCGCTCACTAGCGCTCACTCAGCAAACCGTCGTTTTCAAAATTCGCTCATTCTAATTGTTTTTACGTTTCTTTCTTTTAATAAAAATAAATCCAAGTGATTTTTATTATCGAAAATCAAATTTTGAAGTTTACTTTGACCGAGTGCGGGAACGTATCGAGATAATTGACCCAACGCGAGTGCAATCGAATTTCCGCTAACCAAAAAATAAAGTAAAAGCTTTTAATAGAAACATCCTTACTTCCTATTTTTCTAAACCAATCGAATCAACTTTTGTAACTAACTTAATTTGGTACTAAATTTAGAGAAGAGATTCGCGTGAAATAAAACCCTCATTTCTGGACGTTGTTCGCGTCATATCGCTCAAATTAATAATTTAATTTGATTGGTGCTTATCAATTCTTTTTATTTAAAGAATCTAATAGATAGTGATAATGTTTTTTATTTGTGAGACAAATTTGGGAAATTGCGTGCTAAAGGCCAGATAACAAATAATTTTGGTAATGGGTTTTGCGTGTTCCTTGCGTTCTGAATGGGCTCATAAGAAATTGATCGAGAATTCAACGTATTTTCCACAAATTAACATTCGGAAAGCCTCGAACGGTATTTTATGAAACTTGATTTTCAAAAGTCAAACTATTTCGAAATGAAAGGATGTCGTCAGCGTGGAAATGACTTTTACCTGTAGATTGGAAAAATCAAGAAGACGCAATAGTTTTGAATGTAGACGAAACAAAATTACATGATTACGATACGAAGCTTATTTTCATTTTTCAGAATTAAAAGAGAAACACGAGTAAATTGGATTCGCAACGGGAGATTTTATGTGACCTCCATTTTTAAAGAAGAAACTCTATCATATTGCTTTTCAAGCAAACTCATTTAATACTCGCACTTACGTCAAATTGGAAATTACAATAAGGTTTTTCCGGGTTAATTGTATTCCGTGAAAAAAAAATAAATTGAACCGGTAGATCCTATTTTAAGTACATACAACTACGACGAAAGAAATGCTGTAAAACACAAACGGCGACGATAATTAGATTCTTAACGATAACAATTCAATTGATTAATGGAACGAAAGCTCCTAAATGTAATCATTTAATTTTGTGACATTAAGTACAAAATTTGCTACCTAATACTCAATTTGAAATCAGGACACGAATGTCTGTAGTAGACATTTGCATGTAAATAATCTCAATCAAGATCAACCATTTAAGCAGCCGGTACAGAATTTTGATGAAATTTACGCAATTAATTAACGATATAATGGTGAAATTGATTAGAGATAATTAAAAAATGCTACCACCATTGGTTATAACAAAACATCGCCGATTAATTAAAAATTGATTAAAAATGCCTGCTGTTCTGAAAGCAGCCTGCGTGAAATTAAAATAACTTCGTTATTATTTAAATTATCAAGAAACGTTTAAAGAATAATTTTATAGAGCTTTGTATTCTACATAAAATGAGTTTTCAATTTATAAAATCGCTTAAAAAATAGGCATGTTATGAGGTTTTTAAATTTAAATGGACCGTATACGTCGACGTTCAGTTTTTTCAACTTTCCGGTTTAAGTTTGCATCGTACGATCAAAACGTTAATAATAAAAATAATAGTACATAAAATTTTACACAAATTTTGTCTGAAATTTTTATTTTTAAAGTTGATGGTTTAACTGTTATCGTAATTTAAGTAAACAATTTTGTTTTTATTTTATCGTAAACTTTAATCACTTTTAAAACTTCGATAACTTGCTTAGTTTTAATCCAATTTAAAAAATAAAATTATTTTAATATTCCCACTTTAAATTTCTACATATTGGCTCTATTAATATTTTTTCACAAATCGAATAGTAACGGAGTTATTTAAGGCGGCGTCGCAATCAATTTAACTGGTTTTCCGACATAGCTCGAGGCGACCAACCAGATAACTGACGATAATTAAGGACGCAAGATGATGAAGAATAACGAAAACAATTTTATTAAAATAATACATGATCACTTGTTGCTCATTTAAATTGCGTCCCCAATGTATTTATTAAGAAACTTGATGGAAATTCTTAAGTGTTTCAAAACTCCCCCATAACTCCGCTATCAGTGACGTCATCAAAAAATTTCACGAGATAAATTTTGTAGCTGTTAGAATTTTACACCCGGATGTTTTTTAATTTTTAAAATTGGATCAAAAATAACGAAGTTATCAAGTTTTACGATGGGCCGTCAGAAAGTTTTATTACTTTTTTTCAATTTTTACAAAGATTATTTTACACAGTTTTGATCTGAAACTTTTTTTTAAGTGGACGGTTTAACTGTATAACGTTTTGTTTGGTCACGTTTGAAACGTTCATAACTTGATTGGTTTTCGTCTGATTTAAAAAAACGAAAAATATTTTTATTGGTATTTTTAGCGTCTTTAAATTTAATATCTTGACAGTTTTTGATAAACTAACTAATAAAGGAGTTATTCTAACAGAAATATGAACCAATCAAGCAGAAATTTTATCACTTCTAATGCTTAATCAGAGGTGGCCAACCGAATTGTTTACATTCAGACAACTGAAACAAAATAAAATTTCTAGGAAAACAAATCAACATCGACCGGTCAACCTTAAAATTCGTTTTGTAGAAATAATTGAAAAAGTTGATTTGAAACATAGTAACGTCTCACTCTTTTATTATTTCTTCTTCTTCTTAACGTGCCTATCCGTTACCGGATGTTGGCGACCTCTCTCCTATGTATGTGTTGTGCGTTTGTAGTACTATCACACACATAGGGGACCTACTTGTTTAACGCGGGCTCCGAACCGCGGGAAGTGTATACACTTCATCTCCAGAGAGGCTGTTCTAAGCAGATTACACCTCGGTGGTTTGCCATTGCCTTCCGAGGGGAGACGGTGAGAATAAAGTTTTTACTGAGCCCGGAGTCGAACCGGGCATTCAGCATTAGCAGCAACGCACTTAACCGCTTAAGCTGATCACCGTCACGTTTATTATTTAGTTTACCAAAATTTTGCGAAACTACAATTTTGTAGGCTCAAAAACATTAAACAAAATTTTGTTTCGTTCTTCGAAATCGGTTAAAAATTAAGGAAGTTATGAAGGTTTTAATTAGGAACCGCTTTTAGCGGTTTTGTTATTTTTGAAACGTTCATAACTTGCTTAATTTGCATCCTATTATAAAATTTAAAAACTACTTTCATCCAAAATGTTATGCTCTATAAATTCAATATCTTGATATTTTTTGATAAAGTGAACATAACGGAGTAATTTTAATGAAACCTGACACACCGTAAAACGAGCTAAAAATTACCTCTAATTCCGTTATTACTAATTTTAATAAAAAATGTCAAAAGAATAATTAAATAGCCACTACAATTCTACATAAAGAACCTTTTCACTTTTTTAATTATCTAAATAATAAGCAAGTTATGGTGGTTTTAAATAAACATAAACGTCAAATTTAAACAATAAACTAAACAAACCACACGTTTTTGTGGTTTCACGAACTGAAGTGTTTACATTCAGCCAATTAAAACAAAATTAAAAGTCGACGAGAACAAATGCCTATCGACCTTTAAAAGGTCACTAAAAATAATTTCACATTTGATGTTTACTCTTTCAAACATAACCTCTAAATATATTATTATTGCGTTTACTAGAAAATCACAAAAGAATAATTTTGTAGCCCATACGACGCTAAACAAAATTGTCTTCCGTTTTTTAAAATCGGTTAAAAAATAAGGAAGTTATGAAGGTTATAAAGACGACTAGCGTAATCCTGTAGACGACCAAGGCTGTAAACGTAAAAACCTATTTTAACGGTTTATTTTGAATTTATAGCGTAATTACGCACCCCGTGATTAAAATTTTATAACAAAAATTATCAAACCGACATTTTTATGCAGTTTTGTTTTAGAAACAAAATTATTGTTTTGTCACTTTTTCAACCTCCATAACTTCCTTAATTTTCATATTATTGAAAAATTAAAAGAAGTATTGTATTTAAAATTTCGTCCTCTATAAATGTCGTGTCTTGATATTTTTTGATAAAGGGAACAATAACGGAGTTATTAAATTAAATCTGATACGACTTTAAAACGACATAAAAATTACCACTAACTCCGTTATTATTCAATTAATTTAACAATATCAAGAGAGCAATTAGGTAACCACTACAATTTTACATAAAATTATTATTTTATTTTCGAAAATTTTTAAAAACTAAGCAAGTTACGGAGGTTTCAATTAAAAATGGACACAACAAATTAAATAAACATTTCCGGCGGATTTGCAAATTTAAATCGTATATACCGCATAACAAATGAAATTTTATAATTAAAAATTATATTGCATGCATTTTTACACAACTTTTGTTGTAATATTTCTGTGGAAAGGTCAATAGTTGAACTGTTATGACCGATTTTAGTGTTGTGTACGATAAATTTTATAACCTATAACTTGCTTATTTGTTGCTCTATTTTAAATATAAAAATATAATCTTATTTAGAATTTAAATGTCCATAAATTTTAGTTCCTTACATTTTGTTGTACAGCAAAAAATAAAAGAGTTATTTCATGAAAAGTGAAGACAAGAGCTTTTTACTATAATAATATAAAATCGCGATGTTTTATCGGAATTTTTCGAATGTGTATCGCAATGAACCAACTGACTATCGAAATGTTTATAATAAAAATTATAGAGCATAAACTTTTATATAAATTATTTTTGAAACGGTCGAGAGTTTGGCTTTTACGGCTGTTTTAAGTATCCTGTTTAATCACTTTCGAAGCCTTCGTAACTTGCCTAGTTTATCGCCAGTTTCGGAAATAATTATTATTCTTATTCCAAAATATAATCTCTATAAATTTCCTCTCTTGACATTTCTTGATAAAATTAAAAATAAACAAGTTATTCGATAAAAAGGAACGCACCGTCCCAGACAGCCACCTGAAGTGTAAAACAACCGGAAATAAAAAACAAAAACCGCTAAAAACAGAACACCAGCGGTGATTTTTCAGGAAGTTCAGGATTGCCAATCTATCAAAACATTTATTTATAACGCAGTTATTCTTTGCTTTAGCAAAAAATAAGAAGAGAGCAATTTTATAGCCATGGTGATTTTGCACGAAAACCTTTTTTTATTTTCTAAATTGGTGAAAAATTAAGAAAGTTATGAAGGTTTGTACCCGTAACTTCTGGCATGTTCTAGTGGTTTTTTATTTATTCCGTAACGGTGCGCCATACGCTGAAAATGTTTATAACAAAAATTATAGGGCATAAAATTTTACACCACTTTTGTTTTAACAATTTTTAGAAAACGTTGGTCGTTTGACTGTTCCAGTCGTTTTATGTGTTTTAAGTCGTAAATCAAGCAATCGTGATTTTTCTGATTTTAAAAATTGAAAATTGAAAAATAATTTTGTTTGTACTTGAAAACTTAACAAATTAACTGTTTTTTCAATTATTTTACAATAAAATATCAGGAATATAATTTAACATTAATATTTTTTTAAATTTCGAAATCTCAAGGAAAACTCTAAGCATAATTTAATGGTTTTCCCAAATTACATCATAACGATGCAAATTACAATAAAAATGCTTAGAATGAAAATTATAGAATATAAAATTCTACACAACTTTTATTTAACATTTTTTTCGAAAAAGTCTGCGGTTTAACTTTTACGAGCGATTTTAATGTTTTATTCGATGAATCACTAACCTTAATAACTTCCTTAGATTTTCTCTAATTTTCAAAATTAATAAATAATTTTCTTTAAAACACAAAAGTTAACAAAGTTACTCTTTTGACATTTCTCGATAAGGAAAACAATAAAAGAGTTATTTAATGGAAATAAACCAGAGAGCAGCAATAAATTATCGAAGCAGTTTGCCAGTCAGTAAGGCGTAGTTTTTGCGTTAAAAACAAAAATAAAGCAACAAAAACAAAGTACGAACGGTTGTCATTGTTTCAAAATTTATCATTGCCAACTGAAAAACAAATTAGTAGAACGTTTTCCGTGAAGTTAAAATTAACCTATATCTCCGTTATTACTTGCTTTATCAAAAAATGTTGAAAGCACAATTTTGTAGCGCTAGGAATTCTATATTAAATTGTCTTTTAATTATTAAAATCAGATTTACGATAAGAAAGTTATGACGGTTCAAAATAAAACGGATATGAATTTTCAAATTTTTTGTTACGGTTTTTTCGAATTAATGCCTCTATCAATAAAAATGTTTTTAATAAAAATTATAGGGCATAAAATTCTACATAGTACGTTTTTTTTTGAAAAGAATGGTGGTTTATCTGAAATTTTTTTTATAAATTTTGAAATCGTCATAACTTGTTTATTTCTAATTCGATTTTAAAAATTAACTAAGAACTTTATTTAGAATTTAAAAATTGACAAATTTACTCTTTATAAATTTTTTGCTAAAATGAACAATAAAGGAGTTCTGAAAAAACAAGAATTTAGTGTTTCCAAGTGACTGAAAAAATTACTAAAAAGCTATTTCGAATGAAAAGTATCCCCTACCGCCGTTATTCGTAACTTGATCAAAAAATATCGAAAGGACAATTTTGTAGCCCTTAGAATTCTACATTACATTTTTTTTTAATTATTAAAATCAGATTTACAACAAGAAAGTTATGACGGTACAAAATAAAACAGACGTGAAATTGCAAATTTTTTGTTACGGGTTTTTTGAATTTATGCTACTATCGTACGCCTTATAATAAAAATATTTTTAATAAAACTTATAGGGCATACAATTCTACATTGCTTTGATTAAACTTTTGTATTGAAAAAAAATGATGGTTGTTTAATCTTAATTAAACATGGGTTATTCGGACACCCTGTATATATAACATTTAATTAATTATGTAAAAACTGCTGACCAGGAAATACAATAAATGCAACTAAGTAAGTGTAAATAACCTGGTAGTTATGTAGGTTATTAAAGGTATTTAATGTAAACTCAACAAAATTGTAACCATGAAAATATTATTAAGTTTGCAAAAATTGTATATAAATACTGTGATATTATTGAAATAAAACAAGTTCTGAATTTAACATCCGTTTGATTCGCATCTTCACCACATAAGTTAGGAAGGGTAGTTCTTGCCACCTTCTCCTAATTTATTCATGGTCCTTCGAACCGGATGGACCAATTAATTTCGTCATGGTCCTTCGAGCCACAGAATCAGCAGAAAGAAATACAGTCCACGTAGAAGAAGAAAGAATCAATCATCCAAGGTCCATTCACCGAGACAAATTAAGAAAATTATCAAAGTCCACAGCGACGCCAAACAAGGGTCAAGAAGACGCCACAAGCAAACATCGGTCCAATACAACGGTTCCAACAATCAACATACAAGGGTTCACAGCGACGCCACAAGCAAATACAAGCAACGAGCAGTCAAGAAGCAAGAAGAAGACAAGCATTTAAGAAGAGAACAAGTAATCATTCAGTAGAGAAAACATCAAAAAAAATAATACAGATATGGAGGCCCAAGCGATACGTTAAGAAGACAACAAATTAGATTGTTCTACTTGGAAAGAACTATGGAAACCATAACAAATAAGTTATCGAAAGATGATCAAGACACGAATTCCTGGTGCGACAGGTTAAAACACAAATTAGAAAAACAATGGCATGGCATAATGGATTTAAACGAAGAAATAGAAACATATGAAGAAGAATATGACAAAGTATATTTCAAAAGTAACATATTCGAGGCAATGGAAGAACAATATGAAGATTGGAAGAGAAAACAGATCAATTAAATAAACCATACTTCAACGTAAGACCAATACGTCTACAATCCCTGGAAAAACTACAAAAAATACTGGAATGGGAATTATCAGGAAGTATTCTGGAATCAAAGCAAGCAAACATAGAAGAAGAAGAAGCTGCAAGTATGAACCCAATTAAAATGGAGATAGAAGAGGATATGGAAGTAGAAAAAGTTGCGAGTTTGAAGGAAGAAGTTGCAAGTTTGAAAGAAGAAGTTGAAGAAGAAGCTACGAGTATGAAACCAATTAGAATGGAGACGGAAGAAGAGATGAAAGTAAAAAAAGCTGCGAGTCATAAACCAATTTCAAAGGAAAATGAGAAAATTCGAAATGAAGGAAATGAACAAGAAAATTTGGACCTCGGACACATGAAACTTAGACATCAGTATATTAAAATAGAAAATTGTGACGAAAAGAAAAGAAAAGAAACGAGGATGGTGGACCAGCTAAAATATAATCCAAAGAAGTACCACCAAAAGTAGGAGAATGGATTCGTTTGATTCGCATCTTCACCACATAAGTTAGGAAGGGTAGGTACTTCTTGCCACCTTCTCCTTATCTGAAATTTTTGTTATAAATTTTGAAATCGTCTAAACTTGTTTATTTCTGTTTCGATTTTCAAAATTAATTAATAATTCCATTGAGAATTTAAAAATTGACAAATTTACCCTTTTGAATTTTTTGATAAAATGAATAATAAGAGAGTTCTGAAGAAATCAAGAATTTAATGTTGCCAACTGACTGAAAAAATTACTAAAAAGCTATTTCGAATGAAAAGTATTGTAATGTTATTTGCTTGGCTGCATTAGCAAGTTAAGAGGATGAACAAGTTGTCAATATAAATTTAAATAAACGTGCAATTATGAACAGAAAGTCATGGCAAAATGATTAATTCATTTATGAAATTAAAAATATATCATGTAAAATAATTGTTAGTTAAAAGTTGTTAGTGAAAAATTTTATTAGTTAAGAAATTGTTCTAAAACTAGGTTAATTTTTAATTAGTGTGTTATGCAAACTTATAAAAAAAGGTTTCTCGAAGACACTTGTGTAATGGATTGATGCAATAAACCAAACGGACAATTATTCGCTTCCAAATAAACAAAAATAGTGCATCGTATTCAAATTTGCGTATCGTTCCTATAAAAACAATTATTTGAATAAAAATCAAGTGACAACATTATCGATTAATTTACCTGCCAATTAAAACTTTATAAAAATAAAAACAAGCAGGCCTTGGATTTTGCAACAAAAATATTATCCTTGGTAACGAGTTTGTTTGCCTTAATAACGGTAATAATTTTACAAAGATGAACACGTAATTGTAGTGATCCAGAGTTTTTTTACAATAAAATGTATAAAAATAACCCGAAATAGGGAAGTGAATGTGCTTGAACCTTGAAGAGGTTATATTACGTGATTGTATAAAAATTTATTAGGTTACTCACCAATTTACATAAAAAAATATGGAATATATGATGGTGTATGTAATTGGATTTTCGAATGTTAATTGGTAAAAATTATAACGATAATTTATAAAGAAATTGTGGGTAAACGACCAAAATTCAAATTATATGGAAGAAAATTAATCAAGTCAGGAAGTGAGGTTACATTTTTAACTATACAGTGCAGTACTTATGAACAAAAATAAAGGTCAGAAATCTGCATAATCTTGCAGAAGATTGCATAATCTATTTTATAATGATAAATTTTGTTAAAATTAGTTATAAGGCGCGTGCGTAATTTTTTTATTGTTTCCATGACAACCATTGATAAAAATTTATAAAAATTTCATAAAAAAATCAAAGTGCCATGAAAAATTTATTTCAATTTTATTCAATTAAATAAATATTGTTAAACTGTGAATCTTGTTTATTGTTGAGATTGGCTAATGCAATCAAGAAAATTTATTAATAATAAAAGAATTTCGATATAAATTTAAGAGCTAGCCGTGGTGACCTACCAAAATTTATTTACAAAAGTTATCATTGTTAAGCATCCAGGTAAGGGTAAAATTAATCAAAAAGCATATTTATTTAATAAAGTAAGGTAAAGGGGAACATCACACATTTATTTGATCGTACCAACGTAGAGGCTCGATACATTACAGTATCTTCTATACCGCTGTTATGCTTAACTTGATCAAAAAATACCAAAAGAACAATTTTGTAGCCCTCAGAATTCTATATTACATTTTCTTTCAATTATGAAAATCAGAATCACGATAAGAAAGTTATGACGGTTCAAAATAAAACAAACGTGAAATTGTAAAATTCTTGTTACAGATTTTCGAATTTATGCCGCTATTGTACGTCTTATTATTACCGCCCTTATTCGTCAAAAAATATTAGAAGTGAAATTTTGTAGCCACAAGAATTCTGTATTAAATTTCCTCTTAATTATTAAAATCAAATTTACGATAAGGAAGTTATGGAGGTTAAAAATAAAATGGACGTGAAATTTAAAATAAAATTTCAGTTTTTCGAATTTCTGAAAGACGACATAAATTTATAATGTTTTATCGCTTTTTGTGAATTTATACTGTCAAGGCATAACTTCCACTAAATTGTTTAAGAAATAAATTATAGAACAGAATTTGTTTTAAAATTTTTACTGAAAACTTCGTGATTCAACTGTTATGGTAATTTTTACTAATAACATAATTTAATCTTATAACCTAAATAACTTGCTTAGTTTTTATGTTATTCCAAAAATTAAAAAAATATTAAATTTAGAATTTGGTACTCTACAAAATAACTCTTTTTATATTTTTCCATAAAATAATCATTAACAGAGTTATTACAGAAAACACAATTTAAATTGCAGGTTGTATTAGATTAATTAAAAATTCAATTTTTAATAACAAATTACTTGGATAACTCAAGTAATCTCATCTACTCCGCTGAATACCAAAGTTACAAAAGGAAATTTCAATTTAAAAATCCATTTAATAGAAAAACTGCGATAGAAAAATTAATGCAATTTTATTTTAAGTTTATACATTTTTATAAAATTGAATTTGATTTCGTTTCCTTTATATCGAATATAATTTTATCGAATAATCACTTTATATTCGCATATTTTTTTAATAAAATCTCGTTTTATTCGAATGTGACAGAATTTTGATATCTCTCCAGTCGAGCGAAAACAGCTGCTTATTTTATCTCTCCATTTCCCTGACATCAAACCCAAATAAAATATGAGTTTCTTTGTGTAAATTTTTCCTCAGAGATCTTACTTAAGCTGATTAAAAATTTGTACGACTGTTGAAATGTTTCCGATCGGTTCGAAAATTCATAATGGAAACTCTTACGTTACGCTACTGCGTTAAGAGAAAAGAATAGAGACAAAAATAAATTTACGTCGTGTTACGTGGCAACACGAATGACCAGGACGATAATCCTTCGGACGTAACAAGTCCCCCGTTGGGACTTGTAAGAAATTCAATTGTAACAAGAAACTGAAACTTGGCAGTACCAACTAAGAAAGTCAAAACCTGATAAATTGGATTTCCATGCATCCACGTTTTGATTTTAGCTGATTGAACCTTAAACGAATGAAAAGAGTAGTACTAATACATCAAAGATTATCCCACTTCTGAATTATTAATAAAAGTGTTTCGAAATCATTACGCCTTAATGTCGAAAGCATTCAGCGAACATAATTACATTTAAATAAAAAAAAATAATAATAATCTATCATTACCATTAAAAATTTAAAAAATCGATGGGTAAACTGATGGTAAATGTTTGTCTAACAATGCACAAAGCAGAACGATTACGGCTTCATACAACATCATAATGCACCCAATAGTTGTTTATTCATGCAAAATGTTCCATTGAATTCATAATGTGGAATAAATGTCCACTTTATTTATTACATAATATTATATTATTATCATAGCATGAGGTAAAATTGTAAGCAACCTTTTCATTACAAATTCAACGTTCGGCTTTACAAAAATAAAGCAATTCAGTGCTTAAAGTAGTAGACAAAATGTTTGGACGTGACAAGTATAAAAAATTTCCTTCGTGAATTTTTTTCTAATCGAAGTGTTAACGTTGTAAGGAAAAACGGGGCTTGTTATGTTGACCACGGTGTGGGCGATAAGCTTACAAAGTGTCGTATGAAGTGGAAACGGAAGAACGAATACTTTCAGATAAACTAATTCGAGGTACGACAGAATAATCCAAAAGTCGATTTCTTTTATCGCAAGTTTCGGATTTATACACAGCTCTACTCGGCCCGGCCCTCATCAGATACGATGCTTATTGTGAATTTTTTCGGCAATAAAGTTTTAAGTGACAAATTTTTATTAGTAAAATATCCACTGGAGCATAAATTAAATTTTCGTCACTGGAAATTTCCTCGCATTTAATTTATCTACGAAATACATAAAGTCGACGCTTCGCTGCTTCCATTGTGATTTGACAATTAGGGTTTTTACATTTGCAATTGTGTTAGACATAATTAAAATATATAAATAGTCAGGATATTTACACGTTATTTTTGTACAAAAACAACAAAGTTTTACTTTTGTAAAAAAGAACCCCACAAAAACTTTGAAACAACGGTATTCAGAAGTACTATGTTAATTATTTACTTTATTATTCTTTTAATTAATATCGTAACGATCTGATAAAACGTCAAAAATAGACACTAATATTGTTCGATTGTTTTGTAATACCCATTAATACCCCCTAATCTTTTATGATATTCGCAAAAACAACAAAGTTTTACTTTTTTATAAAAAAAAAACCCACAAAAAATTTGAAACAACGGTATTCAGAAGTACTCTGTTAACTATTTGCCTTATTATTCTTTTAGTATTGTAAATATTGGATAAAACGTCTAAAATAGGCACTAATATCGTTCGATTATTTTAAAATACCCATTAATTCCCACTAATATTTCATGATATTCATCAAAGTACCCTTAAAAAAATTATAATTACGGAATTGGATATCACTCAATAACAACTTGGGTATTACTAATGCACCGAAAAACTTCACCATTTTATAACTCTTATAAGATTGGATAATAATTCGTAGTCGTCAGGACCGTCCAAGGACATTTAAGCTTCCTGGGCTATCAAAGTTAGGCGCCTTTGTAGATCTGCACGTGGTTGCTATGGAAACTTTATCCTTCTAGTTTTCCAATGTTTAGAGTTGGCCTAAAATCACCAAAATTGATCGCTAATATAATCGTTTGGATGATGCATGGAATATTACGTTAATATTACTTGTGTAAATCTTGAGATACCATTTAAATCTGTTTTTATGTTTTATTAGATTAAATTAAATTTTGCTTTGATTCCCGCATGGTTAAGTCATTCTTTATCTTCAAAATTGAAATTCCCATTAATCCTCGACTGGCCATACCCTGACTTTTCATTTTATTTTCTCAGAAAATTAACATTTTTATATTATTACTTTAATCTGCAGTTGGGGTAGGAGTGGGGTGCTATTTTTACGATTATAAAGTTAGGGTGACTGGGAGCCGAAACATAAAATCTGTATCGTCATCTTATGGGGTGCAATGTTCCATAAGAAAGGTGGGATCTTCCCTCTTTCCCATGTTGTTCTTGTATATATCAAATATTATCAGATACATTAGGGAACCTACAGTTTAAGGAAATATCCAAATCACGGAAAGTGTAATACGTTTTATTTTTAAAATGAACTGTTAATTACCTGTACCTAGGGGACGAACAGTGAATTATCTGTCGCTGTAAAGGGGAGGGCGCCGTTACCAAATAAAATTCCAGCAATGAATCTACTTAGTAATGAATCTTGAATATGAATCTTGCACATTGATCGGGAGGGGGGCCTTATAACAAAATAAGTTATTATTATTCATATAACACAAATTGATTTAAATCGTTAATTTATATGTACCACAGTTAATTTTCTGTGCCTGGGGAGGGGGAGCCCACTGGCTTCCATGGCAACTGTTATCAGAATCTAATTATTGCAAATCCATTTCTGTAATATCTTCTTGTTATTGGTTACTATCTCTTCGCAGAAAAGTAAAATAGAAGTATTTATCTTCCCCCCTGCCCTTCCCTCTTCTTCCCTTTTTTATTTAATTCATATTTTTCACTTAACAGTCGTCCTCTGAAGAGTGTAGATATATGAACGGTGGTCAGAGACCGGGGGGTCTGGGGGGTATGGAATACCCCCCAGGTACATCTGAAAATGAACGAAATGATCATCAGAATCCCTTTATTGAAATTCCACTATAATTTTTAGTTGTTATTGGTCATTTCTTCGCAGAAAAATAATGAAAAGGTATATCTCTTTCCCACGCTTTCTCTTTCCTATAGTTAAGCCTTAAGTCCTAGTAGTTAAGCCATATTTTCCACTTTACAGTCGTCTTATGCGGAGTGTTGATATATAAATGATCGGCACTGACCGGGGGGTCTGGGGGAATACCCCTCAGGCAACTAAATTAATAAGTACTATTAAAATAATTAAAAGAAAAGTTCAATTCACAAATGCTATAACGACGTGGGTTTGTGATGTTTATATTGGATCGATTTCCAAAATCCATTTATTGAAATGGTGGATGTAATTAATTTTTTAATTATTTAAAGAAATGTCACATCTACAAAAACGTCATGAAGACGTGTTTTTGGGACCTCAACATTAAAATATGCCACGGCTAACAGGGGGGATACCATCCAACAACAGATGTTTGGAATAAATAATTTCTTAAACAAAATTGGGATCCATAAATCGTCGCTATCAAAACGTAAAGGCGCATCTAGATTTTCCTCACTTGACAGGAGAGCGAAATAAATATTATTTATTTCGCTCTCCTGTAAAGTGAGGAAAATCGAGATACGCCTTTACGTTTTGATAGCGACGAAATGTCAATCAGAGACTGCTTCTGAATTCTATAATAGCATAGACAAAGATCACTTTTTCTCTGTACCTGGGGGGTATTCCATACCCCCCGGATTCCAAGTCAACGATTACTGACATTGCAAGTTCTCTAATTTATTGGTTTATAACTGTTGATATCGTTTACCAATTTTTGTCTTGTGCATTAATATTGAAAGATCCCCTCCTTCTGTCTCCTATTTCTTAAAAAAAAATTTAAAACTAGCCCCCCCCCCCTTCCAAGATCTCTCGGTTTCCAAGGCAATGATTATTGAAATTGCAGCTGATCTAATTTAATACCGTTGATATCGATTACCATCTTTCGCTTGGAGGAGTAATATTGATTTAATGATAATTTCTAATAACAGTATTAGTAACCCCCCCCCCCCTAGATCCACTGGTTTCCAAAGTAATGATTATTGAAATATCAACTGCTTTAATTTATTACTGTTGATATCGGTTAATATTTTTCGCTTGGAGGGGTAATATTGAGAGAACCCCTCATTCTGCCCCTATGTCCTAAAAATGTGTTAAGGCTAGCCCCCCCCCAAGATTTCTCGGTTTTCAAGGTAATTATTATTGAAGTTGCAGCTGATCTAAATAATTTATTACTGTTGATATCGATTGATATCAACATTGAGAGATAATATTAGAGAGAGTAATATTGAGAGATGCCCCCTCTTGTCCTCCTATTTCTGAAAACAGTGTTAACCCCCCCCCCCCCCCAGACCCAGGGTTGCCATGGCAACGATCACTAGAATCAGTTTATTGAAATCGTTAGTAATTTCTGTAATTTTTGCTGTTATTGGTTGTCATTTCTTGGCAATTTCAGGTCTAATAAGGAAAGGTCACTGACGGAGGGAGCGGGGGAGGGGGGGTGATTTTGAAAGCTGGTTGCGTGATTTTCTACTGCTAAGACAAATAGCCGGAATAATGTCCGTAATTCGGAATCGAACCGAGTAGCTCGGCATTAGCATTTGAACATACCAACCGCTAATAAAATTTTGACGGTCTAAAATCTGTCTCCAAATCTGTTCATTTTGTTCAGGAAATATATAGGAATTTTATAAACATGCAGAAGGGGAAACCAGAAATTCCTGCCTGTTGCCGGAGAGGCCCAATTATTACTATGACGGAACTGATTCTCTTTAGGCCTACATGGAGTAAGGAGACCTACAGGTTAACGGATAAAGACTTCTGGGCTGCATATACCCGGTTAGGGCGCTGTGAAAAAATTGATTGTAGTATTAGATTTTTATTTTTGCTATAGACATGATAATCTAACTTTGCGCTTTCACCTCGTCAGAGGTTCCTCTAAAAATTCTTGCCATCTGGGTCTCCAATTGGCGAAAACCGTCGCATTGATTTCCTCTTGAATTCAGTTTTTTAATACAGCCAAACTAGCAGGGACGTTGTACATTTTGATTTTTGGGAAATCTTTCCAAAGGTACGTAGGTCAGTTAATGCTGCCAAATCTGGATATGACTTCATGAGGAAGTCCTTTAGCCGCTGTAATTTCATATAATATTTCCCGCCAGCAAAAAATATTAGACAGAGCCTGTAGATGGCGACGTAAAAAGTTGAAATTTTATTGTAAATGAAATATTCCTTGGTTTATTTTGAATGCCGAAGTTTGTTATAAGTAGGACTTTATATAAGACCCGAATTAATTAATGGGAACCGGTTCGAAGCAATATTCAATATTTCCTGTTCCGTCGGTTTCCCAATTTCAATACCTGCAGTAATTCCTTGTAATACCTAAGTAATCATTGAGTTTAGCCAAAGAGACCACTAAAAGACTTTTAACCTGTATTTTAGAGTATACAAAAATATTTCTAAAAAGAGGGATGTTCATCTAGTGCTAGTGTTAAATAATATTGAACTATGTTTAGAGGTATTAGTAACCCGAAATTAAAAAGAGAAAATTTCCCAATAATACCCTAAGTATTATTTATAAGGAAATTTGTTACGCGTTTAATTCGCCTTTAATTCTTCCTTACTTGGTGAGTAATTCCTACTCCAAAAATTACTCTGAAATGTTAGTTTATCATTCCCATGCAAAATCCCGAAATGTATACGAAGTAAGCAAAGCATTATTACTTAATGTTATTCTTTTTGTCGGACGCATTAAAATTTTATACTTGCACGTCCAAACAATTTAAAAAATTGGGTTGTCTACTTACACATCTTGTCAACAATGGAAGTTGAAAGGGGCGCGACACAATCAGGCAACATTAAGACAACAAAATATTTTCCACTTAGTATACCTTGCTGAGATGAAGTAAACTCCTTGATATTACAAAAAACACTGTCACAAACACTAAACAAAATTGTCACTTTAATTTATCAACAAAAATAGCAGTAGCACTCAGAAAATAAATGATCGTATGATAGCTACGCATTGGTGTATAATGAAAATATTATTTTTCACAGCCTCTGTATAGTTGGTCTTGCTTTTTCCTTCTTTTACGATAATAAATTTAAAGGTGAGACGTCACTTATTATGAAGGGTTATTGTCTGCAAGAAATTTAAAAAGCGTTATTTTATGGTTGCTATCACAAGGGGAAGCTTATGTTTAATTTATGCTCCATAAAATATATAAACGTGCACAAATATCGCTATCAAACAATGAGCCATTCGGGAAAAAAATATATATGTGTACATAGATTGCATGCTTGTACTTAAACATAAAATTATTTTAATTAAAAACATATATTGCACAATATTTTACTCGTTTCGCAACAGTGCCATCGCATCGCAACAATTTTTGTAAGCTTACTTAGCAAGTGCAGTTACGATAGTGCAGGCTTGGAAGAACATCTAAAACTTAATTTTTACATTTCATTATTTGTCTGTAGAGCGAACCTTGTAACGTGGATTTTACGCTCGCACGCCGTTAAAATTTTTGTAGTTTGGTTTCGGTTTAATAATAGAAATTATTTTCATCATTGTAACGTTTTTAAAATTTGAATATTAGTAAGTTAATCTGAAGTCAGTTATTGTAAATTAAAATTTATACAATTCAATATCTTAGTTAAAATTTTCCCGCTCGAAAATACTACCGATCAAAGTAGACAATCTAGTTATAAGAATGTTAATTTACGTATCATTGAATTTATACATCATGAAAGAACAAAGTCAATTTAACGTAGCACAAATCTATCGGCGAAATTTAGTACTGACCGATGCACATTAGAATAATGAATTGGTTTTGTGTTCACGCAGCTAATTTATATGCGATAATAAGAGCATAGTATATCCACGTACGGACGCTTACCCGTGGGATAGAGTAGACATGCATTCGGGTGCCCACATGTAAGTGAAAGACTGTTATTTTTCGAGGCTTATCGGTTTGCAGATGTAGAAATGTGTTAAAATTCAGCTTTATCGCGTATTTATATTAAAATTTGCTTGATTAAAAGCAGTAAAAACAAGCACATGCCCAGCTGCATTTGTCGATAGCGACTTAACTTTCGTAGCAAAAAATAAACATGCAGGCACATATTAATACAAAATTTTGCAGCTCTTCGACAATGTCACGCCTAATAGTAGGAGCAAAAATTTACATCAATCAGAACCAATGCAGGTTGATTGCATATATGCTATCTTTGTTTTATGTCGAATCTTTGAAGACCATGGCCAATCAGCATGTCATTATACCGCGTTAGGAGAATTTTTAGTATCCGCTGAATGCACTTCGCTGCTAAATTTTTCGGGAGGAATCACATATAAGCGATGCATTTGAATGTAAAAATTAGAGATTCACGAATCCCCGACCGGGCGGCGGGCCGCTATGGCTTAGTGACTATTGATGCGCTTTTAAGCGTAATTTAAGCCATCGCCGAAAAATTAACTTACAATAATTATCGATCTAAGTGCAAATTTAATTTTAAAGTGCGTGAAATTTCCGTAAGTTCCAAATTATTTTAAATCAGTTCGGCATTTAAATAAATTATATTACGAGTCTAGTCAACAAATTTCCGCTGCTTAAAGAAATTGTTTAAATAAAATATCGTTGATGTATTAGAACTACAGCTCATCGTTTAAATAAATTGTTTGAATTAACTCTCGTTGACGCATTTGACTTACCGTTTGTTGCTAATTTAAATTAAATATCGTCGACGTTCTCGTCAAGTTTGTGGAACTATTTTAAATCATTCCGTTTAAATATAAACAACTTCATCGAACATTTTCGATTAAATTACGTCTTGGTTTGTCTCGTGGTACAATCCATTGAAACCAGATTACGGTACGGTTTGCGCGAATTAAATGTCAATCCAGACAGCGCCGTATCGAGTCAGTTTAGGAATCATGAAGCATTCCACCTTCGTTCTTATTAACGAACACCTATTATCGAAGCCTTCCCGTTCTACCGAATCTTTGCCATCGCGATCTTTGGAAAGGATTTTTACCTACCGACATTAGTATTCTAACGCTGGAAAATATCTGTTTGGAGGACCGTCCCTACGAAAGAAGCATACCTGTAAAATATTACGTAAGCATTTTTGTTATTATTAAGTATTGTTGTACCTTGTGGTCAGTTTGATCGCAAATTTCAAGGAACCGTCAGTTCTTCCGTGCAAGACGAATTCGCTCGCTTGTATTCCTTTTTTTTATGTGTTAGTATTTAGTTGAATGTGGTGTTACCACGCATATGTGGTCAGTGTTTTAAAGTTTGTTTATTGAAGCAACGTAACATTTTGAATTTGTGTTTTATGTCATGATTGTGGTTTAATAAATCAAACCAATTAGCCTGTTCCATTTTGGTGAACAGCTGTTTAAATTTCAGCATTCATGTTTTTATCGTTAACTTGTATGTTATTCAAGTCATATGGAAATATTTTGTCATTCGACGATTGTGGTTGTAAATTTGATTATACAATTGTTGTAATTTGTCAAATGTCCTTGCTTATTCCGTTTTTATTATATCTACTTTATTGTATATATATGTGTTTTATTGTCGTCATATGTATGTTTTGTTTAGCTATTTTTGCCAGGGTAAAACCTATCAACTGTGAAGGTAAGGTAATCCAAAGAGATGTCACCAGTGTGAGAGTCAACGCGACTAATCAGAAAGCTGTCGTGAACCAGCTTGGAAGGGCGATTTTGCATCCCCTTCGAATAAACTTTGGTTTAAGTCCACGAGGCGCCCATGTAAATACCCAGCGTGTAAATTTACCCCCCCCCCCCTGTTAGCGACAACATCCAGAATCACGATTGTGGATCGCCCAATCGTTGATGAGAGACCATCAAATAGCGACGTTTCGTCACAAGCCCTTTCGCTCCTTCAATCCACCCACCCCTTCGCGGCTAGAGCTAGTCAACCCATTAGTTTTGTTCGGAAGGTGTCTTCTTTGCGATTTGTAAGGTAACAACCTACAATTTTTATTTTTCACAACACGTTGTTATATAATACTATATTATGTGTATCAGATTGTTGAATTTAAAATGCTCTAACTTAAGCTTATTTTTAATTATGTTTTAGTTTTGTTGGGAAAATACAGTAAGTTAAAGTAAGATCACTTCTATTTTGTAAAGTTACGTGCAAGTCAATGGTGAGTACATTGAAGAACTTACGAAATCTCAGCTCTCGACGCTAGACATCAAAGGCTAGCCGCTCTCTCATCAAGGGTGAAGGAGGCAAAAGAGCTAATTATTGTTTTAGGTTCACCAAACAGGTTACTACTCAGCGATTTATCATTGATTTTCCGAGGAGAAACGGTCACAATACTACAGGAGTAAGACTGCGATCTGTTTCCCCCCTTCCCCATTGTAGATATTTAAAAACGTACCCTACGTACGATTCATGTCACATAATTTCAAAATCTTCAAATTTAACAGTGTCGCAGAAAAACTGCGGTTGCTATTGGTAAACACTAGTAAATTGGTAAATGGTAAAAACTGACCTGGGGGGTCTGGGGGATATGGAATACCTCCCAGCTACACGACCCGTATACTCCTCTATTCATCATATTTTATTACTTTTGTGAATAGAAGTACTACATCGTGTCAACAGAATATCTTGTGCTGATGATAATAATAATAACAACGATAGTAATATAAAAATAATCTCTAGGTAAATATAACAATTTTTAAAGATATTATAAAAACAACGATGTAAAAGGAATGGTTTCCCTCTCTACCGCCAATACTAAGTAAATGTTTTGAAAATACGCAAAGGAAACGAAAGGTTGATTATTTAAAATTTAGCTCGACCATTTCTATAAAAGGATTGTGACGATTGATGCCATGTGACCAGGGGGTCTGGGGGGTATGGAATACATCCAGCAATAAAATATTGATCGTTACACATGTTGCTATAAAAAGCACAAACCCACATTTTATGATATAAATTTAAGCATTCTTTTTAATTGCTTCAATAAAATTTATTTATTTTATTGTCTTCTACGCCGCTAGAATGTTCAATGTTAACCGGTGGTGGCGGTTTAGTAAAATACCCCCTTATAATTAAATAATTTTTGAAACAATGAAAGACGTGTATGAGTGGCATTCACGATAAAATGTACAAAAATCTCTTAGATATACCTGGGGGGTATTCCATACCCCCCAGACCCCCCGGTCGGTTTAGAACATTTCTATATCCACACTTTACATAATAATGATAACAGATATAAGTGACATAAGAGCTGATAAATTTACTTATCTTTACTCTCTGGAGCACAACAATGCGGTACCCTCACCCCTTTATTTACCGGTTCTGTAGAAAAATAGGACCCCCTAGTCAAACTATGGTTTGAAATTAAGTATTTTCCGACGGCATCTGTTGTGATGCTGACAGACAGGTTGCGCTGGACTTTAAGTCCAGTGGGATCTATACTTTAACATGGAGTCCGAACCGCCATATGTTATGACCTGTTAATAGGTCCACCGGCCGGTAATGTGATAAATTTATAGGGATAGACACGGGCAGTTAGGTAACCGGTTTTGTCCAGCACTGATTGTAATGATTTATAAATATTCCAAGCCTTCCCTATAACCTGCATTATCGAAATTCCAGTTAAACATCTTAAAAAAATATTTAACTTTAAATCTGACGGCACTTCTGTAAGAGATCACATGCAATGTAAAGCGCTTAAGAACTTTTTCCGGTTTCATTCGTCATGTTTTATAAAAATTTACATAACAAATAACGCAATTTTCATTGTGCAAAGTGCAAAATTTGTACTTCCATTACGAGAAGCGCCACGCTGCATAAAAACTTGAGGAAGCAGAACAATTAAATATTACAATGAGAACTGCTGCGTTTATCTTTGCTGCATTTGGTATGACAAACGACACTTTGACGTGGACATTTTTTTGTCAATTATAAATGCAACTTCTCTAGAGCACAAAAAATTAAAATAGAATTTATAATCGGCGCCAGCGTCAGCACGAGCGTCAGATTTGTAAATATTAAATAATTCTGCAATAAATTACCAATATGACACATTTATGTCAATTAGGCGCTGTCATACACGTTTCCGTAATTATCCCTTAATGCGAAACTAGAAACTCCTATCTGTTACTATTTTCTAGTCTCACATTAATTCAAAACCGTTCCGTCACACTCACATTTTACAACCCTGCGTTATTTAGAGGTAACCTAAATGCGGTCTTAAAAATTTAGAGCTCTCTAAGTACTCGACATGTTAGTTAATTCAAACTTATTTGACCGAGAACGGTGTAACATGCCAAATTACATCGGAAGGTCAACATTCGAAATGTTGGTAGCCGAATTGTTAACCCACACCCCAGGTTAAAAAATTTAAAAAAAATTTTCGTCATCTTTAATGAAAAACCGATGTAAGTACCCTGTAAATATTTCATTACCCAAAGTGGTCGAAATACATGATTCATATTTTCGTCAATAAAATATTACCGTTACGAGGGGCAGTCATAAAGATTACAATACTTAAATTATGAGATATTCTTCGTCGGGTATAGGTATGTTTATAGTTTCAATTATTAAACCAACGTTTCGGGCCGTTTATTTTGGTCCATTTTCAAGGTTAAAAATTAATTACATTAGTTAAATTATTAAAATATAAATTGCAGCGCTTTTTTTGAAATTATTTGACAATGTCAAATTATTTAATAACAATTGTAGTTTGTCATATAATTTCCCAAAAAGGCTGTAAGATCGTAGATTGCCCATGAATTATGCTATCATCATGTTATCCAGAATGTATTTATAACCACTATGAAAGTATTGGACATCCTTTTTATCATTCATAGGGTTAAGACTTATATGGATGTTAATAGCTTCTTTCATTTTCCTTTTCTTGTCTATTTTCTCTTTTTCTAGGATTAATAATTGAAACTATAAACAGACCTATACCCGACGAAGAATATCTTATAATTTAATAAAAAAAGGTCAACAATAATATTATATAAAAATTTACAATACTTGTTCGCGTCCACGTGACAATCTCGAAATAAAACTTTCCGAGTAGTCCTTGTATCAACTATTTAACTACTTTTCAGGTTTAAAACATTTAATTTGATGTTCCGGTCAACAATGGACAATAAAAAGACCACCCAGGTTGACCTAACCGAATTATTGATGGGTGCGTGACGTAGTAAAATGCAAATTACTCGCCGTAGTTTTCTTAATTAATTAAAACATTTAGGTAATTAAACCATTCTGTTACTCTACGCCAAACTGTAAATTTTGATTTTACCGTTGAAATTTTTTTTTCTTTTGAAAAATTTGATAATAATTGATTTTGAATAAAAATTAGAAGTAGGGAAAATCCCGCTGAACTTGACTAAGATTTTTATAAAATACAAAAATTGGAATATTATGAGAATAAGGATGGAACTTGACAAAATTTTGAAGACTTTCAACTCTCCACCCCCTGTAACAGGGGCAGGAGGAGACAAGACCAAGAACTGGGGGGGGGGCTTCCAATCCAATTGCAATCAAATCCATCCAATTAATATTAAATCTAAATTATATTCTAGAATAATTTTATTTCACATTTTTTTATAATTTTCCATTTTGAAGACTTTCAACTGTTCATCAGTTGCAACGGAGGAGGGGAAAGACCCAATCAATATAAAATCTTGATTATATTCCAGAGGATCTTGATCCCGTGCTTGCAACTGAGGGGGCTACCCAACCAATATGAAATATAGATTATATTCCAGCTAATTATATAAATATTCCATTTTGAGGACTTTCAAATGTTCATCAATTGCAACAGGGTGGGAGGGGGAGCAGACGTAATAAATAAAAAATCTGTATTATATTCCAGAGCATACTGACCACTTGCAACTGAGGGGGGGGGACAAATTACCTAAACAATATAATGAAATCTTGATTGTATTCCACGAGCAATTTTATTCCAGATTATTTCATAATCTTCCATTTGACACAATTTGGAAGACTTTCAACTGTTATCCACTTGCAAACGGGGAGGGAAGCTGAAGAAGATCCAAACAATATAAAATATATATTTTATTCCGGAGCAAGATTGGAGTTGATAGGTCCTCTTAAAAAATAATGTTAAGTGAAGACCCAATCCAACTGGGGGGGGGGGGGGGAGCTATCAATATTAAATTTTGGTTAAACTATTTCAGAGCAATTTTATTCCAGGTTATTTTATAAACCTTCCATTTTATACAATTTCAAAGACTTTAAATTTTTCATCAGTTCCAACGGTGGAGGGGGGGGCGAGGAAGATCCCAATCAATATAAAATTTTGATTTTATTCTATGAGCAATTCTATTCCAGATTATTTAATAATTTTCCATTTTACACAGTTTTGAAGACTTTCAACTATTCAACACTTAAAACGGGGAGGGGGGGGGGCAAGACCCAATCCAACCTAATCAATATTAAATCTGGATTATATTTTTCCAGAGCAATTTTATTGAAGATTATGTTATAAGTCTTCTATAATTTGTCTTAAGTTGCAACGGGTTAGGAAGACCACAAAATCTGGATTACACTCCAGAGAATCTTCACTTGAAGTTGGGGGGGGGGGGACGATCTAATCAATATAAAATCTTGATTATATTCCATGGGTAATCTTTTCCAGCTTCTTTCATAATTTTCCATTTTACTCAATTTTCGAAGACATTCAACTGTCTCTCCATGATTTACAACAGGGGCGGGAGCGAAGACACAATCCAATTGGAGGGGGGAATCAATCAATATTAAATCTGCATTATACTATTCCAGAGCAATAAATTATTCCAGATTATTTTATAAATCTTCTATTTTGCACAATTTTGAAGACTTTCAACTGTTAACCACTTGCAAATGGGGAGGGAAGCTGAGGAAGACCCAAACAATATAAAATATGGTTTTTATTCCAGAGCAAGATTGGAGTTGATCGGTCCTCTTTAAAAAATAATGTTAAGTGAAGACCCAATCCCACCGGAGGGGGGGACCCAATCGATATTAAATCTTGGTTAAACTATTTCAGAGCAATTTTATTCCAGATTATTTTATAAATCTTCCATTTTATACAATTTTGAAGACTTTAAATATTTCATTACTTCCAACGGGGGGGGGCGAGGAAGACCCCAATCAATATAAAATCTTAATTTTATTCTATGAGCAATTCTATTCCACATTATTTAATAATTTTCCAATTTACACAGTTTTGAAGACTTTCAACTATTCATCACTTGAAACGGGGGGGGGGGGGCGCAAGACCCAATCCAAATGGTGGGGGGCTCAATCAATATTAAATCTGGATTATATTTTTCCAGAGCAATTTTATTCAAGATTATGTTATAAATCTGATATAATTTGTCATAAATTGCAACGGCTTGGGAAGGGGCGAGGAAGACCACTAAATCTGGATTACATTCCAGAGAATCTTCACTTGAAGTTGGGGATATAATCAATATAAAATCTTGATTTTATTCCATGGGTAATTTTTTCCAGCTTCTTTCATAATTTTCCATTTTACTGTCCATGACTTACAACAGGGGTGGGAATGAAGACACAATCTAATTGGAAGGAGGGGATCAATCAATATTAAATCTGGATTATACTATTCCCAAGCAATTTTATTCCAGAGTATTTAATAAATCTTCCATTTTGTACAATTTTGAAGACTTTCAACTGTTAATTACTTGCACGGGGGGGGGGGGAGAAGGTGGGACAAATCAATATAAAATAATAGTTTATATTCTAGAGCAAATTTATTCTATATAATCTTTCATTTTACACAATTTTGAAGACTGTCAACAGTTTACCACTTGCAATGGGGGAAGGGAGGTTACGAAGACCCCATCAATCAATATAAAATCTAGATTAGATTCCAGAACAAGATTGGAGTTGACCGGTTCTGTCAAAATATAATATTAACGAAATAGTCAAAATATTTAACTGACTGCAAACGGGGGACTTTGGGGGGTATGGAATACCCCCCCCTTGATTGATATAAAGTAATACCACGATCAACAATGCTAAGTGGTCCTACTCTAAACTTGTACAAAGTTGCACTTAATCTTGTGTTGTGCTCGTTGTGCGTTGAGGCAATCAATCCTTTGTAGATGACCTTGAAACAATTGAAAATCACAGTTCCAATGCGACATTATTTCATATTCCGTTTTCTGCTCAGAAAACCGACAAACACCTTGTCATTTAACCCCAACAAGTGGTTCCATAAAAAATTACTATGGGGGGCAAGTTGACACCAAAAAGTGTCTCGGTTTCTTGAGCAGAAAACCAATAAACACCTTGTCATTTAACCCCAACAAGTGGTTCCATAAAAAATTACTACGGGGACAAGTTGACCCCAAAAAGTAGCGACACTTTAATAATAAATTGATACATCAACAACGCGGTTATTTCAGTGCAAGGTCGCCTTGTTGCACCTGGAGTGTGCTAACCTCTAATATGGTAATAGCAAAAATAACCACGAGGTCACACGATCCTGTTGCTCATCATAAAAACTTCAATAATCAATCACTCTCAAGTATCACCTGAGAAAACAAAGACACAATTTCCTTATTGGCGACATGTTGACATGAATTTTAAATTTGCGGAAACCGATTATCATAAATCATAATTTCTGCATAAAGGAATAATTTAACCCCGGAGTGCTCGCGTAAAATCTAGGACACTAAAAAAATAGATAGGGAAAAAATAAATAAGAAACACAATAATGGTTACGTCATGTAATAGTTAAAATTTTACAAGAACATAAAATATTTAACCCATCAGACGAACGCGCTGATCCATCACTGTTTGGGACCTTCGCGTGTAAATTCACGTTCTGATTGTTCGCAAGTTAATAAAACATCCCCTTCTTTACAAACATATCGGCAGTTATCAGGTTTTCCAGTCCACGTACCTTTACCAACTTTACATTCACATGGGGGCTTTTGCTGTTCGCAACCGGCGTCAACGTAATAAAATAAAAGCAGCGCTACGGTAGTGAAAACTAACAAAAGTTTCATGTCCTAGAAACATAAAAATCGACTCAATCATGACATAATATATTAAAAGCGAAATAAAACCTAATGTAGTCTATATTAATGCGGTTTATTTAACTTACGATTTTTTGATTAACAGAAAACGAAGTCACTATCGAACGAGCAGCAAATATTTAATAAAGGGCACTTGGCTCTAACGATGATTTTTATAGTAGAACCAAGGTTATGGTGTCATTATCAACCAACACTTTATTATTCATTAAACAGGATGTTTTCTAAATTTCAATTGGTAAATCGCTAATAACAAGAACAATCCACTGAAATTATGTCGGATGTGATTTAGCAACTTGCTAATTAGCAGACCACGTGATTTGTTAACCTTGTGGAAAAATGAGAAGAAAATCGCACTTCTCCAGTTGCGGCATCAATATTTACAGATCGATACTATCAACAAACTCGTCCAAATTGAAAGGCTTCTCTGTATGCACAACAAAATCTTAAAATATTAATGGTCCCATTGTCAAAAGTCGAATGACCTTTACACAAATTGTAATATGCTTTTACATTATTTCGGCTAGTCCCGATGGGATTCCACCAATTTAACTCGTTTTAAAATGAAAATTGCTCGTTTGACAACAATAATCCTGAAAATAAGCTATTTCGATGCAAAATAAAAATGGAAACATCAAAACCCGCAGTCAAAATCCACTAAAAGCGTTATATCGGTTTCAATAATTGATCAACTTTTAGATGATAATATATAAAATATAAAATCTACAACATTTTTCATCCAAACCCGTCCGTCCCTGAGAAATTTTTGGAAATCGCACAATGCAATAGGATGGAGTTAATTAAATTAAACATCGATGGATTTAATTACACAAGTATAATTTGGACGTAACTAGGAATTTAATCAACGACCTAGGAGAATCACAATCCTTGGCGAATTCTAGCAATTAATTCGGTATCTACTTGTGTGTTACGCAATCAAAACAATTGTTTGAGGCCCATTTATAATTTTTCCGTAAAGTTCAGGGGCGGACTGGCGATAAAATTTTTGTGCGGAATATTTTTAACCACGCCTGAAATAAAACTTCAGTTGTAATTAAAAACATTGTAAAAACACAGCCTAGATGAAAAATTAGTTTTCGATTTAATTTATAAATTAATTAATAATGATAAAAATAACCTTAGTGTACTCGTAACCCACCTGTGATTAGTCACAGTTAAATAAATTTACATCAAATTTAAGTAAACAAATTTTTTTTAATACCGTCAATAATTAGTATTAATTGAGACTACAGTAATTGGGGAAGTTCGAAAAACATGTTAAGAAAATAAACTTCACTTCCTTTAACTCTGAATCTTCCAAATATTGACATTGAGGGGGGGGGGATCGGAGAGAAGTTAGTATTTTTTGTCTCTCTCAGATTCCTTCGTCCTACGTAAGGACATAGTGGCATCATGACGGTAGCGTCTTCAGTGAGGTGCTCCATGCTCCCCGGTCATGCGCTGCGTGAGTCGCCACATGTAGTGTTTGGCCAGTTAGGGCTTTGATCTGGTCTACCCATCTTGTTGGAGACCTTCCCCTAGGTCGCTTTCCTTCGATCTTTCCCTGGATCATCAATTTTTCCATTGCTTCTGGTCTTCTTGCAATGTGTCCGAAATATCGCAAGAATGACTGGCTGATCTTGGTTGATAGTCGCGTTTCGACCTTTAGTTCATTCAAAATGGACACATTTGTGCGGTGGGCCGTCCAAGGTATTCTCAGCATGCGCCGGTATGCCCACATCTCAAAGGCTTCGACTCGTCTTCTATCGTCTGCCTTCAATGTCCACGTTTCTGCTGCATATGTGGCCACCGGGAATATCAGTGCCTTCAGGAGCCTCATCTTTATTGTTCTAGTAACGGTCGTGTCTCTCCATATATTTACGAGTTTAGTGGTCGCCGTTCTTGCCATAGCCAGTCGCCGCCTTATTTCTGGCGTACTTCCTTCAGAGTTGGAGATGAGAGAGCCTAGGTATATGAAGCTATGCACCACCTCAAACCCCATGAATGTATGTATTTCGGGGGAGTTATTGTTGGCGCGGCCTACTATCATGATTTTTGTCTTATTGTTATTAATATGTAGACCATAATGCCTGCTTATCTCGATTAGTCTAATCATGATAGCTTCAAGTTCTTCTAGACTCGACGCAATTATTAGGGTGTCATCCGCATATCTCAAATTGGAGATCTTCCTACCGCCTACTGTTATACCGCCATTCCACCCAGAGAGCACCTTACGCATTACAAACTCGGAGTATATATTGTATAGTATTGGCGATAAGATGCATCCTTGTCTTACACCAGCACCTATACTGAACTTTCGCGAATACGTTTTATCTATACGTATTCTTGTCGAGTTTTCGTTATATAGTCGTTTTATTAAATGTATCAGGTGACTTGGTGTGGCCATTTCTTCAAGGATGCTCCACAATTTATTCCAGTTTACAGAATCGAAGGCCTTCCTGTAGTCCACGAGGCATAGAACCATTGGGACGCAGAACTCGCGCGTCTTTTCGATGATTTGACGTACGTTTAATATATGTTCTCTGGTTCCCCTACCCGGGACGAATCCGGCCTGCTCTTCTGAAATTTGGGGCAGGAGGAAACTCTTCAGTCGTTCGTTGATTATGTGGAGCATTATCTTGCTTGAATGAGGGATTAGGGCAATTAACCTGTAGTTGTTACAGTCCGTTGGTGAACCTTTCTTGTGTAGGGGAATGAATGTTGATTCGCACCATTCCTCCGGCCATTTGCCCGTTTGCCATATGATTTGACATAACGAGTGTATCACTTTTACTCCAGCCTCTCCCATCGCCTTAATGAGCTCTCCAGTAATTCCGTCTACTCCAACCGCTTTTCGGTTTTTTAATTTATTTATTGCTCTCTCTACCTCGGATCTTAGGATGTTCGGTTCTAAATGCTCACTTCGCTCTTGTGCGAATGGATCTTTTTGCGGTGTCTCTCCAAACAGGTCGGAGCAATACTCCCTCCATACTTCGACTATTTTGTTGTTATCTGTATAGGTCTCTCCATGTTGATCTTTTATGATCTGTGTACGTGGTTTAAATTCTCGTGACAGATATTTTACCTTTTTGTAGAGCTGATGCTGGTCATGTCGATCCGCGTGCAGTTCAAGTTCTGCGCAGATATCTTTGATGTGTTTGTTTTTATCGTTTCTACATGACCTTTTTATTTTAATGTTTAGATCCTTTAGTGTACGTGTTTTCTCTGGTGTTGGTGCTCCCGTGGTTCTCTGATTTCTTCGTTCTTCCAATAAGCGCATCGTCTCATCTGACATCCAGTGCTTCCTCTTTATGAAAGTTTTAGGTGGAGCACATCTCTCTGCAATCTTCACCATCCACTCTTTGATGTTTATCCACATCTTTCCCGGATCTTCGTTCATCACCGGTATCTCGGACTTTAGCAGCATTTCTTCAATGGCTTTTGAATCGGGGGTGTTTATTCTTTTGTTTGTATCAATTGCCCTTGTATTATGAAATTTGAGCTTGAAGCTAGCTTGCAGCATCCTGTGGTCAGATCCACATTCCGCGGAACGTTTCGTTTTGGTGTTATATATGGAGGTTCTCCATCGCTTCCTAATCAGTACATAATCAATTTGGTTCTTAAATTCTCCATTGGGAGAAGTCCATGTGTGAAGGCGCCTAGGGTGGTGTTCGAAGCAGCTGTTCATAATGACAAGTTTGTTATCCAAAGCGAATTGAATAAGTCTGCTTCCTCTTTCGTTTCGTGTACCTACACCATATTTGCCTATCACGTTACGCAGATGGTCATCGTTGACTGTACTTCCAATTTTCGCGTTGAAGTCACCCATAAGGACCACAGGGTATTTGGATGGGATGCTCGCCATCGTAGTCTCTACTTCTGCGTATATTCTTTCAATCTCTTCATCCGAGGCTGTTGTTGTTGGCATATACAGCTGCAATATGTGGAGTTTTTCAGGTAAAGCATTTATTGTGATCATCATCAACCTTTCGTTGATGCATTTGTAGCTTTCCACATGTTTAGCGATTCGGTTACTCACGACAAAGGCTACACCATTTCTACTGTTAGCTCCACCAGAGACATAGACCATATGGTTCTGCGTTTTGAAATGACCCCGCTGTTTCCAATGTGTCTCGCTTATACCGCATATTTCTACTCCTGCCCGACTAAGCTCTCTCTCTACTATGTGCAACTTCCCGGCTTCCAGCAGCCCTCTCACATTCCATGTTGCCATTCTAAGTTGTTGTCTTAATTTAATTTTTGAATCTCCAGTAGCCAATTTCGCATGTGTTGCCCGGTCACCCACATCCACATGCCCGGTTGCCCACTTCACACCTATTGGCCCGGACCCAACTAGGCGCCGGTCGCTAGCCGGATCGTATGGCACAACAATATCATTTATAATGTGATTCATCATGATGCACTCTCGGGAAGATAATCGGGTGGTTTCCCCTTGCCTGCCCGATTCTATGCCGTTGACCGTGGTTTATTGGTTCGTCCGCCTTCGGAGGGAGTTTCTCCCCTCCAGGACAAGAGAGTGCCCTTCTTCGTCAAGACGAAGTTGAGTATTTATCCCGATACTCGCTCGGTCCCTGTCTACGTTAGCCATCTTATTAGATGTTGCCCGTCTAGTACCACGTGGAGGTGTAGATCAGGAGTTTCCCTTCATTGTTGTTGGAGCTACAAATGATCCTAATCAACAATTTATTAAATAACTTAAACGTGTGTTTTCCACTTGACCAGCAACTTGTGCAACGAATAATTGCCTGTACCTGGGGGGTATTCCATACCCCCCAGACCCCCCGGTTTCCAGAACCGTGATCACCAGGATTGGATTTTGAAATACCACTAAAGATCATAAAAGTGTCGACATTTGGAAGTTGACCACTGACCGGGGGGTTTTAGGGTTATGGAATGTGGGATATGGACTACCCCCAGGTACAGCATTTAGATAATCAACTTTTATACACCCCCGGATCTCCCCCCTCCCCCGATTACCGGTACCATAATGACCAAGATTCGTTTATTGAAATACCTATCACTAGATAAAATTAAAAAAGCTATGATCCTAAAACTTTCGATTGTCAATGATTGGAAATAAAAGTATCGAAATTTAAATGTTGAATACCGACCGGGGGGTCTGGGGGGTATGGAATACCCCCCAGGTACAGAATATCTAGATACAAAATTGGGAGCCGTCGATTAACCCAGACCCCCCCCCCCTGGTTTCAAATTATTATTTCGCGAATTTATTGTTACTGTTTTTGGTCACCATTTCGCTCGGAGGAGTAATACTGAGAGCCGTTAACCCCCTTACTGTCACCCTATTATTAAAACAGAAGTTAGGAATACCCCCAGACCCCACAAAATATCGATGGCATCTATCATCAAAATCCGTTTATTGAATTAGCATTTTTTGTTGTTATTGATTATCACTTCTCTGCCAATTTTTGTTTAAAAAACATTAGAAACTGACCGGGGGGTCTGGGGAGAAATAATTAAATTTTTTAACAATTGAAAGAAAAGGGAATACGCCCTCCCACGCCGTGATGACCATAGTAACGATCAGCATAATTGGCTTATAGAAAGGGCAATTTCTGTAAGTTGGTATTGTTATTGGTTACCATTTCTTCGCTAAGAGGAGGAATACAAGCTAGTGTCATCTCTTTTTCATTCAGAATAATTCAGAAATCGTCAACCGTTATTCAGATTTGGGGAAGAGTTCCATAATGTTGTACACCCGAAAAAAATTTTCGTGTGCTACACACTAAAGATAATCCTTAATAGTAGCTATAGAAAAATTATTTTGGGTGAACCCTCGGAAAATTACCCTTATTTCGACTTTTTAAAAGTAGGTAAATTAGCATTGAATAGGCCCCGCCCCCCATGCAGACTCATATACATGTATATCGTGGTCCCCTGTCGGAACGGGTGAAATTTTTTCGCTCGGTATTGATTTTTTCTTTGAAATTCGGATAGGTGTGGGTGTGATTAGTAGTTATTAGTAAAGAATATTAGCAAAAAAATCGTAAATTACCTGTGTATTGACGAAAAAGTGAAAAAATTAAATTTTTTTTTATTTTCGATTTTTGAGGTGTACATTCGATTTGGAGGTTTATCCATCGTCAAAACCTACGTTTACGGAGCGCCGCTCCGCTCCGCGTTGCACTCCTACAGGGCGGTTTTGCCTCTGGTTTACTGGCCTAAACGTACGAGAAGCGCCTTCCATCAAGAAAACCGGGATAAAAGAAACCGGGAGCTTAGAGACCCTTGAAATAGCATTAAAAAGTATAGTCGCGGTGTGCAGCAGGTCCCTGTTACGTTTAACCCCCAAAAAATCGCGTTAAAAAAAATAATGGAAAAAACAGTAACCTTACGTCGATGTAACTGCTACGAGAGACGCGTTGCTTCTGCTGGAGCGAAATTTTCTAAGTGTTAGGGTCATTCATTCTGCACGGACTGTCAACAAAATGGGTGAGATTCCACCCGCGCGTCACTGAATCGTGTAAAATTAGCAAAGTTCAAATTCGATTTATTTAAAAGTTTGGGCCCCGTTCACCCAAAATATTTTTACAATTTGCTATATTAACCATGTTCTTTAATGTGTAGCAGAAGAAATTTTGATTTGAGTGTACAGCATTTCGGCACTCCAACCCAGATTTGTCAATTGATATTCAGAATCGTCAACCGTCATTCAGATTTGTCAATTGATATTCAGAATCGTCAACCGTTATTCAGATTTGTCAATTAATATTCAGAAATCGTCAACGGTTATTCAGATTTGTCAATTATTGCAACTCACGATTTCTAAATATCAGTTGACAAATCTGAATTACAATTCACGATTTCTGAACTGCAGGTGAGGTTTTCTGAATTACTGCTGGAAAAGGTGTAGAGACAGTATTTTACATTCTTGTTTGTGTAATTCCAATGTTTGTGACAGTCATAAAAATTAAATTAATGAGTAGGCTTAAAAGGCAAGTTCGATTTTAGACAAACGAGGAGGGGTCGTTGATTTGTGACCATAGGATATTCCTGGGGCGGGGGGGGGGGGTGTCTGAAGGTTGAGTGGGGGGACCACTCTTTTCCCCTAGCTATCCGGTTCCCATGGCAACGATCGCCAGAATAAGTTTATCGAAATGGCACTTTCCATCATTTGCTTTTGTTATTGCGTATCATTTCTTTATGCACTTCGGGAAAGTAATACAGATAGCTGTTTCCCCTCCCCTCTGTCACCTGATTTTTAAAAATAAGTGTGAAGAGTCCTCCCAGACCTCTAAGGTTTCCATGGAATTTCATGGTTTCTGTAATTTGTTGTTGTGATTGGTTACCATTTCTGCGCTATTTTTGACCAAATGACGCAAAATACTGACAAAATATTGTGATTAAAAATGTCAAAAACATTGACGATTTATAAAGTGTTTAGAGTTCCAATGTGTAGAAATACGTCTGCAAAATGGAATAGAATAGTTTTCTTAATGTTCCAAAAGCCGAATACCGTAAAATATTACGATTTACAGCAGTTCTACAATGCAAACAATGCCGGTTTGCACAGCATCTCTAAACAAGATCTCATAACTAATGTTTGGAATGACATCAGAGATTGAATAAATAATTCACATTTATGCGGTTAAGTTCTCGTCCAATACTTGTAATTTAGGAAAAGGATCTCGGGTCAGTGGACATAAATCAAACAATATGTTGTCGAGTAGACGTTTCGGGCCTTATATTGTACCCATCCTCAGGACTAAAACAAAGAAAGAGTGGGGGTCACACACAAATAACCAAACAATAATTCCGAGGGCAAAAAAAATTCACATTTAGTTGAATTTCATTATTTAATTACATCGAAATGAGCCACTTTTAGAAAAATCTAACCGCATTACATGGCAAAGGACATCTTAAGGATCGTATTTACGTAAAAAAACACTAATAAATATTTTATGTCGGTGCCCCATTGCAGTTTGTACGTTAATTAATGTTGAATAGTGACCGGCGAGTGTGCGGGGCTCGGAATACCTCCCAGTCCCAGATGATTCAAATCAATAATGTTTAAGTAATTCACCTTTGCAAACATCAATGATTGTCTGTCCCCGCTATTCCCCCCCGTTCTCGATTATTATAGCAATGATCACCAGAATTCGAGTGAACCAGTGAATTGCTTTTGCCTGGGTATTAACAAGTATTAGGAATACCCTTGCCCCCTTGCTTCCCCAGACCCACTGGTATCCATGGCAACCACTACCTCCATATTTCTGTGAAAGTGTTACGGACACTCTCCAGACTCCACAGTTTCCACGGCAACGACCATGAAAATCCGGTTATTGACATTTTAATAGTTTGTTGCTGTTATTGGTTACTACTTCTTCGCAATTTCTTGTCTATTAATCATTCGCCCAGACCGGGGGGTTTGGGGGGTATGGAATACCCTCCAGGTACAAATGTTCGAAATAAATAGCCTTTTAAATAATTAAAAGAATGTGGAATCCACAAAAAATGTGACTTCTATAGCAACCTGTGCAACAGTTATTTATGTGTAGGTACCTGGACGTATTCCATACCTCCAAAACCCTCCCGTTTTCAGAAAAATCATTAGTAGCACCTAAACTTACTGCAGTTAGTATTAGATGTTTCAACTGTTCATCACTTGCAACGGTGGGGGGGGGGTCAGTAAATATAAAATTTCGATTATGTTCCAGAGCGTGTTGATCACTTGCAACTGAAGAGGGAAGATCTAATCATTATAATGAAATCTTGATTGGGTTCCAGGAGCAATTTTATACCAGTTTATTTAATAATTTTCCACAGTTTTAAAACTTTGAACTGTTCATCATTTGCAAAGGTGGGAGGAAGACCTAATCAATAAAATAAAATCTTGATTGGACTCCATAAGCAATGTTATTCAAGATTATTTAATAATCTTCCATTTCACACAATTTTGAAAACTTTAAACTGTTCATCAGTTGCAACGTGGGGTGGGGGGGGGGGGGGGAAAAAAAACACAATCAATATAAAATCTGGATTATATTCCATGAGCAATTTTATTCCAGATTATTTCATAATATTCAAATTTACATAGTTTGGAATACTTTTAACTGTTAATGGCTTGCAATGGTGTGCGGAGATTTCAGATTGTCTTATAATCTTCCATTTGACACAACCTTATAAAGGATCTTTAATTTGAATTGAACTTATTCAAGAGGATACCACAGGTTCTGCAATTGAAGGCTCCCCAACCACAATTCTGACGATTATTCAGCTTTTACTGCCTGTTGTTTTTTTATTGGGTTTTTTCTGCTTGACTTGGAAGTCTATCTGGAGTCTATCTATCTTAGTCTATATGGAATTAGAAGAAATGTGGAATCAGTAAAAAATATGTGACATCTGTAGCAACCTCTGCAACGGTTACTTACGTGCACATGGGGGGTATTCCATACCCCCCAGACCCCCCGGTTTCAAGGAAAATCTTTGGGAGAAGCACTTTTACTTTTAATTGATTTATAAAATGTAGTTTGTATACCATTGTTTCATTTAACTAGTGACTATATTTGGGCCAAGGAGGTGCAAATAATTTTCACAGGAACCGGCTTTAGCGTTGATACATCTTCTTTACTTTCAGTGAAATATCTTTTATTTGGTCATCAAGTTGCCGATCTAAAGAAGTGCCAGACGCCCTTCTGGCATCTCTACCACTCTCGCCGATTCCAAGCCACAGTTCGAAGTTCACATCAAACTGTAGGTTCCCTAAATATCTTAAAATACTTCGAACAAACATAACATACATGGAAGAAACCCTACTATAAACTGTAAAACTAACAAAAGTAAACTAATAATCGACAATTGGCCCTACATCAGTTAGCCTTATTACAATTTGTTTCGCCCGTCTGCAAGTTTTAGGAAAAGTGATGCTAACGAAATCTGGCTGCCTTCATGCAGTCTTTCTAAAATTTTAGGGTCAGGGAAACTAATAATTCGTGGATTTCTGATTGGAAAGTTGGAAGAAGAAATAATATTTCTGCTTCTTCTGCATAGAAGGTTAGATTCTATATCAGCATGTTTTGAAAAGCCGCATCTTAAACGCCTATAATTGAATCATGATCCTGTGCTTCCACTGTCCAGCTTTTGACCTTTTTTGTGAACACTTGTGGAACAATACCTTCATGATAAAATATACTGTGGCTTTTAGAATTTCTAGGAACATCCAGATTCATTTAGTAACATTGATTTTTCATTAGTTCTTTTTTATTGGTGTTCTCGATGTAGACACATAAATATTGGATATCGACCGGGGGGTCTGGGGGTATGGAATACTCCCCAGCCATAGGTAATTGACTTTTGCACATTTCATTGTGTAGGACTCAACTACCTGGATACAAATTATCCGTTGAATGAAAATCAATATTTTATGTTTACATAGACGATAGCAAGAATATTTGTTCTGCAATAATGGCCCTGAAATCAGACGACATGAAACGTACGCATAGAATACTTTGTTTTAAATGGTGGCCAAAGGGGGATGGGTCAACAGGTTTTCGTATTACTTTTTCTATCGAAGAAATGGTAACTGACAACAACAACAACAAATCATTGCCATCATGATCATGATGATTGTCATGAAGACCGGGGGGTCCCCAGACAGGTACAGATTAATTATGAGATGATTATAATAATGGAAGAAATCTACAAATCAATATTTTGAATCATTAAATATGGGTGGGGGCGATGGGGGGTATGGGTAGGTATACAAAATTACCTGGGGAGTAAAAAGCAGTTCAATACTTCAACAGTTAGGCTCAGCTCCAAAATTTAAAGAAAAATCGTGAAAATGAAAAGAAAAATGCTTCTTATCATCTATTGGAAGCCTGACGTCATAGATAACGATAAGGCATTGTAAATTCATAGCAACATTATTAATTCAAAAGTAGAACTAACCGAAATTTGTTACCATAATAGATCAATAATTTATTTAGAAAAAAAACCTTCCCATGCAGAATTGTCCGCTTTGCCCACATTTTTTCAACGTACCTCTGGTTAAGTTCCCCAATTCCCTAATTCAAATAGTTCGCAACCTAACAATTTTATCTCTCTTTAATTAATTAAAAAGCAATTAACGCCGCAAAAAAAACGAAAAAGTTATTAAAACCCTTATAGGGACAAAATTTAACTACTAAGCGGGAGGAAAAGTTTTTTAATAAACGAAGCCAGTTTTGTATTATTAAATAATGTTGGCTAATTGACATGCAAGTTTAATTGAAAACAAAAATTTTAGATTAAATTACAATTTTAATTAATACACAACAAATAATATTGCAATCGATAATGTAATTTCGTTATCGTCGAGTGCCGATTACTATTAATTTCAGCGGTTTTCAAAATGAAGGATCAAATAAATTTTTCCTCTCGTAACCCACTTAAATGAAGAGTTGACCTGAGTGCCCTTAACTACTTGTCCGACTACATCGATCCTAGTTTTAACGACGCTCATCCTTTACTTTTAATTTTTAACTCACACATCTAAATTTTCCGAATTTTCCAACAAAAAGTTCGCATTTCCACCCCAGTTCGAAAAAATCACAATGTAAGATTGAAAATGTTGGATACATTAAGCGATGTCGTAATAAAAATTCAAAACGGAGTTTTTTTTGTAACAATGGAAGCTCAACAAGTGGTAAAAATTTAATATTTCAACAACCAAGCAAATTTCTATTCCGAAAAACATCAAAAATAAACATTCGGTTCTAAAAGTAAATGGAATAATAACAACGGAGTAGATGGAAGGTTCAAATCAAAAATTGAAACGCACACACACATCAGAGGTGCAGCGAGGGGAACCCCATGTCACTGTCTAACGAAAACCGGTGTGTGTTTCGCTACATTTTATGTTTTTAGAAAAAACCAAGAACTTGAATATTTTATAACTTTCAAGCAGTTACCAGCTGAAAAATTATATTTTTCTTTCCAATAAATTAAATCTGGCAAGTTGAAAACTTATAAATTATGCTTGAAGCACTAATTTCCACTAAAATACGCAACTTTGTGCGGGCAGGTGCAAAAATTCCCTGCTCTGTAATAATTTAAAAATTTGTTGAACATAAATGACGACGCGGGACATTCGGGAAATAAAGAATGTACCTAATCCTGAAGGAATAATATTTCAGAAGACATAATAAAAGCTTTGATGTTTTACTACCGTAATCCTCTTCTTTGATCTAAACATATTTTCTTGTCAACAAGATTTACGTGACAATATGCATTTCTGGCCCGCCCCGGTATATCAACTTTATTTTTAGATTGAAACATTAAATTTTAAAAATTAAATTAAGCGTTTCGTAGCCCGGTTTAATTTTAATGGGAAATTTTAAGAAATGTCAGTCAAACGGATAAAAATAAATAATATACTCGTACTTAAAATTGATAAGAAAATAGGAAAAATGTCGATTATTTTAAATGCTATTGAGTGTAGGGATTTTCAACTCATTTCAATGATTGATACTCAATATTTACGTTCAACTTGGGATGCTTTTAAAAGGATCAAATTTCTGCAAAGAACACTATTTCGTTCTAAAATTTGTTTATGAAAGCAATTTTTTGTTTTAAATTGCTGAAAACCCGATAACTTCTTTGGAAATTATTTGACTTGAGGTTTTTAATCTTTTTAGAAAGAGATGTAGTATTTTAGAGACTTTTATAGATACGCACAGTTTCTGGGTTAGATTTTCTCAAAGTTAGAAGTCCGCAAAAAACACATTAAAAATTTTGATTTCTGTAAAATGAAATGAAACTGAAAAACTATTAACTTCTATAAAAATCATCTGATTTTAATTTTTATTAACGTTTCAAAACGAAACTTTGTCAAGTCAAAACTTTGATCTTCTGATATTTTCTGTAAAACGTACGGTTTTTGGATTATCGCAACTTAATAATCCATAAAACGATTAATTAAAAGTTTGTGTTTGGAAAACCTAACTTTTAGTTTTAAACCGCTGAATTGCCTATAACTTCTATATAAATATTAGATCCTTGTATTTTTTATAGAAATTCATGATTTTTGGGTAACATTTCCCAGAGTTATCAATGCGCAAAACGACAAATAAAAACTTTTGATTTCTGAAAAAAACAATTTTTTGTTTTAAATCGCTGAAAAACCAGTAACTTCTACAAAAATTATCTGATTTCACTTTTTCTTAACTTATTAGAAAGACACTTCATTGAAACAAAAATTTGATGTCTGGATATTTTTTAGCAAAACTTGCAGTTTTTGGGTTATCGCATCTCAAAGTTAAAAATTCAGAAAACGATAAATTAAAAGTTTTGCTTTTGGAAAACTTAAGTTTTTGTTTTAAACCGCTGAATTGCCTATAACTTCTATAAATATTTTAAGTAATTGTATTTTGCATGTAAATGCATAATTTTTGGGTCATATTTTCCCAAAATTAGCAATCAGCGAAACGACAAATAAAAAATTTTAAATTCTGAAAACAAAACTATTTCTTGTTTTAAATTGCTGAAAAGCCTATATCTTCTATAAGGAACATTAAATTTTAGTTTTTATTAACTTTTTAGATAGCCACTTCACTGAAACAAAACTTAAATGTCCTAATATTTTTTGTAAAACGTACAGATTTTGGGTTATCGCATCTGAAAGTTAAAAATCCATAAATCGATAAATTAATAGTTTTGTTTTTGGACTATAACTGCCTATAACTTCTATATAAATTTTACGTCCTTGTATTTTTCATAGAAATTCATGATTTTTGGGTAACATTTCCCAAAGTTGCCAATGCCAAAACGACAAATAAAAACTTTTGATTTCTGAAAAAAAACAATTTTTTGTTTTAAATCGCTGAAAAACCAATAACTTCTATAAAAATCATCTGATTTTACTTTTTCTTAACTTTTTAGAAAAACTCTTCATTAAAACAAAAATTTGATGTCCTGATATTTTTTTGCAAAGTTAACAGTTTTTGGGTTATTGCATCTCAAAATTAAAAATTCATAAAACGATAAATTAAAAGTTTTGCTTTTGGAAAACTTAAGTTTTTGTTTTAAACCGCTGAATTGCCTATAACTTCTATAAATATTTTAAGTAATTGTATTTTGCATGTAAATGCATAATTTTTGGGTCATATTTTCCCAAAATTAGCAATCAGCGAAACGACAAATAAAAAATTTTGAATTCTGAAAACAAAACTATTTCTTGTTTTAAATTGCTGAAAAGCCTATATCTTCTATAAGGAACATTAAATTTTAGTTTTTATTAACTTTTTAGATAGCCACTTCACTGAAACAAAACTTAAATGTCCTAATATTTTTTGTAAAACGTACAGATTTTGGGTTATCGCATCTGAAAGTTAAAAATCCATAAATCGATAAATTAATAGTTTTGTTTTTGGACTATAACTGCCTATAACTTCTATATAAATTTTACGTCCTTGTATTTTTCATAGAAATTCATGATTTTTGGGTAACATTTCCCAAAGTTGCCAATGCCAAAACGATAAATAAAAACTTTTGATTTCTGAAAAAAAACAATTTTTTGTTTTAAATCGCTGAAAAACCAATAACTTCTATAAAAATCATCTGATTTTACTTTTTCTTAACTTTTTAGAAAAACTCTTCATTAAAACAAAAATTTGATGTCCTGATATTTTTTTGCAAAGTTAACAGTTTTTGGGTTATTGCATCTCAAAATTAAAAATTCATAAAACGATAAATTAAAAGTTTTGCTTTTGGAAAACTTAAGTTTTTGTTTTAAACCGCTGAATTGCCTATAACTTCTATAAATATTTTAAGTAATTGTATTTTGCATGTAAATGCATAATTTTTGGGTCATATTTTCCCAAAATTAGCAATCAGCGAAACGACAAATAAAAAATTTTGAATTCTGAAAACAAAACTATTTCTTGTTTTAAATTGCTGAAAAGCCTATATCTTCTATAAGGAACATTAAATTTTAGTTTTTATTAACTTTTTAGATAGCCACTTCACTGAAACAAAACTTAAATGTCCTAATATTTTTTGTAAAACGTACAGATTTTGGGTTATCGCATCTGAAAGTTAAAAATCCATAAATCGATAAATTAATAGTTTTGTTTTTGGACTATAACTGCCTATAACTTCTATATAAATTTTACGTCCTTGTATTTTTCATAGAAATTCATGATTTTTGGGTAACATTTCCCAAAGTTGCCAATGCCAAAACGATAAATAAAAACTTTTGATTTCTGAAAAAAAACAATTTTTTGTTTTAAATCGCTGAAAAACCAATAACTTCTATAAAAATCATCTGATTTTACTTTTTCTTAACTTTTTAGAAAAACTCTTCATTAAAACAAAAATTTGATGTCCTGATATTTTTTTGCAAAGTTAACAGTTTTTGGGTTATTGCATCTCAAAATTAAAAATTCATAAAACGATAAATTAAAAGTTTTGCTTTTGGAAAACTTAAGTTTTTGTTTTAAACCGCTGAATTGCCTATAACTTCTATAAATATTTTAAGTAATTGTATTTTGCATGTAAATGCATAATTTTTGGGTCATATTTTCCCAAAATTAGCAATCAGCGAAACGACAAATAAAAAATTTTGAATTCTGAAAACAAAACTATTTCTTGTTTTAAATTGCTGAAAAGCCTATATCTTCTATAAGGAACATTAAATTTTAGTTTTTATTAACTTTTTAGATAGCCACTTCACTGAAACAAAACTTAAATGTCCTAATATTTTTTGTAAAACGTACAGATTTTGGGTTATCGCATCTGAAAGTTAAAAATCCATAAATCGATAAATTAATAGTTTTGTTTTTGGACTATAACTGCCTATAACTTGTATATAAATTTTACGTCCTTGTATTTTTCATAGAAATTCATGATTTTTGGGTAACATTTCCCAAAGTTGCCAATGCCAAAACGACAAATAAAAACTTTTGATTTCTGAAAAAAAAACAATTTTTTGTTTTAAATCGCTGAAAAACCAATAACTTCTATAAAAATCATCTGATTTTACTTTTTCTTAACTTTTTAGAAAGACTCTTCATTAAAACAAAAATTTGATGTCCTGATATTTTTTTGCAAAGTTAACAGTTTTTGGGTTATTGCATCTCAAAATTAAAAATTCATAAAACGATAAATTAAAAGTTTTGTTTTTGGAAAACCTAATTTTCGTTTTAGGCCGCTGAATTGCATATAACTTCTATAAAAATTCTAAGTCATTGTATGTTTCATATAAATGCATGATTTTTGGGTCAGATTTTCCCAAAATTAGCAATCAGCGAAGCGACAAATAAAAAATTTTGAATTCTGAAAAACAACAATTTCTTGTTTTAAATTGCTGAAAAGTCAATAACTTCTATAAGAAACATCAAATTTTAATTTTTATTAACTTATTAGATACGTAATAGCCACTTGATTGAAACGAATAAATACGTACTACATTGAAAAACGATATATTAAAAGTTTTGCTTTTGGAAAACCTAATTTTTGGTTTTAAACCGCTGAATTGCCTATAATTTCTAAACAAATTCTAGGTTCTTGTATTTTACATTGAAATTTATGATTTTTTGGCATCATATTCACAAAATTAGCAATCCGCGAGACGACAAATAAAAATTTTTGAATTGCTGAAAAATGCTATATTTTGTTTTAAATCGCTGAAACGTCGATAACTTCTATAAAAATAATCCGATTCTCATTTTTCTTGATTTTTCAGAAAGGTACTGCATGAAACTAGAAACTATAAGTCCTGATAATTGTCACAAAATGTACAATTTTGCGTTATAGCTTCTCAAATTTAAAAATCCATGAAACGATAAATCAAAGGTTTTACATTTGGAAATATTAATTTTATGTTTTAAACCCCTGAAATACATATAATTTCTATAAAAATTTTCAGTCCTTATATTTTTTTTACACAAACGCACGGTTTAACAAATAAAAAAATTAGTTTTTTGAAAAATGAGATTTTTTGATTTAAACCGCTGAAATGTCGATAACTTCTATAAGAATTGTCCGATTTTGATTTTACTTAACTTTTTAGACAGATACTGCATTAAACAAAAAACTTTTTATCCAGAAAATAGTCACAAAACGTACGATTTTGGGTTAAAGCTTCTCAAAGTTAAAAATTCATGAAACGATAAATGATAGGTTTTGTATTTGGAAAGTCTAATTTTTTGATTTAAACCGCTGAAATACCTTTAACTTCTATAAAAATTGTCAGTTCTGATACCTTTTTACACAAACGCACGGTTTATGGGTAGCATATTCTCAATGTTAAAAATCCGCGAAACAGCAAATAAAAAAATTTGTTTTCTGAAAAATGAGAATTTTTGTTTTAAACCGCTGAAATGTCGTAAAATCTACAAAAATAATCCGATTTTGATTTTTCTTGTCATTATATTTTTCACTAAATGCCTGGTTCTTGGGTTATGGCTTCTCAAAATTAGAAATCAATACAACAATAAATTGAAATTTTCTTTCTCAAAAATCTAATTTTTGGTATCAAACCTGTGAAATGCCTTCTACAACGATTTACAGTTCTTAAATTTTTCACAGGAACCTGCGGTTTTCGGATAAAATCTTCTGAAAATTAAAAATCCGCAAAACGACAAACTATAATTTTGATTTCCGAAAAATGCAAATTTTTGTTTTAAACCGCTGAAATGCTGATAACTTCTAGATAAAGCATACGATCTGAATATTTTTAGACTTTTCAGAAAGATACTTCCGTTATTTAAAACCTTCTGAAGCTGATATTTTTCAAAAAAAACCATCGGTTTTCAGTAACAGATTTTCAAAGCTTTAAAACGATGAAACGACAAATTGAAAGTTTTGTTTTTGGAAAATGCAATTTTCGTTTCGTCGCTGAAAAGCCGATAACTTCTATAAAATATATCTGATTTTCATTTTTAATGACTTTTTATAAAGATACTTCATTAATTTAAAAATTTTCAGTCGTAATATTTTTCATAAAAACGTACGTTTTCTGAGTTAAAAATCCGTGAAATCACAAATTAAAAGCATTCTGTTTACAAAATGCAACTCCTTGTTCAAAATCGCTGAAATGCCAAGAATTTCTATAAAAATTGTCCTTTTTAGGATGATACTTCCTTAAAGTGCAAAATTTTACTACTGATAATTTTCACAAAAACGCCAACTTTTCCGAGTTAAAAATCTAAACAACAAATTAAAACTTTTGTTTACGAAATAATAAATTTTTTATAAAACGCTGAAATGCCGATAACTTCTATATAAATTAGAAGGTAAAAAATTTCACTGCCGACGTTTTTCAAGACAACGCATTGTTTTTGGGTTACACAGCTTTTTCTAGTTAAAATTAAAAGTTTTGATTTTGAATAATACAATTTTGCGTTTCAAACCGCTGCAACTTCTGTAAAAAAAATCCGTTTTGACTATTTGTAGACTTTCCAGAAAGATATTTTCTTGAATTAAAAAATTGTATTACTGAAAATTTTCGGAAAAACGCAGGATTTCTGGGTTACAAATTTTTCAAGTTAAAAATCCATGAAACGACAAATTAAATTTTATTTTTGTAAAATGCAATTTTTTGTTTCAAACCGCTGAAATGCCGATAACTTTTATAAAAATAATCTAATTTTAATTTTGCTTGGCCTTTTACAAAGATATTTCATTAAACTAAAAAATATCGCTGCAGGTATTTTTTTACAAAAATCCATCGAACGACAAATTAAAAAGTTTGTGTCAAACTTCTGAAATGCCGATAATTTCAATAAAAATTTTATTATCACTAAAAAAAAATTATTAGGAAATATGTAAAGAATATTTAATTTCAAGTAGACCTCTGTTTCAAGGCACGAAATTAATTAAGTTTATAGTTAATCCTCTGGAGTCTAGATTGATTATCGTTAATACTTTTCTTCGGTCTTTAATGAATGCAAGGGTAAGTAAGCCGGAAAAGTTTATCCTTCTGGGTCGTGACTACCAGCGTACCTGTTTGTATTGCGGTCAGAACTTGAACATTCTTTGTGTACAAGTTTTCAAATAAGTATATAGTAAATTTTTACTGTGGTAATAATAAATTACTACACCAAATAATTTATTACAGTTACATTATTTTGTTCGCGGTTCGCACAACAATTTTTATTCGAGCTCACCAATAATGTAACATTCATTTACGTTCCCCAGGTTGGGAAAGTCCGGTATGGAATATTTTACAAATATTAGGTTGAAACAATTTGCCTTAAAAAGATAAGCCTGAACTTGAAAAGTTTAGAAAATTACCTGTGGAAGTTTTTATATTTTTGTTGAGATTAATTTATTTGAATAATTAGGTGTAGCCTCTAAGCTTCAAGTGGCAGTGTTAAAAGTTGATGGAGAATTAATAGTCAATGTAGAATTTGCTAAATAAATATGATATTATCAAGAAACTCTCCAATCTGATTCTTTTTCTGGAGCTTCCAGAACCTCGCGATCAGCAATACCATGGCATAGAAGAATTTTTCCTAGAGTTTTGACTGCGTTGATCTCCTTCTTATGTTTAATACAAGTAAGGTTTTACGAAAATTTATATCTTGCTGATGATTGCAAAGAAGTGCGAAACACGTGGATCGATTTTTTTTCAGATCGAGAAAGACTAGGGAAGACCACGGTTTTCTTTACCAGAAGGCGTTAAAATTTCGGACATTATATGACATTTATACATAGGGGGATAAGGGGGGACGCAACTGTTTTCAGTTTTACTTTTCTCGAGGGTATGGAACACCCTCCATTCAACATTAGAAACATCCAGATCTAATTAGTAATATGAATTTTTCATTAGTTTTAATTGCTGTTCTTGATGTAGACACATAAATATTGGATATCGACCGGGGGGTCTGGGGAGTATGGAATACCCCCCAGCCTCACGTAATTGAACTTTTCACATTTTTCTGTGGAGGTCACAAATACATGTCTTAATGGCATTTGTGGGTTGAACTTTCTCTTTGCTATGTAGACGGTACACATATAAATTGGCGGGGGGGGGGGGACCAGTTCAGTATTTCCATATTTTTTTAATAGCAAATTTATACTTGTTAGAAGCAATGGAAATCCTACGAAAGACGACCCTGATCAGTATCTGGAGACACTGATCAACAAGATGGAAATCATACAAGAGCCGGTCCTGGCCAATGGAAATCCTACGAAAGCCGACCCTGATCAGTATCTGGAGACACTGATCAACAAGATGGAAATTATACAAGAGCCGGTCCTGGCCAATATGAAATGAACAAATGATTAAATGTGTAAAACTTACTTTTATCTAAGTTATCCAGTTGGTAACCTACTCTAACTGGATAACTCAAGTAAAAAGTAATTATAAGATTATTAAGATTTGTCGGAAAGATAGAGTGAACGTAATAAAAGTGATTATTCGGTACCAGTGAGTTGTATTTTATTTAATTTTATCGCCCAATCAAAACTCGCGCTAACATACTTAAAGTGGAAGCATTCTTATATCAGCCCTAATGCAGGTAATATTTTTGGACTTCAAGGTTAAATTCTCAAAGTGTCATCAAAACGTGTTTGTGACCTATGCAGTAAGACGTGTAAATGTAATTTACGTTCATCTGGAGGGGGGGAGGTCCTTAGTAAGTTCGCCATTGTAATAAAAAGACTCAATAGTACCAACACTGACCGCAGGTCACTTACAGAAAGTTATCTTAGTCAATGGATCCTGGTCTGGATTGGCCTGGAATCCGGGGGTCTGGGGGGTATGGAATACCCCCCAGGTACATGTAATTCACCGTTGCACAGGTTGCTATAGAAGTAACATTTTTTGAGTTTCAATATTCATTTTAATTATTAATAAGTTATTTTTATCCAACATTTATACGGCGGGGAGGGGCCAAATTTCCATTTAAATAAACGGATTGTCATGATCGTTGCCATGGAAACCGCGGAGTCTGGTGGATATCCACAACACTTTTTCAAAAATATGGGGGCAGTGAGGGGAATTATGTTAATATTTTACTTCCCCAAGAGAAAAAGAAGAATGAAAGAAAGAAGAAAGAAAATAAAGAAGAAGAAGCTAACAGTCGTTAGCTGAAGGGGTTATGTGCGTTGCTGCTAATGCGGAATGCCTGGTTCGACTCCGGGCTCAGTAAAAACTTTATTCTGACCGTCTCCCCTCGGAAGGCAATGGCAAACCATCGAGGTGTAATCTGCCTGGTACAACCTCTCTGGAGATGAAGTGTATACACTTCCCGCGGTTCGGAGCCCGCGTTAAGCAGTAGGTCCCCTATGTGTGTGCTAATACTTCAAACGCATAACACATGCATAGGAGAGAGGTCGCCAACGTCCGGGGGACCGGATATGGCACAAGAAGAAGAAGAGAAAAATGGTAACCAATAACAGCAATAACAAATTAGTTAACATGCAATTTTCCTAAATCCATTGTGGTGGCCATTGTCTTAGAAACCGATGGAAATCGAACGGGGGGGGGACAGATCTTAGTACTAGTTCTGTTATCGATAAAATGGTAACCAATGACAAAAATTACAGAAAGTGGAATTGTAATAAATGGATAGTGGTGTTGGTTTCCATGATGGTAGACATATAAATAGGGGGGGGGGGGTAGGACAAGTGCAGTATGTCCATGTTTTTAATGTCGAGTTTATACTTAAAGTGGAAAAGCTTTTAAATCGGTTCTAATAGAGAATAAAATTCTAAGAATTGGTGTTTTGGATTTGAAAGTTAAATCTTCAAAATGTCATAAAAACGTGTGTTTGTAACCTCCACAGTAAAATGTGCAAGGGGGCGGGTTAGAAAATTCGACCAAGCGTGACCAGAGCGAAGGGATGTCTGCATAAAAAGACTATTTTTGGGATAGTAAATTAAAGTTTTTCTAAATGCTTGCTTGTTTAATTAAAATTTTTATTACAGCCATAAAAATTTTAATAAAATTGAAAATTAATAAATAAGGTTTTTAGTTTAAAAGGTCAAGTTCGATGATAGACAAATGCGAAGGGGGGTGATTTGTGACCATAAAACGTTTCCTGGGGGGGGGGGGCGATTCGAAGATTGTGACCACCTGTAACAAGAGGTGGAAGGGGGTTGAAAAGTCGGAAAAATTTGCGGACGTCCTTTATGGACGACTCCAAAATTGAATAACCTGAAGCTGTGGGGGGAGGGGGGTCTCTAATAAGGTTGACATTAATAAAAATACTCAACTGTACCAATACTGGCCGCAGAAAGGTTAGGGCATTTACAGAAAGTGATGTCTGTCAACGGATCCGGGTCATGATTGTTTTGGGATCCGGGGGGGAATACCCCCCAGGTACAAGAAGTAACTGTTGCAGAGGCTAGTGAAGTATGTTATTATTTGTTAATATTGATTGTAAACTCAAAGTGTAAGAATTTTTTTGCAGTTCTAGTAAAGGTTAAATTTTGAAAATTTGTATTTTGGACTTACTCAATTGGCTCGAAATTATTTACTTTTTTAACCATTAAAGGGAAAGTTAAACCCTGATATGAAAACACATATTTATGACCTTCGCAGTAAAATGTGAAAAAGTGAATTACCTCTACCAGGGGTGTATTCCATACCGCCCAGATCCCCCGGTTAGCGTAGCATTTCATATCTTTACACATGCGACAGCAATAATATTTTTGAACTATTAATCCTGAGATCCCATGAAAACACGTTTATGACCTTCGCAGTAAAATGTGCAAAAGTTAATTACCTGTACACCCCAGACCCCCCGGTTAGCGTGCCATTTTACATATTTACATAGACAACAACAATAATGTTTCTTCTTTAATAATGGTTGTAGCAACGCTATTAAACTTAAAATTTTTTAACTCACGTCCCAAATTACCAAATTGTTGGAGAACCCGACAGTGAATTTTAGGTGTTTTTTTTGGAAGGTTCCTTCGAACATTTCAAGACAAACAAAAGCCCGGAGTTTTTGCAAGCTAAGAATATTCCTTGCCTGAAATAAATTCGGACACAATTTTATTCAAAATTGGGATAGAACGTCCTTAGTTTATCTACTATACAGAATTATTAACTTTATACCGGTTATAATTTGCTATAACATTTTTTGCTCAACTATTAATGTGTATATTTACAAAATTATCTCATAGTAAATAGTTTTAAAATATATTTTCTGAAATTCTTTGATTAAAAAGAAAATTCCACGTCTCTCTTGTTATTATAAATTTTTTTAATAAAACTTGGCAGCAGATTACAATAAAAGATTAGATAATTTCCCTTTTTATTAAATATGTGAATTCGTCATACAGGGTGTCTATTATACTATGGCAAAACTTGAAAACATTAAATCAACACAACCAATTTATTCGAGACGGTCGCCAGCTTAGCGGTTAAGTGCGTTGCTGCTAATGCGGAATGCCTGGTTCGACTCCGGGCTCAGTAAAACTTTATTCTGACCGTCTCCCCTCGGAAGGCAATGGCAAACCACCGAGGTGTAATCTGCCTGGTACAACCTCTCTGGAGATGAAGTGTATACACTTCCCGCGGTTCGGAGCCCGCGTTAAGCAGTAGGTCCCCTATGTGTGTGATAATACTTCAAACGCACAACACATACATAGGAGAGAGGTCGCCTACGTCTGAAATCAGGCACGGCACTTGAAGAAGAAGAAGAAGAATTTATTCATTTTTTAAACAAAAAAAAATCTCGGTAAAAATCCGAGTAAAATAAAAATTACATTACATAGCCCTATGATCTTGGGAAAAAAATTAAAGAAGTGAAAGTCAATGAAAATAGCACACTAAATGAATTTTCAGCCACAACAATTAAAAATATGACTGAGAAGCCAATTCACCGCTAAAAATTTCACAGTGCACCCCGACAACAATCGAAATTTTTGATTTCCTGCTTTAGCAATAAAAAAGTATTAAGAGAAGATTGAAGCGAAAAGTAAACCAATTATTTTGTTCGGGAAGGGTGTTCCTAATTTTATGTTTTCTATTAGCATTAAAAGGCCGCAAAAAGGGGCTACACCGGATTTTTCACCCTTCGATCTTTTAACCATCAATTACACTTGTCGAAAACCTCATTCTGCGTGCTTTATCCTTTCAAAATTGCCTTATAATTCCAAAATTGATGCACGGAGCAATTAACAAGAAATCGGTTGGTTTGATGTTAAATTTAGCGTCTTAACAGTTTTGATGTATTGTGTTTGTACGTGGGGACTAAATATAAAATTTTAAAAATAATCCGGTCGCAGCGGCACAAACTGAAAAATTTGTTTATCAACCCTTAAAATTTTGTAGGCAGGATTAGAGAGGTGATGCATTTCATGAAAAGTTTTGTGTACTTGATGTCCGTTTTGTGTATTACTGTGACAAATCGGAAATTAAGCAATTTTATTAACAATGGAAGGCAGGCATTAGGGGTCTTTCAAAATTTATATAATGATAAGGTCGTGGTTATTCAACATGGCAATTTTACACGTTTTTGTAGTGGAACATTAACGTGACAAGGAATATTATGGATGCCTCTTTAAAATTATTTTACAAAAAATATTCCGTTCGTTTTATTCGAAGGATACCATCAACGCTTAGGAGTATTTTCGGGGATGTAAATATTTAATGGATATCGAATTGGTATTAGAACAAAAATAACATAGTTCAGAAATTTTAATGTACATAGCTCGCCTTCAATGGTAGTAGGCAATTCCGAACTGGACGATAAAATCGGGAATCATTTCGATTTACTATGTCAAGCACAGAACAAATAATTACGAAAACATCGATTTTTCCACATAATATCCTAATATTCTTGATTAAGTACCGATAACATCGGATAATCTGATGGGCTAACTAAAGCGAAAACTGAAATCATCGAAAACGATTCACTTAATAGCCTTTAATAATTTTTGTAATTTACTGCGAGCCGTACGGCCAGTTCGCGAGCCCCCCCCCCCCCTTCTTGGATTTTCAATTCGTCAAATTGTTTCTATCTGTTATGTTTAAAATATTTAACAGTTATAATTTTGTAGCTCTCCCCCAAAAATCTGGGGGGGTTAAGTCAAATCAAATTGTCAAATCTTTTTACATCTTAAATCTTTGAAAGTCTCATAACTTCCGTAGAAGTTATCCGATTTTACTTTCTGGCAGCTTTCCAGAAAGACAATTTCACGATATAAAAAGTTTAATTTATTGTTTTTTCTTGTACAATCCACACTTTCCAAGTTATCGTTCTGGAAAGTCAAAAAGGTTTAATAATTAATTTTTTTGTTGCACTTTCAACCATTCAACCGCCCGTAACTTCCGTAGTCGTGAAGCGATTTTAAATTTTCGAAGCTTTCTGGAAAGGTACTTGATCAACCCAAGAAGTTTATGTTATTACTTCTTCTTGTATAACATAACATTTCCGAGTTATCCCGTTTGTAAAATAAAAAAAGTTTGCAAGATTTGCAATATTTAATAAATTTAATTTTTTTCTTGAAAACAAATTCCAAACCTGTTGAAGTATCGATCATGCAAAATCCGCTTCCGTCATAATGAATGGTTGTATGGTTTTGTAACTATCAAGTGTAATTACATGCAGCACGAACTTATTTGTTGCATTTTGATTCATTAAAGACCCATAACTTCAGCAAACGTTCACTGCTTTCAAATTTCCTAAGCTTGCAAGAAAAGCAATTACCTGATATAAAAAGGGTTAAATTTAAAAATAATAATCATTTTTGCTGAAAATGTCCTAAATACGCTAATCCCTGCATATATCATTGTGACGGTTATATTTTTATTTCTTAGGTTAGGGTAAATTTAAATAACTTTTAAATTTGTTACAACGTCTTGAAACATTCAACGCTGTATAACTTCCACAAAAGTTAATAAATTTTGTTTATTCTAAACTTTCTAGAAAGGTAATTCCTCAATATAAATAGTTTATTTCAATACATTTTTTTGTATAGCGTCCAGTTTGCGAGTTATAGCGCTATAAAAGTCGAAAGTTTACAAAAGTCAATAAATTGCATTTAGTCAATTTTATTTGCTGAAAGTACAGGTAATTTTATTGGAAATTCCAAACCTGTTGAAGAGTTTGGTATTCAAATCCCTCTATGTGTCATAATAATGTTTGGTTATGATATTATGGTTTTTAGGGGAGTTAATTTTTTAAATTCAATTAAATTTTTTTTTTTGGAACAGTTGGCATATTGAATTATTCAACGGTCGATAACTTCTGTAAACCTTAACCGATTTTAATTTTTTTAAGCTTTTCAGAGAGGAAATCTTTCATTATAAAAATCTTAACTTATTACTTTTTCTTGTATAATACACGGTTTTCGAGTAATCGCATTATAAAAGTAAAGAAAAAATAAATTTATTAATTTTAATTTTTTTTTACGCTGGAACTTCAGAAAATTTTATCAAAAATTCAAGTCTTACTGATGAATAAAATACTGAAACTTCGATATTATGTTATTACAATGACCTATGGTTAGGTTTTGTTTTTTAGGTTAGGTTCGATTAAATATCTTCTCATTTATTGCATTTTAAATCATTAAACTGCTTATAACTTCCAGAGCCTTCAACCGAATTTAGTTTTCCTAAGCTTTTTAGAAAGGTAATTTTTCAATCGAAAAAGTTTCTTTAAGAATCTTTTTTGTACAACTCACCGTTTTCGAGTTATCGCATTGTGAAGTTGAAAAACGTACGAAAACCGAACAAATGACGAACTTATTTTTTTGTTAAAATTACATAAAATTTCGATACAAATTTTAATCGTGCTTATATGTATATGCAGTATACAAAATTCTATACAATGTCACGTGCTCATAATTTAAGGTTATGTTTTAGTTTAGATTTAATACTACTTAAAACATTCTTTGGAGTTTTGACATCTTGAATTAATCAACGGCCTGTAACTTCCATAAACCTTCACCGATTTTAATTTTTTGAAGCTCCTTAGAAAGCTAATTCATGAATTAAAAATATTTATTAGAACACATTTTCGTGTAAAATACACAGTTTTCGAGTTATTGTATTATAAAAGTTGGGAAATTTGATAAATACCGAAAAAAATTTAAATTAATTTTATTTCCGTGAAATTGCTGCTGTAGGATAAAGAACACAAACTCCCACATTATGTCAATATAACGTATGGGGTTATGTTGTTTTTTAGGTTAGGTTCAATTTAAACTAATTTGTCGCTTTTGTTGCACCTTGAATCATTCAATGGCCTGTAACTTTTGCAAAACTAACCCGATTTTAATTTTTTTAAGTTTCCTAGAAAGGTAATTAAAAGCACGAAAAGTTTGTTTTCATAATTTTGCTTATATACCACTAATTTGCCAAGTTATTACGGCATAAACTCGAGAAAGTTTTCCTTACATCTCCAACAATTCAACGACCTGCACCTTCCGCAAAACTCAACCAATTTTAATTCCGCTGAGTTTTTTTAGAAAGGTAGTTTATAAATAAAAAAGTTTTCCTTAAAAAGTTCCCTTCCCCAACACACAATTTCCAAGTTATCGCTGGATAAAAGTCAAAAAAGTTCACAAAAATCAAACCAATTATCAAATTTAATTTCCTCTTTTCCAAGTGCATAAAAATGAAGCCCCAAAGTTAAAATTTGCTGTAATTTTCCTCGTTGATGTATTACGTCGAAAATTATGACCCGATAAATTCAATTTAAATCGTACCCTTGAGACGTGAAAAAAATGAAAATTATGTCGGTCCACAACCACGTAGGTATGGATTTTAAAATTAAAATTTTGGATCCACACCAATTCAATGAATACAAATATATTGCGGTATCGAGATACCACGTCAATGGAAGTACGTCATTTAAATTTCAGCAAAGTTTTGTTATGAATAAAAGCATGTAACTTATCAAAGTAATCAGAAAAACTTCATCCGATACCAAGGAAGTTAACTTAAAGTCAAATGATTCGTTGAAAACGGGACATAAAACAGGTGTGAATAAAATAAATTTGAAATGCATCATTTTAATATTTGTTTTGTTAAAAATGTTAATTAATAGTAAATGAAAGATTGTTAGTAATAAGAAAGGTATTTTAAAAGTTAGAAATGTGTTAATTAATTGATAAATGTAAAAATCCATGTTAGCGTTAAATTTAAAATAAGTTTGTTAAATCGTTACGTGAGTTCGGCATGTCACAACTTAATGAACTGCGTATGGAAATTTCATATCCAGCATCTTTATTTGTCCAACCACGAAACACTTGAGAAGAACACAATCAAATCTAAAAATAGAAAATTTTACTTATAAAATTTCAACAAACCACAATGGGCTTAGTCCATACCTGTACTATGAAACTGCAAATAATATTGATTTTTCGATCGACCAATAAAAATACGTTTATGCAAAGATCAGGATTGCGTTGAACTTCGTAAAGGAATTAATAAAACAATTGAAAAAAGTTTGGTGTGGAGATTCGCACGTGCAAAGTGGAGAATTTAGAATCGTCCTAATAAAATTGATATTACAGTAAAAATAAATAGTGAAATTACGAAATATAAGTGCATAATTAAACAAAATAGTTACTTACCTACGAAAAACCACAATTAAGGTGAAAATCGTAACGGATTGCAAATATTATAAAAGAAAATTAACTCCAACACAAAACGAGGTCAACAAACTGTAGCTGGAAGTTTCTGATGGTAAATGAACCCTTGGAGTGTCTTTGACGCGCAATTGTACCATCTCCAATTCAAATAACAGAAATATTCCTGGATTTAATAAGGTACCGTGTACATTGCAATAAAATCTTTATAAACTTAAGTGAAATCTCCGGACTTCGTACGACACGTGTTTTGTACCATTTTGCGTTCAGAAATTTATATAATAGATTTAATAATAGAACTTTTTGATTTAACCAAATATTTATTTTCATTTGTGTGCTTAATAAAACATTAATTACTTTGTAACGAAGGATATTTATTTAGACCTGTTCCGCACCATAAATTTCATTTACAGCATTGGTAACGGAACGAATCCACCCTGTACAAGGTAAGATACATGCACTACGAAAGAGCTAAGCTGAGGCAACTTATTTCATTAAATTGTGTTTACAAATTTTCACATATTTTTCCATTGACGGGGTACAATTACGTACACCCATATAAAACATTAACGACAAGAACCTTTAACCCTATTAGCGAGGGGGTACATAGCATTTTTGGCGCCCAACGTGGGGCTACGTCAGCACATAGCACTTTTTGACAGCCCAACGTGTGGCTCAATTAATAACGACAACCCCGCATAGCACTTTTTGGCTAGCCCAACGTGAGGCTACGTCAGCACATAGCAATATGTATGACCTACGAGTTTCGGGTAATAAATTCAACGAAATATCACTTTCGAGACGACCCAGCAAAATTATACAAAATAAATTCATAAATTTTTTACGTGAAAATTTTCCGCGCAAAAATTAAATGGAAATTAATTATGAATTTTGCTCGTCTCGTCTTAAACTGTGGCAAAGTGGTGCAAATTTCAATTGATTATTCCAAATGGAACCCTGGGGAAGAAAACGCGCTTCCAGAAATAGAGAAAAAATTAAATTGATGAAGTGGCTGCAGCGCAGCGGTGCTACTGTCGCAACTGAATTTTTTTTAACGATATTAAAAGTGCCAGGGGTTTATTGATTACACTTAGCACTATGGATAATTTTCATAATTTGAGATTAGAGGTGCCAGATGGAGGAACTCGTCTATCTTATCTACGACTTCATAAAATATGCAAACGTAAATTAACCTCGACTGAGATATTACTGGAAAATCTGACCCATTTAAAAAAAATTTTCCGGAGTGACGAAAGCGTTTCGAAATAGCTTCCGATCTTTGTAACGGAAACCAGAGATTTCAAGTTTAAAAACAACGATAAAGTCGAGTGCAGGGGCGGACTGGCACGAAAGTTTTGTTGTGGAAAATCTTAACGGTTAACTTTGATCGGTAATAGCGCCAAAACTAAGCCTCTAAAGAAAAAACTTCTTTATGAATATTATTTTAAGTAAGCAATTGTCTGTCGATAGAGCTTATAAAAATTCAGATCGGTTAATTTTTAGTGAAGTTATTGTTAATTTAGTGCTTTTAGCCATAAAGTTTTATTAAACTTTTTTAAGTTTGACTGCTAATAGCACGGAAACAAAGCCTTGTCGAGAAAAATTTCCTCAATAAGATTTTTAGCTTCAGGAATTATCAGTCTAATAGGCGGAGAAAAATTAAAATCGGTTAACTGTGATCAAAGTTATTGACAATAACAGCCTCGATTTTAAGAAGACCGTCACAAGCAGAATCATCCGCTTTGCCAGTCCGCCACTTTCAACCCTGCAATCCGCTTATGAAACTTTTCAAAATTATAAAAAAATATGTGATTATTAAAACTTGGGTGTAAGAGTGCATGTGCAGGGTCGCTGGTCATCGGTAGTAAATTTTAGAATATTTTGTGGAACTTCTTTCTGATATACGCCCAATAAAGTGATTGGCTAACTAATTGATGGGAAATTTAAAAAAAGAATTTATTCCAACGAAAATATTAATTTTTCTGTATTTTTATATGAAAATAGACTTTCAACAATCACATAATTATTATGTAAGTAAGATAAATATTGAAATAAACCAAGGTGCAATCACTAGTATACATGTTTTTCTAAGGTGGAAAGCTTCAAAATTTTTTGATAACGGTTACATAACTTAGAAATATAAATATATAATGGCTACAAAAAAACATCAAATTTCAATTACATTACATTAAGTTTACTATATTAATATCTATTTAAAATTGAAATTTAAACTCGTTAAACCTTAGTCTGAACATTTATTAATTGAAATATTTAAAAATTATATTAAAAAGTAATATAGTTTTGATTTTATCATGTTAATGTTACGGCACTAAAACAACCTATATTTCGCGGGGTATACATGCACTCTTAAGCAGATTACGTTTTCGTAATGGCATTTTTTTGAATATTCAAAGTGTTTTTAACATTTTGGTATTTAAATTTCTCTTGGTCACGAGATAAATGTAAATAAGAGGAAAAATTTTAACTTTCGCTGAGTGAAACTTGAGAATAAAATAATCCAATTGCTGGATTCTGCCGTCGTTTCGTTTATTCGTAAAATGGAACGTCTCCTTAGACAAAATTGAAACTTGACTCGTATATAATTCGTTTAAAAATATTACACGAAATCGTCGTAAACAGAAAATGCCATCTGCAAGAATGCCGAATGTTGGTCCTCACACACAGCGTCTAATTTAGTTCGGAATTATAAATAAAGCTACATTTAGGAACATTAATCTCTGGGAGGATGGCGAATCGTGATCGGCCTAAATTGACCGTTCAAAATTAAAAACATAAATTGCATAGGTTGCTACTTAACTAACGCCAAACCATGCAACAACACCAAAAGCTTCTCAAAAACACAAAAAGCTCTTCTATTTACCTATGATTAGGTTTATCACATCAAACACGTTTTTTAAATCACATCACCGAATAAATAACCAAACAATTATAAGATGATGATGGTAAAGCCGAAACCAAGTCGTCACCTAAACAAAACTTTTGTAAAATCACTTCTTGCATTGCTGGACACGTGTCACCGTGTATTTCTTCATCTGAAACGTGTAGCAAGTGTGTCTATAAGTAAATCAAGCAATAGAGAAAGCGCCTGCGTTCCCCACTCTGTTTTTCTCGAAGGGATGCTTCCAACAACCACGTGTTTGACGACGACCGTCCCGACGTCCGCGATGCCAGCAACCAGCTTATTCAAATAAACAAAAATGTTGTCATATATTCGATGTGTCCTGCACAGATGGAAAACCTCAAAATTCGTCGGTACGACGCCTCGAGTGGTTTCGTTCAGGTTTAAAATTAAACGTTTTCCTCGTTTGTAGAGAGGGATGATTATTGGTACTACCATTTCAGTGCGGAAAATTTTTTCGAAAGATTTCTGACCGCTCAATTTATAGCTTTCGATTTTTCGTTTTATTTTCCATCCAATTTCCATCGATTAAAATGCACCTAGTTTTTTTTGTTAGGACGAAGTGACGACTATCCTAGCAGTTTCTTGTACTTTTGGGTTCTTTCAGGTTACCTATATGAATTTTTTGAAAATTTCTAACGAGTAAAGAATAAGATTTAGATTTCAAGGTTTGTAAAACCAATTAAATCGAGCGAATAGTTTCTAAGTAATTTACTTTCAGCTTTAAAAAAAATCGATTGTATGTTTTTTGAGTACAGTCGAACCTCAATGATCCGATCTTATGCGGGGCGGAGAGGTTGGGGAACGCAGAATTTTATATTCGGCAAGGCTCAGCTAAAGCGAATACTATATTGATGTTTCGAAGGATTAGTTAACGCGAGAGATCGGATGTACTATAATATAAATTAATGATAGCATACAAACATGGTTACATATAGGCCTTAGAAAACGGGGAGTCTGAGGGGTATAGAATGACACCCAGGTTCACATTATTTGTAAAACAAAAATTTCCCCTCAATATCCGGTGATCACGAGAGGAAATCTCGAAAACAGTGTAAACCCAAAATCGCAACAGAATCAACAAAAAACTGTAAATCTTGAACGATTATGAAAAATAATTTTTGCGACTGGGGGGTATTCCATTTCATACCCTCCAGGCCCCCGGTCAGTGGCACCTAATTTTATCATTTTTATAAGGATAATCCAAACCGGGGGGTCGGGGGGGGATACCCCCCAGGTACAGATCATAATTTGGCTGCAAGTAAGCTAATGTAAGAATGTACACCAATAAGTAAGTTTTCATATTTTCACCGACACCTGGGGGGTATTCCATACCCCCCAGATCCCCCGGTCAGGGACACCTATTTTGATCCGTATGGAATTTTAAAAATTTTGGTCTGAATCACCATTGCCATGGTAAAATAATATTTTCACTGGTTACCAGACAGTAACTGTGGTTTCCTGACAATTGCGCCGATTATCAGATCGCTGTTATGGTAACCTGGTAATTTTTCCGGTTACCAGACCGTTGTTATGGTAACGAAACATTTGAAGGGTAATAATTGTGAAGAAACATTTTTCTGAATTTGTTTTTAAGAAAGAGCTACAATTTGGCTATAAGTAAAGTAATATGAGAATACAAAATTTTCGCACAACCCAATTTGAAATGTAGATATACTCGAGTTTCGAACTTATTAGTTCTCATCAGTACAATATACAAATGGATTGTACGAGTGCATTGCGGCTACCTGCCATCAACAAGCAAAGTAAGCGAATTCTTACAAAATTGCAAGTTTCAGCAACGCCATCGCACGGTTCTCGGGAAAGGCCCCAATAATAGTATGAGAAACAAAAGTTATCGGCTCAGCCAGTTAGTATTTAAAAATACAAAATTTTCGCACAACCCAATTTGAAATGTATACTCGAGTTTCGAACTTATTAGTTCTCATCAGTACAATATACTGTTTTACAATATTTTGTTTCTCATACTATCATTGGGGCCTTTCCCGAGAACCGTGCGATGGCGTTGCTGAGACTTGCAATTTTGTAAGAATTCGCTTACTTTGCTTGTTGATGGCAGGTAGCCGCAATGCACTCGTACAATCCATTTGTATATTGTACTGATGAGAACTAATAAGTTCGAAACTCGAGTATATCTACATTTCAAATTGGGTTGTGCGAAAATTTTGTATTTTTAAATACTAACTGGCTGAGCCGATAACTTTTGTTTCTCATAATATGAGAATGTTACATAATTAACTAAATCTTAACTTATCAGCTCACCCCGGACCCTCCCGGAGTTTATATCATCCATTTTAGGCCGCACAAGTATGAAAATCACGTACTAGAACGTTATGGAGCTGTTCGGCTTAGTCTAAGTCTAAACCACCACTTTTATGTATATTCCGTAACGACGGAATTCGTTATTCGTTTCCGTTTCTTTTATATCAACCTTCTGTTGATTCCTGTGCGGCCATGAGGCTGCACAAACGTGGAAATTACGCGATAGAATTTTGTCATATTGTGATTGCCATAGTTGTTTCCCTTAAAGGGGATAAACCAAACCGGGGGGTCTGAGGGGTATGGAATACCCCCCAGGTACAGGTGACAATTTTGATGCTAAAGTAAAAATGTACAACAATAAGGGGTCGTCCATAAAGTACGTCCACGCTTTGGGGAAGGGAGAATTTACAAAATTTGACCAAATGTGGCCAGGGGGAGGGGGGTTCAGTTTTAGAAAAATGAGGGGGGTCTTTGCTTTGTGATCATAGAACGATCCTGGGGGGGTCCGAAGATTGTGACCAACTATAATAAGGGGGGGGGGGGTTAAAAAGTCGGAAAACATTGCGGAAGTCGTTTATGGACGACCCATAAGTAGTAAATATCAAATATTTACCGGTAACTGGGGGGTATTCCATACCCCCCAGACCCCCCGGTCAGGTCCACCTATTTTTATCGGTAGGAACTTCTGAAAATTTTGGTCTGAAACATCGTTGCCATGGTAACGTGATAATTTCACTGGTAACTAGACACTAACTTGTTACAACACGTTTAGCATCCACGACACCTTTCCAACAGGTAATAAAAGGTTGACTAGCTCAAAGTCGCGAAGGGGGGGGTTGGTGAAAGGAATAAAAGGGTCGTGTGACGGCACGTCGCAAAGCGTGTGTTTCCTATCGACGACCGGGCAATCCTCGATCGCGATTCTAAAAATTGTCAAAATCGGTGTGAATAATTTACACAGGGGGGGAGTTAAGTCAAAATCGATGGGGTTAATATACACGAGGGAGTTTAAATGGGCGCCACGCATACGAAGAAATGAATCTTTTTGAAGGGGACTGGTTATCACACCTTCCAAGCTGGTACGCGACAACTTGATGATCTTACGGCGAATTCTCACTCCGGAAAAGCCTCGCTCAATGACCTTACCTTTACAGGAGGCGAACTTTCCGTTGGTGAAAATAGCTAAATAAACATTAACACAATAACAATAAAACACAAAGTTGGGAAATAACAAAAATGTAATGAATAAAATAATATCAGGGGGGAGTTGACAAAATTTACACAAGATACTATCAAATTTACATGTATCGTATAAAAATAAATATGTACAGTTGACGGAACCTTTCAGTGTGGTTTCCGTTGCGAAATTAATATTCGTAAAACGATTACTCTTACAAAAATACAAACTGTTAATTTGCAAAGTATGATCCAGAAAGTTCATACGTAAAAGGGGGGCGTATTGAATACAGCACTCCACCAAAATTAATAGTTACTTAAGTGCAACTCGATAACGTCTAAAACTATGATTCATAAAATTGATCTTGAAACTTAATCAGTGGAATAGATTATCAAAATTCCCAACAACGGGAAAAACAAACTTTAGCTACAATGCTAAACTTGAAATATTACGTTAAATTTGGTTACAATCTGAACGCTCGAATGGCATGGTAAAAGTTACGTTAATAAAAGACAATAACCTTAATTAACACAAAAGAGGTACAAAAGGGTTGCGATATCGTCTTCCAGGGTCGAACTGAACGTTCATAAACACAACTGGTGGTCAATATGACCACTTAACATCACAATCTTAAAAATATAAAGGTTTCTTACTTAGTGTATTCGTTGGAAGTCGACCTCTAGACAAAGCCGTTGGCGGGTCCTTCAGGAGGGAGATTCGTCCTCGGAATGTAGAATGGAGCTGAATACGATGTCTCAAACCATACCAGAAGGGCAGCGCAATAACCAGCTTCCAAAACCTCTTCAAATCGGAAGGCGGTGAAATGGCGGGGTGATTACACACTCCGTAACGCGATAAATAGGGGTTCCGTACGAAATAATTCACTGGAATAATTATTCGCGAATTTACAATTAATTAAAGCCGGCACTGTGTAAATAAGAAACGTCAATGTGGTGTTCGATAAGAGAAACGATCGGAATGCACACATGTGCTCACCACGCAACACCTGGTTTATATCGTACCGATAAAAAAAAGAAATGCAATGCGATTGCATTCAAGCGACAAATAGTGCGAGACTAAGGTACGAGATATTAGTCGAAATAACTCGATAATATTAAAAGCGATAAACAATTGACATTCAATGTTCGATAATTTTCGTTGAAATAACTCGATATGGTTAAATGGTATAAACAATTGACGGTGAATGTCCGGTAAGTTTAATTGAAATAACTCGATATGGTTAAGCGTCACAAACAATTTATTAGTAGAAAATGTTCGTTAATTTATTTGCAATAATTCGATATGGTTAAATGTTATAAACAATTGACGGTGAATGTTCGGTAAGTTTAATTGAAATAACTCGATATGGTTAAGCGTCACAAACAATTTATTAGTAGAAAATGTTCGTTAATTTATTTGCAATAATTCGATATGGTTAAGCGTGATAAACAATTCGTATAAAATGTCCGATAATTTATTTATAATAATTTAATATTATTAAACGTGGTAGATAACTCGTATAAAATGTTCGTTAATTCATTTGCAATAATTCGATATTATCAAACGTGATAAACAATTAACATAGAATGTTCGACAATTTTACCTGAGTTGAACGCACAATAATTTAGCACAATTGAATTGTATTGATTTAAAGATCTCGAATAAATGTGAGATCTTGGTGTCTTAATTCCGCTTTTGGAAGCGTTACGATACGAGAAGACGGTATCGGATTCTAAGTGAATCTCCCTGAATCTGCAATTTGCAGCTCATTTTATGTGTTTTCCCTACCACAATTTAGGATAATTCCCACTTAATGATTGATTTGGGCCCTTATAATTGGGTCCCATAAATTTGGAAAGAAGGGATATGCATTTTAATTGGACGGTACCTAGAGTGTGAAAGCACGCTTTCGTCTTTCTCCATGTAAAGTGTATCGAGAAGTTTTGCCAGACACGTGCGAGCAAAACAATTTTTTGCTCGTCTATTTGGACGAAAAGGGTCTATACTTTTGCACTTTTTGTTTGTTTTTATCGAAGCTTAAGATTGCGAAATCGCTATACCTCCCATGTTAAAAATTAACACATTGGCTTGCCTGTCGATGCATGTTGCAGATAACGACACCGAATGCATTCGTTCACACGGTTTCAACACCGCACGTGTCCGTTTTTTGTATTGACAGGCGACGTGGGTTTATGGATCGCATAAAAGTGTCTCTCAGTCTTTTATAAAATTATAGCAAAGCATATGTATGGGTTGACGTTTGGTTTGCAACGCTAACGAATGGAGACTTTCTTGCTGATGAAGTGAATTATTGATGGGTGCTACGTCAACTTTATTAAAACTATATTATCTACCGCATGGTTTATTAGACGTGTATTAAATTCCTTTGAGAGAACTTTCTTTCCCATCAAATATTACAAATACTACTCGATCGTAAAACATAAATTTGTCCGTTTAAGTTACCGATTCAATCTTTTTGATCTATCCGCTGACCTAAAAATGTCTTCCCACGGAATATCTGACTTTAAATTTTTGCCGGATCTATTCGAAATTTTCGTTATAAGTAAAATACCTCATAATAACATGATTTTTAAAAAAATGTGACCGATGCGCGCAGTCAGGTGACAAACTATGGTAACCTGACAATTGTACCGATTACCAGATTGTTGTAATGGTAACCTGACAATTTTTCCGGTTACCAGAGGTAACGAAACACTCGAAGGGTACAAATAGAGAAGTAACAACAATTTTTTGAATTTTATTTTAAGAAGGCGATACAAAAAACCACGATTTTGACCGACATCAAAATTTTTATATTTTCATTGAAAATCAGTATTATTGTTAATTATTAATCATTGCCTAAATTTAATTCATTATTTTAATTATTAATTACCATTAAATGAATTCATCATTCAAAATTAAATTTTGTCGACTGCCAAAACTGCCTGTTTCCAGCGCCTTCGTGGTTGTAACGACTTTAATATTTACATCTTTGAAATTTCGGGTATGATTATCTCCAAAAGTTTCCTCTTTAAATTCATACTTTTTTTGTCATTTTGTACTCGGAAGAATGTGCTCTATCGGGTTGCTGTCTAAAAAATTGCCGCTGATGTTACAGTTCAAAACGGAAATACCATCAAAAAATGCCATTGGCGGAAAAAGGGATATTTTAACAAATAAGGTTGACGTGTCAGGGAATTTTCTGAAAAGATACCATTAGAAAATTTTTCTAATGTTTTCTAATTTAATATTATTTATTTATTGATGAACATTCTTATTTTAGGTTACTTGTACCTAAATGTACTACCTGGGGGGTATTCCATACCCCCCAGACCCCCGGTTTCTATTGCCTAAGTCCAGTAAACGAAATGGAAATTTTTAAATATCACACTTATGGTCAATTTATGCACAAAAGTAACGTAGCGGAACGGAATGTAGAAAAGATGGGCTTATGCACTTCCATAAAAGCGTTTCAACGGAACGTAATTTAATGTAGTAGGCAACCATAAACGCTTTTATGTAAGTGCATAAGCCCAACTATTCTACATTACATTCCGTTACGTTAAATTTTATGCATAAATCGACCATTATTTATGATCAAAATCAATCATTACCGAAAGTCTGAATTTCCACCGGAGACTCGACTAAAATAAATATCACGTAAAATATTTAACTTTTGCCCTTAACTTTCAAAAGGTTTTTAGGAAAAAACCCCGATTTTACTCTCCAAAACGAGGTCAAAAAGCTCTCTTAAAAAAAAGAAGAGACAGGGCTGGAACTACAATATAATGGATGTTGATTTGTTCAGTAGCACCAAGGACATATCGACAGTGGTCAGAACTAAATCAGACATGCAATTTCTTGTTTCTCAAAAAATTTTTTAGAGCAAACGTGAAGAGAGCTAAAAATGACCAAGAATAAACTGTCCACTTATTTTTACAAATAATTATTGGTTTATTTATAAAATGACAATTTTGTTAGGAGGTTTGCCTATGTGTGGTTTGTCATGAACGCTATAAATTTTTTTGGAAATTATAAGATATTACGAACCAAAGCAATTTATACATGTGATAAATTCACAAACAGGAAATATTGACAATTAGTAAGTTGATGTAGTGATTAATCTTATGTTAAACTTATAAATTCTGTTATTGAGTAGAAAAATATTCATATTGTCCAAATTCTTCCAGTTATAACGTTAAGGATGCGACCGAGGCATTTAAACATAGATTTCCAATTTTACTAAGAATGACTGCACTGGAACCTCAAAGTTTTGATTGGTAACCAAAAAGCGAATTAATTAGAAGTGTGTTACTAACAGAGAATGCGGTTAGATATTTTCTATTACAAAATTCCTAATGTTGTGCGGCCTAAAGGCCGCTCAAATTTTTTTTAAATATTTAAATCGAGACACAGAAATGGTATAGAATTATTAAATTATTAAGATCAATTAATAGCAATTTCTTCCTGTTTACTACAAAGCTGATGTTTTCCTTTCAGCGTCCAACCTGATTTGCTTTTCTTCAGTGTTTAATTAACGGGAAAGTCTCGATATTAAGGATATCGAAAATGTGTTTCCCGCCTGATACTCTAATAGTATTCAAGTAGTACTATCATTTACCCCATCTGTCGTAAACTCGTGATAGTTTAAAACAAATACATGAAAATGGAAAAGCAAGGCATTGTTTAAATTACCAGTCCATCCCTGCAATATTCTTTAGATTTAATTTAGTAATTAATTTTATTAAAACCTCATACTTCGTTAAAACCCAAAGATAGCTTTTCAACGTAACAAAAATTCATTGCATTTTCCAGCTTTTAATCAGATCCTCATTAAGAAAACTACGTGGAAAATTTCTCTTAGCACGCCGATGTTACCTTTTGAGGTGGTTTCAACTTATCCAACTTTGATTATACCAAGCAGTAACAAGCAGGCTTGGTATGTAAACTAAATATTGTTTTACTCGGAAAACTTGGCAAGAAAATGCCGCTGTTTATCATTAAATTTGAAAATCGAATGCTAATTTCCTTTCAGGCTAAAGCAGCGGTTTTGTCTGTGTTTGCGGTTCTGCTTCAGGGGAGAACCGAAGAACCCGCCAAACGCAAAACAATGCGAGATAAATTTTCCGAAATAAATTTTATTCGGGAAAATCGTCGTTTTTTAAATTGTTTGATCTGGAAGTAAATAATGTTGGAGGTTGTTTGGAAATTTTTTTTGTACGGTTAGGTATAATACCTTAATCGCGAACTCGAGTTTCAAAGGGAATACACTTTTCGTTGAAAATCTATAAAATCGCAGTTGTTTTGTACTTACGAATCGGATTGTATCGAAAACTTCCCACTCACCTGAAATAAAACAAAAATTTAGTTGGTGGTTTACATTTTAGGTAATTAAGCAATTGGAAATTTGAACTTTAGTAGTAAGTAATTTACAAATTGGGTCGACTGCTTAGCTTTTCTTAGTGGAAATGTAGGGTAATTAATTGATTGAATCAATTCAATATTTTCATTTTTAGAAATTTAAAGCTTTCGACGACCGTAGCACCCTTATTTACGTACATATTGTTAATTTATATTTTGATGGACAACTGTAACGCATCTTCTTCTTTAAGTGCCGTGCTTGATATAGACGTAGGCGACCTCTCTCCTATGTATGTGTTGTGAGTTTGAAGTATTATCACACACATAGGGGACCTACTGCTTAACGCGGGCTCCGAACCGCGGGAAGTGTATATACTTCATCTCCAGAGAGGCTGTACCAGGCAGATTACACCTCGGTGGTTTGCCATTGCCTTCCGAGGGGAGATGGTCAGAATAAAGTTTTTACTGAGCCCGGAGTTGAACCAGGTATTTAGCATTAGCAGCAACGCACTTAAGCGCTAAGCTGGCGACCGTCGTAGGAATTGCACCTGGTATCCACATTTTCACACAAAATCTGACTAAATTGGAATAATTAAATAAACTGACAGTTCCTGACAAATTAATTTATAAATGTCAAATGTATAAAACTACGCCCGTCGAAAAGAGACGGAACATTTTAATGATATGGCAGGATATAAATAAATAATGAGTAAAATAAAAATGTAAGTGATCAAGTTGTATAATCTATTATTTATACATCATAATATCTGTTCTTATCCTATTTACATTTGGTTTCGCAGTTCAGTTTACGCTGAAAACAATAAAACAAATCCTCTTGTTTTACTTCTTGTTATTAAAAATTAAACGTGAAATTCGCACTTAAAAATATACAAAGCTCCCAATTTAAAAATTTGTCTTTCAGCAAACTTTCCCTTCCAAGTTGTGGAAATAGGAAAACACAAAGGAAGAAGTGGTAGCTGAATATCACAGAGAATTAATTAACAAGATAACAATTAAGTTCATTTATTGAGACACCGTAATCGTGAAAACGGAAAATCCATTAAACGAGAACAATAAATAGGGAATACAAACAATAAGAAAGGCCGAAAGCCAAACGAGATTTTGGAGAAAACTCTCAATGACCTAACTTTCCTTATTTCTGTTAGCTACCTGAATTTTAATAAACACAAAAATTGCACGGCCTAATAACAACCCTAATTGACCTTTTATTATATAAAAGTAATTAACACTTAATTTTAGTACACAAATTGGAAACAGCGATGTTAAATGAAACCGTTCTGTTGGAGGCAGCAGCTAATTAGAGAATATTTGTTACAGTTAATTGATGATATTTAACACTGACTTTGATAACCTGGTAGTAATGTACGCAATAACCCACAAAACCACAATCATCATTATTAATTTGTTTGTGTTCCTTTTTAAATTGCCCATAATATAATTTTTATACCTGTATAAAATGTGACCCAATTTGGAGATAGAATAACGCAAGGATCCTGAATAATTAGGGATTTTAGGTCGAATAACATAAAAAATCACCATATAAAAAGTTAAGTGATTTCAGAATTAATTCAGATACCAACAATTACGGTTTCCATTAAACATGTCAATAGTTAAATGACGCGGAATGAAAATGCATTTCCATTCCAGTTCACAAAGTCCATTTCCTGAAAACCATTAAATGGGAATCAGAATAAAAACCTACTGCTTATTTTATATAAATAATGCAAACAAGGAGTTTAATTATTGCATATCATCAAAGTGCAGCTTAAATGGATTTGGATGGGAAGGAAATGTGGGGGGAGATTCGCCGCGACAGTTTCATTTTAAGCCTGCAGTTTTCCCTATTATTTATCAATCCGAGAATCGTCATGATAAATCCTGGATTTACGAACAAAAGTCGTCTTGCACAAATAATATATTTATGGAAGGAATCTCATTAATGTTCTATCGATCTGCATAGCTTGTGGGCAAAGCACACTTCGTTTCTATTCTCAAACTGAGGATAACTTAGTAATAGGAATGTCATAATCATAATTTGTGGTTATGTACATAATATGTACATACATATTTCCTTTGATTTTAACTTTGTTGCACTTTGCAGCAGTAATATCTCAATAACTTTGGTAAATGTTAAGCAATTTTAGTTTATCGAAGGATTTTAGAAAGCAAATTTCTCAATTGAAAAAATTTATTATAATTCTATTTCTTATTGTGTGTGTGTCAACTGCAAAAGAGTTCTAAACGAAACCCTAGGTTTTTTGTTTTGTGCATAAAACATAACCATACCTTATAAGTGTGGTTATGTTTTTGCCTTTTAGGTTAAGACGGTGAAGAATGGCGAAGAGGAATTGGAAGACGTCATAGAATGTTATAAACCCCGGAAATGGAAAAAATCTCAAAGGCTCCCCAACACAGTCAGCCTCAACCGGAGGTTCCAAGGTGTAACGGGCCAAATTGGTTCCGTAAACAAACTGTGATCCCACAGGTGAATGTGTGGCACCTACCTGGATTAATATTGGATGCCGCTAGCTCAATCGCGACGGTCGTGGGGCTTGAATCCTCCAATAATAATCCGGGACGTCAAGAACAGGGAAGTCACAATCGGTAATGAAGGGCGCCACTGAATTCGTCATAAACTGACCCCAAAAGTAATTCAGAACTTACCTATATAGAAATAGGGGGGGGGGGGAGAGTCGAGAGTGAAATAAAGTATATCCAACAACGAGTAACAATATTTTAATTCAAAGACTTAATTTTGGTGAAGCTAATAAACTTAATATGTGAATAATAATGACAGATATTGACAATTTATGTAGATTAATAATAATAAACGTTGATAAGATTGTAAAATAATGAATTATAAATACGGTAAATAGTTGTAGGATTTAAATACCTTATGGCTAATAATACACAATGATAAAATAATGATAACAGAGAATAATAATACTTATGATAAAGGTGAACATAAAATGTTCAACACACTGTATATATAAACTAAACACATAAAAGAACATTTAATATAAAACAAGGTTTCGGTAAGTCGAATCGAGATGAAAATTGACTTGGGTAATGCCCCACTAAAGCAACACCTCGATTCCACGTTCGAGAACCAAATAAAAAAAAAGGTTAGTACTTATGATTCTAATTAAAACTATGAACCTTTAATAAACTAAATAACGTTGGAAAAGTGTGACGTGAAGATAACTAGAATGTTTAAAGTATCGAATTACACAATGCACTACACCTGGGTACAAACCACAAGTGTTCACGAGATTTAGGCTGAAGGGGAACGCAAAATTGTTTGAATAGCAACTCCGAAACACAAAAACTAAAGGGATGCGCAAAACACTTCATTCGGAGTTCAATTGTTTAAAACCGGTAGAATAATTGATGAGTAATTTATATATTTAACTTGACGAAATTTAATGTTTGTAATATTTAGAATCGATAGCGGGGGTTAATTAAAATAAACTGATAAAAAGTACTTACGGCAAAGTTTACCATAAACAATAAATACACATTGACGATGTCGCTTGGTACGGTCCTGTACGTAGGAATTTTGCAAACAAAGGATTTCCTCAGCGTCGAGTACCACAATTTAAGGAAGAAATCGAACCTAATTTTGTAGCAAAGAACTTCAACGGATTGATTGAATTGTGTGGTGATTAGTTGTCGTTAAACCTCCAGTAAGATAAATTTGCATAAAGCTGTTGATTGCATAATACCAAATTATGCATCCAGAAATAACCAAGTCTTGGCGTACGTAATAATTGTCACAACGGACGGCCCCTTTTCATCAACACCCAGATCAACGAACAAAGGAATGACGCCAATTTCGGTAATTTTACCAGGTACACAAACACAAATACACCAAGCGTTCCTTTTACTACGCCATTTTGTCGCCTAATCCCCTGTAGTTGTGTGCGCGTCACACGACGCCAAACAACCAACTATTCTCGTCAACCCTAGATGGCGGACTTTAGAAATTCAAAATTTCGCTGGGAAAACGCAAATTAAAAGGAAAAAGTAAAATATTATTACAAAGGACATATTTCGCCGAACAAAGACAAGCAATCCCCACGCCCCTCACGAAACGAAACAGAAGAGAGGGAAGGCGTAGACAAAGAAGAGCGGGACGGCAACAGGCTCTCTCTGACACCAACGCAGGCACCACACCATCTGCGGCAGCGCCCCCTCCCACCGCTCTTCAAGATGCATAGCCGAAGCCGTGATTGTGAAGATTCCGGCAAATAATACGTACGGGAGGTTATGCAAAACTCTGCAGACCAGCATAAACCTCGCGGCACCGGGAGTAAATATCCAGTCGATCTGGACGACGAGAACCGGTGACGTTACTATAAATATGGCGAGAGGTTAGGATGAGGCCGCCCGGTTAGAACGACACATCAGAAAAGTCGCAGGCTAGTTACAAACGAGAACCCTCTCTCAAGAGGAATCAGTGTAAGTCATAGAAATAGAGATGGCCATCACACGAAAAGAGCTGGAGAGCGAAATGCGCATGGCAGTTGGCCCCAGTTAAGATAAGCGACATAAGAAAAGCGGCATATGGCATCCTGAAAGCCGTGGTTGAGGTTAACCCGACCACAGCAACGACCCTCCTGTTGAACTTCTTGTAAAGTTCAGAAACCACTTGACACGTCACAAACATGCCATAGATGCTGGGGACTGGGGAATCTGCGGAGATACTCAAGAGAGCCGGATAGAAGCGGCGACTGATGAACTGCGGTTTCCCGGGCCATCTGGCAGTGGTCTGCTCCAGAGCCCCCCCCCAGTGCTATGCCGCAAAAATGGAGCGGTCCCTCCCTTATCCTCTCCGAACCTATCAACGAAGGAGACTCGCGAATCCCATCGTGTTCGTCACGAAACAGTGGAAGAAATTTTGCTGCAAGACCCACAATAATGGAACATTGTGGATATCATATGAGGACCGCCGTAATGGAAAGGGAGAGTTAGGCGCGGGAACATCAGGGAGAAGTAGCACCCTAGCGCCAACCAGAAAAGAAGAAAAAGAAGAATAAAGTCCCAAAAGGTTGAAGTATTCGAGAAGAGGCGTAAATCTTCTAAACGGATGCCAATCAGTGAGAATTCGGAAGCGATCCTTATTGGTTATCTGTGATTGGAAGGGACGGGAACATAGTGAGTAAGAATCTCACACTAACAGCCACTCCATCATGGGCGGTGTCTTTGAAGATTTTCCCCTTCCAAGCGCACACAAAAAAGGTTCGGTTTTATCTAAATTTTAATTCTGTACCTTGAATCATTCAATGGCCTGTAACTTCCGTAAAAGTTAACCAATTTTAAGTTTTTAAATTCTGTTGGATAGCTAATTTTGTAGCCTTGAAAACATATGATCGTATATTTTCATTTATGGCGCACAGTTTTCGGGTTACTTTATGTGAAATTTAAAAAAATGCATAAAAACCCGATTCATTTAATTAATTCTTTTGTATCAAATACACCTAAAGAGATTTACAAATTATAATTTTATGACAGCCAATTTTAATCCCATTGGGCATTCCAACCTTTAAGTGACCGCCTGATGGCAAAGTCAGTTAAATGTCAGTTGTTTGTTTACATTTTTGGTAAAAATAGTTGACATATATTGGCAAAATTTTGTATTTAAATAAATAAATTAATAAAAATAATTTAAATAAACGAAAAACCACTTATAAACACATACTATGTTTGACATCTGCCATCAGGCGTCCATATTGAATTCAAAAAATGTCACGTGATGTGGAATGCCTAACTAATATTTCACTTTAATGTGAGGTTATGCTTTTGTTTTCTTAGGTTAGGTCCAGTTCAAAGTTTGTATACATTTCTTACATTCCCAATTTTTCAATGTGGAATAACTTCCGGAAGAGTTAACCGATTTTAATTTTTCAAAAAATTTGAGAAACATAATTTCGTAGTCTCAAAAACTGCATTCAATAGATTTTCTTATCTAATGCACAGTTTTGGAGTTAATTCGAATTAAAAAAAGTCAGAATATAGAAACCTTCGGAAGCAACATCTGGAAAGGATGGAAAACGGCCGCATCCCTAAGCAGATGTTTAAGTATTGTAATGTTCTTTGCTTAGCTGCAGTAGCAAGACTAAAAGATGAACAAGTTGTTAATCGAAATTTAAATAAATGTGCAATTATTAACAGAAATCATGGCAATATGAAAAAAACTATTAAATCGTAAATGAAAGTAAAATTCTATCATGTAAAATAATTATTTGTTAGTTATAAGTTGTTAGTGAAAAATTACGTTAGTTAAAAATTTGTTATAAAATTAGGTTAATTAGTGATTAGTGTGTTATGCGAACTTATAAAGAGGTTTATCGATTACATTTATCACAATTTGGTGCAATAAACTGAACGGACAATTATTCGCTTCAAATTAAACAATTATAGTGCATCATATTCGAATTTGCGGATCGTTCCTATAAAAACAATATTTGAATTAAAAATCTAGTGACGAAAATATCGATTAATTTACCTGCCAATAAAAACTTTAGAACATAAAAACAGACAGGCGTTGGAAATTTGCAACAAAAATAATATCCTTGGTAACGTGTTTGTTTTACCGAATAACGCAATAAGTTTATGAAGATGTACACGTAATTTTGTTGCTCCAGAGTTTTTTTACAATAAAATGTGTTAAAATAACCCGAAATAGGGAAGTGAAAGTGGATTAACCTAAAAAGAGGTTATATTACGTGATCGTATAAAAATTTATTAGGGTACTCACCAATTTGTATGAAAAATATGGAATTTATGGTGGTGAATATCGTTGGATTGGAAGAAAATTAAATTAGATGAACACAACGATAATTTGAAAAGAAATTGTGGGTAAACGACCAACAATCAAATTATATGGAAGAAAAATGATGCAATCAGGAAGTGAGGTTAAATTTCTTTAACTATACAGTGCGGAATTAATGAACAAAATAAAAGGTCAGAAATCTTATACTAATAAACATTTAATTGCATAATCTATTTATTTAAGAAAATTTGTTATCATTAAATTTAAGGCGTGTGCGTAAACTTTAATTGTTTCCATAACAACCATTTATAAAATTTTATGAAAATCTTTCATTAAAATCAAATTGCCATGAAAATGTTATTTTCAATTTAAAATCAAATAAATCAATATTAAAAATTTATGAATTTTGTTCATTTTAATGATGAGCTAATGCAATCAAGAAAAGTTATTAACAATAAAAGAATTTTTTTATAAAATTAAGAGCTAGCCGTGGTGACCTACAAAATTTTGTCCACAAAAGTTATCACTGTGGGATAAGCATCCAGATAAGGGCAATTAAGGCTCAGGTACATTACAGTATAGTCCAAGAGGCAGAAGAAATGTGGGACGTCCCAAAAAAAGATGAAGAGACTATTAGGAGTGACGTAACGGAACTGACGTAACGAGCAGTTTAATACGTGAAGATGATAAAAAAGGTATTGAAGACCTAATTAATTAATTATTATTATCAAAATTACTAAAAAAAAATTACAAAATCTAAATCTGTGACAGCCTATTTTGATCCCATATTTCACCATAATGTAAGGTTATGTTGTTGTTTTCTTAGGTTAGCTTTAGCTCAAATTTTGAATTAAATTTATAACATTCCCAATCTTTCAATGTTGAATAACTTTCGTAAGAGTTAACCTATTTTAATTTTTAAAAAAAGTTTGAAAACATAATTTCGTAATCTTAAACAGTTTAGAATATATTTTGCTCTAAAATACTCAGTTTTTGAGTTATTACAAGTCAAAGGCATGAAAGTTTCCAAAAAAGAAAAAATTTTCTACTTGGTATTATCTTGAACCGTTTAGAAGCCTAAACTTCCCCAAAAGTTACCCGATTTTAAATTTTTTACTCTTTTTAGAAAGGCAACACCTGAGTATAAATAACGTACATCGTTAGATTTTATGATGCAAGTCATAGTTTTCCAGTTATTCTATATCAAACTCAAAAAAGGTCTTTAATTTAATTTGGTTAAATCCTAATATGATTATCAACGTAAATCTTTTAATATCTTGTAACTTCCCGGAAAATTAAAAGATTTAAGTTTTTCTGAATTTTCCAGAAAGGTAATATCTGAATATAAAAAACCTCGCTGATTACTTTTTCCGATACAAGACATAGTTTTCGAGTTCTCTCATGTCAAAGTCAAAAAAGTTAAAATACTTGTTAAACAAAAAATTCCAATTTAAAATTTTTTGAAGTTATTGACTCCCTGAAGTCTGCTGGAAGTTCCGAGATTATTAACTTTTTCATTTTTCAATTCAACAGTTTTCATTAAAACATTTTGCTTTTCGATTATAACAAAGGAATAAAAAAAACTGGAACAATGCAGGCATGAAATTAATTTGATCAATCCAACTGTCAATAATTGCAATCGAGGTTATCTCTTTGACAAATTTTATTTAATTAGTTATTGTTACCATTGTGAATAATTCACAACAATTCAATGAAAAATATCTGAAAATCACACAAAAAGGGAATTTATTCTTCCCCGATTTAGTTATTTAAAAAAACTTGGTTTGATTTTGAGTGACGGAAAGCTCTGCCTTCCTGACTTGAAATATTTCAGGTAGGCTGAAAATTCATCGATTTCCTCTCGTACTTAATTTATAATGCGCATTCTGTTGCCAACAAGATAAATTGCATGTTTTGGATAAAAAATACTTAAAGCAAACTAAATTATGCGATGTTTTATATGAACTGTAATAAAGTCGCTTCTGAATATTTTAACTTTCCTGAATTATGAAAGGGAATTACACAAAAAAATGTAGATGTTAAGCCAACCCAACCCTAGAAGAATTAGAAATTTTCCGCCGGATCAAACTGACGTTAGGTAATTTGGAAATTAGAGAGTCTTTTAAGTTTTATGAAAATTAAAGTTGTCGAACATAAATAATTCAAGTTTCGTTTCCATTCATTTTAATTCTTCAAACTGTTACGAACGAGGGTTTATAATGTTGACGTTAATTAGTTTATTTATTAACTAATTTTATAAACTTTAATTAATGTAGATCCAAGTTTAAACTTAATTTCGTGTAAAATAATCCAATAAAGTCTTCAATTATGTCATTTTTAATTAGCAACTGAAAATCCGACCAAAATCAATACAGACGCAACTAATAATTTTTTGTGGGTTTAATGGGTTTAACGATCAGATAAAGTAGCTTTTTGATGATTAAAAATCAATTTTGTTTGATGGAACAACGACAAACTAAAACTTAATTATGCTTTCAAGTTTTTGTTATAAGAAATAATAAACAAAAATTAATTTCGTTATTGGAAAACTTTGAAGAAACTTTTCAATCGGACACCAAACGAATTTTTTTAAATACAGGACGAGATCTTCCTTGCAACCAAAATTTCAAATTTTAGTTCTTAAAGTAAATCTCCTTCTGGAGACATTATTTTATACCATTTAATGCCTTGCTAGCCGACCTGTGTCGCTAATCCACTTAGGAAAGCTAAGGATAATTTTCAAGTACTACACTGTCAGCTTTTCCCTGGCAGACTTCCTCGACTCTATAAGACTTTCTTTATCAAGTGGGGAAATAATAACAATACCCACTTGAGAAATGTCTGTAAGAGTATTTCTGAAGAGAACTTGTTGTTAAGTCCCATATTATGAAATCTAAAAGACAGCCGAAAGAATTGAGTATTCAATTCAATTTGTTAAAACAGAACAAAAAAATCTGATGTGGCCAGCACATGACTTCCCTATAAGGAATCATTCCTTTATCGTTCATCTAAAGATTCGCAGAAATATTATTTAAATTTTATTTTATTATTTAATTAAATTATTAAATTTCGTCCTTCAAGTAAAGTGCTACTTCCGGTATAGGGATTTCCTCCAAAATCACATGGTGCTTTAGTATACTGATTAAAGTGTTAAATATGAAATTTGGTTACTAGATAACAATTCGTTCCTGAGATATTTAAGAAAAACCATTTCGTCCTTCAAGTGAAGTGCTACTTCCGGTTTAAGGATTTCCTCCAAAATCAAATGGTGCCTTTGTATACCGATTAAAGTGTTAAATATGAAATTTGGTTACTATATAACAATTCGTTCCAGAGATACAGAACTTACAGACATTTTGCGTTACATACATCCATACATCCAGACATACATGCAGACATCATTGCGAAAGTAGTCAAAACGGATTCAGAAATGCTCAAAACGGATATTTCCGTTAAAATATCGACATCGAATTTTTTCATGATTACAATACTTCCTTATAGGGAAGTAAAAATGAATCCGAACTTGAATCTTACAAAATTACCGGAAATAAACTGCAAGTAGATTATAAAAGACGTTTTGAATTGGAAGTTGACATGACATCTTTTTTCGAGCCGAAAATCTATTTTTATTATTGTCATTGTAATAATAGAAATTTTGTAATTCTGTTGAAAGCTAATATCACTCTGTATGCCAGAAATTTAAACCAAAAGTAAGTATTTTGATGGTTTAGGCTTCCATAAGGCAAAAAACGTTATGAGCTGGCTTCGTGTCTGACCGCATAATTCAAAGCCAATCAGAACGCTCCAAACTCCTACTCGTAGCCAAACAGACCGCTCCTAATTATTTCCTTTCGGTTTTTTTTTTTAGAAAAAAGTATTTGATAATGAAACTGCACATAAAAGTTTATTGTAGAAGGGATGAAAAAAAGTTAGAGTTAGGTTAAAGTTATTATAAAGCAGCCCATTGCTTTTGTTTTGTTAATTTCACCTGACTTACAGAAGCGGAGCTAGGATTGACTCAAGAAAGGGGATAAGCCTTGTAATAATATTTTACTTTTTCTTTTTAATTTGCGTTTTCCCCGCGAAATTTCGAATTTCTAAAGTCCGCCATCTAGGGTTGACGAGAATAGTTGGTTGTTTGGCGTCGTGTGGCGCGCGCACAACTACAAGTAGATTCCCGTAATGGCGTAGTAAGAAGAACGCTTGTGTATTTGTGTGGTGGTAAAAACCTGGTAAAATGAACCGAAATTGGCGTAATTCTTTTGTTCATTGATCTGGATGTTGATGAAAAAGGACTGTCCGTTGTGACAATTATTACGTACGCTAAGACTTGGTTATTTCTGGATGCATATTTTTGGTATTATGCAATCGACAGCTTTTATGCAAATTTATCTTACTGGAGTTTTAACGACAACTAAACACCACGCAATTCAATCAATCCGTTGAAGTCCTTTGCTACAAAATTAGGTTCGATTTCTTCCTTTAAATTGTGGAAGCTGATGAAATTTTGATGACGCCACATCCTTTGTTTGCAACATTCCTGTATACAGGACCGTATTAAGCGACATCGTCAATATGTGTTTATTGTTTATGGTAAACTTTGCCGTAAGTATGTTTAGCAATTTATTTTAATTAACCCCCGCTATCGATTCTATATATTACAAACATTAAATTACGTCAAATTAAATATATAAATTAATCATCAATTATTCTACTGGTTTTAAACAATTGAACTCAGAATGAAGTGTTTTGCTCATCCCTTTAGTTTTGTGCTTCGGAGTTGCTATTCAACATTCTAGTTATCTTCACGTCACATTTTTCCAACGTTATTTGGTTTATCAAATGTTCATAGTTTTAATTATAATCATAAGTACTAACCCTTTTATTTGGTTCTCGAACGTGGAATCGAGGTGTTGCTTTAGTGGGGCATTACCAAAGTCAATTTTCATCTCGATTCGACTTACCGAAACCTTGTTTTATATTAAATGTTCTTTTATGTGTTTAGTTTATATATACAGTGTGTTGAAGATTTTATGTTCACCTTTATCATAAGTATTATTATTCTTTATATCATTATTTTATTATTGTGTATTATTAGCCATAAGGTATTTAAATTCGACAACCATTTACCGTATTTGTATTTCATTATTTTACAATCCTATCAACGTTCATTATTATCAATCTACATAAATTGTCAATATCTCTGTCATTATTATTCACATATTAGTTTATTAGCTTCACCAAAATTAAGTCTTTTAATTAAAATATTGTTACTCGTTGTTGGATATATTTTATTTCACTCTCGACTCCCCCCCCCATTTCTATATAGGTAAGTTCTGAATTACTTTTGGGGTAAGTTTATGACGAATTCAGTGGCGCCCTTCATTACCGATTGTGACTTCCCTGTTCTTGACGTCCCGGATTATTATTGGAGGATTCAAGCCCCACGACCGTCGCGATTGAGCTAGCGGCATCCAATATTAATCCAGGTAGGTGCCACACATTCACCTGTGTGATCACAGTTTGTTTACGGAACCAATTTGGCCCGTTACAGCCTGGAAGATAGTGAAAATTTTTACGGGGACGCGGCCACTGACAACAAAATTAAACGCAACTTTTTAAAGTGTTTATGCACTTCCGGAACTTAAACTGCTGTTTAAGTCTCTTTTTTTCGAACACCAAGGGGTCGTCCCAAAAAGACGTCCATGTCTGGTGAGGAGGGGGAGGTTTACAAAATGTGACTAAGTATGATCAGGCTGGTCAAATTTGACGAATAAGGCGGGGGGGTCTTTGATTTGTGGCCATAGGACGTTCGTGGGAGGTTCAAATATTGTGACCAACTCTTACAAGGGGTGAAGAGAGGATTGCAATATCGGAAAAAGTTTCGGACATCCTTTATGGACGACCTCTAAAGGTTAACTTTGAATGAGGAGAAGAATTGTCAGCTCACTGGACCCATTCGGTGATAAAGACTATTTAGCCTTACGTAATTACGGCTTCTTGTAGCAATAACCCACGAAGTTCGGCCTCAAGGCCGCACAACCCTAGCAATAACGTAATAAATGGCGAGTAAAATTTAGAATATCGGCTTTAAACTTACACAATCAAATCGTTTTGTTTAAATCAAAAATAAATTTTGTTTGGCTAATTGTATTAAAAAGAACAAAATAATGTTATTCAAAAGCAATAATATTGTTTTGATTACATTAAAATTATATCCAACAGCAAACTGAATTTGTTATTAAATAAAATTATTATTATTAAACAAATTATTGACTTTGCGTAGGTATATATAATGAAAGTCTTGGTGGAATAAATCAAATATGTTTGAATCAATCAATCCTTTTTAAGATTGTACCATACACCTCAAAAATGTTTATGTAAAATTACAATGACAATCATACGGAACTTTTCACTCCCATGATTATTATTGTAATATTACATAAATATGATGCTGTAAGTGTGTACATTGCTTGATCATTGTGTAATATTGCTTTATGCATTGTATAAAGTTAAGTTGTGTAAAGTGCAGTTCGTATAAGTGATATTACATAAAATTGAAGTAAATTTACATTATAAGTGTAAAATTACACGATTAAAATATCATTTTTATGCTAAACTATAATTACACACGTTCTCTGTATTTTTACCGTATAAGTGATATTACTAGAGATGAGATTTTTAGGTCGTATAAATGCTATACCAGAGAGCGTTAAAGGGTCAATTGATACACGGCCCCGTTTCTTCTTTCTTTTTCATACAGCATAACTTTCGAACGGGGCCGTGTATCAATTAACCCTTTAACTCTCTCTGGTATAACATTTATACGACCTAAAAATCTCATCTCTAGATATTACATAGCAGTAGTCAAGTTAATTATTATTATTTATTTAAGTTTTAATTTTAATGTACGACATGTTTTAATAACAAAATTAAGTATGTAACTTACAAAAATGTTTTTAATGTATTTCGGTGATATAAATATACAATATCCAAATGTAGTTTTATATTCGTGATGCCAAAAACTGGTAAATTAAACTCTTTTGTGTAATTTTCACTTTTCCTTTTTCAAATTTCAAGGTAAAATCACATATACAAGGAAAATTACAGAGAAACCGTAATTTCACATTATTAATGGCATAATACACAAAACTGTATTTTTACGTAATCTGGAATGTTAATACTGCGTGTTTTTTTAATTTACATGCACTTATTTTGGTGTCGTAAATGTGGTAATATTCAAATCTACTTTTACATTTGTGATGCTAAAAACTGGTTAATTTAATTTTTTTTGTATACTTTTCCTTTCTCCAATTCTACAAATTCCAAGGTAAAATCGTATATACACAGAAAAGTACAGAAAAACAATAATTTCACATTATTATTAATGGAAAATTACACAATATGTAATTTTACGTAATTTAGAATGTAAAAATTACACGTTTTTTATTTTATTAATGGACATATACAATATTCAAATGTAGTTTTACATTCGCGAATCCAAAAACTGGTAAATTTACATTCGCTTGTGTAGTTTGAACTATTTCCCTCTTAAATTTCGTGGTAAAATTACATATTCAAGGAAAATTACAGAAAAGCCGTATTTTCACAATTCTATTAATGGAATATTGCACAATATGTATTTTTAAGTAATTTTGAATGTAAAAATTACATGTGTTTTAATGTATTTTTATGTGCACTTACTGTGGTGATGTAAAACAGGATTCTGGCGTTTTGACATTTCGAGTTAGAATTGATAAATTTAGGATGAACTTCAGAAATTTGGTGTTGTGGTTAATTCATTGAATTACTTCACTAAGGGTAGGAGACCCTAACAGAAATCTCTTTGGCCTTCCAGGGTGGGGTTTGTGGCGATGGACCTGCACTCCATCCCACGGAAAGAACGAATATGGATAATAGACGAAGATACCCAAAATAGAGACAAATGGCAGTTGGAATGGCAGAAGAAAAACCACAATGTAATAAAAAGTATACAATATCCAAATGTAGTTTTACATTCGTGTCAATTCTACAAATTTATTCCAAGGTAAAATCGCATATACGAAAAAAATTACAGAGAAATCGTAACTTCACATTATTTTTAATGGAATATTACACAATATGTAACTTTACGTAATTTAAAATGTAAAAGTTACATGTATTTTATTTTGGTGATGTATAAATATATAAAATATCCTAAGTAGTTTTACATTGGTGACGCCAAAAACTGGTAAATTTGCATTTATTTGTGTAGTTTTCACATTTTCCTTTTATTTAAATTCCAATGTAAAATTAAATTTGGAAGGAAAATTACAGAAAACCCAAAATTTTACAGTATTTTTAATGTAATATTACAGAATATGTATATTTACTGCCATGTATCGCTACTGTAAAATTCAATTTTTAATTTCTACAGCGGGGGATGAGATGGCGCTTAATTAATAATGCACCGACCAGCAATGCATGAGAACTCTGTAAATTTTAGGGTCAAAAGTGGGTTCATGAATCTGTCGAATGCTCAAATAAAATTGTTTTAACTCAATAACTTTTAATAAATGCCGGACAACAACTTGCTATACCTTGCACCTATTTTTCTTTTACTCACTGCTGTTAATTAAATCAAACCAAATGTAACTATTGTACAATAAGAAATGTAATTTATTAATAAACATAATTTTTCAAAAACAAAAGATGAATTTTTAATTACTAGGATTAAATCAGATTTACAAAATTATCAATTAATAATAAAAGTTTCATAAAACCCCCAAAATTTTAAAAAAACACGCGCGAACTGAATGTTACGAAAATGTGTCGACACAATTGCTTACCGGAGTCTTACTCGTGCAAGGTCGATGCAAAGAACACACAGTGGACAACCAGGAGAAGATGACTCGTAGTTTGATCCAAATTCCATACCATGAAGAGTTCCAGGGTGAATTAATGATTAATCGAATATCGGCTACTGACAGGATAGACGTTCAGGTAAGTTAAATCTTCCATAATCTTCAAATTTTGCAGTGGTCACCAAATCTTTCCAATTTTTCAAAACAATAAATCTTCCTGTTCATTCCCAAATTGATAACTCATTGAACCATATCCATGTAGCTTCAACTAATACTCAGAAATTTTCAAGACAAATTAAATTCAACTCTTAATTTAATCAATTTTCAACATGGACGGAACATGACTTCAAAATTACGTCCTTACACTTTCATGGACGGAACCCGACTCTAAATTACGTCCTCACTATTTCGTGGACGGAACAGGACTCTTGCTGCATTTTTCTCCCTGGCCCCACCAAAAATCGTCTATCTGACCGCGCACTCATTTCCAAAATCACAATTATTTAAATTAAATTCCCTACGCCTTTACAAATAAAATTTATTTTTAATTTAATCCTTCTTCTTCTTTACGTGCCGTGCCTGATTTAGACGTAGGCGACCTTAACTTGTCAAATTAAAACAACTGAATCCTCTTTTGCCTTTTACACATTTTTTTACATACCTGTTTGCACAAATCATTACGTTTGTTATTTTTTTCAGGTTAAATGGAGCAAGCAGTTTACTATGGAGTATTAAGAAAATGTAGGTGCAAGTTCCTACCCTTCATCATGGTCTCTGAAGTGACTATTTCGATATGAGCATTCTACAGAAAAACACCCAATTATGCTAGACCTACCCTTATAGTAAAGATAACACGACATTACATAATTTTTAATGTAAAAATTACGCGTGTTTTAATGTGCACTTATGTAAATAACAATAACCAAATGTAGTTTTACATTGGTGATGCCAAAAACTGGTAAATTTACATTCTTTTGTGTATAGATTTCACTTTTTCTTTTTTAAATTCTACAAATTCCAAAGTAAAATCGCATTAGAGAAACTGTAATTTCACATTATTGTTAATGTAATATTATAGTAGAATATAATTATGTATTTTTACGTAATTTTGAATGTAAAAATCACACGTATTTTAATATAGTTTACGTGCATTTTTTACAATGTAGTACATAATATTAAGATTAAAAATGCGTCAAAACTTCAGCCTATCTTTCATAATACGTAGGTCTGGTTAGGTGTACATTTAAACTTTTCACTGCGCGCAATGGTGTAGTTCAAAAAATTATAACAGATGTCGCTGTTTAATTAGAAAGCGTATTAGAGTCAAATCAAATTAAAATTCGAATACTAATTTTACGAATATAGAATGTTATCCTACACTATGCCTTGTTGAAGGGCGGTTAGCCTTTACGTCTAGCGCCGAAAGCGCGGAAGCTTCTGGATTATTAACTCAGTTGATTGTTGTTCAGCCAACTAGATAAATTTAGCCACAAATGGATTAATTTAATTGGTTCGTTAACTTTAATTTTCTTTTCAAATTTTAAACTGGGAAACCATTAACGAATTCACGCCTGTTAATTATAGAGATAACAGGTAGGCGTTTATTAAACCAACACCTCTTGTTTACTGTTGAAACAGGTTAAAAGGACGAGTGTCAAGCAATTGTTTAAAATCTAAAGATACTTCATCGTTTGTATCAACTTCCTGTGACAATTCCTTTTATTTTCGGGTGGATTTGTCAGGATGATCGATGAAACTGGAAACAAAACTTCTGCGTTAATGGAAAACTCGCAAAAATTGAAGTAGAAATTTAAGAACAAAGTTAACGAATGATCCTCAGCTGATTAATTAACGTCCATTATTGGGAACCACAGGGGAACGATAAACGGGAACGTTTCTATAAATATTCCGACGTGATTTAATTGAGTGAAAATTTTGAAAACTTACTGTTTGCAGTAAATATTTTATGGCATATTTTACCCGAAAGGTCTTAAAACGAAAATAACGCGTTTTAAGCCGCGGTAAATGCGGTTTTCCGCAATACGTTCCCGACTATAAAGGAGAACGACTACATTAAAGATTTCATTCCAGATAATCGAACTAAGCTGTTTTAAGTTAACATTTTTATCACTTTACTTTATCTCCCACTTCTGAAAGAAATATTGAAACGTTGTCTGGAAAGTAAGTTGTCTGAGGTTTTAGTACTTCATGCGAGTAATGGAGGGATTAGAAAATTTTGTTTTTCCACTTCAACAGACAACGGTAATCCAATTATTGGTTTACTTTGTTCCGGATTAATAAGCACAAGTCGTCCAATTTCATTTTTAATTGCCCTTTTTATTCGAAATTGAGTTACGCTTTAAATTGCAGTCGATATTAAAGGAATTGTACCGGAGCGACAAAACGCTATTTTTGATACTCCAATTTTCGTTGATGGCGAAATTTTAAATTAACTTCGTTCGGAAAATTGTAAAACTTTTAATCTTACAAAAAAGATGCGAAATTTTGCGTACCTACCAGTAAATAGTAATTCTCTTTAATTTTATTTACGTTCTCTTGTTTGCATTTTCTTCACACGCGTGGGTCAACGACATGTAAGTTTCCACGAGAATAAACCCTCGTTGTTTGTAGTCGCTTTTCCGGTAAGAGATCAAAAAATAAATTATGAATTTAAAATAGCACTCAAATTTCATTCATCGGCAGTATTTTACAATTTGTGCTTCACAGGATTTCATTTTATTGAAACTGAAATGTGCACCTGGACGTGAAAATTAAACATAAAAAATCACAAGTTTGTCGTCAACGATGATGTCGTTGGTCAAGGATTCGGTTTTTATGAACTTGAAAAAATGTTCGTGTTATCCATTAAAATCCACTTAAGATTAACTTAAGTAATTATCGCGGGCCATTAGTAACTTTGTCATTATTTGTATCGCCGCCTCACCCCTTCGTAGTCACCTTATTGGTATACTTATTACTTCTATCTGGATTTGGACTCTTTTGTATAGCACATAGATAAGTTATTATACTAAAATCTACCATTTGGTGATAATCAACTTTGATTTAGCATAAAGATCAACGTTCATTTTGGTTCGTGTCACTCCCCTTACCCCCCCCCCACATAGTAGTTTATTTGTGCTTTAATGTACTTCGATTCCTGTTATTTGTATATTATTATTACATTTTTAATATTAATGTTAATAATACTAGCAGGTCATAATGGATCTATTTACTATATGTGAGGATAATAGTAGTTTTTCGACCTGCTATTAAATAAAAGAAATTATTGTTGTATTATAATATACTACAATTTCAAAACTGTAGGCTCAATAGTTTGCTTCCTACAATATTGCAGAGATATTATAAAAAAATCATAATGTAAGTAACCATTATTATGTTAAAATTTTCTTATGTTTATGGCGCAAAGGCGTTAAAATTGGAAAAGTGGTACTTTAAGGCCGCGCTGATACGTGATTGACCAGCTTGTGCGACCTAAAGGCCGCACTTACGAACCTGTTCATCATTCAGTGTACTATATGTGAAACTACCATAAGTATAAATGCCATAAACCACTTCGAATTTTCTTGCAATTGCATAGTAAAATTTTTGCAAACCTCCTTTCGGTTTATTTTATTCAGGCCCCCCTCCTTCACCGAAGAATTTCACTTAAATAAACAAATTAATGCTGACTGGACAAGTCGGCAGTATGTAGTGCATGCAAAGAAACAAATGGGACAGTGGAATATGTACAACTTTGGCTATCTGCTTGTTTCGTGTTGACGCAGTGGCGGCTTACCCTAAAGGGAACAAGGGCATTATGAGCCCTCCTATCCAAAATTGGACACAACAATGATCTAAAAATAATAATAATATTCGGCAAATAAAAAAACTGTAAATTTATATTTTTCTTTACATTTTTAGACCTCGCCTCGTATTGAAAAAGGTTACCAGTCGCTATCGCAAATGAAGTCTTAAAAATTTGACGATTGCTGAGATGGGGTGGTCTGGGGTACGTAGATCAGGACCCCTATTTTCATCTTTTATTAAACCCAAAGACATATTATTATATTTTTCGATTCTGTTTAAATTTTGTACCCTCCAATTGAAACAAGTTACAAGCCGCTGCCTCTCATCATGTGTGAGTTTAGGGGTATTAATAAAGCAGCCATACCGTCTTAACGGCTTTAACAACGGGTTACGTCGTTATAACCACAAGGTTACCGATATCACGTTACAAACTTTTGATATTCAGTGCTATTCAAGATAGTCTTGTTAGTTAACAATATTGACAAGATTTTACAGTCAAATTACATGCTTATCGATATTTTGTCAATATTGTTAATTAACCAGACTGGTTAATTGCACAAAACCTGTGTAGGCCGCGACCCGGAGGTCTGGAGAATAAAGTCAATTATCTGTGGCTGGAGGATATTCCATACCCCCCAGACCCCCCCCCCCGGTTTCCATGTTCTATGAGCAAAATTATCATTTCTTCGCCATTTCAACAACAAAATTTCACCAAACCTGTAAAAACCGGGATCCGGCGACTGGTGGATACAGTCAATTACTTGTTTCCTCCCCAGACCACCTGATTTCCATGTTCTTTAACCAGAATTACCATTTCTCACCATTTCAACAACAAAATTGCAAAAAAACTGCCAAATACCGGGACCAGTGGGTCTTGCAGTGACCTTGTAATGCATTATTGCCATGGTAATCCACACAATTACTTCTCATATATTTATAATTACTTCCAGTCTGAAATTCACATGCTTGTGCGGCCTAAAGGCCGCACTGGAACTTTACTTATTACGAGGTGTAAATATTTTGAAAACATTGTATATCTTCATTTGATATGTATTCCTTAGAAATCCTTGGATGTCTTTGAAATTCCAGGAATGATTTGTTATTCTTCGGAAATCCTATGCCTCTTCGGAATTCCTCTTTATTGTTTTTTGTGCACTATTTTTTCAGGATTTTTACCCCTGGTTGGATATGTAGGCAGATACATATTAACATTCAAAGTCCTTTTAGAAGCAACTCTGTAGAGCTTTGATTATTATAAGTATCAGATAGAAAAAACCCAAAGGAGTTTCGGAAGCACCTGGTGGAGTTCAAAAGGTTATCAACAGATGGCACTACTATGTAGGAATGCGGAATAAATGACTTTAGCAATCAGAGACGTCTTAACAATATGTAACACCAACACAAATGAAGTATAAAAAATTACAATATTAATGCAATTTATTACGACTTCTAATTAAGGAGCGCCATCTGTTGATTAATGTAATTTCACACTATTATTAATGGAATAATACACAATATGTATTTTTACTATGATTTTGAATGTCAAAATTACACGTATTTGAATGTATTTTTACGTGCTTTTTTTACAGTGTATAATTATAATCAAATATATTATGAGATGTTTTACTAGGTTGAAAAGCAGAACTTACATTTTTAAAAGACATTGATTTATTAAGACTTCAAATTAATTGGCGCCATCTGTCGATTGCCTTTTAAACTAAAACAAGTGTTTCCAAAATTCTCATAAGGTTCACCAATCTGATACTGTATAATCAAAGATAGAGCTAATGTACGATGCCTTCCTAGCTAACGGAGGCTGGTCGCTTGGTAATAATCGGTAATAAATTGATGAACCAATCACAGCTGTCAGCTATCCAGGTTGTCTAGAAATGGCCGACTTTAATTTATTTAAAGTCCGATCTTATATTTATAGCACTAAACGTCGATAGCTTTGTTCTCGGAGTGAAATTCAGAGCTTTATGCCTTTTCTCGGCATATAGAATACCGATCGAAACTTTGTGTTTTTTTTGGGGGAGGATTACTTCCAAACGAACCAATAGCATTGTATCTGGTAAATTTAGTTCCCTTCTTCTTTTTAGTTAGATGTGCGCTGAAAACGATACTGTGCATAAAACGCTATTACGTTTCTGCGCAGCCTCAGTGCACTCTAAATCTACTAGTTAAAGACGCTATAAAGTTGCTTAAAATTTGTGAGTTTTCAGTAGGTAACAGAAAGTTTGCCCATTACAGTACATTTCAAAATAGATAGACGTAAATTGTAGATATTTTTATTGGTCTTTACCCGCTCCCCCTAATATGTAAACGTTTCTGCTGGATCCGCTGCTCGCTAAAAAATTAAAATGATCGGCCACTTTTGGACCACCTGGAGAGGAACTGCTAATTCACCACTTTATGATTTTTGGGTCCTTCTTTGACAAATTTGTTGCTGTTTCGGTTACAGCCCTGATGTCGAAAACGTCAAGGTTATTTTCCAATAAAATTACACGGTGTCAACTAAACAACTGTTTTAGTTGCATAGACTAACGTAAGCTTCCCCCTCCCCGCCCTGCCCATAAATTCCCAAATCCGGATTCTCAGTCAAAACTCAGCTTCAGAAGGTTTTTTTCGCAGTTGATTTTCGAATCGATTTTAACATACCCTCCCCGATCACCCAACAACACTCCTGTCTTCATAATCATTAAAGCACGAGCCTCTAATCTCCCCCCCAAAATTAAAACCTTGGCTGTGGGGCTGGACTAGCGACACTAGGCAACCAAAAACTTTTGATATCAAAGATAAAATTATACAAAACCTACAAAATATATCTATAGATCTATAGGTACAATCACTTTCGTGTACCTGGGGGGTATTCCATACCCCCAGACCCCCCGGTTACCATGGCAACGATTACCAAAATCGGTTTGTCGAATTGCCATTTTCTGTGTAATCTATTGCTGTTATTGGTTACCATTTCTTTGCCATTAAACGACAACAAAATAACAGAAAATCTGGTAAGAGCTCGACCGGGGGATCTGGGGGGGGGGTATTCCCCCATGACTGTATGAGTCATCAACCACAGGATAAAAATAATTTTTCATCAATGTATAAAATTATTACAATATAAAAGAAAATTGCTGCAAAGTTTAAGCTAAAAATATGTTTTGGTAATTTTGTAACATTAATAATATAAACCTGTTATACACTAATTTGCGTCGTAGATAATGCAATAGGTTACGTCACTACAAAGTTACTATGATGACGAACGTCACTAAGCAATCATAAACTTTCCTATCAGCTATCAACAGTTGTAAGAAATTAATTATACTTCTACTTAAATATTCGATACCTTTAATGGTATTTTTTGTGGTAGTCCCTTGAATTGTATTACGTGTTTGCTATGGTTGTGCGGCCTGAAGTCCGCACCGGAACTTTCCTTAGTAGGTAACTTAAAACTGAACCCATAAGAGGTGCGCTACGTATAAATGGATATAATATAGACAGATACACATGACTGTTTTTTTATTATTAAAATTCGTAGCACATGATTTACATGGTTGTGCGGCCTTAAGGCCGCACTCAAGCTTTTTGAAATTTGTAACTAAAAAATTAACCAATGAGAGGTGCGTACGAAGATATACCAGAATACAAAGGGGCAAATGACAGAAACACTTAATTGCAGTTGTAAATAAATTTGCGAAAGATTTTCATAATTTGCGTGTAGGAAAGTTCCCCCACTGATCTGCCATAAATTTAACCATGACACCATAAATAAGAAAATACCGTTTTGTCAAATAAAGTATATGATGTGACAACGCATTACTTTCCCATTAACTAGATTAATTTGTTTCCAATCTGTTTACTTTTAAAAATCCCTTCAAGTAATTTACTTTCACAGATCGGCTGTTAAATAACCAAGGCAACTCACGTTCCTTTAAAACCACTCATTTTAGTTTTGCATTTTAAAAATAATTTAAGAGCAAAATAAATATCAAGTATTGAATATCCCGTAGTAATAGACGCGTAAGAAGATTCTCTTTCGATTGATATCATTTTCATTTGGAAGCGAGGTCGCACCCGCAAAAATGGAACTCTTTAGACAAACGATTTAAACTATTTTGCACTATTTCAAAAAAGTGGATAAGTGTTAACTCAAAAGTTTTTTAATTTGATTTCGCTAAATACTTTCCTTTGCTACGTAAATGGGAAAGTTATAGAATTGCTTTATCCAGGTATAGCAAAAACTCCAAGCGAAGCCGAAGACCATGCAAGAAAATCCAACTACAAAAATCTCATGCTCCAAAAAATCCGTGCTTGGTTAACAATGGATCAATCTTCGATATTTAATTGGTAAAGTCTTAATAATTAAGGTATTACCTTTGATTATATATTATCAGATAGGAAAACTCTATGGGAGGTTTTTAAACATCATTTGTAGTTAAAAAGGTCATCAACAGATGACGTCAGTTAATTTGAAGTCGCAATAATGTGATTTATTATTGTCATTCTTGATTTCCACTGATGTTGCGGAACTCCGCCTTCAAATTTAGGAGCGACATCTGGTGATAATATGTTGAACTACACCTTTTCCAGCAGTAAATCAGAAAACCTCACCTACTGTTCAGAAATCGTGAATTGTAATTCAGATTTGTCAACTGATATTCAGAAATTGTTAATTGTAATTCAGATTTGTCAAATGATATTCAAAAATCGTGAATTGCAATTGCAATTGACAAATCTGAATAACCGTTGACGATTTCTGAATATCAATTGACAAATCTGAATAACGGTTGACGATTTCTGAATTACTGGTGGAAAAGGTGTACACCAGGTGTTGTCAAATACCAGGACACAAAAAAAATTTAGAGCCAAAATTATGAGATGGAAGCTGTAGGAAGAAATAATGTGACGGATTTTTGAAATCCATCACTTACGTTCAACCCTATATATCATTTGTTCTTTAAAGGCGCATTCTATCCGCGCCGAGGTGGGGATTTGTTCAAGACTGCGCAAGGATAGTCTTGGGTGAACCATTGAACGAGTAACACGTTCTTGGGTCAAGTTTTGAAGCAAGAAGGCGGGGTGTGAATTTTTCACACCCCAATGTCGATTTGTGTGGCTACTGTTGAATAATCATGGGCTTTTGGGTTACGTAATTAGCGGATATGGAGCGAAGATATGGCTACCGGGACAATTTTTGTTCGCGCAGACTCGATGGAGATCTGACATATCTTCGTTGTTGGAAAATGGTGGATTTTCCCCATATCGGACGCTTCTTGGTCGGATCTACTGCCCATGCTATCTTTGAAGGTTTTGGTTTCCGTTCGGATTGGTGAGTAGCATTTTTTTGTTACTTAATTGTTCCACGGTGGTATGCTTTGATCGATTAGGACAAGTTTTGCTCCGTCCACCTGGAGTTCGTTTTGTTTAATTCACCCTTGGCTGATTCTCGTATTTTTTTAATGTTTTGTCATGTAGGTTTTTCTTTTGCCTTGCAGTTTTGATTGGAACGTTTTTGGCCGTCATAATCGTTAAGTCGCAGGTTTTACTTTTCTGTTCGACGTGATTAAAGGTTATCTAATCTGACGTTCGAAGACGTGGATTATAATTCCAATGTTTGAATTTTATATTTGATAAACTAATTAATTAATTATTGTATTATTATGTTTTGTTAAGAAAGTTTGAACTGTGCATTATTTTCACTAGGTGACATCGAGCCGCGTTGGTCAAATGCAATGGCTTAGGAATTCCTATGCTTTTGACATGGGTTCAAATCTTGTATTTGAAATTCTATGTTGAACATTTTTTTTGTGTTTATTTTTGGTTTTATGTTTTTTTTTGAAGGCAGCGATGTGCGACCAACGTACAGGGTGTTGCATTTCATCGGGGTCGCTTCCACTTGATTTTATTGAGAGAAGTTCGATTGTGGTTCCACCGTTTGTGGGATTTTTATATGACCACTCGAACTTTCTGTTGGTTGATTTTGGGGAGTGGTTCTTGGTGGCAATGTAGTTGCCACTGTACTAGTCTGGTCGGCTAATGCAATTTCCATCCGACATCGCTAATGTCATCGCCTTCCGACAACGAACATTTTATTGTTGATATTATTTTTGTTGTGTTAGCAAAGCTGTTTCCTTGATTTTCTTCGGGGCGTTCATTTAACACGACCTACGGCCTTGCCGCCGCTATTAACGAGCTGGCTTATACCCTTATACCTACCATCAGGGCCCCACGCAAATAAAAGTAGAATTTATTTTCTGCGTGGACATTATCTGTTCCGAGCTACCTTCTCATTAGAGATAGTGAGAACAGATATTGTTTCAATAAGAAGTGTCGATTGAAGGAGGCAAATGTTTTATCGCTTCGGGATGCATTTTCCTTTTTACTTTCCCAGCTCCTAGGTAAGGAAAGTATTTTTAAATTTGTAATTAAACGCTGATTTGTCCGACAAAGTCCAGTTTAGTTTTCGAAGCCATTTGCGTGCTTATGGAAATAAAATAACTTTAAGTTGCGTCTTAAACATTTGTGGGTTCCCATAATTATTATTTAATGATCCTAATAGAAAACGGACAATCGATAATCAAAATTTTACCTTGTAACAATAAACACCGCTGATAACCTAAATTTATTATCGTCCACAAAAATTACTTGGCGGAATGAAAACCTCGCAGTAGGAAAACGTCATGTAATAAAGTTATTTTCCTAGATATCTAGGAAAACTTGAGCAACAAACAAAATTCTTATATATCACAATTAGGTAAGACGTTTCAAGTATTACGATCGATACAACAGAGGACACATAAATAGAGAAGTGGAAGTTCTGCTACTACAAGTTTTACTTGCGAAAAGTTTGGGAAATTGGGTTGAATCGTTAACACTTCAAAAATGAAAAACCGGATGAAATTTCTTTTAGTGCTGTTCTGGAGAAGCCCCAACGTTAATAAACATGTCGGAGTTCTCCAACCTGTTCAGATTTTTGTTCTGGAAAAACGAATTTGGCGAGGACGGGTTATATAAAACCGGGCCAAATTAATTGAAAGTCGGAAAAACTTGGTTAACCTTTTCAACCTTCATTAAAACCTGTTAATTGATACAACTTAAACAAATACCGGAAGAACGGAAGGAAGGATTATTTAGCATCCTGTTTACCAATTTGTTACGTTGCTTCTTGGAGAAAAGCTTTTCTACGATTAAAAATATGACTTCCATTAAGAAAGAAAAGTGGGTCGGATTTAAAGCGCTATTCGTCCAATTATCGCGAAATTTTGATCCAAAAAATTTAAATTAATTAAAAGTGTTGATTGAACATTTCGAATAAAGGGTTGACCCAATTTACATACCAATTAAGATAGCGAAAGTCACCTAATTGACTCGAATTTCCACGACGGCTACCGATCTGACCTGAATAGAAAAGTTTTCTTTTGAAGAAAAAAGGAAAAACTTTTCAAGTTTGGAAAAATCGATCGGTACGGGAAAGGAAACTTTAAGGTTCGTGCGTGAAAACCGACATCTGGTTGGGTAACCGACGAAGCATATAACCGGGAAAACTTTCCAGTAGTAAATTTAGTGATTTCCGTTTGTTACGCCATCTGAATTCTGGGAGACAGACTTGAGTAATTTCAAGAGGTAGAAATTTTCCGATACTGAAAGTTTTCCTTGTTGAAAGTTCGGAAAATTTGTTCGCGTTTATTATTGACCTACATACTTACGACTTAGTTGACCTTCACTTTTAAAAATGATTGTGCAGGGATGTCAAAGAAACGCTTGAGGAGCAGCATCCGTAAGGGTCGCGTGGGGATTTTCTCAATTTTTGTTCGGTCAACTTGATTGAAATTTTCTTTTCTTTTATAGTTCATGTAATTTTAAACAAAAATTCATCTAGGGTTAATTATACATTTTGTAAAACTTTATTTTTAAAGGACGACGTTAATATGGTTTTCCTAGTGGAAAATATGTTCATCGATTTCAATTCGAACCCGGTAAATACGTCCAGTAAACCAATTTATTTTTCGAGACGATTAGTTTGATATTGCGCGGATCGAGGACTTAAGGCCGAGTTATGAGCTATAAAAAGAATTTAAACAAAAATTTAGAGTTTTTGGGAGCGCCGTATCTTCCAAACTATTTTGTTTGCAATGCTGTTTTATGTAGAATTTTGTTCTCTATATTTTAAGGGGTCGGGAACCCCAATGGTGATCGCGAAATTGAAATTTCCCTATAGAAATGGCTTGATATTTCGAACCAAAAAGTCATTAGCTACAATGTAATAAAAGGATTATTGAGTTTCAATAGGAAATAATACCGAAATTTAAGTAAAAACATTATGCGGTGGCCGGGATAGGTTGTCGGCCTATTTTTTGCGTGGTTTCTAGAACTACGGACACGCCCCTAACATGTAATTTAACAAAATGTTGGGTAATTAACGGCCTTTTTGGGTATGTTTTGATCCGAATGTATAACTTTTGTCGTCTCGGAGGTGATCATAAAAAAAATCCGAAAAAAGTGTGAAAATGGGAAAGTTGCATTTCAAGCGGCCACTGGTACACCCCGGGTCGATGTCACATCGTTCGCCCGTCGTTCCTTGAAATCGAGTGAAATTTTTTCGCTCCGATTTGAATTTTTCTTTGAAATTCGGATAGGTGGGGGTGTGATTAGTAGATATTAGTAATAAATATTCGCAAAAAATGGAAAATAACACGTGTATTGCCGAAAAAGTTAAAAAAATAAAAAATTGTTTCTTCGATTTTTGGGGTGTGCATTCGATAGGGAGGGTAATCCATCGTCAAAACCTACTCTTCCGGGGCGCCGCTCCGCTCCGCTCTGCTTAATAGGATTAAGACGCGCACGCGTGACTCAATAGGGTACCTTAGCCATTTTAAGTAAGATTCAATTTCCCTTTCAGGTGCACTGAAATCGAGATATTTGCAAAAATGTTACAAGCGGCAAAAATCGATCAATTTTTAAAGCTTACCGGTAGGGACCTAAAAAGGCCCACATGGAAATCCGAAAACTACGTTATTTTGGGGAAAAGCAAACATTAAACAAGATTCTTTAGTAGGTTATTATCTCGAAAACTATAGGGCCTAGAAGAATAATATTTGTTAGCTCTTGTGCAGAACTTTATTTAGTTTAAATATGCCAATATCAATTTTTAACGTAGGATTGCTAAAAACAACTGACTAAGTTATAATTTTTGAAACCTTATTTGGTTCATTCGAGCCAGAGATCGAAAGCTAAAAATGTTTTGATTACTTAGTGACGTGTCTTATTGTGGTAATTCGTGTCGTAGTTACCGCAACAGGTTGTTATAATATTACTAAGAAGATCATCATCACTAAGCATCTAGAAACTTTAAATATCAACAGCCAAATTGCACAAAACTTGTGAAAACAATTACCTATCGACCCCCCAGACCCTCTAATTTGGTGCGCAACGTTTGCCAGAATCCGTCAAAATGGGATTTTCTGCAATCTGCTGTTGTTATTCGTTACCATTTCTTGGCCATTAAATCAACAATATCTACAACAAAATCACACAAAACCTGTGAAGACGCGACCGACCGCCCCGGAGGGGGGGGGGGAGTTCAAAATTTAAAGTAAATAATATTATTATTGTCTTGATCCGTAGATTCCGTTGCAATTTGAAAGCCCCTAAGTGAACGAAAGAACAAGCAAGAAATATGTCGAGCACGCGGAAATTAAGAAAACTTGATAAAAGTGCGAGGCCGAAGACCGAGCTAATTTTAGTTGCCATAAACCCATTTTTGCAAAAGTGGACAGTAGAACAGCTTTTAAAATAATTTTTGTGATGATTATATTTGTTTAACCATGGCATGGCAATAAGTATGTCGAGGGCGCCAAAGTCAAAAAACTTACGACGCAGATCTAAGGTGCGAGGCCGAAGGCCGAGCTAATTACAGCTACTATATTTCCAGCTCCGCAGGGCCGACAGTGTAACGTTGTTTAGTCCGAGTAAAGCAGAAAATAAGTCGAGCACGCCGAAGTTAAGTAACTTTGAACTGAGATCTAAGGTGCGAGGCCGTAGGCCGAGCTAATTATATCGGCGATGGGTCCATTTTTGCAGAACTAAACAGTAGGGCGGCTGTTAAAATAATTGTTTAGGGTGACGACCGACGTATTATTAGCCCGACAGAGCCAGCATGCCAAAGCCAAGAGACTGACGTTGGAGATATAAGGTGCGAGGCCGAAGGCCGAGCTAATTACAGCGACCATAGTCCCATCACCGCAAAGTCAGACAGTGAAACGGCTGTTAAAATAATCTTTGCAGTTTCGACGATTTTTAGTCCGAGTAAGGCAGTAAATAAGTCAAGCACGTCAACCTTTCAACTGATAGCTAAGTGCGAGGCCGTAGGCCGAGCTTATTAAAGTTTTGATGGGCCCATATTTTTAGAACTAAACATAGAGCGGTTAATAAAATAACTTTTATGGATACCACTGATTTACGCTTAGAGTCAGTGCGTCAAAGTAAAGAGACTTTCTAAGGAGATATTAGGGGCGAGGCCGAAGGCCGAGCTAATTATAGCTGCCATAGTCCCATCTCCGCAGAGTCAGACAGTGGAACGGCTGTTAAAATAATCGTTGTGGTATCAACGATTTTTAGTCCGAGTAAGGTAGCAAATAAGTCGAGCACGCCGAAGTTAAGTCACATTCAAATAAGAATTAAGGTGCGAGGCCGTAGGCCCAGCTTATTATAGAGGCGATGGACCCATATTTATATAACTAAACAGTAGAACGATTGATAAAATAATTTGTATGGAAACCACCGTTCTATGCTTAGCTCGACAGACCCAGCACGCCAAAAAGTCAATAGACTCTCGACGCAGATATTAGGTGCGAGGCAGAATGCCGAACTTTAACTGCGACCATAGTTCCATCTCCGCAGAGTTAAACAGTTGAGTAGTCGCTAAAATAATCTTTGTGGAGACAACCTTGTCTAGTCCGAGCAGGTCTGCAAATAAGTCTTATATTCCGAATTCAAGCGACTTTCAACTGACATCTAAGGTGCGAGGCCGGCTCGCGAGAGACAGCACACCAAATTCAAGAGACTTTCGTCGGAGATATTATGTGCGAAGCCAAAGGCCGAGCTAATTACCGCGACAATAATTCCATTTCTGCAGAGTTAGACAGTGGAACCGTCGTTAAAATAATTTTTGCGAGGATAACCTTCTAAAGTCCGAGAAAGTCTGCAAATAAGTCAAAGTCGAAGTCGAAATAATACCGAAATCAAGAGACTTTCAACTGATATCTAAGGTGCGAGGCCGAAGGCCGAGCTTATTTCAGCGGCTATATTCCCATCTCCGCACATTTAGGCAATGGAACTCCCGTTAAAATAATCTTTGTGGATACAACCTTGTTTAGCCCGAGCAAGGCAGCAAATAAGTTGATCGTGTCGAAGTCCAGAGACTTTCAAATGACATCTAAGGTGCGAGGCCGAAGGCCGAGCTTCTCAGAACTAAATAGTAGACCGATTATTAAAATAAATTTTATGGTGACGAATGTTTAGACCCGAATAAGCAAGCACGCCAAAGTAGTGAGGCTTTCGACGGAGATCTTAGGTGCGAGGCCGAAGGCAGAGCTAATTACATCCGCCACAGTCCCATTTCCGTAAAGTTAGAGAGTGGAACGGTCAACGGGCCATTTATAATAGTGATTAGGTTGGGGTGGAAATAAACAAGATCTGTTGGTAATGTAATGATGTTGTTTCCCTGATAACGTAGGGATGATGCATGCGATATCTTGTGAATATTGCTTATATAAATTTAGAGATTTTCTCTAAATCTGTATTTATGGTTAAATTATTTTTACCTCGACTCCCTAGCTCATAAAATATAAAATTATTTTTCCAACAATCTGTACCTTACGGCTGGGGAGTATTCCATACCCCCCCACCTCCGGTTTTCAAGGCTGGCGGTGTGATGTGGAGCATCCTCAGCTGAACTGTTTTAATTGTTTGCTCTGGGGACGGTAAAATTGTTGAATAATATATTTAAGCCAACCTCTGGAAGCACTTTTAATAAACAATTGCCATCGCAATTCATTCTGCCCTGCAAAAAACCAAGAGTACTATTTTTAAACAATAATTTTAGAGAGAAGTTCAACAAAAGTTATGAAATATTAAAATAAAAAGTAAGGTTAATTTATATTGTTATAAAAACCACTTGAAACTTTCTGATATTCTAACTTATGTAACATTACTCATTACTCGTTTGAAAGTTCTGTTAGTCGATGGAGGGTAAATTTGAGCCATTTGGATTATTGCCAAGATCCCCAAACCCATAAAGATCCAACAACTTCATTTGCATTATGTTTTTGTTAAGAACAATACCTGTATATTTTGGTGAAAATTATATCCAGAAAGCCGTTACTGTAAATTATCTCTCCCAACTTTTCCGAGTTACAAATCTAGTGATTTTTTTATGCGGAGAAAACGCCGATAACTTCGTCGGCTGAAGGAAATCTAATATGAAAATAGCTGCGTTGACCTAGATATTTGCAGCAAAACTTATTTTTGGTTAAACCGATAAATTTAGGGCCCTCACCGGCAGTTACCCCTACTTTGGTGGAAAAAATGTTTATTATTCGTATCATTTCATTTTTCTAAGTTTTGTAAGACAATAATTTGTTTATCTAAGTTTATCAGATTATTTATCTTTTATTGCAGTTCAGGTACTATCGCTGGTGATTAAATAAAGAAAAATATTTTTATTATAAAATTCCTAAAATTGCATTATTTTAAACAAATTTCGTAAGACCAAATTATTTGATTCTCTTAGTTTATCAGGTCGTTTATCTTTATCGCTAATAGCTAAGAAAAATATTTTAATTAAGCAGAATACTTTAATAAATTATTTTTATAACGCACCCAAAACTGCACTTCTGTTCAGCAAATTGTGAAGAATGGTTTATGAAAAATTATCCGCACTTGTAAACCTCAGACCGTTATAATTCGTACAAAAATAATATACAATATTATTTCAGGTTTCCGCAGAGAATTCTGTAGAATTCCACAAACAGCAAAATTTATTTTCTCAAGAATTAAATTTAAAAATTAAGGCGACCGTCAAAGAAGTTATCAAATCGATAGAAAAATTGGACATTCAAAATGAGACCGGAAAACAGGCGCTATTATCACTACGAAATTCTTTTGTGGAAAATTTAAAGACAATAATTTACCGTTTACAAAATTTTGTGGTAAGCAGAGCTTTCATTTTACAAATTCAACAGTAAAAATATTATTTTAGATAATATTGAACGGAAACCTAATTGGCAAACAACAAGTGGTTAAATTGGTGGGAAAACTGGTGGAAACTTCCTATTCGGTTCGGCATTCTTTCAACGAAGATTCAGAAGGGTTAAAGCTAAAATTGATTAACAGCATCCAAGATGTTGAGATCGTGGCTGCCGATTTACTGAAAATAATCGAAAACGAAGAACTGCATGGTAATTCGCCTATATGTGTTTTAAATGCGAAGTTACGCTAAGCTTAGCTCTTAGTTTTTAATTGGGTACATTCCGAAAATTGACTCAATGTTTTTCAATTAAAATTACGGTTCGCACGGTTAGTAAACAAACGACTTCCATGGGCTAAATGACGAAAAACGTTAATTTTAAAAATAAATTTCTGAAAAATTTAAATTGAAAGCAACTATAGTAGATGTGCTAATATCGTAAACTTGAAGTAATCACATTTTCAGAAACCAAGAACAAACTTATAGATGAACTGAGTAATTTACTGCGCACTCTTGACTGTATCAAGTTCCACGACAAATTTCTGAATAATTTAACTTTGGATCAAATCAAACAAATTTTTGTTCGATGTGCTAACCGTCTGCATGCTGTACTGGATATCATAAAAAGCGACAATAATAAGATCGTTTTATACCATTTTGTGCATTCCATTAATTCTGGATGTCAGCATATACAAAAAGTTGTGCATTACATGGAACGATATGTGAGTCTTAAAAATTAAAACTGAAAGAAATTTTTAATTAATTTTTAGGCTGATCAATATGGCACAGGATTGTATAAAGTTGTGTTTGCTAGCACCTTACAACTACATTACATAATTGTCGGACTTCAGGAATTGCTTTACAAATCTGGTGATATCAAGCTTATGAAGGATTTGCTTCGGGAAAATGTTACCAGAGGATGTGCAATTATGGAGCATTTGGAAATTTTCTTGCAACATAAGGAAGGTACTAGATTGGTTTTGTTCTGTTCATGATTGGTTATATGGTTTTGTTTTAAGTTACCGACAGTTTCAAAGAAGTTGTGCACACTGCAAGCAGCAGTTGCCTTGCTAGTGCGAACCAATTACGAAGAGGATTAGAAAATTCATCTCGTTTTATGGAAATGAAACAATAGAAAGTTTTGCAGGATAATTTCTTGCTTACGAAATATCTTTTAATATTTCGCCTGTTCGGCCAATGTAAATTAGAATCATAAAAATATTTTCGGAAATTTGTATAATGTTTTTTTGCCACTACCAAAGAGTTGTAAAAAATTGTAGGTAACAGGTAGAGGGTAAAAACCTTGTTTAGAAAAAATTTAAACAGTTAATCCTTTGGGGCTGTCCATTAATGATTTCACACAATTTAGGACCAAACTAAACCCCCCCCCCATGATATAATATGATGTTTACGATATATTGTTGCAGTAGAGGTTTCCGTAAAAGTCACGTGCCCTCTTATGCAAAATCAAAAATAACAACTTTCTAAAAAAAAATAACAATAATATTAAGTACATAGAAATACAGTAAATTTATATTTTTCCCTGGCCGGGGTGTTTTTTTTATGCTTTGTGCAAGAGGTGGGAATCTTGAGAAAGATATTTTTATATAATCTCCTAAATTTAAAATATTATTTGAAATTCAAAATTATTGTTAGGGATTTTATATTTTTCGGTTGGCACTGTGCTTGTTTTATAGTGAAGCGACAGCAGAGCCAAAAAGGAAATTGGTTTTTGAGCCTTGCTTGTGCAGGTACGTTAAAATTTGTACGGAAGTTTTTTTTTAAATAAAGGATTAATTTACAAAAGTGTTTTATAATTTAATTTGGAAAAGTGTTATTAGCGTTGGGTGATAGTTGAAATAAGTGGATGCTAAAATTTTGGGTTTGAAAAGTGATGGTGTACATTTATGAGACACAAAAATATAACAGATGGTTGCGATAGAACCATATCGATTGGACGCAGCAACATTTTAAAACTTTAAAATTTATAATTAAAAATTTATTGAAATCAATAAAACACTTAATTGCATTATTTTATGCATTTGTTTTTACTTAAGTCCCTTGAGATTTAAATTCACTGTGAATCCCTTAAAATTTAAAGATGATGTACTACTTGAGTCTTCCAAAAATGGGACTTATACCTATAGAAGTGTGGGTTCCGTAATTACATAAACACTTTCAAAAGTTTCGTTTTTTAAGTGGGCACACCCACTTAAAAAAAATGTGTCTACGGTGCTAAGGTTGCTCGCGGTTTGCACCGAAAACGGCCCGCAGGTCTCCATCTGTTACAGTACGGGTCAGCCTTCGGACTCCTATTTGTTTAAGCACATGGTAGGTCATCGGTTTCGCTAGTCAGTTTTTGGCCTTTCCATGGTTTATAATAAATACGGCTCCATTTTCTACCTCCCATTTGTTTAAGTACATGATCGGAGGTCCAGTATCGATAGCACCTGTAGCACAATGGAGTTCTGCAGTAGCTTGTTGGCCGGATAAGTAAATTTGATTCCAAGATTATCTTTGCCGCTTTTTCGTTGACCCGGATCATCAGATCGACTTTACCTCATCTTCTTTGCCGACCACTTTTTGGATGGCGGCCTTTACGTCTTCTCCTCCCCTTAGGTATGTTTCAGTATCCTCTTTTACATAGCATTGCTCACTTATATTATTTTCTGCCCCTTGAAGTGTGGAGTATGAGCAGTAATTTTTTGGCAAACTGTCAGATGAGGCGATTGCTAACTTATTGATGGAGGAGAGCAGAAGGAATCACAAGACCGGCGCGAAAACAAACATGAAAAAATGGAGCAGTAGAGAGGCCTTGCTCGAAGCGTAGAAGCGTCGGTGGTCGAGTGGCGAAAAGGGGGAATGGACTCGAGCTCTTATCCCACACCTCTAACTATTATGGGTCCAGAGAGGACATGGAGACCTGAACTACAAACTGACCCATGTACTTGCGATTTAAGTGGAGAGAGTCACCGAATTGCTGCTACTGCAAAGAGCCGGATGATGTGCTACATACAATCTTTGGGTGCACGAGATCGTCTGAGATCAGAACTCTCAGCAGGATGCTTCTAAAACAAAACAATATGGTGTCAGGCATATGCTCTTATCAAAGGGGAACTGAGAACTGAGGAGAACTCTTCCGCGAAGAAGAACAAAGCCCCGAAAGGGCGGATATTGATTAAGAAACAAAAACTGCTGGTTGTAACGGAAGACATACCGTTAGGTGAATTCTGTGAAAGCCCAGGAGGGTGTTTTTAGTGTGATGACCTCACACTACCTTCCAGTACGGTCAGGTAGTCTCTTGTTTAAGATTTCTCCTCTTCCGACACGCACAAAACAAAAGCTTAAATTAGGCTTATGCCTAATGCCCCAAGCGTCAAAACTATGCAATTTAAAAAGACTTTTTAAATATATATTGCTATATCCTTCTTACTAAAATTTATACACGTCTCGGTTTGTTGGGCGCCACATCCAAATGGATAAAATAAATTCAAAAATTGTAATAAAATGAGTCGTGTGCACAAATTCTAGAGAAAAGTTATCACTTTTGCCCCTTCTTACTAGTCAGTCTGAGATTCTCTCAAGGTATTGCAGGTAGTTTGAAGAATAAGGGTGGTTGTAAATGACTTATTAAAACTTGAAGATATGATTTTGAAATGACACTAAAATTTTTATTATGTTTCTATTAGACAGATAAATATTAAACTCCTTGTAATTGATCGTTCAGATCGAAATCTGTACCAAATAGGTTTACAAATGAAATAATCAAAAATGCGTCGAAGATTCTTCTTTCTTCCTTCTTCCTTATGTTTAATGATGCATTACCATTAAGTATTTTCGTTGTATTAATTAACGAGTTAAATTTTAAATTTCTTCTTCTTCTTCTTCGTGTGCCATATCCGGTCCCCCGGACGTTGGCGACCTCTCTCCTATGCATGTGTTATGCATTTGAAGTATTATCACACACATAGGGGACCTACTGCTTAACGCGGGCTCCGAACCGCGGGAAGTGTATACACTTCATCTCCAGAGAGGCTGTACCAGGCAGATTATACCTCGGTGGTTTGCCATTGCCTTCCGAGGGGAGACGGTCAGAATAAAGTTTTACTAAGCCCAGAGTCGAACCAGGCATTCCGCATTAGCAGCAACGCACATAACCGCTTTAGTTAACGACCGTCTTCAGGTTTCAATTTAAATTGAAATGTTTATTATCGTTGCGTAGAAATTAAATCAAAAAAAATGTTTTGTTATGAATATTTACAAATAGGGTAGTGTCCTAATCGTCCTTAAACGATTATTTTACGCCCTGTATATAAAATGTTGAGGACTACTTTCAATTGTAAATAATAAATTACGATACCTTGCTATCAGCAATTCCTAAATTATGCACTTTGCGATGTGAAGCGAGCCTTATGTTGAACGTTGTTCAACATAAGTGTATCGATGCGATAAGAGTGTGATTTTGCAGGTTTGAGTGAATTTTAATAGAAGTAGAAGTGTTGATTGAGGACGAGAAAGAGCGGGGGTGATACTAAAGTGTTGGCGAAGAAAGAGTCCCAGCATTAAGAAAGTTGCAGGGTAGTTTCGGATAGAATTGAGGTTGGTGTTGATTGACAGCTCCACTAAAGGTCGAAGGGTACCAACTGAAAGAGTGTATGGTGGAATAAAATTATTACTAAAGAAAGAAACCATTGTAATAGAGGTGTTTATAACATGAGTGAGTACCTCTGAGGTGTGGAACCGGGTGCTTACGTAGTACGTGAATTGAATAAATTAAGTGAAGTAGAACTCACGTAGCTGACATAATATACAATCCAACAGAAGAAAGAACAATAATAAATTTCCATCCGAAGAGAAACCATACAAGTATTGATACAAATGAATAAAAATAAACAAGAAAGATGTAGATCCAACAGCATTCCTTCCGTAAGAGATTACATTAAGAGAACTAGAGAAGAAGAATAAAGTGATATACAAGATTTGGAAGAGTTACAAATATTTCAAAGAAGTAAAAAGACAACTACGTCACCAACCAAAACATATCAAGAAAAAGAAAATTCTGTAAAAACTGAAACGATGGAAGAATTAAAGGAAATGATAATGAACTTAACGAGAGTAGTCAATCAGGGTTTCCAACAGAGTAATCATGAAGTAAAGGAAATAAAGGAAAAGCTGGAAGTATTGGAATCAGCGTGGAGAGAAGAAAAACAACAAATGAAACTGGAAATCGATACAATGCAAGATAGAATATGCAAACAAAAAGAAAAGATCGAAAAGCTTGAAATCCAACTGGACGGATACGAGAGAGAGAAAAAATCATCTAACATAATAATTAAAGGAGCGACACAAATTGAAACTGTATCAAACGTTGAAATGGAGAGATGGCTGCAGGAAAAACTGAACGTGCAAGTCAGCGTAGTGGATGCATTTAAAATAAGCAAAACACCCGGAAAAGGAGTAATCTTGGCAAAATTGAAAAACAAAGAACAAAAAATCAAGGTGATGGAAAACAAGAATAAACTGAGGGGGACAAAGATCTACATAGAGAGTGATATGACGAAGGGCGAAAAAATTATCCAAGACAAAATATGGGAAAGGGCAAGAGAAGAGATGAAAGAGGGGAAGAAAGTAAGGGTTGGTTATCACAGACTTTACAACCAGGAGAAAATTTATGTATGGGACAAAGAGATCAACGACTTGAAGCTGATCAGGCATCCATCACATAAACCAAAAAACTAAATAAGAACAAGAAAGGAGTAGCTGGAGTGTCCCACACAGATACTCCAAATAAAGCGAAAGGGAAGACAATGACAACTAGGCAAAGAAAATGGAAAGATGCAAATGAGAAAGAAACCAAACAAATAAACGTGAAAATCAAAACGAAGAAGAAAAAAAGAAATAAAATCTGAGTAGGAACTTGGAACGTAAGAACCCTGTTGAGACCTGGAAAAGTAAATGAGGTAGCTAAAGAGTTACTGAAATACAAAGTAGATATAGCAGCACTCCAGGAGATAAGATGGAAAGGCCAAGGAGAAATTGTAAAAGAAGATTTTTCGATACTATACTCATGCGAAGAGTCGCAGGGAAAGAACGGCACAGGGTTTGTTGTAACAAAGAGATTGCTTGGTAACATAATACATTTCAAACCAGTAAATAGTAGGTTGCGGCATACATACATAAGATTTAGAATGAAGTCAATAAATTTGTCGATTATTAACGCATACGCGCCAACGGAAGAGAGCATTGATGAGGAAAAGGAAGATTTTTACAACAATATAGAAAGACTGTGTGAAATAACGCCCAAAAGAGACAAATTAATAATATTAGGAGACTTTAACGCTCAAATAGGAAAGGAAGATTATATCAAGGAAGTTGCTGAAAAAAAAACAATACACGAAAGAACAAATAATAATGGAAATAGATTGTGCAACTTAGCAGCAGCAACAGATACGGAGATCAGTAGCACTAGATTCGAGTATAAGAAGATACATAAAATAACTTGGGTGTGGCCGGGAGGAAAAAGTGATGAGGGAAATCAAATCGATCACGTACTGATTTCAAGAAAATATAAAACATCAGTCAAAAACGTGAGATCATTTAGAGGAGCCAATGCGGATACTGATCACTATCTGGTGGTAACTGATATACAACAAAAAGAATTTATAACTAGAAGAAAAGAAAAATATCCAAAAAAATTTGCAACGGATAAACTGAGTAGCGAAAAAACAAGAAAACGTTATGAAGCAGAGGTGAAAAAAATGATGATATGTGAAGAGAGAAGTAATAACATAGAACAGGAATATGAAAATATTGCAAAGAGTTTGAGAATAAGTGCTGAACAAGTGATAGGATATGAAAAATCAAAAAGAGACAAAGAATGGTTCGACGAAGAATGCAAAGAACTAAGTAATTTGAAAAAAAAGGCAAGAGAAAGATGGATAATGACAAACGCAACCGAAGACTTAGAACAGTATAGGGAAAACAGAAAGAAAGCAAACAAAATATATAAAAAGAAGAAAAACGCATGGATAAAAGAATTAATGGAAGAGATTGAAACAAGCAATAATCGAAACAACAATCGACAGTTTTATGCGAAGTTGAAAAAACGGAAAATGGGACATAAAATAAAAACAAGAGGAATGAGAAACAAACAGGGAAGGCTAGAAGATGATACAGAAAAGATAAAGCACATCTGGGAAGAATATTTCAAAGAATTATTAAATGAACAGAAAATGAACAAGACCATCTTAGTAATGGACGAAGAACAAGAAAGTGAAGAACCGACGTATGACGAAATAGTGGAAATAGTTAAAAAACGCAAAAATAAGAAAACACCTGGAAAAGATGGCATTAACGCAGAATTATTAAAATACAGAGGTGAAGCACTGTATAACAGAATGTACGATCTTATAAAACAAATATGGAGAGAAGAAAAATTACCAAAAGAATGGAAACAAGGTATCATAATAACAATAAAGAAAAAATGCGACGCAGAGAAATGTGAAAACTATAGGGGAATCACACTGCTGAGTGTCGCATATAAGGTATTGTCCACCGTAATAAACAATAGATTGAAAAAAACACACGAATAAAATAATCGGAGAATATCAATACGGTTTCACGGAAGGCAAATCGACCGTGGATGCCATACACATGGTGAAACAAATAATTGAGAAAAGCCAGGAATACAACATAAATATGCATATGATGTTTATTGATTTCAATCAAGCATTTGATAAGATAAGACGAAGCGAATTAATAAGAGCAATGCAAGAACTAAACATTCCAAACAAACTTTTAAGGTTAACAAACATGACTCTAGAAGAAACAACGGCTTGTGTTAAAACATTAAATGGAGAAACAAAGGACTTTACAATAAATAGCGGAGTTAGACAGGGAGATTCGATGTCTTCGACATTGTTTAATGTTTGCTTAGATATAATAATAAGAAAATTGGAAGTCACGGGCACAATAGTGAACAAAGAGGTCCAAATAGTTGCATACGCTGATGATGTAATAATAATAACAAGAAGATTAGGAAGATTAATCGAAATTTTTGAGAAAATTGAAATAACAGCAGGCGTAATGGGATTAATAGTGAATCAAAGTAAAACTAAATATATGAAAGTGCAGAAAAATCCAACAAGAGGCATGAATGGATTACAAATCAACAACTTCATATATGAAGAAGTGAATGTTTTCAATTATCTGGGAGTGCAGGTTAACAACACTAACGAAAGACAACAGGATATAAAAAGAAGAGTACAATTGGGCAATAAAGCGTACTATGCCAACAAACACCTGCTGACCGACAAAAATTTATCCAAAGCAACGAAAATTAAAATTTATAGGACACTAATAAGACCAATTCTTACATATGCCGCAGAAACCATGTGTCTCACCAAAAATGAAGAGGAGAAAATGAGAGTTTTTGAAAGAAAGGTGATGAGACAAATACTAGGGAAGAAACGCATAAATGAACAGGAACAAAGACCTATGATCAACTATGAAATAATGCAGGAAATGGGTAACGAAGACATCATTAGAGTGATAAAGTCTCTCAGGATAAGATGGATGGGCTATGTAATGAGAAAAGATGAGAATTCAGCCATAAAACAAATCACGAAATGGAAGCCTATGGAGAGCCGTATGAGAGGAAGACCCAGAGCCAGATGGTGGGATCAGGTGGCGGAGGACTTAAAGAGGTCAGGAGTAGAAAACTGGAAAGTGAAAGTGAACAATAGACATGAATGGAGAAGAATAACAACAGAGACGAAAACTGACAGAAGATTGTGAATTTAGGAATTGTTGAATTATTGAATAAAATGTAAAGAATAAAGGGACTTATCCACCCTAACAAAAAAAGGATATGTTAAATCTCTTTATGAGATAGCAATGTTCCTAAAGGAATAAAAAGCTTTTATTATTATTATTTACTTGTTTTCACTGAATTTTAAATAAATTTCACCAAATATTATCTTCTTTAACAACGTTTTGTAGGTAAGTGAACAAATAAAATATCTGATAATTGAATTTGAGTATCTTGACTTTACAGGATTCCAACTAACGTCGCCATCTTGTATTTTGTTGAATTGATAAGCTTTATTCAAATTTTGGATCACGTAGAACGTCGACTGTCCAGCTTGAAAATAAAACTCCAATTAAATTGTATGCGCAAATGTCCATTTTTGGTCAATTTTCGAATTGCTAGTCAAATTTCGAACATTTTTGGAAAAATTCTGTTCACCCTAAAATATTTTGATATGCTGGTGAGCTTCCTTATTTTATCAGATTATGTTTGCACTAATTACTTCTTTGTTCTATTTACAGGAGCCGAATTAACATCATTTTACAGAATATCAATTGATCGTTGATGTTCTATCTCTGGACAAATCTCGAATTTTCAGCAATATTGAACTTTATGTTATTACACAATTTCCGTACATAATTTTATGATGAACTTATAGAATAATACATGATCGAATTTTTGGTATAACTCATTTTACACAGAATATGTTTTTCACAAAGATATTTTCATTTCAAACTGATAAATCGATAGGTTATGTTTTTACATGTAAACAAATTTACAAAATGACTCTTTCTATTAATTGATCTTTTTTGGAGATTTTTGACATGACAAATCTCAAGATTAATATTCATAGCAAGTTCTAACATTATCTCTCAATCTTGTACGATTTTATTTAGTTCAGAGTTTTTGAAAAATGAGGTGGATATTTATCTCGAAATCTAAATGTTTTACAAAACCTCGTATTTCTTAAATTTTGGAGTCTCATAATCATTCATTGTGTTATAACTGACTATCGTAAGATGGTTTCATTTTAAATCACAGCAATATATTGTCACACTTTGAAAAGTCAAAATTCAAAAATCATTATTCAGTTTGAATATGACAGACGTGACAACGTCGCATATGTGATATTGTAGTTATGGAGGGTTCGGCAGGACGTGATAGATAATATTACGATGCCATATGTCTGGTAGATGTGTGTGAAATGCATTATTGCAAAAGATAAGAAGGTAGTTGGAACCCCATGAACGTTACTTCTATGTAACGTCGTGAGAACTGCAATGTTAGCAGAATAAGGGTTCAAGCCAGTACAGAGAGCCAGGTGGGATGCGAGTTATTAAATACAGCAACAGAGCGCAAAATAGTAGTTACATGTAGTTACGAAGTTACATCAGAGTTACATCGGGGTTACGCCCGGAATACGCGTGTGGCGCGTAAGCCACTACGCGTGTTAGTGTTAGTTAAAATGTTTGTTCAAGTTAAAAGTCCATCGTTAAAAGTTATTAGTTCCTAAAAAGGATTACCAAAATGACCTCTCGCACGCCAGGCTGTACGGCTACCAACTACCCTTGTAATGATAATTGTAAGGTTAGTGTAAAATATTAATTGTAAATATGTTATTAACTTTAATATAAATAATTGTTATGAACTTTGATTTATTATTTGTTACGCCGTCCCACTTTTTAGTGATCCCAAAATGAGCTACACCACCCCAATAATCCACGACTTAGATAAACCAAATCTAATCGTGACAATATTACTTATTGTTTTTAACACCAATTTATGGTCATGGTGGGCGCAACTCTTACAACTAGCTCGTAGTCAAAAATATTCTTGAACCGGGCCTGATTTGAATTGGTAAATTATTTAATGACCTTAGATGATAGTGGAGTGCACATATTTATTACTGTTAACGTGATTTTCGTAAAAATAAAATAATTTCCGAAAATTTTTTATAGGTACTACTAATTAAATTCTTAAAATTTAATAATTATAGTTGAGCTGGTGAGGAAGAGGTTAAACTTAAAATTCAAACAGTAGTGGTTTTGAACGTCCCCACGCTATGAAATCGACTTGTTCTTAATTTTTCTCAAATTCACATCCAGTATAAAAAGATAGTCTAAATATTATTTTCATTTTTTAAGTTTTGCAACATAATTATTTATTTATCCTAATTTATCAGGTTAATTATCTTTTAATGCAGTTCAGGTACTATCCGGTGATAAAATAAAGAAAAATATGTTTATTTTAAACAGATTTCATAAGACCAAATAATTTGATTATCTCAGTTTATCATGCCGTTTATCTTTTATCGCTAATGACGAAGAAAAATATTTTAATTATGCAAAATAATTTAATTAATTATTTTTATAACGCATCGAAAACTGCATTTTTGTTCAGCAAATTGTGAAGTATGGTTTATGAAAAATTATCCGCTCTTGTAAACCTCAGACCGTTATAATTCGTACAAAAATAATATACAATATTATTTCAGGTTTCCGCAGAGAATTCTGTAGAATTCCACAAACAGCAAAATTTATTTTCTCAAGAATTAAATTTAAAAATTAAGGCGACCGTCAAAGAAGTTATCAAATCAATAGAAAAATTGGACATTCAAAATGAGGTCGGAAAACAGGCGCTATTATCACTACGTAATTGTTTTGTAGAAAATTTAAAGACAATAATCTATCGTTTACAAAATTTTGTGGTAAGCAGAGGCTTGATGTTATAAATTCAACAGTAATCATATTTTTTTTAGATAATATTGAACGAAAACCTAATTGGCAAACAGCAATTGGTTAAATTGGTGGGAAAATTGGTGGAAACTTCCTATTCGGCTCGGCATTCTTTCAACGAAGATTCAGAAGGTTTAAAGCTAAAATTGATTAACAGCATCCAAGATGTTGAGATCGTGGCTGCCGATTTACTGAAAATAATCGAAAACGAAGAACTGCATGGTAATTCGCCTATTTGTGTTTTGTAGGCGGAGTTACGCTAAGCTTAGCTCCAAGTTTTTAATTGGGTAACCTGTACATTCCGAAAATTGATTCAATGTTTTTCAATTAAAATTACGGTGCGTCGGCACGGTCAGTAAACGAACGACTTCCATAGGCTAAATGCGGAAAAACGTTAATTTTAAAAATAAATTTCTGACTAATTTAAATCGAAAGCAACTATAGTAGTTAAATTTAGTATTAATGGGGATATATGACTGGCAAAAATGAAACACTCGTTTAATCTATCGTCGACGTTTCGCCGCCACTCTTATTGGTTTTTATATAATTTTAAGTGATTTATTATGTTTTAAATGTTTTAATGTGTTATTGGAAAAAAAAATTTCTGACATGTAATTGTGGGTTTTTGTGATGCCGATTGTATGTTGTACCGATGATGTTAGCTTGCACGGCTCTCTTTGTTTGTAAGGCAAGTTGTTGATCTATAGTCCTGAAGAAGCCGTGAGTGGCGGCGTAACGTCGACGATAGATTAAACGAGTGTTTCATTTTTGCCAGTCCTATATCCCCATTAATACTACATTTAATTATTACACAAGGACGATATTATGGAAGTTTCAACTATAGTAGATTTGCTAATATCGTAAACTTGAAGTAAGTAATCACATTTTCAGAGACCAAGAACAAACTTATTGATGAATTGAGCAATTTACTGCGCACTCTTGACTGTATCAAGTTTCACGAAAAAGTTCTGAATAATTTAACTTTGGGTCAAATCAAACAACTTTTTGATCGATGTGCTAACGGTCTGCATGCTGTACTGGATGTCATAAAAAGCGATAATAATAAGATCGTTTTATACCATTTTGTGCATTCCTTTAATACTGCATGTCAGCATGTGCAAACAGTTGTGCATTACATGGAACGATATGTGAGTCTAAAAATTAAAACTGAAAGAAATTTTAAATACATTTTTAGGCCGATCAATATGGCACAGAATTGTATCAAGTTGTGTATGCTGGCAGCTTACAGCTACATAACATATTGGTTGAAACTCAGGAATTGCTTTACAAATCTGGTGAAATTAAGCTCATGATAGATTTTTTTCGGGAAAATATTACCAGAGGATGTGCAATAATGGAGCACTTGGAAATTCTCTTACAAAATAAGGAAGGTAAATTGTTTTTGTTTTGTTTATGATGGGTTATACAGTTTTGTTTTAAGTTCCCGACAGTTTCAAAGAAATTGTTCACACTGCAAGCAGCACTTGTCTTGCTATTGCTAACCAATTAAGGAGAGGATTGGAAAATTCATCTCGTTTTATGGAAATAAAACAATAGAAAATTTTGCAGGATAATTTCTTGTTTACGAAATATTTCTTTAATATTTCGCCTGTTGGTTATTGAATTATTAAAATTATTTCTAAAATTTGTATACTGGTTTTTTACCTCTACCAAACAATTGTAGAACCAAGTGGCAGTTCTACAATTGTTCCCCCCCTCCATGACTAAGTAAAGAAAAATTAAATCTCTTGAGAATATATATTCTAAAATATAATTAATAATACAGTCGAGTCGCAAAATAGTGAATACTGTATATAGTGAACTACCGGAAATAGTGAACACAAAAATTTTAACATTGAGTGTATATGGGACTCCTATATAACGAACAGCAGTAACCCCGATACAGCAAACTGCGTACTAAAAATCGTGCAATTTGAACGACATCATTTGTAGGGACTTCCCCCGAAGATTGAGAATTTACTAATATTGTACAGGGAACGAAATTAAGATCGATTCTGAATCAGAAAAGGAAGACGAAGATGAGATGGTTTCTTATACTTTTAATGAGTTACTTATTTCCATTCATGATTTCAATAAATCATGCATTGACATAATATTTAAATGATGTTATTCAGTGGAGTGAAGAAAATGCAGAAGTTAAAATATCAACTTTGCTTAATTTACATAATTTAAGGCAAAAAATTTTAAGTATTAAATTAAATAAAAAACAAGTACTGTCAAAAATAACGTCATTTTTCTTACCCGTATTGTAATTAGGTTTGTGGGTAACCATCAATTTTCTTTCAAATAAAACCTTCATTTTCAAAATGTGATTTTATTCTAAATTTTGTAAATACCGAAATAGTGAACAACCTCGAAAAAGTGTAAGGTCTGTGCCTTATTTAATTCACTATTTCGCGACTCGACTGTAATTCGAATTAATTATTTTTATATAAATTATTTTTTCCTTTATTTATTCATTTATTATTTCTCTGCTAGTGTTGGCTATGATCGTTGTGCGGCCCGAAACATTTTCAGATTAATAATTAAAAAGAAACCAATAAATCTGCGTTGTGAGCAAATAGATAGACAGAAGTAGTGATTCAAGGTCGCACTGATTCATGATTGCCCAGGTTGTGATGCGGCTTAAAGGCCGCTTTGCAGGACCGGATCATTAATCCGTGTATTGTGTACCACTAGCACAAGCACAAATACTGAATGATTATATGATATTAACGATATATTGATGCAGTACTAGCTTCCGTAAAGTTCACTTAAGAAAAATAATAATAATGTCACATATTGAAAATTCAAAAATCAATATTCATAATTACTTATTAGAAAACGTGACAACGTTGTAAATTAAAGAAATAGTATATTTTATTAAAAGTTCAGTAACTCGCAATACGAGAACGTCTGGTATGTGTGAGAAATGCATTATTGCAAAATTACCAGGTGGTTAAACCATGCCTGTTAGTAACAAGTGTGGGAAATGCAAGCTTGTGAAAAGGCTTATGGAAAAACTGGGAAGTGTACATTACTGGAAGGAGAGTACGAGGTGTTAAATAGGCTAACATGTAAGGAATTAGTTAGTTAACCGTTGGCGACGGTAGTCAACTGGTGGTGTCATCCGTGACGTGAGTGTATATCAATCTAAAGAGTCCACGCCGCTCAAACATTACATGATTCCTAAAGCTACACCACCCCAAACTCCATGACTTAGGGAAACTACCCTTAAAGCGTGACAATAACGTTAAGTACTGCTATGATTCAAAATGATATGACATTACGATAGGTAGTTGCACAACTGAAATTGTCATAAAATTCATAAAATTGAGAAAATTAAGCTATTTTAAAACATTTAGTTTTGACAGATAAGAAATCCAACTCTATTTCAGATATCCTGACTCTAATAAGATCTTTCAAGATTAAGAAGTTACATTAAAACTTGCTATAAACATTCAATTTGAGAGTCATCAACTCAAAAATCCTCTAGAAAGACAAATTACATTAGAAATGGTAAATTTATACATTGTCTGTTATCAGGAAACATCTTAATATAACCTGTTAATTTGTAAACTTCAAGTTGGAAAATCTTTTTAAATAACTTGTTTTATGAAAATTGGGTAACACCAAAAATTCTATTGTATCTTATTCTGTATGATTATCATAAATTTGTGTCCAAAACTTGTAAAAAAGCATAAAGGTGAGAATTGCGCGAAATTGATAACTTATCAGTGATAAAAGGCAAAATAGTCAATGTAGATTCTTAAAATTGTTATAAAACTGACTACCGTTGATAATTTCAAGTGGAAAGCAGCGTGTAACAATTTCTGCCACTCCAAGGAACAACAAAAACTGCCCCGACGATCTTTTAGTCCGGGAGGTACCGTCACTTTTTTTCAAGTCATTTTATGCACATTGAAATTCAGTGGATGAAGTTGTTTTCATACTACTAAATACTAAGCCGAGCGTCAGATCGCGCGACCGCGGTGGGTTGAGTCGTAGGAAGCTACAGAACGTGTCGCGTAATTTGTTCCAAAAAGTTATTTATAAAGTATATTTTACTAAAAAATCTGATGTGGCCAGCACATGACTTCCCTATAAGGAATCATTCCTTCATCGTTCATCTAAAGATTCGCAGAAATATTATTTACATTTAAAAAATAAAAATCTGATGTGGCCAGCACATGACTTCCCTATAAGGAATCATTCCTTTATCGTTCATCTAAAGATTCGCAGAAATATTATTTAAATTTTATTTTATTATTTAATTAAATTATTAAATTTCGTCCTTCAAGTAAAGTGCTACTTCCGGTTTAGGGATTTCCTCCAAAATCACATGGTGCTTTAGTATACTGATTAAAGAAAGTGTTAAATATGAAATTTGGTTACTAGATAACAATTCGTTCCTGAGATATTTAAGAAAAAACATTTCGTCCTTCAAGTGAAGTGCTACTTCCGGTTTAAGGATTTCCTCCAAAATCAAATGGTGCATTTGTATACCGATTAAAGTGTTAAATATGAAATTTGGTTACTATATAACAATTTGTTCCTGAGATATTGAAGAAAAACCATTTCGTTCTTCAAGTAAAGTGCTACTTCCGGTTTAGCGATTTCCTCCAAAATCACATGGTGCTTTAGTATACTGATTAAAGTGTTAAATATGAAATTTGGTTACTAGATAACAATTCGTTTCTGAGATATTTAAGAAAAACCATTTCGTCCTTCAAGTGAAGTGCTACTTCCGGTTTAAGGATTTCCTCCAACATCAAATGGTGCCTTTGTATACCGATTAAAGTGTCAAATATGAAATTTGGTTACTATATAACAATTTGTTCCTGAGATATTGAAGAAAAACCATTTCGTCCTTCAAGTAAAGTGCTACTTCCGGTTTAGCGATTTCCTCCAAAATCACATGGTGCTTTAGTATACCGATTAAAGCGTTAAATATGAAATTTGGTTACTAGATAACAATTCGTTCCTGAGATATTTAAGAAAAACCATTTCGTCCTTCAAGTGAAGTGCTACTTCCGGTTTAAGGATTTCCTCCAAAATCAAGTGGTGCCTTTGTATACCGATTAAAGTGTTAAATATGAAATTTGGTTACTATATAACAATTCGTTCCAGAGATACAGAACTTACAGACATTTTGCGTTACATACATCCATACATACATACATACATACACACATACATACATACATACAGACATCATTGCGAAAGTAGTCAAAACGGATTCAGAAATGCTCAAAACGGATATTTCCGTTAAAATATCGACATCGAATTTTTTCATGATTACAATACTTCCTTATAGGGAAGTAAAAATTCATCAATAAAATATTTATCATAATATATTTAAGCAAAACCATTTCGTCCTTCAAGTAAATTGCTACTTCCGGTTTAGGGATTTGCTCCAAAATCAAATGGTGCTTTAGTATACCGATTAAAGTGTTAAATATGAAATTTGGTTACTATATAACAATTCGTTCCTGAGATATTGAAGAAAAACTATTTCGTCCTTCAAGTAAAGTGCCATTTCCGGTTCAGGGATTTCCTCCAAAATCAAATAGTTCTTTCGTATATTGATTAAAGTGTTAAATATGAAATTTGGTTACTATATAACAATTTGTTCCTGAGATATTGAAGAAAACCCATTTCGTCCTTCAAGTAAAGTGCTACTTCCGGTTTAGGGATTTCCTCCAAAATCACATGGTGCTTTAGTATACTGATTAAAGTGTTAAATATGAAATTTGGTTACTAGATAACAATTCGTTCCTGAGATATTTAAGAAAAACCATTTCGTCCTTCAAGTGAAGTGCTACTTCCGGTTTAAGGATTTCCTCCAAAATCAAATGGTGCCTTTGTATACCGATTAAAGTGTTAAATATGAAATTTTGTTACTATATAACAATTAGTTCCAGAGATACAGAACTTACAGGCATTTTGCGTTACATACATCCATACAGACAGACATACAGACATACATATTGCGGTGTCGAGATTGACCACGCCAATAGAAATGATAACGTCACGATTCAGAATTTTGTTTATTAATAAAGAGAGCACATGACTTATTTGTTCGAACGGAAAGGTTTATCCGATACCGAAAATTTGTTTAACGTCATAAATTTATATGAAGAAAGAGTCACGGAACAGAGGAACAAAAATAAATTCAAAATGCAACGATTTAATTACGTTAATAAAAATGTTTGTTAGTATTATAAATCAAATTAATTAATCATAAGAGATGTAATTTAAAATCAAAATAATTGTTCAATGTTAGTTTATAAAAATGTGTTAACGTAAAATTTTAAAATAAGCAAAATCTTTACACCGATCGTAGTGCGTCGCAAATCTAATGTATCACATGGTCTGCTTACTGGTAAAACCAGGTAACTGACATAACCATAGTTTTGAGATAATAGCGTTTGAAAGTTTGACGTTTAATAACTAAGCAGTATTAATATGTATTGTGTTGTAATTTATTTCTAAGAAAAATTATAGTTTTAGCAATGTCATAATACTTTAAATTAACGTGTAAGCCCCCTTGCCCCCTTGCGGGGATCAAGGGGGCGGTGCCCCTTTGCGAGGCGCGGAGCGCGGATTTTTTCATACGGCATAACTTTCGAACGGGGGGAGGTATCAATTAACTTGTTTTACCAGTAGAAAGAGCGCAAAAAACTTAACATGCCGATATATTTAACTCAGTTTCGAAAATTTTGCAGTTACTTGGTTTTACCAGTAAGCAGACGACATATGGAAAGGACATTTTCTTCAAAAAGTTTATCAAACAATCACAGTGATGGTGAGAATTAATTCAATCTAAAACATAAACATTTTATTAAAATTTTACAAAGTCACATTGGGCTTGAGCCGAACCTGCAAATTGAAACGTCAATAGTATTGATTTTATTTCGACCAATAATGAAGAATCACATTTGCCTTGAGAATACAACGGTAGCGATGGTAAAACAATTGAAAAGGAGGTTGTTGATTAATTATTTTCTTAATGGTGGTGAAATTTGTGCGTCCAGCTAAAATTACATAAAATAGTGAAAAATTTAAAGAAATTCAATAGAAAAGTGTATTAATAGTTAAAATCAACGTACTTACGTATTTGAAAAGTAAAATTGGTAGAAAATTACGACGGATTACGATTATTTTTGGAAAGATTGGTCACACACACACCACGAGGTAAAGCCGACACACAAGAAATTTTATCTCGAATTATTACATGCATCCAAGGTCATCCATCCAAGAAAATTATATATTTGTATGGTATATGAACTGATAAACCAGAAAATCCCTAGATTTGTTAAGGTAACGTCCCATTAAACATTATTAAAATTGAAATTAGTGAAAATTTTGCGATCTACTTACGCGTACGTTAAAACGTTTAAAATTAATTAGAATAAGAAATTTGTTAATTAGTATTAGAATTTTATTGCATTTAAATCAATTTAAACTAAATCATAATAAATTACCATTTAAATTTTTAAAAAACGGAGCATAATTTTTGTACATCTATTCCGAAGACCGCGATAATTGATTTCAGCATTCCGAATTGGTCAAGGAAGGAACCCAACGTGAGAAAAGGTAGGTCTGTGCTCATCGCAATAGCTAAGCCGAGGTATAATTTCATTTATTTACTAAAAATGTTACATACATTTCTGTTGACGGGGTACATTTACGTACACTCGTACAAGACATTTACAATTAAAACGTGTAGCCCTAGTAAAGCTCCGACCCCACACAGCAATTTGGCTAGCCCAACGTGTGGCATTATTAGTAGTCGAGGCCTTACACACAGCAATATATACAGACATCATTGCGAAAGTAGTCAAAACGGATTCAGAAATGCTCAAAACGGATATTTCCGTTAAAATATCGACATCGAATTTTTTCATGATTACAATACTTCCTCATAGGGAAGTAAAAAGTCGTCAGACCCTGATCTGCGGGTGGATTGGTCGTCAGTTACGCGTAGTAAAGAGATGCAGAATTTTGAAAAAAAAAGTAATAGTATGCAGTCTGAAATTTATTCAAGTGATAGTTTATAGCTCACATAATACAAAAATAATCGTCAGACGTTATGGAAATGGTGGAAAAACCGTCAGTCGAGCCTTCGAAGTTGATCTCAGCGTTCGAAACAATTAAACGCGCGGCATCGTTTGCGGTCCAACTGACAGAGTTATTAGTTTGCGCGTGGCCGCGCGTGTGTTTAGTTGTATACCTGTGTGAAGCATGGCTGATTCAAAATTATTTTGTGTTTTTTGCTCCAAAAAAAATGAAACGTTGCGATCTTTTACAATAGAAACGCTCGCGAAATGTAGAAAAGTGCTCAGTATTCGGCAAGAGCATCAATTATATATGAGTGATGTGAGACTACCAGCAGAATTATCTCCGAATTATTTGTATCATTCTCAGTGCTACCGACTATTTACAGCTTTACCAAAAAGTATAGAGCTACTAAAACTGATGAATCGTTATCAGAAGCATCGGAGGGTCCAAGGTAAGTATTATTGCAATTCAAAAGTTGTAACAAGACGTTCACGGGCAGTTTTTCACAAACTTGAATTATTATTTTAGGGTATTTTGTTCGGTACGATGTAAGAAAATCCTAGGTGTTTTCATGTATACTAATGCGAAGAATTTAATCATTGCTTTAATTTATTCATCGTCAAGTTATCAAAATCTTTTCAAAACTAAATCAATTTCTTCGAATCATTTTGCAACTACCCCTAATACCAACACCTGCATTACCCAGAGAGAGTCTTAGGCTGAGCAGTAAGAAGGGGCAAAGGTTAGTGAATTCTGTGATTAATTTGAATACGCAAATTATTAAATTTATATTTGAAAATTTTTTCTTCCAATCCGGATGTGGCGCCCAACAAAATAAGCCGTATCAAATTTGATCACAAAGTTCATAGCAGTACGTAATAATACAGTAAATTTACATTTTTCTCTGACCAGGAAAAGGTAATTGTCGTGTTTTTTTTATATAATCTCCTGAATTTAAAAAATATTATTTGTAATTGAAAGTTATGGTCGGGTACTTTATATTTTTCGATTAGCACTATGCTTGTTTTATAGTGAAGCGACAGTAGAGCCGAAAAGGAAAGTTTTGTTTGAAGTTACCGACAGTTTCAAAGAAGTTGTGCACACTGCAACCAGCAGTACTCTTGCTAGTGCTAACCAATTACGAAGAGGATTAGAAAATTCATCTCGTTTTATGGAAATGAAACAATAGAAAATTTTGCAGGATAATTTCTTACGAAATATTTTTTTTAATATTTCGCCTGTTTGGCCAATGTATATTGGAATCATTAAAATATTTTCTAAAATTTGTATAATGTTTTTTTGCCACTACCAAATAATTATAGAACCCAGTGGCGGTTTTATGGAGGGAATCTACAGGAGTTCTATCCTTCCACCCCCCATGGCTCAGCAAAGAAAAATTAAATCACCTGAGAATAGAAATTCTAAAATATAAGTGAAAATAATTAGAATTAATTGTGTTTATATAAATTATTGTGTCCTTTATTGCTCTCTGCTAGTGTGTGATTATGATCGTTGTGCGGCCTGAAACCTTTTCAGGTTGATAATTAAATAATAAAAAAATAAAGATACTACACCCCCCACCATATGACGAATTTTTAATTCGTCAACGTCAGCCCTAACACTGCCCGCTTATATTTGCCGTTTGGCGTGACATGAGACATATTCCATTTGACCTCGATGCCAGCGCGGAGGTTCGAACTTTGTCCGCCTTGTGGTAGGGATAATTTCCGGCTTCACTTTTTGGTGTGGCTCTCGCGAGAAAACACGTTCCGTTGGTGTGGGTAATACAAGATAATTTGAAGATATAATCGTTTTGCTGGATCTGGGAATTCGATGGTCATATTAGCAAGTTGCGAGAGTGATTCTGGGTGCGAAGATTTTTGCGCGCTGCAGCGAAATTGCAAGATTTTTGCGTTGCAATTTTTCGGATCCAATCGCGTTATCAAACACATTTTTACGCCGAGTTGTTACCTGTGCGCACGCCTAAACCTTGGAGTTTTTGTTTACCAAAGTTGGCAGAATTGTTCGACCTGTCATATATTTTTGGATGTAACCTCAAATTCTCGCGAGAAGTTTAGCTGCACCAAATTGTTTGTACATCCGTAGTCTTCGTTAAGTTGTGTCCGTCTTAATTACCTGTTATACGTTTACGATCGTCGTGTTGACCGTTCAATCTGAATCTACCGCCCGAGGTGTCGTGGACACCGCTATTTTCATATATATTGGTCAACTCAATTGGGGATTCAACTCCTTCTCTGGTTGCGTTGCTGACACCATTTCTACCTGTCTCTGCTGTCCGACCATCCATCCAGCGAAGCATCGGTGTCACACGAGAAGAACAATTCAAGGAAAGCGTGATCTGTCAGCCGGGTTGCCGGAAGTCGTCTCGAGTCAGCCAGTCAGAACCAGTTTCTCGTGGACATCTCAAGCGGTGGTGTGTTTTCGTCATCTTTCTTGGTCGAGGTAAGTCACGGTACATTTTCGCTGTTTTGAGATTGTTTGTTCTTGCGAGATTTTTTTATAAATGCAATAGAAGGTGTGTGTTGCATTTGCCACCTTCATTTTTTTGCCTTCTCGAGGCGGCGCTTTGGTTTTCCGGCGGCAGATCCAGTACGCACTATTTGTTTTTGTTGACGGATCCCCTTAAGGGATTCGTACACTTTGTATTATTATTGTATCACTCATTTACCTGTCTATCCGTTGTCAATATTGTTGATTTTTGTTACAATTTTGAGTGTCATTAAATTGTTAACTGTATTACCGCTTTTTTATTTCCCTCATAGAGGGGTATTCTTTTGGAAAGCTTTCAGGAATAAGTTCGCAATCGGAACCTGCGGCTCTCGCATACCGACGTTTCCAGCATAGAGCTAGCTTAACTACCATTTGGGCTCACCACGTTAAAAAGTGAAGTGGCGACTCTTCACATGGGGGATTTTTTTTGTTCTCGTTAGTTGTCCTCCCATTAGGGACATTGAGAAACGGAAAGATCTTACAACCCTAGGTTTCTATTTACACTTCCTATTATTGCGATTTTGAGCAGATAAATATTGAAGGATTTACATGCTCGAATCTGGACGAGGTAATTGTCGTGTTTTTTTATATAATCTCCTGAATTTAAAAAATATTATTTGTAATTGAAAGTTATGGTCGGGTACTTTATATTTTTCGATTGGCACTATGCTTGTTTTATAGTGAAGCGACAGTAGAGCCGAAAAGGATATTGGTTTTTGAGTCTTGCTTGTACAGGCATGTTAAAATTTGTATGGAAGTTTTTTAAAACATAAAGGATTAATTTTAGAATTAGGCTTATGCCTAATGCCCCCAGCGTAAAAACTACACAATTTAAAAAGACTTTTTAAATAAATTACTTATTGTTTTTAACACCAATTTATGGTCATGGTGGGCGTAACTCTTACCATTAGCCCGTAGTCAAAAAAATTCTTAAACCGGACCTGATTTGAATTGGTAATTTGTTTTATTACCTTAGGTGATAGTGAAGTGCACATATTTATCACTGTTAACGTGATTTTCGTAAAAATAAAATAATTTCCGAAAATTTTGGTTCCATTTAAATGTAATTAAATTATTAAAATTTCAACATTGAAGTTGAGCTGGTGGAGAGGAGGTTAAACTTAAAATTCAAACAGTGGTGGTTTTGAACGTCCCCACCCTATCTAAATCGACGTATTTTTGAAGCTATGCTTCTTATCGCACGGGTATTGCACGTGTATTTTGCACGGGTATCGCACGGGCAGTTAACTGAAAAAAATCGTTCGTCACACAAAATCGTCACACAAAATCGTCACACAAATATGTAACGGAAATATGTAACGCAAATTCGTCACACAAATTTCGACCGCGACTTTCAAATTTCGAACTTCCCTTCAAACACCATAACTCCGGAACCGAGAGGGCTAGGACCCTGGGAATGGTGGCTATGGATAGGGGGCGGATGTGGCAACCGCCCCCGACCCCGACCCCACGCCGCCCCCGCCGCCTCCAACCGGTTTTTATGGAAAATAGTTTTTTAACAAAACTAAAAAAATTTAAACATTTCCCCCCCACCCTCCCCTTTTCGTGGGTCGGCAAAAAACGTCAAAAAAATTTTTATTTTTCAAAAATTTTGAAGCTAGTTTTAGTTTTTTGACAAAACTTACAAAATTAAAAATTTCCCGCCCCCCCTTTTTCCCTTTTCGTGGGTCGGCAAAAAACGTCGAAAACATTTTCCCGTATTCTTATAAGCAAGTTGGAGGCCGAAGGCCGACCCGTATTCTTAAATGCCAGTGGGAGGCCGAAGGCCGACCCGACCCGTGTTCTCTAAATCAAGTGGGAGGCCGAAGGCCGACCCGTATTCTTATAACCACGTTGGAGGCCGAAGGCCGACCCATATTCATAAATGCCAGTGGGAGGCCGACCCGACCCGTGTTCTCTAAAGCAAGTGGGAGGCAACCGCCCCTGACCCGACCCCACGCCGCCCCGCCGCCTCCAACCGATTTTTAGGGAAAATAGTTTTTGACAAAACTAAAAAAATTAAAACATTTTTTTAAAATTAAAACCCCCCCGCCCCTTTTCGTGGGTCGGCAAAAAACGTCAAAAAAATTTTCAAAATTTTTATTTTTCAAAAATTTTGAAGCTAGTTTTAGTTTTTTGACAAAACTTACAAAATTAAAAATTTCCCGCCCCCCCTTTTTCCCTTTTCGTGGGTCGGCAAAAAACGTCGAAAACATTTTCCCGTATTCTTATAAGCAAGTTGGAGGCCGAAGGCCGACCCGTATTCTTAAATGCCAGTGGGAGGCCGAAGGCCGACCCGACCGGTGTTCTCTAAATCAAGTGGGAGGCCGAAGGCCGACCCGTATACTTATAAGCACGTTGGAGGCCGAAGGCCGACCCATATTCATAAATGCCAGTGGGAGGCCGACCCGACCCGTGTTCTCTAAAGCAAGTGGGAGGCAACCGCCCCTGACCCGACCCCACGCCGCCCCGCCGCCTCCAACCGATTTTTAGGGAAAATAGTTTTTGACAAAACTATAAAAATTAAAACATTTTTTTTTAATTAAAACCCCCCCTCCCCTTTTCGTGGGTCGGCAAAAAACGTCAAAAAAATTTTCAAAATTTTTATTTTTCAAAAATTTTGAAGCTAGTTTTAGTTTTTTGACAAAACTAACAAAATTAAAAAATCCCCCCCCATTCTCCCTTTTCGTGGGTCGGCAAAAAACGTCAAAAAAATTTTCCCGTATTCTTATAAGCAAGTTGGAGGCCGAGGGCCGACCCGTGTTCCTGAAAGGCAAGTGGGAGGCCGACCCGTGTTCCTGAAAGGCAAGTGGGAGGCCGACCCGTGTTCCTGAAAGGCAAGTGGGAGGCCGACCCGTGTTCCTGAAAGGCAAGTGGGAGGCCGACCCGTAGTTTTATAAGCAAGTTGGAGGCCGAAGGCCGACCCGACCCGTGTTCTCAAAAGCAAGTGGGAGCAAGCATAACTCCGGAACCGAGAGGGCTAGGACCGTGGGAATGGTGGCTATGGATAGGGGGCGGAGGTGGCAACCGCCCCAACCCCACGCCGCCCCCGCCGCCTCAACCTCCAACCGGTTTTTAGGGAAAATAGTTTTTTGACAAAACAAAAAAAATTAAAAAATATCCCCCTCTCCTTTTCGTGGGTCGGCAAAAAACGTCGAAAAAATTGTAAAAATTTTTCACAAAAAGGCCGAAGGCCGAACAACTGTGGCCTTTACGGATCTATTATGGTCCTCCCCCTGTGAGACCGAAGGCCGAACAACACTGGCAATCACGGACTAGCAGTCAAGATAGCTGAAGGCATATAAATATAATCTATTATGGTCCGCCCTGTGAGGCCGAAGGCCGAACAACTAGGGCCTTCACGGATTTATTATGGTCCGCCCTGTGAAGCCGAAGGCCGAACAACTATGGCCTTCACGGATCTATTATAGTCCTACCCCTGTGAGGCCGAAGGCCGAACAACTATGGCTTTCACGGATCTATTATGGTCCGCCCTGTAAGGCCGAAGGCCGAACAACTATGGCCTTCACGGATTTATTATGGTCCGCCCTGTGAAGTCGAAGGCTGAACAACTATGGCCTTCACGGATCTATTATGGTCCTCCCTCTGTGAGGCCAAAGGCCAAACAACTATGGCCTTCACGGATCTATTATGGTTCGCCCTGTGAGGCCGAACAACTATGGCCTTCAAGGATCTATTATGGTTTGCTCTGTGCGTAAGAAGCATAGCTTCTGTGGACGGTCCGACGACCGCTCTCATTTTTTTGTTTTTCTGTAATGCACAAAGTAATGTAATGTAAAAAGATAATGTAAATATTATTATCATTTTTTTTAGTTTTGAAATTTAATTAATTATTTATATAAATTTATCAGGATATTTATTTATCTTTTATAGCAGTCCAGGTACCTACTATCTGATGATGAAATAAAGAAAAATATTTTTATTTTAATAAATTTCGTAAGACCAAATTATATGATTATTTTAGTTTATAAGGCCGTTTATCTTTTATCGCTAATGACTAACAAAAATATTTTAATTATGCAGAATAATTTAATTAATTATTTTTATAACGCATCGAAAGCTGCATTTTTGTTCAGCAAATTGTGAAGAATGGTTTATGAAAAATTATCCGCACTTGTAAACCTCAGACCGTTATAATTCGTACAAAAATAATATACAATATTATTTCAGGTTTCCGCAGAGAATTCTGTAGAATTCCACACACAGCAAAATTTATTTTCTCAAGAATTAAATTTAAAAATTAAGGCGACCGTCAAAGAAGTTATCAAATCAATAGAAAAATTGGACATTCAAAATGAGGTTGGAAAACAGGCGCTATTATCACTACGTAATTGTTTTGTAGAAAATTTAAAGACAATAATCTATCGTTTACAAAATTTTGTGGTAAGCAGAGGCTTGATTTTATAAATTCAACAGTAATCATATTTTTTTTAGATAATATTGAACGAAAACCTAATTGGCAAACAGCAATTGGTTAAATTGGTGGGAAAATTGGTGGAAACTTCCTATTCGGTTCGGCATTCTTTCAACGAAGATTCAGATGGTTTAAAGCTAAAATTGATTAACAGCATCCAAGATGTTGAGATCGTGGCTGCCGATTTACTGAAAATAATCGAAAACGAAGAACTGCATGGTAATTCGCCTATTTGTGTTTTGTAGGCGGAGTTACGCTAAGCTTAGCTCCAAGTTATTAATTGGGTAACCTGTACATTCCGAAAATTGACTCAATGTTTTTCAATTACAATTTCGGTGCGTCGGCACGGTCAGTAAACGAACGACTTCCATAGGCTAAATGCGGAAAAACGTTAATTGTAAAAATAAATTTCTGACTAATTTAAATCGAAAGCAACTATAGTAGTTAAATGTAGTATTAATGGGGATATAGGACTGGCAAAAATGAAACACTCGTTTAATCTATCGTCGACGTTTCGCAGCCACTGTTATTGACTTTTATATAATTTTAAGTAATTTATTATGTTTTAAATGTTTTAATGTGTTATTGGAAAAAAAATTTTCTGACGTGTAATTGTGGGTTTTTGTGATGCCGATTGTATGTTGAACCGATGATGTTAGCTTGCACGGCTCTCTTTGTTTGTAAGACAAGTTGTTGATCTATAGTCCTGAAGAAGCCGTGAGTCGCGGCGTAACGTCGACGATAGATTAAACGAGTGTTTCATTTTTGCTAGTCCTATATCCCCATTAATACTGCATTTAATTATTACACAAGGACGATATTATGGAAGTTTTAACTATAGTAGATTTGCTAATATCGTAAACTTGAAGTAATCACATTTTCAGAGACCAAGAACAAACTTATTGATGAATTGAGCAATTTACTGCGCACTCTTGACTGTATCAAATTCCACGAAAAATTTCTGAATAATTTAACTTTGGATCAAATCAAACAACTTTTTGATCGATGTGCTAACCGTATGCATGCTGTACTGGATATCATAAAAAGTGATAATAATAAGATCGTTTTATACCATTTTGTGCATTCCTGTAATACTGCATGTCAGCATGTGCAAACACTTGTGCATTACATGGAACGATATGTGAGTCTAAAAATTAAAACTGAAAGAAATTTTAAATATATTTTTAGGCCGATCAATATGGCACAGAATTGTATCAAATTGTGTATGCTAGCAGCTTACAGCTACATAACATGTTGGTTGAACTTCAGCAATTGCTTTACAAATCTGGTGAAATTAAGCTTATGATAGATTTTGTTCGGGAAAATATTACCAGAGGTTGTGCAATTATGGAGCACATGGAAATTCTCTTACAAAATAAGGAAGGTAAATTGTTTTTGTTTTGTTTATGATGGGTTATACAGTTTTGTTTTAAGTTCCCGACAGTTTCAAAGAAATTGTTCACACTGCAAGCAGCACTGGTGTTGCTATTGCTAACCAATTAAGGAGAGGATTGGAAAATTCATCTCGTTTTATGGAAATGAAACAATAGAAAATTTTGCAGGATAATTTCTTGTTTACGAAATATTTCTTTAATATTTCGCCTGTTTATTGGATTATTAAAATTATTTCTAAAATTTGTATACTGTTTTTTTACCTCTACCAAACAATTGTAGAACCAAGTGGCAGTTCTACAATTGTTCCCCCCCTCCATGACTAAGTAAAGAAAAATTAAATCTCTTGAGAATATAAATTCTAAAATATAGTTAATACTACAGTCGAGTCGCAAAATAGTGAATACTGTATATAGTGAACTACCGGAAATAGTGAACACAAAAATTTTAACATTGAGTGTATATGGGACTCCTATATAACGAACAGCAGTAACCCCGATACAGCGAACTGCGTACTAAATCGTGCAATTTGAATGACATCATTTGTAGGGACTTCCCCCAAAGATTGAGAATTTACTAATATTGTACCGGGAACGAAATTCAGATCGATTGTGAATCAGTAAAGGTAGACGAAGATGAGATGGTTTCTTATACTTTTAATGAGTTACTTATTTCAATTCATGATTTCAATAAATCATGCATTGACATAATATTTAAATGATGTTGTTCAGTGGAGTGAAGAAAATTCAGAAGTTAAAATATCAACTTTGCTTAATTTACATAATTTAAGGCAAAAAATTTTAAGTATTAAATTAAATAAAAAACAAGTACAGTCAAAAATAACGTCATTTTTCCTACCCGTATTGTAATTAGGTTTGTAGGTAACCATCAATTTTCTTTAAAATAAAGCCTTCATTTTCAAAATGTGATTTTATTCTAAATTTTGTAAATACCGAAATAGTGAACAACCTTGAAAAAGTGTAAGGTCTTTGCCTTATTTAATTCACTATTTCGCGACTCGACTGTAATTCGAATTAATTATTTTTATATAAATTATTTTTTCCTTTATTTATTCATTTATTATTTCTCTGCTAGTGTTTGGCTATGATCGTTGTGCGGCCCGAAACATTTTCAGATTTATAATTAAAAAGAAACCAATAAATATGCGTAGTGAGCAAATAGATAGACAGGTAGTGATTCAAGGTCGCACTGATTCATGATTGCCCAGGTTGTGCGGCTAAAGGCCGCTTTGCAGGACCGGATCATTAATCCGTGTATTGTTTACCACTAGCACAAGCACAAATACTGAATGATTATACCTTATGATATTAACGATATATTGATGCAGTACTAAGTAGCTTCCGTAAAGTTCACGTGCCTTTTTGTGCCAAATCGAAAACAATAACTATTTAAGAAAAATAATAATAAAGTTAAGTACTGCTATGATTCAAAATGATATGATATTACGAGAGGTAGTTGCACAACTGAAATTGTCATAAAATTGAGAAAATTAAGCTATTTTAAAACATTTAGATTTGACAGATAAGAAATCCAACTCTATTTCAGATATCCTGACTCTAATAAGATCTTTCAAGATTAAGAAGTTACATTAAAACTTGATATAAACATTCAATTTGAGAGTCATCAACTCAAAAATCCTCTAGAAAGACAAATTACATTGGAAATGGTAAATTTATACATTGTCTGTTCTCAGGAAACATATACCTAACCTGTTAATTTGTAAACTTCAAATTGGAAAATCTTTTTAAATAACTTGTTTTATGAAAATTGGGTAACACCAAAAATTCTATTGTATCTTATTCTGTACGATTATCATAAATTTGTGTCCAAAACTTGTAAAAAAGCATAAAGGTGAGAATTGCGCGAAATTGAAAACTTATCAGTGATAAAAGGCAAAATAGTCAATGTAGATTCTTAAAATTGTTATAAAACTGACTATCGTTGATAATTTCAAGTGGAAAGCAGCGTGTAACAATTTCTGCCACTCCAAGGAACGACAAAAACTGCCCCGACGATCTTTTTTGATAACTCAGGGGTTCGCCGGACAAAAATAGAAAATGCCACGAAGTGCTAGCTCAAGCACGGATCATGAAGAAAACGGAACCCCCCTACCCTCGGTTGATGTTACACAATTATATGGGATGACGCTAAGAATACACAAATGTAGCAAAAAAAGGTGTTAATCTGGGCGCCATGTAATTGTTTTCACCCCGTACAAAGAGAGAACTTAGAAACACAAAAATTACAATTTGTGCTTCCGAAAATAGATAACCAAAGGTCGGAGGACGCCCCCGTGACTGGAAAAATATATAACGACTCGTCGAACGACACTACCTCATCTGTGTTAAAATAGCAAGATCGACCGCCATCAGAAAAGACAAAGAAACCAACCACCAACAATCGATTATAACTCCTGTTAGAAGAGAGCATGGAATGCGACGTCAAACGTGATTTGCTAAGAGCAAATATAAAATCCACAATAATCACACTCATGCAAACCCCTAGGTGGTAATCGTATTTAAATACAACAAGAAAATACAATGCTTAAATATTTAAAATTACTAAAAATATTTAACGTGTAAAAGTAATCGAATTGTAAAAGCGACCGACAACGTGGCTATCTGGCAGGCCAGGCGGTCTATCTTATGCTATCAGCGTTCCCATTCAAATAAATACGCCTTAATTCAAAATTGCAGTTTTAAAACTACACAAAAAAATGGCTCTAAACAACCGTTTAGATCAAAAAAACATACAGTATGAGGCAGCAATTACTACACAGAACAAACTTGTATTCACGCACACAAGGAAAAATAATTTCGGGTACCAAGGAGTGAATAAAATTACAATTACACACAAATTGCGTAATTGCGGGAGCAATACAAAAAAGACAAGCCATATGCCCAAATTTGGTCAAGAGACGACAAACCAGAACGGAAATCAATGGAAATAGCCAAAAATATCGCACTCACCTACGCGAACTAAAAAATCCTCCAACGAAAAGTTGCGTAAGCCAAAAAACGAATCCTCGCCACAGCCACTTGAACCACATCCATGGCTATCGCTCTATCACAAATAGGAATTGACCAGCTCTCCCAAAACACAACCTTCCTTGGCACTTCACAAAACCATTCCCCCCGAGTCGCTATCGCGACCCCGTTATCGAAAACACAGCAATACCGCCAACATTAGAATTGATGCATGAATCCACCATACAGGGCGTTGCTAAAGTTGTCAAATGCAAAGGAGAAATAAAAGTAACGATTCAAAAAGTCGTTACAAGCGTAAAAGTAATCTTCGTAAATATTGAGTCAACTGTGAAAATTAGAATAACTTTAATAAAACCAAAATTTGCAAAAGGGAATAATTTTGACTCACATTTTTCAAGAGGTCACTACGATTCGATGTTTTGCGCAAGCAAACTTTAGTTGGATTCTAACGTTCAAACTCGACGGTTGATGTGTAACGCGAACCACAATTTGAATATATTTTGATCGATACGAAAATCAAGATGGCTACTTTAGTTACAAATCTCTGAAAAGAAAACACTTTAAAACTCAATTCAATCCATAATATCTGATGATTGAATAACTTCATCTTACTTACCGACAGAAGATCTACTGGGATTACAACATTTCTGTGCAAAATTTGTTTAAATATAGTGAAATTAAGTGATTTTAATAAAAAGGTTACACTGCGCACGTATTGTTATCACACTGCAACTTCTCCAACTGCGAAATTTATCAACACCTGCTACTATTTCAACATAAAGCTGTGTTCATACTCAGACTTGTTTACAAAAGTCAGGATTTCATCAGAAAGGTATTGTGGAAGTAATTATTCAAAATTAACATTTGGCCTTCAGCATTAATTTAAAAATAAAAGGGCGCTGGGAAAGAACCTTAAAGGTTTATTTTTGGCCACCCTATTCGGAAAATTCATCAACAAAACATTTTTATTATTTTTATTGCAACGCTTCGTACAAAATACATTTAACTCGCTATGGAACAGCGGAAGGTCTTAATAAATTATTAAGCACAATTGAAGAAGAGGAAGAAGAGGATTTCGATTCATTATTTTGGTATTTTATTGTAAACCATTTTGGTAACAGATTGTAGGATCTGTATAATTTTGTTAATTTTTCTGATTACATTTATTTGCGCATTGCGATATTTTGATTTAATAGAGACCATTTTTAAATTAATGAAATCTTTTATTGTTTCTACAAATTACAGCTAGGTACTTCAAAATTTCTCAAGATCAATCAATTAAAAAGGAGTGGATTATTTATCTTATGAGCATAAAAATTTATTCTTCGTCAAGTTATCAAAATCTTTTCAAAACTAAATCAATGTCTTCGAATCATTTTGCAACTACCCCTAATACCAACACCTGCATTACCCAGAGAGAGTCTTAGGCTGAGCAGTAAGAAGGGGCAAAGGTTAGTGAATTCTGTGATTAATTTGAATACGCAAATTATTAAATTTATATTTGAAAATTTTTTCATCCAATCCGGATGTGGCGCCCAACAAAATAAGCCGTATCAAATTCGATCACAAAGTTCATAGCAGTACGTAATAATACAGTAAATTTACATTTTTCCCTGACCAGGAGGTCTAGGGGTATGGAATACCCCCCAGCGCAGCGTAGGGATATCAAGATGGCCATATATTTATATGTTGCGGCGTATTCCACACTCTCAGACTTCATCCTCCTACCTACGGTTTCTATTTTTAAAAGCTTTTATTTAGCTCGTACAAAATTGACCTCGCGCATATCCTATACGCGCAACTTGAAAATGGCTTCGCGAATATCAGATGTTTCACAAAAGCGCGCTTTCTGTAAGCCGTTGTTATAATTTGGTGTATTGTCTTATAATTTGGAGTATTGTAATAATTTTTGTGTTAAAATCAGATAATCAAACTAGTTTTGCGGCAAATATCTATTTTTTTATTTTGTTTTTTTATAGTTATGTGATAAACTGTTGTGACATTTGTTGCTATCTCTTTTTTTTTATTAGTGGTCAACTCAAATAATCCCATAGGCGTAACAGTGGTTTTGTTTGTTAAGGAACCCACGCAGGAATATTTTTCAAATAAAAACATATTACCTATATAAAATTTTTTGGAAGACTACAAAGAAATAAATAAAAAATAAATAAAAAACATTTTTAAAAAAAAGCTTTTATAAAAACATGCACTAAAAAGTTAAAAATAATTTTTCGTCACAAAAAGGAATAAAAGCGTGTGGAAGTTTAGCAATTACTTAAATTAAAATTAACAGCCGCACGCTTTTATTCCTTTTTGTGACGAAAAATTATTTTTAACTTTTTAGTGCATGTTTTTATGAAAGCTTCTTTTTAAAAATGTTTTTTTACTTCTTATTATTGCCATTTTTCGCAGATAAATATTGAAGGATTTACATGATCCAATCTGGAAAGGGTAACTGTTGTGTTTTTTTTTATAAATTTTTGTATATAAATACGGGTCCGTTTTCTACCTCCCATTTGTTTAAGTACATGATCGGAGGTCCAGTATCGATAGCACCTGTAGCACAATCGGGTTCTGCAGTAGCTTGTTGGCCGGATAAGTAAATTTGATTCCAAGATGATCTTTTCCGCTTTTTCGTTGACCCGGATCATCAGATCGACTTTACCTCCTCTTCTTACTTACTTCTCTTAATTACTTCTCCTCCCCTTAGGTATGTTTCAGTATCCTCTATTACAGAGCATTGCTCAATTATATTACTTTTTGTCCCTTGAAGTGTGAATATGAGAAGTAATTCTTTGACAAGGTGTCAGAGGAGGCGATTGCTAACTTACTGGCGGAGAAGTGCAGAAGAAATCATAAGACGGGCGCGAAAATGAATGTGAAAAAATGGAGTAGTAGAGAGATCTTGCTCTAAGCGTAGCAGTGGTGCTCGAATGGCGAAAAGGGGGCATGGACTCGAGCTTTCATCCCACACCTCAAGCTATGGGTCCAGAGAGGACATGGAGACCTGACCTACAAGCTGGCCCATGTACTTGAGGTTTAAGTGGAGAGAGCCACTGAATTGCTGCTACTGCGAAGAGCCGGATGATGTACCACATACAATCTTTGGGTGCACGAGATCGTCAAGATCAGAACCGTCAGCATGATGATTCTAAAGCAAAACAATATGGTGTCAGGCATATGCTCTTACCAAAGAAGAACTGAGGAGAACTCTTCCGCAAAGCAGAACAAAGCCCCGAAAGGGCTGCGGGTTGTAACGGAAGACATACAGTTAGGTAAATTGCGGGAAAGCCCGGGAGGGTGTTTTTAGTGTGATGACCCCCACACTACTGTTACAAAATATTTTTAATTTCGCAACAAATTTGAATTTAATTAAATTCAAATTCTTACATTTAGCGCCACTTTCGTAACGCCCTGTACAACGAACGTGATATGACAGGAATTTGACACGCGCATGCGAGTATGATTAGTCTTGGCCTGAACAGTTAACGGTGCAGTCGACATTTTGTGGTTCGATTTTTGTAATCGAATAGTTATTCGATTTTCGATCGCTAGTTGATAATTTATATCGTGCGTATTAGTATTTTCACCGTAACGACCACATTTTATATCATTTTTTTATCACGACCACATTTTGTATTTTCCTACGATTGACACGCAGTGTTACCAACTGTCATTTGGTGTGAACCGACTCGTATTATTTTTGACAGTCAAAAGTTTGTTGTCTTTTTGGATGATCGAATATTTTTTTGAACGATCATCATTTACATATCATTGGATTGTTGAGTGTACCATTCCATCACACATTCTACTGAGGGGCGCAGATCCATCATCGTCCGTCCTGCCGAAACCTGCTGTTCGTGCCATCACGTCGGTGCTATAATACGTCCGAGGATTCGAGGGGGAAGCCATAGTGTCAACAATCACAACCACCTATCCACTCAAGGAACCTTTTGTCACCATTAAGTTTGTGAACTTTCCTGAGCTCTGGTAAAGTATTTTTTAATATTCTTGTTTGTTTATGGTGGTATATTTTTTTATTAATTGAAGCCAACATTTGTATTGGCGGGGTTGCCTTCTGGTCTCCCGAATTGTGTAGTATCTTTGACGTGGCGTTTGTTCAATTCATTAACGTGCATTCCATTTTTAGCACGTCACAACCACGTTTGTTTTGTCGATTTACTTTCATTAAATATCGTCAATTTAAATATTGTTTTATTTCTACGAAAGCGTATCCTCACATTATTTTCAGCACTGCACGGAGTGGAATTCACGATCCTCGCTCCCTGCTACAGCGAGTTAGTTTACAAGTCCATCAGGGTTACCACGCAATAAAAGTAGAGGGTTTTACCTTCTGCGTGGTACGTTTTCTTTTCTGGGCCGTTCCCTCATTAGGAACGGGGAGAAGGGATAGCGCTTCACTACCTTTCAGTAGGGTCTGGTGTTCTCTTGTTTAATATTTCTTCTCTTCCGATACGCACAAAACAAAAGCTTAAATTAGGCTTATGCCTAATGCCCCCAGCGTCAAAACTACGCAATTAAAAAAAACTTTTTAAAGAAATTACTTATTGTTTTTAACGCCAATTTATAGTCATTGTGGGCGCCACGTTTTACAATTAGCTCGTAGTCAAAAAATTCTTGAACCGGGCCTGATTTGAATTGGTAAATTGTTTTATTATCTTAGGTGATAGTGGAGTGCACATATTTATCACTGTTATCGTGATTTTCGTAAAAATAAAATGAATTCCAAGAATTTTTTATACTAATTAAATGTGATTAAATTATTAAAATTTCAAATTAGGGATAAAGCTGGTGCACAGAGAAAAATTTAAAGTGCAAATTCATCTAGCAACAATCTGATGTAAATATTACATCAATGCTTTAAAATTTATTTCAAATTGAAGCGAGACAAATCAAATAACAGAAATTAAAAATATTTAATTCATCTCGCTTCAATTTGAAATCAATTTTAGAGCAATTGATGTAATATTTACTTCAGATTGTTGCGAGATGAATTTGCATTTCAAATTTTTCTCTGTGTGTGGGGAGGGGGTTAAACTTAAAATTCAAACAGTAGTAGTTCTGAACGTCCCCACGCTATCCAAATCGACATGTTCTTAATATTTCTCAAATGCACATCCGGTATAAAAAGATAATTATTTATTTATCCTAATTTATCAGGCTATTTATCTTTTATTGCAGTTCAGGTACTATCTGGTGATAAAATAAAGAAAAATATTTTTATTTTAATAAATTTCGTAAGAACAAATTATTTGATTATCTAAATTTGTTTATTAGGACCTTTATCTTTTATCGCGAATGACTAAGAAAAAGATTTTAATTATGCAGAATAATTTAATTAATTATTTTTATAACGCATCCAAAACTACATTTTTATTCAGCAAATTGTGAATAATGGTTTATGAAAAATTATCCGGGCTTGTAAACCTCTTATAGCGCTATAATTCGTTAAAATCTACTCTATATATATAAAAAGATAAGGGTTTTTATGCAACGTTTTTATGCAACGTTTTATGCAACGTTTTCGATAATGGGATAATCTGACAACCAACAAAAAAATCTATTATATAAGTCAACTGCAATATAAATTAAAAACCAAAATTGGAAAACATCGATTTATCAATTTAACAAGGTAGTTCTCCAAGATTTTCTTCGTTTTAAAATATAAGGTTGGGAATCCCTTATCCATAAAAAGTTTTGCAATATCATTGGCTATTGGTTAAAAAAAAGAACCAATCATTAATTTGATTTAAAATTGTTATTCAAAAACGTTCCATGAAAAGTTTGCACATAAAGTTTTATGTTTTACTTATATAGAGTAAACAGTACGGATTATCTGACCCGTAATCAGATTATTGCTTTCATCGTATCATCGGATCATTGGATCATCGTATCATCGGATCATTGGATCGTCGTATCAAGAAGGAGAAAATTATTGACACTAATCCGCCCTGACCAAGGAGATTATCCTTATTAAAGGAGATTATCCTTATTAAAGGTGTACCAACTAAAACTAAAAACACTATATAAGAAAACTACATTATTGAACTAAAAAAACAACCTCATAGAAACCAAACCACCACGACCACTCGAATTAAACCTGACATAAAGAATTAAATCGACGTTACGTTACTTTTAGTAACATTTGCCGAATTAACTTGCGATCATATTTCATCGAAAGTGCGATTATTACCGATTTTCTTACATATATTCATATCTACTCTATCTACTATATATATATATAAAAAGATAAGGGTTTTTATGCAACGCTTTTATGCAACGTTTTTATGCAACGATTTCATGCAACGATTTTATGCAACGTTTTCGATAATAGGATAATCTGACAACCAATAAAAAATTCTATTATATAAGTCAAAGGGAATGCAATATAAATTAAAAACCAAAATTGGTAAACATCGATTTATTAATTTAAAAAGGTAGTTCTCCAAGATTTTCTTCGTTTTAAAATATAAGGTTGGTAATCCCTTATCCATAAAACGTTTTGCAATTTCATTGGCTATTGGTTAAAAAAAAGAACCAATCATTAATTTGATTTAAAATTGTTATTCAAAAACGTTCCATAAAAAGTTTGCACATAAAGTTTTATGTTTTACTTATATGGAGTAAAAGAGTACGGATTATCTGACCCGTAATCAGATAATCAGATTATTGCTTTCTTCGGATCACCGGATCATTGGATCACCGTATCATAGGATTATAGCCTATATATATATTTATAGGACGTTGATGTCTATATATTAAGTAAGTTAAAGAAGTTGTACTATCACGATCACAATTTGGAGAATTAAGTACTATAAAAGTAATTGAAGTAAAAAATAATTTAATACTATTGTCCAAAAATTACTACCATTCTACCTTTAAATTCAATAGCTGTTCGAGAGTTAACATCTAATCATTACCTTTCAACTTTGATCATATCACAAAATTTAATGAGATCCTGACGGTTAATACATAGTTTCGGCTAGAGATGAGGACTCATTTAAAAGTTATCTTTAACCAAAAAAGGATTTTACGTTTTCCGACTGTTATAATTAGCGGAGCTTCTTTAATTCTAAGAACAGATGGAATAAAAGCAAACAAAGGAGTGCGACCACAACGGGATACATCCTCAGATACTGAAAGTACACAGAAAGAAAAAAAAGACGAAAAACATCTACTGAACGTTCGAGAAAACACAAAACTCGACAGCAACAACTACAAGAGAAATAAGAACCTTCAACAATCAAGACCACCAGCAACAACTTCAACTGAAAGAAGCAGAAAAAGAAGAACGCTACAGCAACCATCGACAGATCTGGCTACTGTTTTAGAATCGGTACAATTACAAGAGGAACAAGAACCTTCAACATCAAACCCACCAGCAAAAACTTCAACCGAAAGAAACAGAAAACGAAGAGCGCTACAGCAACCATCGACAGATCTGGCCACTGTTTTAGAATCGGTACAACTACAAGAGGAACAAGAACCTTCAACATTAAAACCACCAGCAAAACCTTCAACTGAAAGAAGCACAAAAAGAAGAGCGCTACAGCGATCATCGACAGATCTGGTCACTGTTTTGGAATCGTAACTCCTCATGATGCGGGTGAAATGACCGAGAAATGTTCAAATTGTTATGCTATTTTTTGGAAAAATGAATTTTGCAAGAAAAGTTTTTGTCATAACGGAAAAGTTAAACTGTCCAAATTATCGCCAGGATCCAAATTGGATACTGGCGATACATCTGCAAGCGGATTACCATTTGTACTACATAGACGACAATTTCCGATAGTGTTGGCATTCGCTATAACTATAAATAAATGTCAAGGGCAGAGCTTTGACAAAGTTGGTATAAATGTCGATAGGCCTTTGTTTAGTCACGGACAGTTATATGTAGCATTATCAAGATGTCGAGCAAAGGATGGAATACAAATTCAAAGTACAAGCGACATAACAAAAAAATGTCGTATGGAAAGAAGTTTTATAACTCGCAAGATTTTTCATTTATATGGAATTACGAGGTGGCGAAATGGGGGTGGCCAAGAAGGTCATTGGCCGAGTAGTTAGAGCAATCGACTACTGATGCTAAAGGCATTGGTTCGAGTCCAGTAGGAGTCAATTTTATTTCGGACTTTCTTTCCTCCAATGAACCGTCTTCGTGCTTCGGAGGGCACGTTAAACCGGCGGTCCCCCTGATTTGAGCTGATCTAATATGTCAAACAGGGTAATAAAAAAAAATCACCCCTACTCCCCATCGACTACGCAATCGCGGAACTTCTCAGAACTCGGTCATCGAACGGACGTCCCTGGTTCGTGGTGCCGGCCATTGTTGGGGAGTTTTGGTCGGTGGTGAGGGCGAGAGACCGCCTAACGGCTGCGGTCATACTTAGCAGTGTCGACATTGTGGGTCAGGCTGGGGGTGAGCAACAAAGTGGAAGCAGTACAATGGGTCCGGTAGAGTGGCTTAAGTGCGTGCAGGTTAATACTTGCCACTCCCCCTCCCCCGAATTCCAAAATCCAATGGGGGTGGTTCAACCGTAAACCGGCCGGGAATATTGGGCCGCCGAAGGCGGCCAGGGGGGCGGAGCCCCCCTAGTATAATATACAATATTATTTTAGGTTTCCACTGAGAATTCTGTAGAATTCCACAAACAGCAAAATTTATTTTCCCAAGAATTAAATTTAAAAATTAAGGCGACCGTCGAAGAAGTTATCAAATCATTAGCAAAATTGGACATTCAAAATGAGGTCGGAAAACAGACGCTATTATCACTACGAAATTCTTTTGTGGAAAATTTAAATACATTAATCTACCGTTTACAAAATTTTGTGGTAAGCAGAGCTTTCCTTTTACAAATTCAACAGTAAAAATATTTTTTTAGATAATAATGAACGGAAACCTAATTGGCAAAGAGCAAGTGATTAAATTGGTGGGAAAATTGGTGGAAACTTCCTATTCGGTTCGGCATTTTTTCAACGAAGATTCAGAAAGTTTAAAGCTAAAATTGATTAACAGCATCCAAGATGTTGAGGTCGTGGCTACCGATTTGCTGAAAATAATCGACAACGAAGAACTGCATGGTAATTCGCCTATATTTATGTGTTTTAAATGCGAAGTTACGCTAAGCTTAGCTCCTAGTTTTTAATTGGGTAACCTGGACATTCCGATAATTGAGTCATTGTCACGTAGAGATCGGGTTTTTCAATTAAAATTACGGTGCGTTGGCACGGTCACTGAACTAACGACTTCCATAGACTAAATGCGGAAAAACGTTAATTATAAAAATAAATTTCTGACAAATTTAAATTGAAAGCAACTATAGTAGATTTGCTAATATCGTAAACTTGAAGTAATCGCATTTTCAGAGACCAAAAACAAACTTATAGATGAATTAAGCAATTTACTGCGCACCCTTGAGTGTATCAAGTACCACGACAAATTTTTGAGTGATTTAACTTTGGATCAAATCAAACAACTTTTTGATCGATGTGGTAACGGTCTGCATGCTGTACTGGATGTCATAAAAAGTGACAATAATAAGATCGTTTTATACCATTTTGTGCATTCGATTAATACTGCATGTCAGCATGTGCAAAAAGTTGTGCATTACATGGAACGATATGTGAGTCTAAAAATTTGAACTGAAGGAAATTTTAAATTAATTTTTAGGCCGATCAATATGGCACAGAATTGTATCAAGTTGTGTTTGATAACAGCTTACAGATGCATAATATATTGGTTAGACTTCAGGAATTGCTTTACAATTCTGGTGATATTAAGCTTATGAAAGATTTTCTGAGGGAAAAGGTCACCAAAGGATGTGCAATTATGGAGCATTTGGAAGTTTTCTTGCAACATTCGGAAGGTACTAGATTGGTTTTGTTTTGTTCATGATTGGTTATATATAGTTTTGTTTTAAGTTACCGACAGTTTCAAAGAAGTTGTGCACACTGTAAACAGCAGTTGTCTTGCTACTGCTAACCAATTACAAAGAGGATTGGAAAATTCATCTCGTTTTATGGAAATGAAACAATAGAAAATATGGCAGAATAATTTCTTGCTTACGAAATATTTTTTTAATATTTCGCCTGTTTGGCCAATGTATATTGGAATCATTAAAATATTTTCGAAAATTTGTATAATGTTTTTTTGCCACTATGTTACCTGGATTTCACGCTCGCACGCAAGGTAGATTGTTATAGTATAATTTTGGTAAAATCATAAAGCTTATTTCCATCTTTGTAACGTTCAAAAATCATATATCGCAAGTTATTATAAAGTCAGTTTATTTTAAATTCAAATAAATACAACTCGATGTCTGAGTTGAGTTTTATCGTTCAAAATATTATCGTTCAAATGCTATTAAGATAGGTGTTAGAATGCCAACACACGTGCCATTGAAATCGGTACATATTGAAGTAACGTAGTCAAGTTGACAGGGCACACACCTAATGGCAAAAATTAATGCTGACATTACATTTTATAATTATACGATAGATTGATTTTATATTCACGCCGTTAATTTGTATGTAATAGCAAAGATATAAGAGCTGTAAAGATGAGAAGCGCAATGCTTTTTAATATGTAGGTTATTTCTCCCCCATAAGTAGATGGCGTTAGTCACTTGGGGGATATGATTTTGAAATGTCGGTAATTCTCTGGGTTTCTTTAATTTCCCATAGATGTCGCTTTTAGATTTGCATATTACCATATCGACACTTGATATGAATAACATTGTAACTCTATTTTGCTTATTTTACAGGAGAGCATTTTAAAGAGTTTTTGCTACATATAATTTGCAGTAACAATGATGTCATGTAACCAGACATGACTTTGCAATATTATGTAGTACCAAAGATAAACATGTCGTGAAATCTCAAAAGTGCAAACCCACAGTAATTGTACCCACTAATGAACGAACTATGATCAAATTATGAATTGGAATTAAATTTTTATTTAAAAAACATTTAAAAATTATTTTGATCTGGAATTGAAAATATTTAAATAAACTTACATTAATTAGTTAATCTACATACATTAATTTAATAAATAAAGAGTACTCACTACGAACATAAAGACATACATAAAGCAACATGGATAAGCCCAGACGGAAACACAGTAAACCAGATAGATCACGTTTTAATAGAGAGTAGGAGCGAAAATATTGTTAAAGACGTCAAGACTTGCAGAGGAGCAGACATGGATTCGGACCATTTTATGGTGAGGGTAAAGATGAAAATAGCAAAGATAAACACAACGATAATGAGAAAGCAAGTAGCAAAACAGAAAAATAGAATACAAGTCTAACTCAAAACCGAGGAACAGAGAAGAAAGTATAGAGAAACAATGGAGAAAATTTTGGAAAAGACAGAAGCACAACAAGATGTAGAACATATGCAGATAGCAATTGAAAAAAGTAAAATCGAGGCAACAAAGACACAAAACACAGGTACTACAAAGAGAAAAAATGAGTGGTATGATCAACAGTGTGAAGAGGAGGTTAGGAAAAGAGAGAAAATAAGGCAGGTATGGCTGGCCAATCGAAGTGATGAGACGAGAAGGAATTATGAAAGACAAAGACGCGAGTGTAAAAGAGTTATAAGAGAAAAGAAAAGAGAACATCAAATAAAGAACCTGGAAGAACTGGAAGAGAAATACAATAGCAAAGAAATAAGAAACTTTTACCAGGGAGTTAAACGAATAAAACAAGGATATCAAACAAGCACAACATTTTGCAAAGATAAAGACGGCACACTGTTAGGATCAAAGAAAGGAGTAACGAAAAGATGGGCAGAATACTTCCAAGAGTTGTTAAACGGAACAGAAAAACAAAATAAAGAGAGAGAACATGTAGCAACCGAAATGAACGACGAAAATGAGGACATTTTCACGTGGGATAGAATCAACTGCTTGTCGAATGGACACGTGCTCACACAAGTGGTCGCTTTGCTTGGTTTCTCAGGCATACACGTATTAATTTGTGGCTTTATTTCGTATTATATGTTGAAATTTGATGATAAATGGAGCAAAAAATGTTAAAATCGAGTAGAAGTTACAGCTGCATTCGCAGATAATGACTTAATTTCACGATGAAATATCACACGTGTAGACATGTGTTGGACAAAACTTTTGTCTCCAAAAACGGTTGGAGAGTACCGTATGTCAATTTGAACCAATGCAAATCAATTGCATGTATGCTGTCTTTTATTTTTCGATCTTTCTCAAAAGCGGGGACCAATTAGAATATCGAACCACCGCTTGAGGGGAACCTGACTTCCCGAAAATGCATCTTGACTCCGATTTTACGGGAGCATTTGATATACGAGTAAATAGCGTGCATTTGGTTGCATTCGGGACTTCTTTTGAAACTTTTCAAGTGCCACTAGAAACTCTCCCCGAAAGTGGGTCAATCGCTCTAAGCGGAATTAACATATTTACTGCAAGTAAAATTAAATTAATCGGGTATTTATTGTGTAAAATATTAGTGTCTGTGAAGACAGGTAAAATTGAACATTTATCGTTATCGTTATTTTAAATTATTTTTGCGCTATCGTAACTTATTCTAAATATTTCACAAACTTTACACTAAGCCATTTCTGTATTGAAGATTTGTAACAAAATATTGTCTATTTCGTCACCTAAATTTAAAATCTGATTTAAATTTAAAATTAATACTCTAAGCGCCATCTCTCAACTCACTTCGTAACGAACTACGATAGATAGTACAGAGGATAGACGCGCGCCGCTAGGAACCAACTTTTAGCTTGATCGTTGACAAGTTCGGTCGATATATTTTTGATCGGTGTGTAATCGATATATTTTAATCGATTCCTCGTTTTTCTTGTTAAGCGTACGTATTACCTAATTCACCGTCACGACGGATTATAGTGAAATTAGTGTGCAACGATTTTTAAGAAGCTAGTTCAATTATTCGAGATATTAAAAATTTGTTATCTCAAACCACCATTTTTTTGTGGGCTACAAAGTAATACCAACCATATTTTTATTTGGTAACTTTCGCATGGTAATATTTTTGAACAACCAATCTTGTTTACATCTTGGAAGTGGATTGTGTTTATCAATCACAACATCAATTAGTTGGATGATCGTAATATTTTTGGACGATCATACTGTTTATTTGGATTGCCAATCCGTACCAGACCGTAACACAGCTGAGTGGCTCCATTCTACCTCCGTTGTTCCTGCTCAAAACCTGTTGCTTCGTGAAACATCACGTCAGTGTTCTACTTGCGAGGATTCTAGACTGCATACATTGTTATTCAACGCCAACCACAACCGATCCATTCAGGGAGTTTGCTGTCATACTACCATTTGTGATCTTATCACGGGCTCGGGTAAGACAAATTATCTTTCTTGTTTGGATATTTGTGGTATTGTGGTACCTTCATTTGAGTCAACTTTTGTATTGACCGGATTACCATTCTGGTTGTCCCGTATAGTCGTCACTTTTGACGTGCCGATATTAAAGTCAATTATAGTGCATAGAATTTTTGGCACGTCACCACCACTTACGTTTGTAGTTGTTAATTCGACTTCATTAAACTTTGTTATTAAAGTATTGTTTTATTTTCCACGAAACGTACCCTCATTATTTTCAGAACAGCACAGAGTGGAATTCACGACCATCGCTTCCAGCTATAACGAGTTAGTTTTATACGAAGACCAGGGCAACCACGCAATATAAGTAGTAGGGGTTTTTATCCTTTCTGCGTGGTTTGTTTACTTTTCTGATACGTTCTCCCATTAGGAACGGGAAATAAGGTAAACCTATCAGATTATGAACAGAGTTTTAAATCATTTTTTCGTTATTTCAATTAAATATTTGTGTGACGCTCGTATGTCAATAGACATTTGTTCAAGTTAGAACTTGCAGGCGCAAGATCAAAACTGCACTCGCGGTGTCAAGATCACGGCCGCCTTTAAAAACTCATTTGCGGAGTGTGAAATCAACACATTTAATATCGTGCTAATTAAAGTTAGTTTGATAAAACTTTTCTACGTTATTTAAAAACTGCCGTACCGAATAAAATTAAAAATTTCGTATCGCTGCTAAAGTATTTTCGTCTTGTATCGTTATTTTAAATTATACTAATTATGGTGTATTGTTCCGCTTAAACATTTAAATATTTCGTGTCGTTCTCGACGAATTTGTTGAACTTTTAAAGTGGTTCGTTTAAAACCCAACCGGTTTTATAAAATAGTTTGGTTTGTCGCTTCACCAACTATTTTTGCGTGCAAACTTATATGTTACGGAGTGTTATTTGTTGCTAAATACAGTGACGAATTCAGGATAGGTCGGAAAGCGGTGAATTATGTCACGTTCATTCATTCGAGTGTCGGCTCTTCAATTTTCGAGAAAGTGTGAGACGCATAATTTCCCACATAACGGCGAAATCATTTCGCATCGGAACCTCATCCGCTAGGGACTCCCGTCGAAGAAGTCGTACGTACCTCGAAGGAGTATTTTTCTGGTATCGCATTTTTAACACCTCCATCATTGGAGGGACTCAATCAATCGACATTTATCGAAATTCTCACGCTGGGCAACATCTGCCCGAGGACCGACCCTGGAGACAAGAAGCCTTCATGTAAATTATTACGTAAGCATTTCTTTTATTAATATTAAGTTTTATTGTACCGAGTGGTTCCATTGACCACTATATATTTTAAGGAACATTACTTATAGTATACCTTATAGTATTAAACAAATGAGGTGTTACCTTCAGTATGCAGTTAATGTTTTAGAGTTTGTTTGTTGCAATAACGTAACGATTAAAGTTGTGTTTCATGTTGGATTTATACTCCCACTTATGGGATTTCTGCATTCAATTTTTGTAGTTTAATAACTCAATTTTTTACGCTGTCCTATTTTATGAACAGCTGTTGGTGTATCAACATCAATATTTTCTCGATAACTTTTATGTTAGTCAAGTCACTTGTAAATATTTTGTCAGTCTGCAATTGTGTTTGTAAATTTGATTGTGCAATTGTTGTATTTTGTCAAAAACCCTTGTTTGTTTCGTCTTTATTATATCTGTGTTATTATTTATTTATGTGTTTTATTGTCGTCGTATATGTGTTATGTTTAGCTATTTTTTCCGAAGGAAAATCTGTCTACTGTAAAGGTAAGGTTGTTCGGAAGGATTTTCCCAGAGTGAGAATTAGCGTGGAAGATCAGAAAGCTGTCGCGTACCAGCTTGGAGGGGCGATATTTCATCCCCTTCGAATAAACTCCAGTTTAAGTACGCATGGCGCCCATTTAACTACCCCTCGTGTAAATTTATCCCCACCGATTGTGACAATATTCCGGATCACGATTATGGATCGCCCAATCGTTGATAAGAGACCCGCAAATCGCGACATTACGTCACAAGCCCTTTGGCTCGTTCAATCTACCCACCCCTTCGCGACTCGAGCTAGTCACCCTATTTATTTTTGTTCAGAAGGGGTCTTGTTTGCGATTTGTCAGGTAACAACTACCAAATAATTGTAGAACCCAGTGGCAGATTTATGCAAGGAAACTACAGAAGTTTTATTCTTCCCCCGATGGCTCAGAAAAGAAAACTTAAATCACCTGAGAATAGAAATTCTAAAATATAAGTGAAAATAATTAGAATTAATTGTGTTTATATAAATTATTTTGTCCTTTATTGCTCTCTGCTAGTGTGTGATTATGATCGTTGTGTAGCCTGAAACCTTTTCAGGTTGATAATTAAAAAATAAAAAAATAAAGATATTCCACCCCCACCCTCGGTTTCTATTTTCACTTCCTATTATTGCGATTTTGCGCAGATAAATATTGAAGGATTTATATGCTCAAATCTGGAAGAGGTAACTGTCGTGTTTTTTTAAATAATCTTCTAAATTTAAAATATTATTTGTAATTCAAAATAATAATTATTGTCGGGTACTTTATATTTTTCGATTGGCACTATGCTTGTTTTATAGTGAAACGACAGCAGAGCCGAAAAGGAAATTGGTTTTTGAGTCTTGCTTGTACAGGCATGTTAAAATTTGTATGGAAGTTTTTTAAAACATAAAGGATTAATTTTAGAATTAGGCTTATGCCTAATGCCCCCAGCGTAAAAACTACGCAATTTAAAAAGACTTTTTAAATAAATTACTTATTTTTTTAACACCAATTTATGGTCATGGTGGGCGCAACTCTTACCATTAGCCCGTAGTCAAAAAAATTCTTAAACCGGACCTGATTTGAATTGGTAATTTGTTTTATTACCTTAGGTGATAGTGAAGTGCACATATTTATCACTGTTAACGTGATTTTCGTAAAAATAATATAATTTCCGAAAATTTTGGTTCCATTTAAATGTAATTAAATTATAAAAATTTCAACATTGAAGTTGAGCTGGTGGGGAGGAGGATAAACTTAAAATTCAAACAGTGGTAGTTTTGAACGTCCCCCCACCCTATGTAAATCGACGTATTTTTTGTTTTTCTGTAATGCACAATGTAATGTAATGTAAAAAGATAATCTAAATATTATTATCATTTTTTTTAGTTTTGAAATTTAATTAATTATTTATATAAATTTATCAGGCTATTTATTTATCTTTTATAGCAGTCCAGGTACCTAGTATCTGATGATGAAATAAAGAAAAATATTTTTATTTTAATAAATTTCGTAAGACCAAATTATATGATTATTTTAGTTTATAAGGCCGTTTATCTTTTATCGCCAATGACTAAGAAAAACATTTTAATTATACGGAATAAATTAATTAATTATTTTTATAACGCATCGAAAACTGCATTTTTGTTCAGCAAATTGTGAAGAATGGTTTATGAAAAATTATCCGGGCTTGTAAACCTCATATACCGTTATAATTCGTTAAAAAATAATATACAATATTATTTTAGGTTTCCGCAGAGAATTCTGTAGAATTCCACAAACAGCAAAATTTATTTTCCCAAGAATTAAATTTAAAAATTAAGGCGACCGTCGAAGAAGTTATCAAATCATTAGCAAAATTGGGCATTCAAAATGAGGTCGGAAAACAGGCGCTATTATCACTACGAAATTCTTTTGTGGAAAATTTAAAGACAATAATTTACCGTTTACAAAATTTTGTGGTAAGCAGAGCTTTATTTTACAAATTCAACAGTAAAAATATTTTTTTAGATAATATTGAACGGAAACCTAATTGGCAAAGAGGAAGTGATTAAATTGGTGGGAAAATTGGTGGAAACTTCCTATTCGGTTCGGCATTCTTTCAACGAAGATTCAGAAAGTTTAAAGCTAAAATTCATTAACAGCATCCAAGATGTTGAGGTCGTGGCTGCCGATTTACTGAAAATAATTGAAAACCAAGAACTGCATGGTAATTCGCCTATTTGTGTTTTAAAGGCCGAGTTACGCTAAGCTTAGCTCCTAGTTTTAAATTTGGTAACCTGAAAATTCCGAAAATTGACTCGATGTCACGTAGCGATCGGTCGCTTCAATAAAAATTACTGTGCGTCGGCACGGTCACAAAAAGAACGACTTCCATAGGCAAATCCGGGAAAACTTTAATAAAAAAATAAATTTCTGACTAATTTAAATTGGAAGCAATTATAGTAGATTACATTTTTAGAGACCAAGAAGAACCTTATAGATGAATTAAGCAGTTTACTGCGCGCTGTTGACTGTATCAGAAACCACAACAAATTTCTGAATAATTCAATTTTGGATCAAATCAAAGAACAATTTGACGGATGTATTAACCGTATCCATATTGTTCTGGATAAAATAAAAAGCGACAACAATAAAATCGTGTTATACTATTTTGTCCATTCGGTTAATATTGGAGTTCAGAATATGCAAAAAGTTGTGCATTACATGGAACGATATGTAAGTCAAAAAATTAAAATTGAAGGAAATTTTAAATTAATTTTTAGGCCGATCAATTTGGTACAGAATTGGATCAAGTTGTGTTTGCTACCAGTTTAGAGTTACATAACTTGTTGGTCGATATTCAGGAACTGCTTTACAAATCCGACGACATTCAGGTTTTGAAAGATGTGATTTTCAAAAATGTTACCAGAGGATGTACAATTTTGGGGCACTTGGAAAGTTTCTTACAAAATATAGAAGGTACGTGGTTTTTGTTTTGTTCATGATGGGTTCTATAGTTTTTTTTAAGCTACCGACAGTTTTAAAGAAGTTGTGCGCACTGCATGCAGTAATTCTCTTGCTAACGGTGATCAATTACATAGAGGATTGGAAAACTCATCTCGTTTCATGAAAATGAAGCAATAGAAAATTTTGCAATATAATTTTTTTATCCCAAGACTTGAGGTCTTGGGATCTTGGGGTTGCCAATGTATATTGTAATCATTAAAATATTTTCTAAAATTTGTATAATTTTTTTACACCTTCCAAATAATTATTGTTGAACTTAGTCTAACTTAATTTTCGTAAAAATAAAGTAATTTCCGCAAATTTTTGATTTTAATTATAAATAAATTATTAAAATTTCAAAGTAGGGGTAGAGCTGGTGGGGAGGGGGTTAAATTTAAAATTCAAGCAGTTGTAACGAATTTTTTGCCTTTAAATTCGTTCCCAATAATTATTTATTGGCACTTCTCGCTCCATCTAACGGTCGAACTGGGAAGAGAGATTGGGATAAGAAAAGCATTGGAATCGGCGCAATAAGGGACTCTGGTCAGGGCTGTCGAGCCGAAAGGTTGTGTTTTTCGAGTGCATCGATGAAGTGATAGTGGAACCAAGTTTGATATGGAAGATAAATCACCCACGGTAGTTTGGGGATCCAGTTGGTTTTCGCTGCAATCGATTCTCGAGCCCCGAGGCTCCTTCCGTTCCGGAATTTTTGGGGTTTTAACGCAGATTTCGGGGGTGCAGACCTGATCAGGAGTCGCAGGTATTTCGTATCATTTCTCTTTTGTGTTATGGTGTTAATTATTATTTTTTTAATTGTTTTAACATTTTGGTTTCTCGTTTACTTTACATTTTTGATCATCAAATGGTTGCCAAGATTACGATTAGTTTGCAGGTTTTGCATTTCTGCGTCGATATGATAAACGGCAATCTTATCTTTCACGCCCGCTTGCGTTTAAATTTTATGTTTGTAAAATTATTAATTATTAATTATAATGTTTTATTTATTGAATTTAGACGACGTATTATTTTAACCAGGTACCATCGAGTAGAGTTGGCTTGTTAGGAAGGCAAGGAGATTCCGAAGTGGTCGACATAAGTTCAAATCTCGTATTTGAAATTTTATGTTCGATAATTTTTTTATGTTTATTTTTGGTTATATTTTTTTTTTTAGAAGGCAGCGATGTGCGACCAATGTACAGGGTGTTGCATTTCATCGAGGTCGCTACCGTTTGATTCTATTGTTGGAAGTTCGATTGTGATTCCACCGTTTGTGGGATTTTTATATGACCACTCGAACGTTCCGTTGATTAATTTTGGGGAGTGGTTCTTGGTGGTAATGTCTTTGCCACTGTACTGGTTCAGATCGGCTAATGCAATTTCCATCCGACATCGCTTATGTCATCGCCTTCCAGCAACGAACATCTAAGTGCTGATTATTTTTGTTGTGTTAGCAAAGCTGTTTCCTTGATTTTCTTCGGGGCGTTCATTTGACACGACCCACGGTCTTGCCGCCGCTATATCGAGCTGGCTTATACCTACCATCAGGGCCCCACGCAAATAAAAGTAGAATTTATTTTCTGCGTGGACATTATCTGTTCCGAGCTACCTTCTCATTAGAGATAGTGAGGACAGATATTGTTTCACAGTAGTGGTTTTGAACGTCATCACGCTATGTAAATCGATGTGTTTTTAATTTTTCTCAAATGCACATCCGGTATAAAAGTCTTGCTACATAATTATTTGTTTATCAAAATTTATCAGGCCGTTTTTCTTTTATTGCAGTTCAGAGACTATCTGGTGATGAAATAAGGAAAATTATTTTTATTTTAATAAATTTCGTAAGACCAAATTAATTGATTATCTTAGTTTGTTTATTAGGCCGTTTAGCTTTTATCGCTAATGACCATGGACTAAAAAAACATTTTAATTATGCGGAATTAATTAAATAGTTATTTATATAATGCATCCAAAACTGCATTCTAGTTCAGCAAATTGTGAAGAATGGTTTATGAAAAATTATCCGGGCTTGTAAACCTCTTAACCGTTATAATTATACAAAAATAATCTATATTATTATTTCAGGTTTCCGCAGAAAATTCTGTAGAATTCCACAAACAGCAAAATTTATTTTCCCAAGAGTTAAATTTAAATATTAAGGCGACCGTCGAAGAAGTTATCAAATCATTAGCAAAATTGGACATTCAAAATGAGGTCGGAAAACAGGCGCTATTATCACTACGTAATTGTTTTGTGGAAAATTTAACGACAACAATCTACCGTTTACAAAATTTTGTGGTAACCAGAACCTTCATATTACAAATTCAACAGTAAAAATATTTTTTTAGATAATATTGAATGGAAACCTAATTGGCAAACAGCAAGTGATTAAATTGGTGGGAAAACTAGTGGAAACTTCCTATTCGGTTCGGCATTCTTTCAACGAAGATTCAGAAGGGTTAAAGCTAAAATTGCTTAACAGCATCCAAGATGTTGAGGTTGTGGCTGCCGATTTACTGAAAATAATTGAAAACGAAGAACTGCATGGTAATTCGCCCCTTTGTGTTTTAAATGCGAAGTTACCCAAAAATTGGGTAACCTGAACATTCCGAAAATTGATTCAATGTCACGTAGCGATCGGTCTTTTCAATTAAAATTACGGTGCGTCGGGACGGTCACTAAACGAACGACTTCCATAGGCAAATCCAGAAAACGTTAATTTTAAAAATAAATTTCTGAAAAATTTAAGTTGAATGCAATTATAGTAGATTACATTTTTAGAGAACAAGAAGAACTTTACAGATGAATTGAGCAATTTACTGCGTGCCGTTGACTGTATCAGAATCCACAACAAATTTCTGAATAATCCAATTTTGAATCAAATCAAACAACTTTTTGATCGATGTGCTAACCGTACCCTCACTGTTTTGGATAGCATAAAAAGCGACAACAATAAGATCGTCTTATATCATTTCGTCCATTCGGTTAATATTGCTGTTCAAAATATGCATAAAGTTGTGGATTACATGGAACGATATGTAAGTCTAAAAATGAAGATTGAAAGAAATTTAAATTACATTTTTAGGCCGATCAATCTGGAACAGAATTGTATCAAGTTGTGTTTGCTACCAGTTCAGAGCTACATAACTTATTGGTCGAAATTCAGGAATTGCTTTACCAATCCGGCGACATTCAGCTTTTAAAAGATTTGATTTGCAAAAATGTTACTAGAGGATGTACAATTTTGGGGCACTTGGAGAGTTACTTGCAAAATATAGAAGGTATACAATGTTTTTGTTTTGTTCGTGATTGGTTTTATAGTTTTCTTTTAAGTTACCGACAGTTTTAAAGAAGTTGTGCGCACTGCATGCAGTAATTCTCTTGCTAATGGTGATCAATTACATAGAGGATTGGAAAACTCATCTCGTTTCATGAAAATGAAGCAATAGAAAATTTTGCAATATAATTTTTTGCTTGTGAATTTTTTTTAATATTTCGACTTGGAGTCTTAGGGGTTTTGGGGTTGCCATTGTATATTGTAATCATTAAAATATTTTAGAAAATTTGTATAACTTTTTTACACCTGTAAAACAATTATTGTAGAACTTAGTAAGTCATTAGCCAAATGCGTTTGATTTTCGATAAAATCCCATGTTGTGATTTTCCTAGTCCCTTTTTAAATAAAGAAAATCTCGACGCGCGAGCTTGCGCAAGTAGGGGGGGTCTTATGCTCCCAACATCAAAATTGATTGCCTGCAGTAAAAATTTGAAAGATTACATCATAATGAAACAGAAAACGAAAAAGGAAATATTCTTGCAATTTCATAAAATTTATAATAAATTATGTTGTTTCGAAAATAAGCCTTTCAGTAAGTTATGAATAAATAATTATGAGTCAATACTAAAACAAAACAAAATAGCAGCTCCTATAGTTTTCCTTCTAAGAACTTCGTTTCATTATTTGTTAATGTTTTACTAAAACGATGTATAGTTTTCTTGAAATTTCCAAATAGATTTTTTATCCTGTGCTACCACCACAAAAGTGCAACTAACCTGAAGATCTCCATAATAGTTCACCATCGGTTCCACTTGTCGACCTTACGTGTATCAAGGTACTACAAATTGTCTTTGATTGCCTTTTAACCTATAAAAGGTTTTACCAAACCTTCCATAAGGTTTACTAATCTGATACTATTTATAATTCAAAATAAAACAGAGAAACAAATTTTATACCAGAAAGATAATACCACTATAATGATTTTCAAGGATGCAACTATTTTTAGTTTTATTTATTGAAAGGTTGAAAGAGCAACCTCAATTTAGTCGGGATATAGCTGACTGACGCCGAGGATTACCCTTCCATAATGAACATTATACAGATCAGTACAGTAAAAACCTAATTTATATTTAGATAACTTCTCGTGACCCCCAAAGTAAATATGTAATTAGGATGTTTTTAATCGTGGGTTTTTGGGTCAATCAAACGAAACAATTTTTACGACTAACTAGTTTCGGCTACAATGTGAGCCTTCATCAGAGCCACGTAATATAACAATGTATTATTGTTGAGATCAAATTTCGGACCACGCATACATCTAATCCAGTTTTAGTTTTGACACTTGGATTAGATGTATGCGTGGTCCGAAATTTGATCTCAACAAATTGATTGACCCAAAAACCCACGATTAAAAACATCCTAATTACATAATTTATATTTATTTATATAATATACCTTTCAATGTCCACTAGACCAGTATAATATTATTTTAATGTTGTTGTTTGACATGAAATCATATGTTCATGAAAATTTTCATCAATAGACGTCTACCTACAGATTGAAATTGTGTGAATTAACTGTTCACAATGAAATACGATATCTAATTTTGGTGCTACTATTCGTATTACTTATTTTCGATATTTTCTGTAATGACAACTTATTGGCTAAGGTAGGTTAAAATTTTCAAAACAGATCAGTCAAATTACTGATTACGTGATTTTCAGTTTCATCAAAATAGTTTCAAGATTAAAGATTTTCGAGTAGAATTGCTGAGATACAATGAAGAGTATTTCAATTTCGTACAAGTGAGAACATTTAAGTACAATCGCACTACCCCGGCTACAAATTGTTCTTTTAACATGAAAATTGCGGTTAAAGATTAAATGGAGGTAAATTTAACCGGCATTCTATGAATAATTTATATTATCTTATTTTATATTTTTAGGTAGTCGCACAAGCTAACAAGTTTTTGAGTAACCAGTATCGGCACTTTCCTGTTCGTTTCCATGTCAACGTTAAAAAATTTATTGATTCCAATGCAATTGGCTCGGGAAATATAAAAAATTGTGGTAACCTTACAAATTTCATCATTGAAAAGGTATTTCAATTCATTTCTTGTAATAACAGTATCTTAATTTTTTTATTAAAAGGATATTACAAGTTAACTTTTATATTTTTTCACTTTATTTATTAAAAAAAACTTTTAAAATTTTATTGATTTATTTTTTATTGATGATTATTAATTTCCACAAAATAATTTAACTTATAGATTTTCAAATTACAAACTAACATAGAAACACCTTAGCATAAACTTATATAATAATTTAAAGTTACATTATGGCGACTTAAACAATACTGATTGAAATTTAATTAACTTGAGTTTTTATGTGTCATGCCAAATTTGTTTATTGAGCGAATTTTATAATTGTGGAATGTTCGAGAACATTCCTTTTGCTTAAACCAGTAATGAAAAATAATTATAACATTGGCATTTCCTGATTACATCATCTATGGAAAATTACTAAGTTACATAATATTTTATGAGAATATAACTTCTCCCCTCATAAGTTGAAAAATTCGGAGCTTATCGGTGACTAATTTTTCAGCAGTGTCCAATTCGATGACGTTTTGACGTTGTAATTTGATTTTCAGGCTGATAATGTTTATACTTTTTTTACACAAATGAAGATTTTATAATTAACAATAAACAATAAATAAAAATGATAAAATAGAAATGATAAAATAAATTTAAATTGTCCAAACACTTTAAATTGTACCACTGTAAAATAAAAAAAAAAATTTTTTGAATCTTTTGGTTATTAAATTCACTTTGGATTTTGTTGAGTTCACTTAAATCGACTGTGGACAGTTCCGAGGGTTCACTTCTAAATTAGCACTACAAGTTCCTTTGTCAAATACTTCAAAGAATTTTAGGTTTTTAAATTTTTGTTTCGGATTTTTGTAACTTGATGTCCTTTAATTTTAACTCGCGGAGTTTGGTTAATTCGATCACATATGTTCCTTTTTTAAAAATTTTCACTTTTTATTTTTTACACTTTTGAATGTCCAATAATCGGTTTTGTTGATATCACTATCCATTTTCCATTCTCGAATTTTGATGTTGTTTAATTTAATGGTTTCCTTTTTCAATTTGTTATATTTTGTTTCTTGACATTAATTTTCGAAGTTGGAGTAATTTTGCTCATTTACAATAAGGAAATTTGAATTTGGAAGGATCAATTTAAAATTGTTTTCGGAACTAGGAATCGGTAAAGGATAACTTGAAGATAGTCATATTTTTCAATTTCAACAATTGGAATATCGAATAGAAATACGTTTTAATTTAATTTTGAATAAAAAAATTTTTTTTTTATTAATAAAATTTTCAAATAGTAAGATAATTTCTAAATTTGGTTCAAATATTAATTTATTGTTTACAAGTTTCATTTATTCTAAAAGGTTCATAGGTGTGATCATTTACTATTTATTAATTCTGAAATTATTGACATCATAGATTTAAAAATGTTGACAGGTTAAAATTTTGATTTCGATTGATTTTATAATTCTTGTTTGTATTGATTTTTGACAATGATGTTATGAAATGTAAGGTTTATGAAATTATATTGTTTTCTAAAAGGTGAGATTGATTTGTAAAAAGGGTGCATATTAAAAATTTGGATAAACGTCCAAGATGAGAATTTTGATTTATGAATTTCCCAAATTGTCCAATATTTCGGTAATATCGGGTATAGGATATTTGCCTTTTAATGTAATTTGGTTCATTTGCTGATGCTAGCATATTAGAAATCTGAATTGAAATGAATGATTTTGAATTTATTATTTTTGCTGTTAGTTGCGTTTTTTGAATTTACCTTAAATATTTGCGTCAGTTTGGTAAATGTATCTATAATCATTAAATATGTTTGTTAGTGTAATCGAGTTGGTTCATATTATGTAAAATTTGAAATTTTGGAATTTTGAAAAATTTAGAATTTTTAAGTTTTATATTAATTATTCAAAATTATGAATTGTGGAATTGCGTGAAGAAAAAAAAGAAAAATTGTTGTTTTGTTTTTGGGAGGTACTAAAAGTGAGTATTGGTCAATATAGTGGTTACTTAATTTTTTCCTTTTCCGGTTGTTGATTTTTAAAGGTTGTTGTGATTTATTTATAAATAACTTGAAATTTCTAAAAAGTTTTCTTTTATTGTGATTAGTCAAAATTTTATTTACGTATTTATGATTTTTAAATAGATTTTGTCTTTTGAAATTTATCAATTTTAAATAAGGCGATTTAATTAATTCTTATGATTTTAAATTCTGTTCCTTTGATTGAATTATTGTTTGTTGATTTTTGTAATGGTTATTTAATTTTTTCCTTTTTCGATTATTGATTTTTAAAATTTGTTTCGATTTGTTCATAAATAATTTGAAATTTTTAAAATGTTTCTTTTTATTGTTATTAATCAAAATTTTAATTACTAGATTTTGTCTTTTGAAAATTTGCTGTAATTTATTTAAAAATAATTTGAAATTTCTAACCGGTTTTTGTTTTTGGAAATTTATCGGTTCTAAATGATGTGAATTCATTAATTCAAGTGATTTCAAAGTCTGATTTTCTGATTGAATTGGTAATTTTTGTTCTAATCGAACTGGTAAATTCTGCTCTTCCAATTGAACAAGTAATTCTTGTTCTTTTAATTGACTTATTGGTTTTAGATTTTCTGAAATTGTTTTTTGCAGTAAAGTTAATTTTTTATGATTTTGGTCCATTAAAATTTCGATGTGCTTTTTTGAATTATCTAATTTCAACAATAATGTATTTGTTTGAGTGTTATTTAGATTAAATTTCGGATGTTCAGGATTATTGATATTAATTTTATTTGAATTTTCAATTTCCGATTTTGTTATCTCTAAATTTTGTTTAATTAATTGATTTTCTTGATTTAATTTTGAAATTTGGTCTCGTAACGTTTACAATTCGATAACGCTGTCAGTTATCAGGGGTTCACAATTTTTGATTGGTTCTTGATTCTTAAATTGATTTTAACTTAAATTTTGTTTGATTATTAGAAGGTTTGTGACATTCGTTCATAGAATCAGCAGTTGAATCAATTTTTTGAAAAATTTTGTTTTCTCTAAAATTTGTGGATTCTAAAGAATTGATAGGTTTATTTGGGTGTGGCAAATGATGATTTTCGATTATGTTTAAATATTTTACGTTAGAAGTTTTAATTAACCGAGTTTGAAAAAGTGGTAATTTTACTCGACGTGTTTCAAAAATTTTATTTCCAAAATCCATTGTTGCTTTTAGTTGACTCAGTAAATCGTTTCCTATTAAACCGTCATATTTTCTTGAGAAATTAGAAATGTAAAATTTGTATTTTTCATTATTTTTGAAAATTTCGGGTAACGGGGTATATAAAATTTTGTTATGTCGTGACAATCCTCCACTTAATAAGTGTCCTCCACTTATTCCCAGCGGAAGATATAGGATGGATGTTACAGAGCTATACCTTGATGAAGAAATTACGGTTTTTTATGTGTATTGTTGTGTCCACCGTGTATCCCCAATTATGGGCAAACACTGCAAGGGGAAACAATCGGAGATGTTTTAAATGTATTAGTTAAGTTATTGTTAGATTAAGTTTTTGTTATTATAAAATAAACGCCTGGTGATAACTGGTGTATGCAACACACAAGGCAGAACAAAATGATTAGATGAAAAATCAAATGTGAATAAAAAAAGGAAAGAAAGGTTGTCATAGGGATATAAACGGGAGTGCAAATGCAAGAAGCGACCAAGAGAGTCGCAAATCGAGAGTTCAATGTGAAGAAGCGACAACGATAGTAGCATAATAATTAAGAGTGCAAATTGAGGAGGCGACCAAGATAGTCGCAAATAAAGAGTTTAATTTCAAGAAGCGACAAAGAGAGTCGCATATAAATAAAGAGTTCAAGGTGAGGAAGCGACAAAGATAGTCGCATAATAAATCGGGAGTTTAATTTCAAGAAGCGACAAAGAGAGTCGCATATTAATAAAGAGTTCAAGGTGAGGAAGCGACAAAGATAGTTGCATAATAATTAGGAGTTCAATGTGAAGAAGCGACAAAGATAGTCGCATAATAACAAAGGGACTGCAATTTAAATAAGCAACGAGGAGAGTCGTAGAAAATACAGCTCCATAAAAATTAAGAGACAAGCATAGTCGAAAGAGTAACGATTTAGAGAGCGTCAATATAGGACGTGTGTGTGTAGTTCAATAAGAACTGAGAACGAACCGGACAGACGCGTAGTCGGAGGTTAGTTGAGAATTGAATTGATAAACTGGAGTTCGGGGTGTGCGGCACCATTGAAAAATAAAAGGTATTATTGATCTTAAGATCAACGACCGATTTGAAGACCTAAGGGAAGGTGTTCCGAATTTCTCCTACGAGGAGAATTAATTTGAGAACAACGATTGGACTGGGATTGTGCAAGTCAGGAACCTAGCCAAAGCAGAACAATTTGGACCAGGCGATTCGTGATAGCAGAAAGTGAATGTGCGCATTTTGTGTGCGATCCGTCTAGCCGAGTTATCATCCAAATTAAAGGTTAGCATAAAATTTGTCATAATTTTAAGTTGTTGGAATTTGTGTTTACGTTTTTTAATTTTGTTATTCCGTTTTATATTGATGTTATTAAATATGTGTTTTTGCTATCCGATTGTTTTCATTTGTGCTGTTGGCTTGTAAGTCGTTTTTAAGCGAGTATTGAAAGAAATACTCCTGAGAAAGAGAAGTGTTCGAAGTGTGAATCCTTTTCTTGGCCATTTCTCAGATAGCCAAGTTGGGGACGCAACAGTATGGTGAAGTGTATACTCCAATGGAATACCCAAGGAAGTAAAATATGTGTCATAGTTATGTGTTGCTCTAAACTTTAGAGTCTAAAGGATGAAATAAAATGGCCCTATTTTTATTTTAACCGCTTTACTAAAATGTGAAAAACTAAATTTAAGTCGTCGCTCCCCCCGCCCCCATTATTTCAAGCCACGAACCTCCGCTGATGAGCAGCTTAGTTAAACAACCCCTCCGTCCAAGTAATAAATATGCGACATTAAATTGTTTTAACTCCCCCGCCTCTAAAATTATGTGACTTCACCTGTGCGGCCTGGCGGCTGCACATCCACTCTATGTTATATAAATTATTTTGTAATATCTATAATAAAACAATTTTCGTTTTGGATTCAGAATCCACATCAAAAGATCATAATGTTCATATACCCCAGGACTTTTAGGTTTTGACCTAGATAAAATATTGTAAATCTGAAAAGGCCGACATGTACTCAAAATAAAGGGAATCCGACCCGTACTTAAATAAATGAGGGCCAAAAGGTAGATCTGTACTTAACTTAATGGAAGACCAAAGGTCCAGCCGTGCTTAAATTAATGGGAGGCCGTAGGCCAACCCGTACTTAAACAAATGGAAAACTAAAAGACGTATCGGCTTTGTGTGAATACGGGCCGTATTCACATACACCACTGAAAGACCAAAAATCGACAAGTGAAACTAATTTCGTAATTAAGTGAAACTAAAAAATTCGGAGGTACACTCGCATGATACAAGGCAAAAGGATTTTTTGTTGACTCGATTCCATAGACTGAAAACCACCCAGCAAGGCCTTGATTATTGGGGTGTCAAATTCTACAATGTAATACCTAAGAGCATCCAGGATTTGCCTTCAAAGGCATTTATTAAAAAGATTAGGGACATATTAATAAAAAATGCTTTTTACTCCATACAGGAGTACTTAGAACATGAGTTCTAACGTTGCGTTGGGCTGAATAGTTTTTGATCATTTTTGATTTATTATAATGATAGCTGTGACTTGTAACTTGGTGGTTGAAGCTAGCTGTACATTTGACTTTGTGTATTGAATATTTATATGTGCATTTTGTATGTTTATGTCTGTGGAATTTTATCTTTAATTGTGAAATTTTAATTTTGACATTTCATGTAATATTGATTATATTGAATAAATAATTATCTACCGTATATCCCGACACACGACTATGAAGACTAGAAAGGTCTACAACCCATGGGTAAGCCTATGAATAATCGGTAGGCCGATACGCCGACAGTGAGGCCACAGAGAATACAAGCAAAATGACCGGAAACGTAACACCGATATTTGGGATGAACTAAACATCTTCAGCCTAAATGACCGCATCATACTGATCATATTGATCGACCTAAAAGAAGATAAGAAGACCACCAAAGTTGTTCTTCTTCAATAAAGAAGAAAGAAGATAAAAAATTATAAATTAAAACAAAAAGTTTTTGCAATTAAAAATAAGTATAGGATTTATATTAATTTTAGCAGGAAATAGGCCGATAAAATCGACCAGGTAAGACACAGGGAGCCCTCTTATTTTGATATTCAAGTTACATTAAAATAAATTTGACAAATTTAGCATTTCAATAATTTTTCAATAATTTACATTTTGTTTTCAGAATTTAGGCGGAATCTAATTTAATTGTCTTATAAAATTTGTTCACCTTCATTTTTGCTAATAATTATTCTGATTTTGCTCTACCATTGCTAAGAGTCATGAGCAGCCACTGCAAACGAAGTTCTAAACAATTTGCAGCTGTAGCGACCGGAGGTTATGGGGTATGGAATAGAATCGGTCACAAGTTAATTTACTTACCCGAATTTTATTCATGCTCTAGTAATTTTTGTAGATTCATTGTCTTGCGCCTTATGCACTTCAATATTGGTCTTTTGATAAAAGAAAGATCAATCCAAAGGAGCAGATTTAATGGTAATGGATTTAACAAGATGAAGCAAAAAATTTTATTCGCGATTCCCATGACTAAGGCTGATCGTTATACAGATCATTAACTTAAAGCTATTTGATATCATAATTATTATATAAAATTGGAAATGTACCTACTGTAGTTGTTATATAAGTACTCGTATTATTTTTAATGGTCGTTTTTGTCATATTTCTCGTTCCCACTGAGTGACTGAACAAAACATCTACATCATAGGACAAGCAATATACTGATCAATTTATTTATAGCTTTGTACATTTTTTACGAATATTTCTATCCCTTACTGGGATTTACATATCCTTTTGAAGGGGTGGATCAGTACCCACTTAACATCAAGAGTTTTTACATGTTATTTTTTCTTCTTCTTGTTTCTCACAACTTTGAGTGTGTCGCTGTGTCTTTTACGATATTGCTCCATATCTGCCTGTCTTGTGCCTTAGTTGGCCATTCGCCTACTTCCATTGTTCTAAGGTCGCTCGTCACTTGGTCGCACCATCTCGCTCTCGGCCTTCCTCGTGCTCTCTCCTCACTGGGTTTCCATGTTATTATTTTTTTCACGATGTTGTTCTCGTTTCTTCTCATGATATGCCCCAGCCATCTAATTCTTTGCGAATTGATGAACCTTACTATGTTTTCTCCTTGTATCACGTTTTCTATTTCATGGTTCATCAGAGGTCTACTTTCGCCGTTGTTGTCTTTTTTTGGGCCCAGTATTGTACGGAAGACCTTTCTCTCGAACACTCTTAGACGTTCAGCCTCGGCTTGAGAAAAGCACATAGTTTCCGACGCATATGCGATCACCGGTCTTATCAGGGACTTATAGATCTTTACTTTTGTTTGTTTACTTAGTTTCTTAATTTTAAGGAGCTTCTTGTTGGCATAATACGCTCTGTTTCCAGATTGTATTCTTCTTCATAGTTCTTCTTGTCGATTACAGTTCTTGTCTATGTATGTTCCCAGATAAATAAAACTATTCACTTCCTCGAAACGGTAGCTGTCTATCTTAATATATTTCGTACTATTTGATGTGGTTCCATCTCGCTTCATATACTTTGTTTTTCCTTCGTTCACCGACAGTCCCATTTCTCTTGCTTTTTTCTCTAATATTTTAAACATGTCCTCGATCTTCTTACGGGTTCTCGCCACAATCAGTATATCGTCTGCATAGGCAATCAGTTGTCCCTCTCTTGTTGTAATTGACCCTCTCACTTCTATGTCTCTGGTTATTTTCTCTATCACCACATTAAAGAGCGTCGCCGACAGCGCATCTCCCTGTCTCACGCCACTATTGACCTCGAAACATTCCGTTTCTCCTCCATTGGTTCGAACACATGCCACGGTGTTGTCGAGGGTCATTTTTATTAATTTTACTAGCTTGGTCGGTATCTTCATCTCTTCCATCGCTCCATATAACTTGCTTCTATTGACCCTATCGAACGCCTGCTGGAAGTCTACAAACAGCATGTGTATTCCTATGTTGTGTTCTTGCGTCTTTTCCATGATTCTTTTCACTATACTGATCAATACAACAAGGAAATAATTAGCTATATTAGCAGGATATACAAAAAGTATATCAAACATTCCAAAATAATGTTGTATTTTAATGTTTTTTTCCAACATAAAATTATATGTCCATAACAAATTCCATCAGTAGACGTTTGGAGTTGTTTGAATAACAAGTCCTGAAGAATACAACTGCATCATGAAGAATATAACTTGGCTGCTGCTACTACTAGCACTATGTATTTTCGATATCTCCTGTAATAGCAGAATTTTCTCGAAGGTATGTTCGAATTTCTAAAATCGATCAGTCAAATTAATATCTTTAATTATTATTTTTGAAGCCATGTTTGTAAATAACGCAAAATTTAATTAAATTGGTTTATATTGCAGTAATAATATAAATTTCAGTTTCATCAAAATGGCTACAAGATTAAGGATGTTCGAGTAGAATTAATACGTTATAATAAATCTTACTTCAATATCTACGAATTGAAAACATTTAAGTACAATCGTGCTACCCCGCCATAAATGCTACACTTAACATGAAAATTGCAGTGAAAGACAAAAATGAGGTAAAATTATTAGTCAAGTGCTTACCAACTTCCATTTCTGTATTTTCTTATCAAGATTTGGCGTGGTTTTGGCAACTGTATGATTGCTATAAAACTATGTGTATGTTAAAATGTAACATGAATGTGATCCTGCGAATTAGCCGCCAGATTTCAGTCAACGATGCTCCGATTTTATCACGGTGAACTTTTCCAACAAACTAACATTCTAATACTTTTAGGTAATCGTACAAGCTTATAAGTTTTTGGGCAATGAGTATCGACACTTTCCGTTGCAATTTCAAGCCAATGCACAATAAGCTGTTGAAGCTAACGCACTAGGTTTGGGAAATATAAAAAATTGTGGTAACATGACCAGTTTCTCCTTTGAAAAGGTTTCTCAAATGATTTATCAGAATAAATAGTAGCTCAATGTTTTTATTTACAGGACGTTACATACCACCTCTGCAATTTTGTTATAGACAAAACTCGCTCTCCTCCGCTTATTCCCAATGGTAGATACAGAGTTTACCTTACATTGACGTACTTAAATGAAGAAATTGCGCTTTTATATTTCTTTGGCGATGTCTACACTCCAATTCCATACCCAAAAAGTGAAATAAACGGAATGGATCTGCTGACAGTGAATTTAACACAATTGCATTTCATTTGATGTACTGCACATAAGAATGAAATAAATAATTGTGCTTAATATGTTCATTTTTTTAACCTGCAGTAAGCAAATTTGTTTTTGATCCTGTCCTAAGTGAGTTATTGAATATAAATATCTTCCACTTGGATATGAACCTAAGCTTACTAACCTGACCTAGACAATTATTGCTATTAAGTTACGTGATTCTCTTAAATTGAAAAGTTATAGAACGTTCTTCATAATTGTACCTCAAAGGTAAAAAAATTAGTGTTTCAAATACTGTGAAATTGCAAATTTGACTCAATTGTTTTACTCAAAAAATTAGAGAATATTTTTGCACACAAAAATACGAAAAAGGTACCCAAAATGCTTCAACAATATTGTACAGTCTTTCAGTGACATAAACGGTAGCGTAATAGATGTGGCCCCGACGAAGATATCCCCAGAAGCAGCACGAGACCAAAAAGTGATTGGCGAGTTGATGAAATACCCAATATCACACAATCAAAAATTAAAAACAAATTGTCTTACCTCGAATTTGGTCAAGCTAACCATATTAGAGGTGACAATGTCAATCTCAATCTCTGGAGTGTGAATTGGTAGCTGGACGAGATGCCACAAAGCTGCTCTGAAGATCTACACGACGAACTGTGAACACCGACAATATTTTCTGGCACAATGGTGTTAATACTACAAAGAAGCGCCGCAAAGAAACTGGTACCCTCGGTTTTGCGGTTGCAAACTTTAGTGACTGAAATTGAAAGCAATTGACCTTCACTGGCTAAATAAAACCAACACTCACAGTTGATGATGCTGATATATCTCGGACAACCCGTCCGAAATTTGCAAAAGATTACTTAAACTGGGGAATCAAATAATGGTCTAAAATATATTTGGAGCAACGAAAGTATAATTATTTGTTTTCCACTGTAAAGCACGGTGGTGGAAACGTTATGGCGTGGGGCTGCGCTTCCCGTGATGGCGTTGGTACCCTACACATAATCGAAGGTATTACGAATCGGTGTATGTACGCTGATATTTAGAAGAAGAATGTCACGGAACTAGATATTTTAGTAAGATAATAACCAAAACATGTTTCCAAACACGTCAAAGGCAATATCCACTTACTTTACTTCACCTTTACATCTTAGAGCGACGGCTTTTCGTGCCCTACGAAGCACGGAGGCCAATACCGTTTGCTACCACTTGCTAATGCGTGTCTGAAGAGTTGAACCCCTTTAGGGGTGACAACGAAACCGCGGTCACACGATAGATTAAACCTGGTCCATCGTTTAGAAGAGCTCGCAAATAATTTTTGAATATTTCAAATCTCAAATTATGATTAATGAATTGTTAACACTGCCACCCAGAGCATTGAGTTCTGTCTCGGATTCCTCTCCTCATCGACCACGACTACCATGCTTTCTCTTATCTAATTAGGAAGAGAGAAGTAGCTGTCCTAGAGTTAGCAAGAAATTTAATAGATCTGTGCAAACAATTGCCTAAGTAAGGCAGCTAACAAGCTTAGGTTCATATCCAAGTCGAAGATCTTTAGGGTCAATACCTAACTTAGAGCAGATTCAAAAATAAATGTGCTTACTTTAGGTTAAAAAAAGGAACATATTTTATAGGAGAAACATTTATTTCATTTCCAGTGCAATACAACACAAAAAAGTGCAATTGTGTTAAATTCACTATTTTCTTCACAGTGTTGCTGGCTAATTATTAAGCATTGTCTACTTTTTTGGGTATTTAATTGGAGTGTATATTTCAACAAACAAATATGAAACCGCAATTTCTTCATTGAAATACAGCAATGTAAGTTCAACTTTAAATTCACCGTTCGGGATAAGTGGAGGTAATTGAGTTTCGTCAACAACAAAATTGCAGAAGTGGTATGTAACATCCTGTAAATAAAGAACTTTAGGTACTAATTATTCTGAGAAATCATTTGAGAAACCTTTTCAATAAAGATAGTTGTAATGTTACCACATTTTTTTACATTTTTCGAACCTAATACGTTGGCTTCAAAAGCTTTTTTTACATTAACTTGAAATCGTAACGGAAAGTGTCGATACTCATTGCTCAAAAACTTATAAGCTTGTACGACTACCTGAAAATATAAAATGTTAACTTGATGGAAGTATTCACCATCATAAAATGGGAGCATCGCATCGTTGACTGAAATCTAGCACTCCTAAGTAACTATTTCGTAGAATCACCTTCACGTTACATTTTAACATATACATATATGTACATAATAATTTAAAACAATCTTAATAGTTGCAAAATCCACGCCAATTCATGACAAGGATAATATAGAAATAATCTAAAATGAAAGTTAGTAAGCACTTGACCAAATTTACCTCAAGTTTATCTTTCACGCCGATTTTCATGTTAATTGTAGAATTTATGGCCGGAGTAGTGCGATTATATTTAAATGTTTTTAAATCGCACAAGTTGAAATACTTTTCACTATAACTTTTTAATTCTGTTCGAATATTCCTAATCTTGTAGCCATTTTGATGAAACTGAAATTCATATTATTACAGCAATTTATTGCAATGGCTTTACAAATAATAATTCGAACACACCTTGGATAAAATGTTGTCATTACAGGAGATATCGAAAATATATAATACCAGTAGTAGCAGCCATGTTATATTCTTCATGACGAACCATAAATATTTAAACAGTTCCAAACGGCAAGTAAACGTGTACTGATGGAATTTGTCATAGGCATAAAATTTTATATGGAAAAACAACATTAAGGTACAACATTATACTTGATTATTTGATATTTTTATGTATATTTTGATAATAAACCTAATTATTTCCTTGTGGTAATGATCAGTATGTTGTTTGTTCATATGTAGTTGTTTTGTTCTGTCACTCAACGGTAACGAGAAATACGACAAAAACGATGTTTAGGAACAATACAAGTACTTATATAACAAGTACCTACAGAAGGTATATTTTAATTTTACATAATTATGATTAGGATACCAAATAGCTTTAAGTTAATGATCAGCATAATGATCAGCCTTAATCATGGGGATTGCGAATAAAATGGTTTGGTTCACCTTGTTAAATACATTACCATTAAATCGACTAATTTGGATTGATCTCGTTCTTTTACCAAAACAATCCCAAGCGACACTTTATTTTTGCGTTATTCGTGTGTTATGTTAAAGTAAAACCATGCATTAATATAATAATTAAAAATTTCAAATATGTTACGATAGCCTGACTCACATTCGATTCAGCAGTCTATCGCATTCCTTTTAAAGTTCAATAACTGTAAAATTTGTAATAAGCAATATTTTTATTATAAATAGTCACAATTGTAATTATAGATTATTATTATGCTGTATGTCTAAAATCGATGTCAGTCGTAATTTTCAATAAATTTATTTAAGTAATTTTGATTTTTTTTAAAATAATTTTGTTAAGTGAAATTAACTGGCGCAGTCGGTAGGATACTCAGAAGGGCTTTAGATCAAATTCTCTAAAATAACCCTTTTTGTGTTAACAATCAACTGAGAACCAACATTAAATTTTAAGTGATAAGAAGAAACAAATAAAAAGTGCAACAAGAAGAAACAAATAGAAGACAATCAATCAATCCAATAAAAGGGAAGAAGTTTCGAAAGATTTATAACCAAGGGATGAAGAAATTCACAACGTTCTTCATTTGCTTAGCGTAAGTTTTTGCTCATTATTATATTTCCTTTATTCCCTCCTGAATGTCAGAAGCAGAAATAACCGAATTATTCAATAATTTAACCCTATCATCGGAATCAATTTTACAAAGTATTCCAAATATTCTATCAAACGATCCCCCTAGTAATAATTACGAAATGGCACAACTAGATAGATTTAACTGCGAATTAGTACCAAAATATGATGGTAATCCAGCGACGTTATCGATATTTATTAATGCATGTGAACATTTATTGAGAAGATTTGCTACAACAAATTCAGATGATGTTGTCAACGGACAACTTATACAAGTTATACTGGGCAAATTCGAAGGACGAGCACTCACATTAATTGCTAGTCGAGAAAATTCAAATACCTGGGGTAACATAAAAAAATTATTATTACAACATTTTGGAGATCAACGCGACGAAAATTGTCTACTACGTGATCTGATGAGCCTCAAACCATACAAAAACGAATCCTCATATCAATTCGGAATGAGATGTCAGGATGTACGAAGCTTACTTTTAACCCATCTACAATTACATGAAGCGGACCCAAACGTCAAGTTGGTAAAAACGAAAATTTACGATGATTTATCACTCCAAACATTCCTTCAGGGTTTGAACGGTCAAATTGGCCTAGTTGTAAGATTAAAACAGCCACCCAATCTAGAAGCGGCAATGGCGTACGTAACAGAAGAAGAAAATTTCATGTACGCCCAAAATAAAACAAACATCTTAAATTTCCAACGGCAATATCAACCGATAGAAAAGAAACAACCATTTCATCCAACTCCAATGCCGAGTGTCAACCCACCTATGTTAACCAATTTTGGGCAGCAGCCACTACAAACCCAAAATATACTTCGACCACCCGTATTCAAACAAGCTAGTACAACAAGGACACCAAATCCATTTGCCTCACAACCTCGAACTTTCGGAAGATTTTCAGGCCCACCAACGCAATCAAGAATGGTCCCACAGCAAACAAATAATTACAGTTACAAGAGAAACTATCAACAACCTAATTATAACGGACCACAATGGAACACATTTAAACCTCCACAACAACGCTACGAACCAGAACCAATGGACATTTCATCTGGGAATACCCGTCGATCAGGAATCCCACAACAAGAAACACAAGTAGTGTACTATCAAGATATAGAACAAGGAGATTATGAAGATACACCCACATATGAACTAGCAGAAAATTGTGATGAAGTTTATGAAACAAAAGTTAGCCAACCATTGGAAAATTCCAACGAACATGAGTACGTCGAAAATTTCCACCTGGAAGCCTACAGTACCAGCACGACAAATAATACAATAAACCTTAATATAACGACTCTTTCCAAATTGCCATATATTAAAATTCCAGAATTAAAGTTAAAATTTTTAATAGATACAGGATCAACAAAATCTTTAATAAATCAAGAAATCGCACATAAATATTTCCCTAACCAAATTAATTACGAATCGTTCAAAATTCTGACAGCTCATCAAGTAAGTCAACATGATGAAGTAGCATACATAAGGTTACCCGAGTCAATCGATTCTACAATCAAGCACAAGTTCTACCTTTTTAATTTTAACAATAAATACGACGGTTCAATAGGTGTAGATTTATTAAAATTTTTAGAAGCCGAAATTAATTTAAAGGATAAGGTACTAAAAACGAAAAACAAAACGATACCGATCTATTTAGGAGACGACGACGATGACGACATCTCGATGGCAGTCAATCTAGACGAATCCGAAAACGACCTCAGAATAATCGATTTGGATACAGAGAAAGAATGGGCAGGAGCACCCATGCCTACCATAAGCGAAATCAACGGGTTACTGAACAATTCAAATGAACCGGCAGCGAAAGGCCAAGATGATGGAACTATTCATTCCAACATAAACGACGAACGAGTAACAGCAATCCACATCATTAAAGAAGCTATAGATGATAAAAAACACCAATTCATAATTAAGACAACCCACCAGGGAGAGTTGAAGGTACAAACAAAAAACCAAAAATTTCTGACGCTAATCGACAGTTTGGGAAAAATCGGACAAGCAGTTCCAATAACAAGTAAAAATATTACTGAACTTGCGAATGCCTTAATCACACATTTTTCATACTACGGAGTTCCGGAATCAATAACAAAGGATAACGGGACGGAGATAAAACATGATATCGTACGAGAATTGTTAAACTTACACAAGGTAAAGGTTCATTTTACTACACCAAGAAATTCACAATCAAATAGGATGATCGAAAGGATGATTTCAACCCCAATCGAACACCTACGAATTATGAGGGTAGATGGCAAGAAAACTAGTAACATAAGAAGAAAAACTAAGAAAAAATTTTACGGACCTTTTATCATTACAAAACTATTTAACGATAACACGGCGGAAATCCGGAATAAAAATAATCGAATACAGAAGATACATGTTAGATTACTAAGAAGACCTACTCTTGTTACAGATGCTGCTACGCAACCGTCGACATCCAAGACTTGAAGAACAACCCCGGAATGTTACCACTTAGATTAGGAATAGTTAATAATCAAATTAGTTACTGGACGCTTATTAGAGTAATAGATATAGCACCACTTAGAAGGGAATTAGATGAATTAAATAGTAGTTTTAACAATTTAACCTTAATATACAGTAAACATGAAAACGGGAAAACACATCGATGGAATAATCAAAATCTACATAGCCTTTTGGAACATACCATAACCGAAACTAATACAAAATTCGAACAAATTAATCTTTACGAAAACCATAGAAGAAAAAGAGGTTTCATTAATGGATTGGGCGGACTAATTAAAACCATTACAGGAAATTTGGATAATGAAGATGCAGAAAAATATAACTATGCAATAAACCAATTGACCAACGATCAAAATAAAGTAAAGTTGCTATTTAAGGAACAAATTAAATTAACAACTTCAGCAATGGAAAACTTCAACAACAGCATTATTAAAATAGCAAGAAATCAAGCACTTTTACTAGAAAAATTAACCTTCATGGAACTTAATATAAATGCAACTAATTTTTACAAAACTAAAGTAGATGAAAAATTAACGATGACGACAATTTATCTAGAATTAATAACAGCCGCAACAACAATACGAGATATTTTAGAAACACTCGAAGAAGCGATCACCTTTGCATCAGCAAACATTATGCATCCATCAATATTAAAAGCCAAAGACCTTAATCACGAATTGTTACAGATACAGCTATTATTAACAAATTCTAAATTGCCTATAAACCCAAATTTGGAAAATATTCACGAATTTCATAAAATCATAAATATTAAAGCCTTTATCCAAAATACCAAAATACATTTCATATTAGAAATCCCAGTCGTCGAAAAAATCGACTATAATTATTTGCATCTATTTTCCTGTCCAATATTTAATAATCCTTTATACTCAATAATCATTCCCAAAGCCAAATTCCTTGTAATAAACGAGCAAAACTTCGCATTAAGTAACCAAAGATGTAAAGATATAAATTTTAACAAATTTTTGTGCAAATTGGAAATTAACCAAATCGAAGAAAAGTCACCTTGCGAAGTTCATCTTATTCAACACACAAAGAAATACCAAAATTGTCAGCAAGAAAGTTTAAGTTTGGCCCACACGAAAGTCCAACAGGTCTCTAGTAATCAATGGATGGTAATAACAAAGGGAGAAGACGTAATCAAGAAAGAATGCGATGCAACAACAGAAACTATTTCGTTAAATGGAACATACTTAATATCACTAAATGGTAAATGCAGGATCAAAATACAAACAAAATTACTAACGACACAAGAGAAACGACTTAAAAATAACTTAGTGGAAATCCCGAAGTTAAAATTCGAATACACTAGCAACAGACACAATAATGTCAACATTACCTTCAGGCCAATCGAATTGGAACCGATAAATTTGGACGAAATTAAAGCAACAGAAATCAAATTGCATCAAATCGAGGAAAACATTGAAGAAACATCCCAAGCTCCTGTGTACTTCCATCAAGCAAGTGGATGGACCATCATGTTATATATTGTTGTGATATAAAGGAGCTTTGCTTTTTTATCTCCTTTGATAGTCACACTCTTACTCACCTCGACTTGCTCCCGAGCTTGAGACTCTTTTATTTTTATATTTGTACAATATTGAACTGTGATTTGACGTCTTCGCAAATCCGACGCAGACCTTAATTTTGTTGCTTTAATAAAATAGCAACTCGATATACAAATTATAATAATTTGCTGGTTTACCCCGCTTTGTTTGGAATAAAATCCTAGTACCACTCTGCAAATGTAGCCCTTTTGATTGACGTTAAATAAAAGAAACAATATCTCATAGACAGTTGTATTGGTTGTTTTTATTACAAAACCAGATAAATGTTTGCTGTGGCTATTAAAAAGATGCAAACTTGGAAATATTAAATTACAAGATAAATAAAAAGTTTTGTTATACAAATATTGTTCACGATTATTAAAAATAAAAGATATTTTCGAAATTTGAAGAAATGTTTTAATTAATTTTAAGCAAAAGTTACCTTTATTTAGTGCGCCACTGGATACGATAATATTAACTTCCGTATAAACGAATGAAACAGATGTGTTGTTGTCGGCGATTTGTACAGGTGTGGTGCCGTCGCCAAATCCAAAGAACGGTATCACGTCCAGATAATATCCAATAGAGTATTCCCAATTGTCAGGTCCGTATAATTCAACAGTAATATTTGATTGAGTGATGTTGAACTTTGTTACCTTTAACCAGATTCTACTTTCAGATAACCTCCAAAAACCATCCAACGAAACCAAATTTTCAAGCATAACCAGGCCGTGATTGATATAATAAACTGCAACAATATCTTCCAATTGCTGTATAAATGGCTCCCAAAATAACCAGCATAAAACTAATAGCGATCGAAATCCAATAATTTTTAATCAATCTAATCTTAAAAGCACAAAAACTTCTGCCAACCATAAAATTTTTCTCCAACTACCAACTGTTAAATCCAAAATTACTAAAATATTCTCTACGGTACGACGTTTACTTGAGCACATATCAAAACCAACTGAGCGATTAAGTTGCTCCAAGTCCTTTTATAAACTTCGAGCGTGGACCGGAAATGGTTGGATAAAGGTTGCAAAAAATTCAAAATTGTTGATGGAAATCCCAGTGATCCGGACTCGATAGACATTTGGTAAATATTCTTTTGATTTTTAACGTGCACTACACTCGTAATTTTAATCAAAGCACTAATTTTTAATTAATTTTTAGATTCAAAACCGTAATCATAAAACATTCTAGCAAATATGACCCTTATTAAATTCTATACAAAATTGGCGCAAAACCACAGCAAACGCAATGTTACATAATATTACAACAATGTAAAAAGGTAATTTCAAGTCTACATCATCAAAAACTTAATTTTTATTGAAAAATAAACCACATCAAACATTTCAGTTCAATGACCTCGAATACAGATGAGGTCCTCAACTAACCATGAGAATTGCTTCTAATCAGATGCCATCGATCTGAATTAATGAAGGGAAACTAAGCTACCTAATGTTTCGCAGGGATGTACCAGGAAAATACTTTCTTGCTCTATTGCGAACAAACCTGAACTGCAAACGAAACACTACCGATAATGAGTCGGATTTACAAAAACTCAAACCTCAGTTCATCATGTTAATTTTCATTATTTTAATCACATATGTTTTAGTTAGAGTTTTTAAGAAGAAAACACCATCCGGAACAATCAAAGAGAAACCAATCGAACAGAAACCAATCGAACAGATCGGACTTCAAAATTTAAGGATACCCTAATTTTGGTCCTAGAGGGGAGGTGTTATGTTAAAGTAAAACCATGCATTAATATAATAATTAAAAATTTCAAATATGTTACGATAGCCTGACTCACATTCGATTCAGCAGTCTATCGCATTCCTTTTAAAGTTCAATAACTGTAAAATTTGTAATAAGCAATATTTTTATTATAAATAGTCACAATTGTAATTATAGATTATTATTATGCTGTATGTCTAAAATCGATGTCAGTCGTAATTTTCAATAAATTTATTTAAGTAATTTTGATTTTTTTTAAAATAATTTTGTTAAGTGAAATTAACTCGTGCCATCGCTAATTGCTGATTTGTTGCTGAATACAGCGAACCCTGAGACCGCGAAATCAGCTGAGGAAAGACCACACACACTCCAGCCCCGAAACTCTCCCAGGGGCGCTCGTAAAGCCTCCAAAGGTGAAGAGCAATGCGCTGGTTACTGCAATGGTGTAGGGTTCCATCAGCGCCTTGCAGAAGGTGCTCGGAAACAATCCCAACGTCGTGGTGCAGGTATGGAGAACGGGGGAGGTATGCATAAGGTTCTCAAGGAGACCTTGGACGAACTTGCCATCATGAGAGCCAGACAGGTGGATACGGCGATGCCCGGCCTGAGCCTTCTGGACGGTGTGAAGGGAAGTCTCCGGGAGCTGGCGGATGCCGCGTTCCGACAAACAGTTAGAATAGAGGCGGTCCCCTGGAAGCGAAGAAGTAATAGAAAACGAAGACATTTAACGGCACTTGGAAGAACTGCTACACATTGGACCGTCTATCACAAAATATGACAAAATTAGATGAACCAGAAAACCCAACAAAGAAAAAAAGGAGAAAAAGAAGAAGGCAGCAAGGAAGAATCTACCGGAAATGCAGAAACCCACAATAACCAATACAGGTTCACAGGATAATACGGTGGTTGACCTGACCACGGATGAGCCCCAAAGCTATGGGAAAATCGTCCACTTTAGGTCGCACTATCATGAAGTTATCTCACTGAAAGTTAATAGCGGTAAATTACAATGGCTGTGTGGTCAAAAGTTAACAATACTGATCGGGGGGTCTGGGGGGTATGGAATACCCCCCAGTTACACGTGAGTTTGTACTCTGAATACTTCGAGTAGTTTGAGGTATAAATATCTCGAAAATATTATGTACACTATACAAAAATCGAAATTCTAAATATAGTCAAAGAATTCCATGGAGTTCCACAGAATTTCAGTGAATTTCAAAGAATTCTGGGCATTTCAAATGTAGTTCAAGTAATTCCAATAATTTTCAAGGTAAAATAGATTTGCAAATAAATCTAACGTATTTCCATTGCTTTTTAAACGATTTAAAGCTAAAATATTTATATGAATTCCAAGCAATCTCACATAATTCTAAACACTGAACTTCATATTTGAACAATTAATTACAGGAAGGTGTCGCAATTCACTCAGTAGACCAACCTAAGCCGACTTGTATAAATATTACAGATACTATGAATAAATTAAGAATAAGGCATGATCCTCAGAACGACGACGTCCCTGTTAATTAAAACCTTACTAATAGTATTTTGCAAAAAATTCTTGTTTTCTAGGGAAGGACAGGGTCCGCATGGACCATAGACATCCAAATCTCCAAGTTAAATTTTTTAAAGTAGTTTAATTTTATTGATCAGTGAGGTAAAGACCAAAGCCTGAAATTGATTACTCTCCTCGTCGGCCACGAGATGCAATCTCACATATAATAAATATATTCCCAAGAGGACCTCTAGACCGAAATGATTGGCTAATTGAATAAATACGCAATTTTACACCACCAAAAATTACAAATATTGATTGTTTTGCCTCGAATTCGGGTAAGATCACAAATATAAAGGGTAAAATGGATCCTCAACCTCTGGAGTGTGAGCTAGTAATCGGAGGACATGCCGTGAAAACACGCGACAATGAAATTCACTTGCAAAACAAATTAGCTATGGTTACTTGAATAATTCCGCAATAAGCGATGGCACGAAAGACCGTAAGAAAATTATTCCAGATTAAAAAAAAGGAACATATTATGCAGAATCATTTATTTCACTCTTATGTGCAACATAACATAAAATCAAGTGCAATTGTGTTAAATTCACACTCAGTAGAACCAGTTTATTTCCCACCGTATTCCCGACTGATTGCTACGTATTTTTTTACTCTTCTGGGTATGCAATTGGAGTGTACACTTCGCCAAATGCATATATTACCGCAATATGTTCATTTAAATACATCAGGATATGGTCAACTCTAAATCTACCATTGGGAATAAGTGGAGGTAAGCGAGTTACGTCCACAACAAAATTACAGAAGTGGTATGTAACATCCTGTAAATGAAAAAATTGAGATACTATTTATTTTGAGATATCATTTGGAATACCTTTTCGAAGGCGATAGTTGTATTGTTACCACAATTTTTTATATTTCCCAAACCTATAATACATTTGCATCGAAACATCTTTTTGCATTGACGTATCGGAAAGTGTAGATACTCATTACTCAAAAACTTATAAGCTTGTACGACTACCTGTTGTCGTGGTAAATGTAAAATGTTAACATCGTTAACTAAAATGAAGTGGTGCTACATCAGTATCATATACATAAGTTCCAAAATAACATATTGTAGTGAGCTTTGACTCCTAATACTGCCACACGTTGGGCTAGCCAAAAAGTGTTATGAACGGAGTCCTTTAAGAGTGCCACACGTTTTACGGTTGATGTTTTGTACGAGTGTACGTAATTGTACCTCGTCAATAGAAATGTATGCAAAATTTTATTGATAGATGTAAATAAAATAAATTTATACCTCGGCTTAACAAATTCGGTGAGCACTGACCTACCTTTTCTCAAGTTGGGTTCCTTCCTTGACCAAATCGTGATGTTGAAATAGACTAGTAATGGTCTTTCGGAAATGATAACAATTATGCTCCGTTTTATAATGCAAATTGTGAATTTTATTATATAAAATGTAATTAAGTTTAAACAAATCTTGAACATCAATTAAATAAATCCTTAATATTACCCCAAACTATAATTATTATTGTCGACGCAACGCGGTAGAAAATTTTAAGTTCGCACTAATTTTTGTGAAAATAAAAGTTGTCTGGCTTTACCTTTAAAAACAATCTGGTTCTTTTCTGGTTACCAAGATGAATGACCATGAACTCCAGTATAATTTTCTTGTGGATGATTTACAGTCGCTTGAATACAAGTGGATACGTTTTGCAACACGTGTAAAATCGTATAACGTTATTTGTGAAAAATATTGTGGATCCTTTAATATTTTTGATCAAAAACACTTCCAACACACGTAAGTTGATTTCACTTTTTATATTTTATACCTTTTTCTGGCTTTAATCACAAAATTTACTAATTAACTTTATTTTATTTTAGCAGCTACACAAAACTCGACCACCATTAATTAAATTAAAATCAACAACCTTTTTTCAATTGTTTTTCACCATCGTTACCTGTATATCAAGGCAATTGTGATTTTTTTCCATTGGTCGAAATAAATCAATATTTATTGACGTTATAATTTTCAGGTTCGGCTCCAGCCCAATGTGATTTGTAAAAATTTTTTAATAAAATTTTTATGTTTCAGATTATATTAAAGTACTTGCATCTCCTGTGATCTTCCAGTAAACTTTTGAAGAAAATGTCTTTCCCATTTGTGGTACATTGAATTACGAAGCACTCCGATACGTGTAAAAATTTTTCTTATTTTAAAGTTTTACGTTTAGCACATTTTTATAAATTAACTTTGAACAATTATTTTGATTTCACATTACATTTCTTATAATTAATTAATTTAATTTATAACTTTGACAAACATTTTTATAAACAGAATTAAAACGTTGCATTTGAATTTATTTGTTATCTCGTTCCGTGACCTTTTCTTCATATAAATTTATGACGTTAAACCAAATTTTTGTTATCAGATGAAACTTTTACGTTCGAACAAATAAGTCATGTGCTACCTTTATTAAATAAACAATACTTTGAATCGTGACGTTATCATTTCTATTGACGTGGTGGTTGGTGTTGTACATCGCAATATAATGATATAGTTACTTGTAAAATCCAGGCCAATTCATAATAGGGGCATTTGACGCCAACTTTACCTCAAGTTTATCTTCCACGCTAATTTTCTAATGTTAAATGTAGTATTTATTGCCGCGGTAGTTCGATTGTACTTAAATGTTCTCATCTCGAAAAAGTTGGAATATATTTTATTGTAACTTATTAGTTCTGCTCGCATATCCTTCATCTTGTAGATATTTTGATAAAACTGAAATTCTTATTATTATAGCTATTCATTCGATGATTTGATTTGACTGATTCTTTTTAAATATTCGAACATACTGCTATGATTCAAAATGTTTAATAAAGGCTCCCAATACAAAAATGAATATTAGATTCATAAAAAGCATAAAATTCTAAGTCGGTAGACACTTCAAAAATTTGCTTTACGAGAAATTTTTATTTTTCTAAAATTTCGATTTCTTAACTAAATTTGAATCTCTCAGGATAAAATAAAGTTGATAAATATTACTAAGATTAATTAGATTGATGATTGTCACATCAAAAATAAAACAAAAGATTTAATTAGCTGAAAATTGATAAAAAATCATTTTATTTGTATATGTTCATAACCTAGAAAAATGTAAGATTTTGTAAACTGAATTACTTGATAACCAACATATTATGTAAGAATTTATTCACATCAAAAATTATGTAATGATTTCATGTATCTGAAGTGAGTGTTTTTAAAAGGTAAATCGACAAAGTTGTGAATAAGGGTCAAATTTGTGTAACATCAAAAATTGATAAATGTTGGAGAAGATGAGTCAACGAACTGTCCAACAAAGAACATAAAAAGGCAATATACCAGTAAAATTGCATGAAAAACACCTCAAGGAAAATCAATTTCAATGTAGATTGTGTATCTGCAACAAAAACGATTTATTAATAAAGTGAAAAATCAAAAATGTTGAAACTTGACTCACTTTTACTGAACAGGCATGCCAATTCCATTGATTTTCGATCAAAATTGAGTTGACTTCGCGAATTGTAGCAGAGTGGACGTTTTTGTAATGTTCTCCAAAGCCAATTGTTTACAAACAATTGGAGGTTAGATTTTTCAGTTGAATTGGAACAACACGATATAAATAGATCCAAGGACAACCATGGCTACTCACATGATGATTCTACAAATGTTATAATTTACGAAATTAACTCAATTTATTCACTGGATCCTGAAAATATTATCAATAAGATGCAACTTACCTGATTCAATTCTAAAACAGCCACAATACGAAGTTGATCCAAAAAGCAACACCGAAACAAGTTTACGTGAGGTCAATCAAACAGCTACTGACGTAATACAACGAAGATGCTGATGAGTCACTCAATGTGGTACTAACTAATACCAGGGCACACACAATATCCTTTTTAAATTTAAAATTCCGACTTGTCAATGTGAAAAGGTACAGTGAACTTTATTATTTTTTTTATTTTTATTATAAACTTTGCCATAAGCGTGTAAAATACAGGATTTGAGGAAAAGACTTTTACGGAAGTGCATTTCTCATTACCCTAAGTGAAAGGTTCTTCATTCAAATTTTATTATTTAATTATTCAAGGTTAAGCTTTAAATAAGCACAGATATTATTTAAAAACATTTAACACGGCTAATGTACAGCGAGAGACTTGGTTAGTTTATGACTAATCAAGCACGTCAGGACAAAGAGAGGAAGCCTTTTTGTCTTGAAAACATTTTGCATCAACTGTTCTTATTTGTAAAATTTATTTAATGGTAGATCTGTGATCTATGAAAATTTGTGTAAACAAACAGTTGAAAATTCCTTAACTAAAAATTTTAATTTTACCGAACCATTTTTACCTGAGCATTTTGCTAGCAAATTAAGGGCTGGCGCTATAAAAATTAGTTAAGGGAGGTCACAGCAATACCTTAGATAAAATGCTGTCATTGCAAAAGATATCAAAAATAAATAATACCAATAGTGCCAGCCAAGTAAACATGTACTGATGGAATTTGTCATGGACGTATAATTTTGTATTGGTAAACAACATTAAAATTTCTAATTATCCTGGAATATTTGATATTGTTTTGTATCTTTCGATAAAAAAAATTAATTTATTTCTTTATGGTAATGGTCAGTACATTTTTTATTTATATGTAGAAGGTATATTCAGCGTCACTCAGCAGGAACGCAAAAAACATAGTAGGGTATTTGTATCATTCATAATTATCATTAGGACACCAAATTGGTTTGGAGTTTATGATCCATGTAATGATCATTACACGCCACCGTAATGGTTTGCTTGATCATATTAAGTCCTATATTATCATTACATTTTGTTCCCTTGAACGTATATTTTCGTTGTTATCAAAGGACCAAAATCGAAGAGTACAAAATAAATTTGCCAAATTTATCCACGTCTTACTATTCCTGAATTATTAATTAATCCTTCGAAGGATTAGTTTTCCAATGGTAATTTCAATTTATTGTGTCTAAGAGTCTAATAATTAAGTTCCATTCTTATCCCATAACATTTTCCAGTTTTACTGAAAATCAAATACCAAAATTGGAGTTTTAAGTTTTAGAATTTCGATTCTCTTTTTAATTTCAATATTTCGTGGGAAAAAATGAAACAATAAGCCAGATAAAGAGAGAAGTAGAGGGAAACCGAGAGAGAGATAGTGAGATGTGGTTGTGAAAAACCTCAACAGAATGGAAATTACAAACTGAAGAACGATGTGTACGGATATAAAACATAAAGATGGATTGTTAACGAAAAGAAAAGCACGAAATGATATATCGTAGTGCAGATTTAGAAGTTTACTGTATTTTAATTAATTTGTTTTTTTTTTTAATTATTAATTTTTGATAATTGTTATTTCCGACTTTGGATAGGGGACCGCGTACATCATCCAGAAAAATAAACATCATCTAATGTCTCATTTATTTTTTACATCCGGCCACGTGCACTTACAATAAGGGCACTTTTGGCCCCCCTATCGAAAATCGGAAACGACAACTATCAAGAAATAAAATTTTAACTTAATAAGTAAAAAAAGTACAGTAAATTTATATATTTCCTTTTTCTTTACATTTTGTGTCCTCCCATTCGTCGACATTGCAAATGAAATTATAAAAAATTCGCGGCTAAGGGGCCGGGGAGTCTGGGGGGTATGGAATACCGCTCAGCACAAAGTGATAAGAACGGCCAAGTTGATATGTTGGAGTATTTCATAAAGCCTTCCTCCCCACCGATTAACTAATTTGACAATGTAGATTTAATGTATTTGTATTTTTCGTTTTAATTTTAATTTAGTGCCCTCCCATTGAAAGAAGTCACGAGCCTCCATTGGCATGGAGACCGTCATTGAATGAAAAATAGTTCTACAGAAGATTGGCTGTTGCTGGATTCGAACTATTACCTTTAGCATCAGTAAATGATCGATCCAATCATTAAGCCAATGACCGCCTCTCAGTCCTCCAGTTCTGTGATTATTATTTTGTTTCTCGTTTTTATTTTTTCTTGCTTTTTAAACGAGTTTTCTAGTTATTCAATTCTAATTATAAGTAGTATTTAATTGTTTGGACTCCATATAGCCACATTCTTTTTACTCTCTTCTTATTAGCCTCTTAACCTTGCCCGTCAGTTCATCCTCGTGGAGCTTTGACCCGGGTCACGACTACGTTGTAAAATGTGTCCCTTATTTACGATTTAATTCAACATTCGATGATTTTGTCCGGTCTTATTCATTTATCTCACTTACTCCCACTCTTTGTGGTAGGTTTTGTATCTTTATTCCTGCCGTCAATAAGAATCCATATATCTAACATAAAAGTTTACGTGTACCAATAAAAACAAATATAATACAATAATACTTAGTGTATACTTACGTAGGTTGTTTTTAAATGAAATGGTTATTTCTAGTTTATGATGTTAGTATAAATAAAATACAAGATTTAAGATAACCACAATTTTGTGGCGATCCCACCGCTGATTACGTTGATATAACAAACATTATACTTTATATAAATCATTACCTCAAGGAAACAATTTAGATGTGTTGTTTGATATACATAGAATTATATTATGTCTGTGACAAATTTCAACAGTAGACGTCGAACTATCGTTAAGAACAGCTGTATAATTGATAAATTCGAGTTCAACATGAAAAATATAACATGGCTTCTGCTACTACCAGCACTATGTATTTTCGATGTTATCTGTAATGACAACATTTTATCCAAGGTAGGTACAAATTTCTAAAATGGATCTATGAATTTAAATAAATTGTCAAAAATACTGTAATAATATAAATTTCAGTTTCATCAAAATAGCTACAAGTTTAAAGATGTTCGAGCAGAATTAACCAGTTGCAGTAAGAAGTACTTCAAGTTTTGCGAAATTAAAACATTTAAGTACAATCGCACTACACCGGCCATAAATGTTACATTTAACATGAAAATTAGCGTGCAAGATAAAATTGAGGTAAACTTGGTGTCAAGAACTTCCTTCCTAGATTATTCCTATATTGTCCCTATCGTGAATTTGGATTCTGCAAGTGCATGTATAATTACTCTACAGCTACCAATTAGAATGTAATTTGTAGATGATACTGCGAAATAATTTCTAAAATGGTAGTCAACGATGTTCCAATTTTATTACGGTGAAACTTTCCGATAAGCTAACATTATAAAATATTTTTAGGTAGTCGTACAGGCTTATAAGTTCTTGAGTAACGAGAATCGGCACTTTCCGATGCGATTTCAACTCAATGCCAAAAAAAGTGTCGATTCAAACGCAATAGGTTTGAAAAATACGAAAAATTGTGGTAACACTACTACTTTCGACTTTGAAAAGGTATCTCAAATGATTTCTTAAAATAAAGATTACTCAAGTTTCTTATTTACAGGATATTACATATCACATCTGCAATTTTGTTATCGACGAAACTCACTCACCCCCACTTATTCCCAATGGTAGGTTTAAAATGGGCCTTACACTTCTATACTTAAATGAAGAAATTGCGCTTATTGATGTATTTTCCGAAGTGTACACTCCAATGAAATACCCAAAAAAGTAATAATTGATCGGCAGTACTCTCAGAAACTGATTGAAACTGGTGACAGTGAATTTAGCACAATTGCACATTGTTTTATGTTGTGTTGCACAAAATAATGAAATAAATAATACTGTTTATATAAAAATATGTTTTCTTTTCTAATCTTACCTTTAGCAACTTTATCAGTTGCGAAATGGTTAGGGAACCAGGGTAGCTGTGGCCGATAAGGAGAGAAATTCAACTCAGAACTCAGTTCTCTGCGTGGGACAGTGATGGCTGGTACGGTGTGGACGCCGCCTTCTCATAACAGAATAGCAACTCAACAGTATTTTTTAATGCGAACCCAACACTCGCATTCCGACTTCGATTAAATCCGACAGATTTAAACTACTTTTTAAGAAAGTGAAAAATTAATTTTATAGTCCCCCCCCCCCATTATAACAAACCGCGAGCAAAGTTAATTATTAAAATGTAATATTGAAATAGTTATTTTTGTAACAAGTACCTAAAGTCATGTTTTTTGGGACGAATCGTAGCTGTTTATGGACGAGGCGAAGCCGAGTCCATAATAGCCGATGAGTCTCAAAAAACTGACTTTAGGTACGTGTTACAAACAAAATTTTTCAGTTAAAGGTCCCTAAAACCACACTAAAACATAATATTCAAAGTTTTTATCAGAGCAAATGTTTTTCGAAAATAGTGAGCTTCGAATTTTAATTAAATACTATGCGACCATAGTAACCAGATTGTTTAATGTAAACAAAAATATTTTGACGCGTTGTTTTGCACGGTACAAAATGCAGAATCCACAAATTGTATCTGAAAAAGCGAAGAAAATTGTGTTAGATTTACTTCCAGTGAAATCGCGTCAAATTTATGAAAAGGAATATGAAGCATTCATTCGATGGAAAGAAATGAACAACATTGTAATTGTAGACGAAGATGCAATGTTGAACTATTTACATGAAAAGGTAAGTGCCGCTATTCTTTACATTCAATATAAATAACATATTATGTAAATTATTATTGTGATTATTTTCGCATTTCCCTATTATAGTCGCAAGAAGTAAAACCATCTACTCTCTGGTCAAAATATTCGATGATAAAAGCTGTTTTGTCTGTCAAAGAAAATATAGAAATAAACAAATTCGCCAGAGTCGTAGCTTTTTTGAAACGAAATTCAGTAGGGTACGAACCCACAAAGTCAAAAGTTTTGACGCGTCAACAAATTAATACATTTTTGATAAATGCAGACGATAAGAAGTATTTATTAATCAAAGTAATGAGTTTAATCATACTTTAATGACATACTACATCAGATTCATATTTAATTTCGTAGGTTGCTCTTCTCATTGGCGTGTGTGGTGCATGCAGGCGCCAAGAGCTACATTCACTAAAAATACAAGATATTGTCCAAAAAGACACACGATGTCTTCTTATAACACTTCCCGATACGAAGACCAACATTAAGAGAGTGTTTCCCGTGGTATCTGAAGGTGAAGCTGTTAATCCCATGAAAGTGTACCAGAAATATGTTCGACTACGACCAGCGAATGTTAAACACGATTATTTTTTTATTTCCTATCGTAATGAAAAATGTACGATACAACGTGTAGGAATCCATTCTTTTGGGAAAATGCCCTCTATCGTTGCTGAATTTCTTAAACTACCGAACCCGACAGAGTATACAGGGCATTGCTTCCGGCGAAGTTCTGCATCTCTTGCGGCAGATGCTGACGTTGATTTAATTTCGTTGAAACGACTAGGAGGATGGAAGTAAGCTTATTTTATAATATTATTGTCTTTCTATTCTAAATAATAACTAATTTCAGGTCGTCTTCAGTAGCAGAATCGTATATAGAAGAATCAATTGATAAGAAAAAAAAGGTGTGCAGAATGTTAATGGGGGAGAAGAAAATCGAACCATCGAGTAACATAATATCGGTTACTACCAAAGCTACTACTACAACATCAACGCAAATTAAAACGATACCCTCGGGATCAGGCATTTCGTTTGGGGGTAATAGTTTTGAAGGTGCTCAAAATTGTACATTTAATTTTCATTTTGGAGCATAATCATTTAATTTTTATTAATTTAACTTATAAACCTAATAATTAATTAAATTTGTTGTATTGAACCATTTTGCTTTATTTACCTAAATCAGCTAAATGATCCTCAAAAGTTAACATGGCAACTTTTTGGGATTGAATCCAAAAAAGAGTCATTTTACGGACTCATATGAGTCCGTAAAATAGCTATTTTAGGGACCAAATACTGAAAATATCTAAAGGGATAACGTGGTATCTATAACGACCCACAATTGATCAGTCAAACCCAGATCCAGTGCACATTTTAAGGCTCCCAATCATCGCAATTATTTGTTATTTCCTAGGTTGGCATCAACCTAGATGGAATACCCCCCAGTCCAGAAGTTCTTTATCAGAACTGTCCTGTGTACCGTTTTTCTTGATATTGAAATGTGTAAGTTTTTCTCTTGCAATAATAATTTAAGTGTACCTGGGGGGTATTCCATACCCCCCAGACCCCCGGTCTGTACCCAAAATTTTTCTTTCAAATTTTATTTACATGATCACCTATGAGCAAGCAACCCTGAGTCCCTAATAATTGTAATTTTTCTTTATAAATATTTAAATGTGTCCATCCCGAAGACACAAAATTGATTTTGTTGGGCTTTCTAACCGTCGTTTGTGTGACCCAGTGCTTCATAATATTCTAAATGATGCCAGTTAATTCAGCTGCGTTCAACATTCGATTCTACGCGAGAAATTCGGTTCAAACAATATATATTTATAATTTTAGCGGAGGTTAAAGGTCGTGTGGCTGCTTTTGGCATTGTTAAAAAGTTATTTTCGTTTTTGATATTTTTCATTTGTGAAGAATTAACTGTAGTTTAACTTATATTTTGACAATTTTTGAGTCAGATGAATATTATTACGTTTACCTTATATGAGTAGATAAGCTGTGCAAATTCCGCCCCTCCTTTTTTTAAATTTTACCCCACTTTTCACTTTGTAAAAACCACAAAGATAACCCTAATATTTAGGAATGGATAACATATTAAACATATTAATCACAAAATCCATATGGTACCTATACATGATTGCTTGTAGACCCTTTTGGTCTCCATAGTCGTGTGTCGGATTACATGGTAGACCATCGGTTTCGCTTGTTAGTCTTTGGCATTTTAATGGTTTATTAAATACGGGTCGGCTTCGGACTCACGATTCTTTTTAAGAACACGAGTCGGCCTTCGGCTTCCCATTTTTTTCGTACTTAAACTAATGGGAAGCCGAAGGCCGACCTCTACTCAAAATAAAGGGCCGACCCGTACTTAAATAAATGGGGGCCAAAAAGTTGATCTGTACTTAACTTAATGGGAGACCGAAGGCCCACCCGTACTGTGGCCGGGTGGATACGGGCCGTATTTACATACACCACCGAAAGACCAAAAACCGACAAGTGAAACCAATGATATACCGTGTATCCCGACACACGACTATGAAGACTAGAAAGGTCTACAACCCATGGGTAAGCCTATGAATAATCGGTAGGTCGATAGGCCGACAGTGAGGCCACAGAGAATACAAGCAAAGTAGCCGGAAACGTAACACCGATATTCGAGATGAACTAAAAATCTTCAGCCTAAATTACCGCATCATACAAATGGACAATTATAAACACCGAGGCAAGAGAAATATTGATCGATCTAAAAGAAGATAAGAAGACCACCGAAGTTGTTTTTTTGCAATGAAGAAGAAAGAAGATAAGAATTTTTAAATTAAAAATAAAAGCTTGTGCAACTAAAAATAAGTATAAAATTTATATTACTTTGTGCAGGAAATAGGCCAATAAAATCGACCAGGTAAGACACAGGGAGCCCTCTTATTTTGATATTCAAGTTACGTTAAAATAAATTTAACAAATTTAGCATTTCAATAATTTCTCAATAATTAATATTTTGTTTTCAGAATTTAGGCGGAATCTAATTTAATTGTCTTTTAAAATTTGTTCACCTTCATTTTTGCTAATAATTATTCTGATTTTGCTCTACCATTGCTAAAAGTCATGAGCAGCCACTGCAAATGAAGTTCTAGACATTTTGCAGCTGTAGCGACCGGAGGTTATGGGATATGGAATAGAATCGGTCACAAGTTAATTTACTTGCCCGAATTTTATTCATGCTCTAGTAATTTTTGTAGATTCATTGTCTTGCGCCTTATGCACTTCAATATTGGTCTTTTGATAAAAGAAAGATCAATCCAAAGGAGCAGATTTAATGGTAATGGATTTAACAAGGTGAAGCAAAAAATTTTATTCGCGATCATTAACTTAAAGCTATTTGATATCATAATTATTATATAAAATTGGAAATGTACCTACTGTAGTTGTTATATAAGTACTCGTATTATTTTTAATGGTCATTTTTATCATATATATTTCTCGTTCCCACTGAGTGACTCTGAACAAAACATCTACATCATAGGAACAAGCAATATACTGATCAATTTATTTATAGCTTTGTACATTCTTTACGAATATTGCTATCCCTTACTGGGATTTACATATCCTTTTGAAGGGGTGGATCAGTCCCCACTTAACATCAAGAGTTTTTACATGTTATTTTTTCTTCTTCTTGTTTCTCACAACTTTGAGTGTGTCGCTGTGTCTTTTACGATATTGATCCATATCTGCCTGTCTTGTGCCTTAGTTGGCCATTCGCCTACTTCCATTGTTCTAAGGTCGCTCGTCAGTTGGTCCCACCATCTCGCTCTCGGCCTTCCTCGTGCTCTCTCCTCACTGGGTTTCCATGTTGTTATTTTCTTCACGATGTTGTTCTCGTTTCTTCTCATGATATGCCCCAGCCATCTAATTCTTTGCGACTTGATGAACCTTACTATGTTTTCTCCTTGTATCACGTTTTCTATTTCATGGTTCATCAGAGGTCTACTTTCGCCGTAGTTGTCTTTTTTTGGGCCCAGTATTGTACGGAAGACCTTTCTCTCGAACACTCTTAGACGTTCAGCCTCGGCTTGAGAAAGGCACATAGTTTCCGACGCATATGCGATCACCGGTCTTATCAGGGACTTATAGATCTTTACTTTTTTTTGTTTACTTAGTTTCTTATCTTTAAGGAGCTTCTTGTTTGCATAATACGCTCTGTTTCCAGATTGTATTCTTCTTCGTAGTTCTTCTTGTCGATTACAGTTCTTGTCTATGTATGTTCCCAGATAAATAATATATTCACTTCCTCGAAACGGTAGCTGTCTATCTTAATATATTTCGTACTATTTGATGTGGTTCCATCTCGCTTCATATATTTTGTTTTTCCTTCGTTCACCGACAGTCCCATTTCTTTTGCTTTTTTTTCTAATCTTTTAAACATGTCCTCCATCTTCTTACGGGTTCTCGCCACAATCAATATATCGTCTGCATAGGCAATCAGTTGTCCCTCTCTTGTTGTAATTGACCCTCTCACTTCTATGTCTCTGGTTATTTTCTCTATCACCACATTAAAGAGCGTCGCCGACAGCGCATCTCCCTGTCTCACGCCACTATTGATCTCGAAACATTCCGTTTCTCCTCCATTGGTTCGAACACATGCCACGGTGTTGTCGAGGGTCATTTTTATTAATTTTACTAGCTTGGTCGGTATCTTCATCTCTTCCATCGCTCCATATAACTTGCTTCTATTGACCCTATCGAACGCCTGCTGGAAGTCTACAAACAGCATGTGTATTCCTATGTTGTGTTCTTGCGTCTTTTCCATGATTCTTTTCACTATACTGATCAATACAACAAGGAAATAATTAGCTATATTATCAGGATATACAAAAAGTATATCAAATATTCCAAAATAATGTTGTATTGTAATGTTTTTGTCCAACATAAAATTATATGTCCATAACAAATTCCATCAGTAGACGTTTGGAGTTGTTTGAATAACAAGCCCTGAAGAATACAACTGCATCATGAAGAATATAACTTGGCTGCTGCTACTACTAGCACTATGTATTTTCGATATCTCCTGTAATGGCAGAATTTTCTCGAAGGTATTGCTGTGTTCTAAACTACCAGGGCTATGCAAATATCTAAATTTCTTACAAATAATCAAAATTTACATAGAGTTTGACCTCATTTAAAACACAAAGATAAGAAAGATGAACGAATTTAGCAATTTCAGGTATAATGAACCAATTAAGATCTTTAAGTATAAGGGAATGTTTTTAAAAGCTGAAAGATAAATTTAAAAAGGTTTTTATCACCTCAAAATTTCAGAATAAGGGATTGTTTGCCTCAAATATGGTAATATTAATGTGAATGTTATCACAAATATACATAACCTTAATGATAAGGTACAAAAATGAAATTAATTCCATGTACTACAGTGGTAGTATGGTTGCGTAGTAAGACGTGCGAAATAGGCATGCCAGCAACACTAGTTTGGGAAAGCACTCGGATGGCTGACAGACTAGAAAATTAAAAATTATGATGCGCACAAACATCAGACCCTATTTACATACAGGGTGGATTAGAATTCAAGGTATTTAAAAATTATATTGTCTATTTAACTTTTTATAAATTTTATTATGATAACTTTGTCGACGACCCAAGAAAATATTTCTGGATGTTTTAATTTGATTTTTGTTACAAAATATTGTCTATTTCTTTTAGATAAAAATTTATCTAAAAACTTTGTAAGCATTGCGAATTTACTTAATTAATTTCATAAATATAAAACCATTTTTGATACAAACAAATTTTTATTCGTCTACTTGATTCCATAACAGTAAGCATTACCAAACTTAAAGTTCATCAATACAAGCAAATTAGTTCATCTCGATATCTTGACATCAACAATTTTACTCTACAAATTCATTTCAACCCACAAGCATCCCTCAATTGAGTTAATTCATGAACCTACTACACCTTGAGTGGAATCTCCAGACTGAGCTAGACAAAAAAAGGGGAAAAGGATCGTGAGTTTCTGAGTAATTTGTACACCCTGAAAATTAAGAATTCAATTATATAAATTTTACTTTCACTTTGAAAGTTGGCGCCTGACAAAACCAGGGTGGTGCAAATTGCTTAAGAAACGACACAGCAGTATGTTCGAATTTCTAAAATCGATCAGTCAAATTAATATCTTTAATTATTATTTTTGAAGCCATATTTGTAAATAACGCAAAATTTAATTAAATTGGAATATATTGCAGTAATAATATAAATTTCAGTTTCATCAAAATGGCTGCAAGATTAAGGATGTTCGAGTAGAATTAATACGTTATAATAAATCTTACTTCAATATCTACGAATTGAAAACATTTAAGTACAATCGTACTACCCCGGCCATAAATGCTACACTTAACATGAAAATTGCAGTGAAAGACAAAATTGAGGTAAAATTAGTCAAGTGCTTACCAACTTCCATTTCTGTATTTTCTTATCAAGATTTGGCGTGGATTTGGCAACTGTATGATTGCTATAAAACTATGTGTATGTTAAAATGTAACATGAATGTTATCCTGCGAAATAGCCGCCAGATTTCAGTCAACGATGCTCCGATTTTATCACGGTGAACTTTTCCAACAAACTAACATTCTAATACTTTTAGGTAATCGTACAAGCTTATAAGTTTTTGGGCAATGAGTATCGACACTTTCCGTTGCGATTTCAAGCCAATGCACAAAAAGCTGTTGAAGCTAACGCACTAGGTTTGGGAATATAAAAAATTGTGGTAACATGACCAGTTTCTCCTTTGAAAAGGTTTCTCAAATGATTTATCGGAATAAATAGTAGCTCAATGGTTTTATTTACAGGATGTTACATACCACCTCTGCAATTTTGTCATAGGCGAAACTCGCTCTCCTCCGCTTATTCAGTAGATACAGAGTTGACCTTACATTGACGTACTTAAATGACGAAATTGCGCTTTTATATTTCTTTGGCGATGTCTACCCTCCAATTCCATACCCAAAAAAGTGAAATAAACGGAGTGGATCTGCTGACAGTGAATTTAACACAATTTCATTTCATTTGATGCTATTATTTAAGCTATTAAGCTTTTAAGCAATTAAGCTATTAGCAGTAATTAAGCATGGCGGACGTTAGTAGTTGTGCGTGCGGGAGTTGTGAGGAATTGGTGGATTTAACTGAAGGCCTACATGTGCATTGTGCCGGGAGTTGTGGGGGGTGCTTCCATATGAGTTGCGCTGGAGTAAAAAAAAGCGAATTGAATTGCCTACTGGCAAATAAAAGATTGAAGTGGTTCTGCGATAAGTGCACAAAAGATGAACATGGGGCCAAGCTCGGAGAATTGATTGGAGAGTGTTTGGTGCTGTTAAAGAGTCAAGGAAGTTGCATAAAGGATCTGCAAAATGAGATTGGAAACTTAAAAGCCAATGTGTTGCGACTTAATCTAAACCTTCAAAATGTAAATAGTGATAACGCTAGTGGAAATAACAATATCAGTCAGCCAAATGTTGCATCGGTATTAACGACAGTCGATGCTGTTGGTGGCGATAAAATTGTTGTAGGCGAAAACCGACGTAATATTCGGCCCTTCCCAATTACAGGCGACGTGGTATGTAATACGTACGCGAATAGAGCAAAAACAGGAGCAATTCCTAAAACTAACAAGAAAACTAAAACTAAATCTGAATCGGAAATGGGTGCAAGCTTGGTAACTGGGGTCAGTAACTCACAGAATGAGGAATATGGTGGCACATCGCGAGTGATGAAATCACAAGTTGTGAATCCAGTAATAGGAAGCGGCATAAAGGTAAACAATACCGTGGTGGATGATGGTTTCAAATTAGTTACGCATGAGAAACGTAGAACAAGGACCTCGATAGTGATTGGTACTGGAGGGGCGGGTGCTGGATGCAGGCTGAGTGCGGTTAAGAGGAGATCGAGTTATTTTGTATCACGGTTGTGTCCGAAATTTTCCGTCGATGATGTCAGGTTGTACTTGACTGATCTGGGCATTGATGATGCAGACTGTTCTTCAATAACGACGTAGTATAATACCTACGCTTCTTTCAAAATAAATGTACCGGATAATTTCAAAGATAAAATAACAAATGCTGAAAACTGGCCAAAGGGAACATTCATAAATTCGTTTTTTACACTTAACTCAGTTCGTTGGACGGCGCTTCTTCTTCTTCTCTTTTAGTGCCTCAGGCCCAACTAGATATAGGAAAATAAATACCACCCGACAAGGAACTATTTTGTACCCAAGTGAGAATCGTTATAAATATGAAATAAATATTTATTATCAAAACGTAAATGGATTGCGCTCAAGAACTAGGGAATTCATGGAATTTATACTTGGTAACAACTACGAAATAATATGTCTTACAGAGAGCAAGTTAGACGAAACAGTAAATAATCAAGAACTTTTTCCCTCTTTTTATAATGTTTACAGAGTAGATCGTAACCAAAATAATTCATGTAAAGACAGAGGAGGAGGTGTTATTATTGGAATCTCTTCAGAAATATCAAGCCAACAAGTAATAATCGATGAAGGAAACACCCTAGAACTTCTTTGTGTGCGAGTTGGAAATCATAGCTGGTATTTAATGGTGATAGTAATTTACATTCCTCCAGCTAGTAATGTCGAAGTGTACGAAAGAGTTATACTCGTCATAGAGAATCTCATGGTAAAGTATGAAAAGAATAATATACATTGGACAGTGATGGGTGACTTTAACCTACCACATCTTCGGTGGTGTGATGCTGGTATTGAAGAAGATTTGATGGACGGCTCTAGCGTGCTCATCCCAATCAATGCTAATTCATATATAGAAACAACGTTTATTGATGGTATAAATGCATGTGGCTTGTCACAAGTTAACTTTATTTGTAATACATTTGATAAATTGCTAGATCTTGTATATGTAGATAATTCACAATTATTTTCTGTTTTTAGCCCAGAGAGCATACTGCATAACAGAGATAGGAATCATTGTGCTGTAGGTATATCGTTCCTTCCTGAAGATAACGTAAGTTTTTCCAACCTTACAAAGTGCGATGAAAACAAAGTTAAATTTAATTTTAAATCTATTGACTTTAACGAATTTCCAAATTATTTGTCTTCCATTGATTGGTCGTGTGTACTAAATAGTACGGATATAGATACGAATGTCTCTAGGTTTTACGAACGCATTTACGGTGGCTTAGAGCTGTAACGAATTTTTACACTCGTTACGAATTATTATATCAACTTGTTCAACACCGTGTACATAAACCGAGTTGGTTTAAACGTACATCAGGGTTACTGCCGACAGCAAATTTTACTGTCATTTTTTGGCAGATGTTATTTTGACACCTTGTAATACCAAAGACCTCATTAGTCTTCGGAACTTGCAAGGGTGGAAAAAGTTACAGAGCGTTATGCTAAAAAGATCAAATGTAAAAAAAGTACATCTAAGTATCCTGGGTGGTTCGATTCGCGCCTTATACATCTACATAAACAAAAACAAAAAGCTTATAAGGCTTATGTTCAATCTAAGTCTATAGTTGATTATGAATATTACTCATATCTGAGAAGTAATTTTAAGGCCTTTCACTCGATTGCATACGATATTCACTTGCTCGACGTACAAAATAATTTAAAATCCAATCCAAAAATGTTGTGGTCATTTGTAAATGAGAAGCGGAAGATGGTGGGAATGCCGTCAGAGATGAGTTACAACGGGAGCTCATCATCTGATGTGGGTGAGATAGTTGATTTCTTTTGTTCTTTCTTTGCATCTGTGTATGTTAAACATAGATCAACGGGGGTGCCGGAGTGTAATTACATAAACGATGGATACACTATAGATTCGGTTTGCATAAATGAGCAGAGCGTTATGGAGGCTATTGGGAAGGCGAAGCGTGGGTGTGGTCCTGATGGAATTCCTACAGATTTTATTCAGAGATTCGGATCGCAGTTGGTATCGCCTCTTCTTTTGATATATAATCAATCATTACAATCGGGAGTGTTCCCTTCACAATGGAAGATTTCTAGGATTACACCTATCCCAAAACATGAGAAGAGGGAATTAGTAATCGTGGGATTTCAATCCTGTCTGTAATTCCAAAGATTTTTGAGAGCATGGTAGCAAGTCAACTAAAATTTAGTGCCTCGGCTATAATAAATTATGATCAACATGGCTTTATGACTCGTAAGTCAACCGTAACAAATCTGATATGTTTCACAAATTTTGTCTCACATGTCATTGAATCAGGCGAACAGGTAGACGTAATATACACAGACTTTCGCAAGGCCTTTGATTCGGTACAGCATGATATCTTGTTGTCTAAATTGAGGGGTGCGGGTCTATCGGGCTCTTTGGTGAGGTGGTTGGAATCCTACCTTAGTGGCAGGACCCAGTACGTTGAAATTGGAGGAATATGTTCTAGAATCAGTGATGTATTGTCGGGTGTGCCCCAGGGTAGTAATCTTGGACCTATACTTTTCCTAATATTTCTGAATGATATAACTCACTTAATAAAATTTTGCTCATTCTTGTTGTTTGCAGATGATCTTAAACTATATGCGAGGGTTAAGTTTTTATCCGATATTTCGTTGATCCAGAATGATCTGGATATGGTTTATCGATGGTGTAATGATAACAAGCTATTTCTGAATGAGCGAAAGTGTAACATTATGTCGTTTCATCGCAAGCGTTCGCCCCTTGTTGAGGACTACTTCATTGGCGACTGGAAATTAATAAGAGTATTTGAAAAGGTGGACTTGGGAGTCACATTAATTTGTCTCTTCTCTGGAATTCTTGCAGCATATAAATCTTGTAGTTACCCGGGCGAACAGGCTCATGGGTTTCATTATACGTATTTGCAGAGAGTTCCGGGATCTCATTGTTCTTGTTCGGTTTTATAAAGCATAATATGTTCGATCGGTGTCGGAATATGCTTCTCAAGTTTGGTGCCCTTATTATGAGGCACACTCATCGCGAGTGGAGGGGGTGCAGAAACGATTTACAAGGCATATAGCGAGGAAATTAGATTATATCTCCCTAAGTAATACTGTCAGCAATAATAATAATAATTATATGAGTAGATGTGTGAGGTTCGGACTTGAGCCGCTCAGTATAAGACGAGATAGACATCGGGTACGGTTTATCGCGAATGTATTGGAAGGGAACATAATTTGCCCAAATATTTTGGAATTATTTTCGGTGAATGCGCAGGTAAGAGTAACTAGAGGCGTGCGTTTCTTTTATGTGCCGTTGCATCGTACAACGTATGGCATGAACGAACCTCTCAGTGCAATGATGACATTGTTTAATGAACGTTACCATGAATTTGATTTTCACCGCGGTAACAGGTAATTCAGGGGAACGATATCCGAACATGTTATGAAGTATGAAATGATTATGTATAATATATAAGTCTTACAGGTGCTCTCTTTCTTTTCTTTATATTTATATTGAGTTTTTTTTTTGTGTACTGCGAGTTTTGTTATGATTTTCACTATCAACATTTGGGAGTTGTCCCGTAGTTGTAATGTACATATTTGATGTACTGCACATAAGAATGAAATAAATAATTGTGCTTAATATGTTCATTTTTTTAACCTGCAGTAAGCAAATTTGTTTTTGATCTTGTCCTAAGTGAGTTATTGAATATAAATATCTTCCACTTGGATATGAACCTAAGCTTACTAGCTATACCTGACCTAGACAATTATTGCTATTAAGTTACGTGGTTCTCTTAAATTAAAAAGTTATAGAACGTTCTTCATAATTGCACCTCAAAGGTAAAAAAGTTAGAGTGTTTGAAATACTGTGAAATTGCAAATTTGACTCAATTGTTTTACTGAAAAAATCAATGAATATTTTTGCACACAAAAATACGAACAAGGTACCCAAAATACTTCAACAATATTGTACAGTCTTTCAGTGACATAAACGGTAGCGTAATACATGTGGCCCTGACGAAGATATCCCCAGAAGCAGCACCAGACCAAAAAGTGATTGGCGAGTTGATGAAATACCCAATATCACATAATCAAAAATTAAAAACAAATTGTCTTACCTCGAATTTGGTCAAGCTAACCATATTAGAGGTGACAATGTCAATCTCAATCTCTGGAATGTGAATTGGTAGCTGGACGAGATGCCACAAGGCTGCTCTGAAGATCTACACGACGAACTGTGAACACCGACAATATTTTCTGGCACAATGGTGTTAATACTACAAAGAAGCGCCGCAAAGAAACTGGTGCCCTCGGTTTTGCGGTTGCAAACTTTAGTGACTAAAATTGACCTTCACTGGCTAAATAAAACAAACACTCACAGTTGTTGTTGATATATCTCGGATAACCCGTCCGAAATTTGCAAAAGTTTACTTAAACTGGGGAATCAAATAATGGTCTAATATATATTTGGAGCAACGAAAGTATAATTATTTGCTTTCCTCTGATAGCAGTAAGTATAATAACATAATATTACATATCAAGTTCCGACTGTAAAGCACGGTGGTGGAAACGTTATGGCGTGGACCTGCGCTTCCCGTGATGGCGTTGGTACCCTACACATAATCGAAGGTATTACGAATTGGTGTATGTACGCTGATATTTAGAGGGATCACCTTACCTCATGGTAAAGGTAGAATGTCACGGAGCTAGATATTTTAGTAAGATAATAACCAAAACATGGTTCCAAACACGTCAAAGGCAAAATCCACTTACTTTACTTCACCTTTAAATCTTAGAGCGACGGCTTTTCGTGCCCTACGAAGCACGGAGGCCAATACCGTTTGCTACCACTTGCTAATGCGTGTCTGAAGAGTTGAGCTCCTTTGGGGGTGACAACGAAACCGCGGTCACACGATAGATTAAAACTGGTCCATCGTTTAGAAGAGCTCGCAAATAATTTTTGAATATTTCAAATCTCAAATTATGATTAATGAATTATTAACACTGCCACCCAGAGCATTGAGTTCTGTCTCGGATTCCTCTCCTCATCGACCACGACTACCATGCATCTCTTATCTAATTAGGAAGAGAGAAGTAGCTGTCCTAGAGTTAGCAAGAAATTTAATAGATCTGTGCAAACAATTGCCTAAGTAAGGCAGCTAACAAGCTTAGGTTCTTATCCAAGTCGAAGATCTTTAGGGTCAAAACCTTGTAACGATTCAAAATTAATACAATATTAATACAAGGAATTAATAAAAAGTATCTGTTATCGTCAACATGAATGATCTCATTTACCGGGGAATAACCGTGTCCGGGTGATTTCATAATTGTTACATGTGTGAGATATTTTCGTAGTACACAAAGAAAGTAATAGTACAAAGTATTTTTAATAGCTAACACGCGTGATTTCATTTACTTTACCGGGGAATCACCGTGTCTGATGACTTCATACTTGCTACACGCGTGAGATATTTTTCTTTGTATAAAGATATTAACATTGCATAAGTCCGGGGAATTACCGGGTTTCAATGACTTCATCGCCACGCGTAAGTTTTTTGTGCTTACGGGGCGCGTGATGACACTATATTATATAAGGACGTACTAACATGATTGGGACAGTCTGATTTTAGTTTGACAACGATTATCTTCATTTATCTCAAATTTACCTTAAATTACTATTTGGTGTATTTTATTTTAAATACAAGTGCAATTAATACCTTCAAAGAAAACGTATTTAATTTGTGACAAAATAATCAAGTTTGGATTATTTTCTTGATTAAAGACCATTTGCATTATAATTATTGTATATCTAATTAATGGAATTTGTGTGTATTTCACTAAAAATCATCGAATGTGTTGTCAAGTCATATGGAAACGTAGTGAACTTTATTTTTAAATCTTCAGGTGTTTAACCAAATTTTTGAACATTAATAATTATTAATAATGAACATTAAAATAAATTAATAATTCTTTCTTTTATAATTTGAACATTTTTACTGTTAATGAATAACTATCATCAACTAAGTGCGTGATTAATTCATAGCATAAACAATTTACATCGCGAAAGTGTTTAACTCTTATATAAAAACAATGAGTTCATATTACAAAAACAATAATAATGTTAGTGTTTATTTAAGTCAAAAAAGTGTAGAACTATAACATTAATACAATTTGTTTCGCCAAATCAAAACAATCTTCGTTGAAATAAGCAACGTATTTAGTTTGGTGAATCCCCTACCTGCATCTTTATTCAAATAAAGAAAATACATCTACACATGTGTGCCATGATGCAATCATTCAACGTACTCGTCAAACAGGTGTTTTATTGCTGCATTGGCAAATACTTCACCATAGGCAACGCATAAATAATTTCTTTAAGGTATTGTGTATCTAATTAATTTGTATGTATTGAATTTGATTTATTTTATTTGTAGGATTGAGTTGTAGGAGCGAGAGAGATGCAATCCGCCGGGTGGTGTTTAAGAGGGGTGACTAAATGCAGGCACCCATCGGTTCGGACCAACAAGGGTTCGCTAGTCTTTTACCAGCTGTGACTCGAGGTAGTTGACACTCAACGACGGTCAACTTGATATTTACGTATTTTTACTTATGTATATAACTTTTCATTATTAATAAATATTATTAAACAGCCAATCAACATCTAATTAATTATTATATCCCACAATTGGGGGCTCGTCCGGGATAATTAATTAATAATTAATTAATTAATAATAATTAATTTTTTTATCGAAAAGTGTCTAAGTTAAAAATGGACAAAACAACGGCGAGTGATTTTAAGTTAAGCGATTTGAAGGAAATCCTACGACGGAATGGATTACGATCGACGGGATCCAAGGTGGTTTTATTCGATCGTTTGATGACGAATGACCCGACGGGGTCATGGAAATTACCAAGCAACGATGGGGGTAATTACGGCGACGACGGCGGTTGCAACACGATTAACGATGGACGTGCTGCAACAAATGATGTAATAAACGATGAAGACGACGATTGCAACACTGTCAACGGCGGAAGTGCTGCAATAAATAATATAACGAACGGTGAAAACGAACAGTTTAGTGACGACGAACAGAACGACGGAATACACGGTGTGCGCGAGCTGGAACTGACTCGACGTGAAAAGGAGTTAGCGGAACGCGAATTAAGGATAATGCGGCGCGAAATAGAAAACCTTCGGGCGGTGGTATCAGGTAACGGCGAACGACGGAGTGAATCGACGACGCCTAAGGCAAACATCGGTGCGATTGCAGACGTTTTAAATTATTTCGAAGGTAACGGCGAAGACTTCGGAATATGGGAAAAGCAGGTTAAGCTTTTACAAAAAACGTACAACCTGAACGAAGGGTTAACGAGGATACTGATTAGAATGCGTCTAAGTGGGAAAGCGCGTAACTGGTTCAATTCAAAATCGGAATGTCTTGAAATGCCGATTGCGGATTTGCTGAGTGAAATGCGGTCAATGTTCGACAATAGGCCAAGCAAATTAGTATTACGTAAGAAATTTGAAGCGCGGAGTTGGAAGGCCGAAGAAACGTTTAGTGATTACATTCACGAAAAGATAATCTTAGGTAACCAGGTGAGAATAGACGAGGACGAGTTAGTCAGTGTTATAATCGACGGGATACCTGATGAAACTCTAAGAAATCAAGCGAGGATTCAGCGGTACAATAGCACCAAATTATTGGCGGAAGCGTTCGCAGAAATTTCACTAAAACAAAAGACAGTTCGGAGTGTAGTGGAACTAAATCCGGTGGTAGAGAAACATTGTAATGGAAATGTGCGTGGAAAAAGTTGTCGGTCTCTGAAGAGATGTTACAATTGCGGGTCGGATGAACATTTAAGTTCGCGGTGTCCGACAAAGACACGGGGTGTTAAGTGTTACGAATGCAATGATTACGGACATATTGCATCCAGATGTGCTAAGAGGCTGGAAAATTCAAAGGCGGCAAGAAATACAGTGAATAATTGTGTCACACCTCGGGTTGTGGAACGGAAATTGCTTAAAGACATGGTGGTGAACGGTAATAAACTTGTCACGCTGGTCGACACGGGTAGTGATCTAACGATGATTACCGCCGAGAAATACGTCGAAATTGGTGCACCGGCTCTCACAAAAACTCCAATATCGTTTCGTGGAATCGGGTCGGGAAATGGTTCACAAACGATAGGATACTTTAAAGCGGAAACCGTTATAGACGAAACAAATTATGAAATAGACATACACGTCGTTCCAACAAAATGTATGAGTTACCACATGCTGTTGGGAACAGATTTTCTAAATTCAGTGGAACTACAGATTAAGAATGGTCAAATTTGTATTCGTAAGCTATTAAACGACGAGCGGCGTCCACAAAGGGAAAGACCCCACATATACGATATCGAATACACGCAGGATGTGAACGAGGTCTATATCGCCCATGTAGTCGCACCGAATTTCAGAAAAGAAATTAAGGAAATGGTATCAAATTACGAACCAATTAAGAGGCGCGAAGCTAACGTCGAAATGACAATTGTAGTGACGGACGACGAACCAGTTTACCAACGGGCGCGACGGTTAGCCCAGAGAGAAAAGGAAATCGTAAATCAGCATGTAGATACGTGGTTGAATGAAGGAATAATTCGACCATCGTTATCAGAATATGCCAGTCCAGTGGTGTTAGCAAAGAAAAAGGATGGTTCTACACGGTTGTGCATAGATTATCGTAGGTTGAATAAGAAAATTGTAAAGGACAGGTATCCCTTACCATTAATAGAAAACCAGCTGGACCGACTACAAAGTGCGCGTGTTTTTAGTACAATCGATCTGAAGAACGGATTTTTTCATGTTAAAGTGACAGAAAAAAGTCAAAAATATACGGCTTTTATCGTGCCGGACGGACAATATGAGTTTTTGAAAGTTCCGATGGGTATTTCCAATGCACCTGCCTGCTTTCAACGATTCATAAACACGGTGTTCAGAGAATTGATTAACAGTGGCGTAGTGTTAACTTACATGGATGATCTAATTGTACCGTCAATGGATTATCCAAGTGGTTTGCAGAACTTGAAAACAGTATTAAAAGTCGCGAGTGAGTACGGGTTGTTAATAAATTGGGGAAAATGCCAATTAAAACGAAAGTGGAATTTCTAGGACATTTAATAGAGGATGGCAGTGTACGACCATCGACACACAAAACCGACGCGGTCATAAAATTTAAAGAGCCAGCGAACGTCAAACAAGTCCAGAGCTTTATCGGACTAACGGGTTATTTTCGGAAATTTATTCGAGACTACTCTTTAATTGCGCGACCGTTAACAAATTTATTGAAAAAAGACGTGGACTTTAAATTCGATAACGAGGAAAAGCATGCTTTTGTGAAACTTAAGACAGTGTTAAGTGAAGCACCAGTTCTAAAATTATATCGGGTTCCGCGGGGTAACGGACAGGTAGAGCGGGTGAACCGAACAATCATACCGCTGTTAACAAAATTATCGGCACCAAAACCCGAAGAATGGTTTAAATACCTCGACACGGCACAAAGGTATTTGTCTAAATTAAGATTAGGGTTGCAAGAAGTACCCGTCTTAATTTAGGTGAATTGAGGACCACTAGAGTTGTAAGTTCTAGTGATTACTCTAAATTATTAGAAGTGGCAAGAAGTACTTCTCTTAATTTATTGATGAATAACATTTAAATCGTAAATTCAAATGCTACTGATTTATTAAGTTTTACATACAGGTATTTATATAAAAACTTAATAGCTAGGTTATCACATTCCAATTAAATTAAAGGTCTTAATCTGATGACTTATGATATAAAATTTTCCATTAATAATTTTAAATGTAGTACTTGCTGATTATAATTGTTTTAAATGTTGATAATGCGGAAATGAAAATTATATTTGTAATTGACCTACTGGAAAGTGTTATTGTGCATATTAGCTTTATTTACACTTTTAAATTTGTACAATTTTGCATATTTACTTAAATTATTAATATATAGGATGGTTCTAAACTAGAACTCACCCAACCAACAAAAACCTGTTTAATTTCTAAATTAAACATATTGCCACCTCCCAAAATAGTGGTAGTGGCGTTTGGTCATCATTGAACTGCTGAAATTGATAATTTTGAATCGTCTTCTGAAGTGTCGTCCTCAAGTAATGGTATTAAATGGTGAACACTTTTCCGCGTTGTTTGACCCTTTGCTTTTTTGACACTGACGACTCGTAGTGTACCGTCTGGATCTGGATGTTTGTCACTAATTTTTGCTAATGGCCATTGACTGGGATTGATGTCTTTTTCTTTGATGATTACTATGTCTCCTATTTGAAGGTTTCTGTGTTTTGATTGCCATTTGTATCTTTTTTGTAGTTGATTTAAATACTCCGATGACCATGCCTGCCAAAAGTCATGCTTGATTTTTTGGACTAATTTCCATCTGGAACTTAAATTTGTTGTTATCATGATGTTTGCTGGATGCGTGGGTGATATTATTTCTCTTCCTATCAAAAAATGTCCTGGTGTGAGTACGGCTAAATCTTCTGCGCAGTCATTTAGTGGACAAAGGGGTCTTGAATTTAGGCATGCTTCTATTTGACATAATAGCGTACTTATTTCTTCATAAGTAAGTTTGTTTTCTCCTATGATTCTTTTTAAATGGTGTTTTGTTGATTTCACTGCTGCTTCCCACAGTCCTCCGAAATGAGGTGTAGCCGGTGGAATAAAGTGCCATTGAGTTCCTCTTGAAGTTAGTTTGTCTTGAAGCTCATCGTTGTTTAAAATGATTTTCATTTGTTTGTTTATTATATTACTGGCTCCAACGAAGTTGGTTCCGTTATCACTATACATGTGTTCACAATTTCCTCGGCGTGAAGTGAACCGTCGAAATGCGGCAAAAAATGCATCTGTTGTCATATCTGTTACTGCTTCCAGATGAATTGCCTTTGTTGCGAAGCAGACGAATATTGCTATATATCCCTTTTGTGATTTATATCCTCTTCCTCTTGACATTCTTATCATTATTGGTCCGGCATAATCTACTCCAGTGTGAAGAAAGGGTGGTGCTGGTGTTACTCGTGCAGCTGGTAAGTCTCCCATCAATTGATTTCCTGTATCTGCTTTGTACCGGATGCATATTACACATTTCTTTATTTCTGCTCTTGTTCGTCCATTATTTCCTCGTATTTTTCTTTTATAACTGTGAATTGATTTTCCGTAAAATATTCATCTTGTTTTTTCTCTTCGTGAGCCATTATTGCTAAGTTTAAATCCATAATTGCTTTCCATTCGGTTTCCAAGTTGTTCTTGATTCGTTCAACTGTGATTTGCTTAATTTCTTCTTGTAATTTCTTCTTTGCGGATTCTATTTCTTCATATACGTACTTTAGTCTAATTTTTTGTGTTTTAATTCGTATTACTTGATTCATCTCCATGTCTTCTTGTGCTGGTCCTTTGGATTGTATTATTTGCTTTGATATGTCTTCTTGTGCTGGTTCTTCGGGTTTTACACTTGATTGCTCTTGATTGCTCTTCTTGCAGGTTTGTAAATATTGTATTGCTTCTTGGTATTTTTCTTCGATTTTTTCAATGTAACGAGATGTAATATATAAGTTTTCTGGTGCGTTTAATTGTAAGAATATTTGGTGGTTGCTTCTTGCTTCTAAAATTAATCTTAATAATTCTTCGTTCTTCCTTTGGATGTATTCTTCTGTTTTTCGACTGGGAGAGTCCTTTTTGCTGTTTGCTAGTAATGTTTTGATTTTGAGTCCAATGTCTTCTTGTATCTTTGCTAATTCGTTTGCTGTGACCATTTTTTCATTTTTCAATTATTATCTTCTTATTTTTGAATAATTTGGTACTTGATGATTTAAATTGTTTTCGTCGTAGATTCTGCTTTTCCTTTTTACCACGTGCTTCAGACTCAAAGACGTGCGATGGGGTTATTTAGTCTTTCCCGTAAAAAGGAATTACAGTTATAATACAATACTTTTATGATACTGCCCGAATTCGGTTTTTTCAGTATCACAATTATACTGTACTCTTAACAATTATTGACTGATTCTTCTTGTGGCGTCGCTGTGGACCCTTATATTTTGATTCTTTTTATTCTTCTTATATTTTGATTCTTCTTTGTCGTCGCTGTGGACCCTTGTAGTTTGATTGTTTTATGCTGTGGCGTCGCTGTGGACCCTTATTATTTGATTCTTCTATTTGCTTTGTCGTCGCTGTGTGGACCCTTGTATTTTGATTCTTCTTATTGCTTTGGCGTCGCTGTGTGGACCCTTGTATTTTGATTGTTTTTCTTGGTTTCGATGAATGGACCTTGGATGATTTATTCTTTCTTCTTCTTCTACGTAGACTGTATTTCTGCTCGCTGATTTATCTTCTTAAGGTTCGAAGGACCATGTCTAAATTAAGATTAGGGTTGCAAGAAGTACCCGTCTTAATTTAGGTGAATTGAGGACCACTAGAGTTGTAAGTTCTAGTGATTACTCTAAATTATTAGAAGTGGCAAGAAGTACTTCTCTTAATTTATTGATGAATAACATTTAAATCGTAAATTCAAATGCTACTGATTTATTAAGTTTTACATACAGGTATTTATATAAAAACTTAATAGCTAGGTTATCACATTCCAATTAAATTAAAGGTCTTAATCTGATGACTTATGATATAAAATTTTCCATTAATAATTTTAAATGTAGTACTTGCTGATTATAATTGTTTTAAATGTTGATAATGCGGAAATGAAAATTATATTTGTAATTGACCTACTGGAAAGTGTTATTGTGCATATTAGCTTTATTTACACTTTTAAATTTGTACAATTTTGCATATTTACTTAAATTATTAATATATAGGATGGTTCTAAACTAGAACTCACCCAACCAACAAAAACCTGTTTAATTTCTAAATTAAACAGTATTTAAATGCAACCCCACATAGAAGCATAGGTACGACACCTTTTCACCTTCTATTTGGAGCCCACATTAGGATGAACAGTGACATATCCATCCGCGAATTAATCGAGAAGGAGTGGATAGATATGTTTAACGAAGGCCGCGATGAATTACGTCAACACGCAAAAGAAAAAATCCTTGACATACAAACCGAAAATCGAAAGGGTTACAACAAAAAACGGAAGCCAGCCCGATGTTACAATGAAGGTGATTTGGTAGCAATAAAGCGTACCCAGCTAGGGCCAGGGTTAAAATTTGCTCCGAAATACTTAGGACCGTTCGAAATAACAAAGGCATTGCGGAACGACAGGTACCTGGTCCGCAAAGTAGGAAATCACGAGGGGCCGCAAAATACTTCAACTTCGGCAGACTACATAAAGCCATGGGTGACGGGTTACGGAGATTCCTTCGAAGAAAGTGTCGAGGGCGACACTACTGGTCCAGGAAGGGCCGAGTTGTAGGAGCGAGAGAGATGCAATCCGCCGGGTGGTGTTTAAGAGGGGTGACTAAATGCAGGCACCCATCGGTTCGGACCAACAAGGGTTCGCTAGTCTTTTACCAGCTGTGACTCGAGGTAGTTGACACTCAACGACGGTCAACTTGATATTTACGTATTTTTACTTATGTATATAACTTTTCATTATTAATAAATATTATTAAACAGCCAATCAACATCTAATTAATTATTATATCCCACATATTACAAACCATCATATTGTGATGTTTACTGTAATTTTGAGTGAATCTGTGAATGTATGAGAATAGATTATAGGTTTGTGCTAATTTATGTATGTATCATTTTAAATTTTGTTTAAATTCAAATAATAAATGTTGAGATTCGAAGTATTTCTTATTTCTTTGAATGAAATTCGACCTACCTGGGAAGGGGTCCTTAATTATTTTTAGTCATTCTCTACTTTGAGCTAGCTTTAGGGGTTACAACCTAACTTAGAGCAGGTTCAAAAATAAATGTACTTACTTTAGGTTAAGAAAAGGTACATATTAAGGAGAAACATTTATTTCATTTCCAGTGCAATACAACACAAAAAAGTGCAATTGTGTTAAATTCACTAATTTCTTCACAGTGTTGCTGGCTAATTAATAAGCATTGTCTACTTTTTTGGGTATTCAATTGGAGTGTATATTTCCCCAAACAAATATATAACCGCAATTTCTTCATTGAAATACAGCAATGTAAGTTCAGCTTTATATTTACCGTTCGGGATAAGTGGAGGTAAGTGAGTTTCGTCGATAACAAAATTGCAGGCGTGGTATGTAACATCCTGTAAATAAACAACTTGAGGTACTATATATTCTGAGAAATCATTTGAGAAACCTTTTCAAAAGAGATAGTTGTAATGTTACCACATTTTTTCACATTTTCCAAACCTAATGCGTTGGCTTCAAAAGCTTTTTTTGCATTAACTTGAAATCGTACCGGAAAGTGTCGATACTCATTGCTCAAAAACTTATAAGCTTGTACGACTACCTGAAAATATAAAATGTTAACTTGATGGAAGTATTCACCATCATAAAATGGGAGCATCGTTGACTGAAATCTAGCACTCCTTAGTAACTATTTCGTAGAATCACCTTCACGTTAGATTTTAACATAATATGTACAGGTAACCCTCGTATAGCACGGGACTATGAGTACACGGTTTCGATAGTACACGCAATAAATTTTGCGACAACTTCTTACACGGTTTCGATATTGCACTTCTAAGAAACCAGCACTAGTATAAATCTCCAGTATCTCGGTACTTTACTTATTATTAGTGGACTTATTATAACAGCGTTATCACATGTTATCATGTATCATCTTACCTGTAACGCATCTAAAAAAAGTTACGACATCAGCGAAAGAACGAAAAAATGTAATCGTTTTATTTAATTATGAGCCCATATTACTCCTGAAATCATAACTAAAATAACAGTCAAAGTTCCATCAAAATCGGAGCAGTGGTTTTCAATAAAATCGGCAACAATTATGCAAACTTGGTTTTGTTTATTATGTTAGTCATTAAAAGACGGTTTCGATATTACACTGAATTCATTTCCCATTACTTCTACGTTAAAATTAATGCAGTTCCGATAGAACACGCGGACTTGCAGAACACGGTTTTGATAAAACACGGAACGGAACCTCTGATTTGCATTACTTCTTGGTTTTGCTTAACACGTTTCGATATTGCACGGAACGAATTAACCGTGTTGTACGAGGCTTATCTGTGCATAATTTAAAACAATCATAATAGTTGCAAAATCCACGCCAATTCATGACAAGGATAATATAGAAATAATCTAAAATGAAAGTTAGTAAGCACTTGACCAAATTTACCTCAACTTTATCTTTCACGCCGATTTTCATGTTAATTGTAGAATTTATGGCCGGAGTAGTGCGATTATATTTAAATGTTTTTAAATCGAACAAGTTGAAATACTTTTCACTATAACTTTTTAATTCTGTTCGAATATCCCTAATCTTGTAGCCATTTTGATGAAACTGAAATTCATATATTACAGCAATTTATTGCAATGGCTTTACAAATAATAATTCGAACACACCTTGGATAAAATGTTGTCATTACAGGAGATATCGAAAATAAATAATACCAGTAGTAGCAGCCAAGTTATCTTCATGACGAACCATAAATATTTAAACAGTTCTAAACGGCAAGTAAACGTGTACTGATTGAATAAAATTGATGGACATAAAATTTTATATTGAAAAACAACATTAAGGTACAACATTATACTGGAGTATTTGATATTTTTAAGTATATTTTGATAATAAACCTAATTATTTCCTTGTGGTAATGATCAGTATGTTGTTTGTTCATATGTAGTTGTTTTGTTCAGAGTCACTCAGCGGTAACGAGAAATACGACAAAAACGATGTTTAGGAACAATACAAGTACTTATATAACAAGTACAGAAGGTATATTTGAATTTTACATAATTATGATTAGGATACCAAATAGCTTTAAGTTAATGATCAGCATAATGATCAGGCTTAATCATGGGGATTGCGAATAAAATGGTTTGCTTCACCTTGTTAAATACATTACCATTAAATCGGCTAATTTGGATTGATCTCTTTCTTTTACCAAAACAATCCCAAGCAGCACATTTTTTTGCGTTATTCGTGCCATCGCTAATTGCCGATTTATTGCTGAATACAGCGAACCCTGAGACCGTGAAATCAGCTGAGGAAAGACCACATACACTCCGGCCCCGAAACTCTCCCAGGGGCGCTCGTAAAGCCTCCAAAGGTGAAGGGCAATGCGCTAGTTACTACAATGGTGTAGGGTTCCATCAGCGTCCTGCAGAAGGCGCTCGAAAACAATCCCAACGTCGTGGTGCAGGTGTGGAGAACGGCGGAGGTGGAGGTATGCATCAGTTTTTCAAGGAGACCTTGGACGAACTTGCCGTCATGAGAACCAGACAGGCGGATAGGGCGATGCCCGACCTGAGCCTACGTAGCCTACGGGAACTGGCTGGTGCCGCGGTCCGACAAACAGTTAGAATAGAGGCGGTCCCCTGGAAGCGAAGAAGTAAAAGAAAACGAAGACATTTGACGGCACTTGGAAGAACTACTACACGTTGGACCGTCTACCACAAAATATGACAAAATTAGATGAACCAGAAAAACCAACAAAGAAAAAAAGGAGAAAAAGAAGAAAAAGAAGAAGGCAGCAAGGAAGAAACTACCGGAAATGCAGAAACCCACAATAACCAATACAGGTCCACAGGATAATACGGTGGTTGACCTGACCACGGATGAGCCCCAAAGCTATGGGAAAATCGTCCACTTTAGGTCGCACTATCATGAAGTTATCTCACTGAAAGTTAATAGCGGTAAATTACCATGGCTGTGTGGTCAAAAGTTAACAATACTGATCGGGGGGTCTGGGGGGCATGGATATGTTGGAGTATTTCATAAAGCCTCCCTCCCCAGCGATTAACTAATTTGACAATTTAGATTTAATGTATTTGTATTTTTCGTTTTAATTTTAATTTAGTGCCCTCCCATTGAAAGAAGTCACGAGCCCCCATTGGCACGGAGACCGTCATTGAATAAAAAATAGTTCTAGAGAAGATTGGCTGTTGCTGGATTCGAACTATTACTTTTAGCATCAGTAAATGATCGATGCAATCATTAAGCCAATGACCGCCTCTCAGTCCTCCAGTTCTGTGATTACTATTTTGTTTCTCGGTTTTATTTTTTCTTGCTTTTTAAACGTGTTTTCTAGTTATTCAATTCTAATTATAAGTAGTATTTAATTGTTTGGACTCCATATAGCCACATTCTTTTTACTCTCTTCTTATTAGCCTCTTAACCTTGCCCGTCAGTTCATCCTCGTAGAGCTTAGACCCGGGTCACGACTACGTTGTAAAATGTCTCCCTTATTTAAGATTTAATTCAACATTCGATGATGTTGTCCGGTCTTATTCGTTTATCTCACTTACTCCCACTCTTTGTGGTAGGTTTTGTATCTTTATTCCTGCCGTCAATAAGAATCCATATACCTAACATAAAAGTTTACGTGTACCAATAAAAACAAATATAATACAATAATACTTACTGTATACTTACGTAGGTTGTTTTTAAAGGAAATGGTTATTTCTAGTTTATGATGTTAGTATAAATAAAATACAAGATTTAAGATAACCACAATTTTGTGGCGATCCCACCGCTGATTACGTTCATATAACAAACATTATACTTTATATAAATCATTACCTCAAGGAAACAATTTAAATGTGTTGCTTGATATACATAGAATTATATTATGTCTGTGACAAATTTCAACATTAGACGTCGAACTATCGTTCAGAGCAGCTGTATAATTGATAAATTCGAGTTCAACATGAAAAATATAACATGGCTTCTGTTACTACCAGCACTATGTATTTTCGATGTTATCTGTAATGACAACATTTTATCCAAGGTAGGTTCAAATTTCTAAAATGGATCTATGAATTTAAATAAATTGTCAAAAATACTGTAATAATATAAATTTCAGTTTCATCAAAATAGCTACAAGTTTAAAGATGTTCGAGCCGAATTAATCAGTTGCAGTAAGAAGTACTTCAAGTTTTTCGAAATTAAAACATTTAAGTACAATCGCACTACCACGGCCATAAATGCTACATTAAACATGAAAATTAGCGTGCAAGATAAAATTGAGGTAAAGTTGGCGTCAAGAACTTCCTTCCTACATTATTCCTATATTGTCCCTATGAATTTGGATTCTGCAAATGCATGTATAATTACTTGAAAGCTACCAATTAGCATGTAATTTGTAGGTGATACTGCGAAATAATTTCTAAAATGGTAGTGAAAGATGTTCCAATTTCATTACGGTAAACCTTTCCGTTAACCTAACATTATATATTTTTAGGTAGTCGTACAGGCTTATAAGTTCTTGAGTAACGAGTATCGGCACTTTCCGATGCGATTTCAACTCAATGCCAAAAAATGTGTTGATTCAAACGCATTAGGTTTGGGAAATATGAAAAATTGTGGTAACACTACTACTTTCGACTTTGAAAAGGTATCTCAAATGATTTCTCAAAATAAAGAGTATTTAAATTTTTTGATTTACAGAATATTACATACCACTTCTGCAATCTTGTTTTCGACGAAACTCACGCACCACCACTTTTTCCCAAAGGTAGATTCAAAATGGGCGTTACACTTCTATACTTAAATGAAGAAATTGCGCTTATAGATGTATTTGTCGAAGTATACATTCCAATTAAATACCCAAAAAAGTAATAATTGATCGGCAGTACTCTGACAAACAGATTGAAACTGCTGACAGTGAGTTTAGCACAATTGCACTTTGTTTTATGTTGTGTTGCACAAAAGAATGTAATAAATAATACTGCTTAAGATGTTTTCTTTTCTAATCTTACCTTTAGCAACTTTATCAGTTGCGAAATGGTTAAGGAAGCAGGGTAGCTGTGGCCGATAAGGATAGAAATTCAACTCAGAACTCAGTTCTCTGCGTGGGACAGTGGCGGCTGGTACGGTGTGGGCGCCGGGGCACCGCCTTCTCATAACAGAATAGCAACTCAACAGTAATTTTTAATGCGAACCCAACGCTCGCATTCCGACTTCGATTAAATCCGACAGATTTAAAAGACTTTCTTAGAAAGTGCAAAATTTACTTTATGTAAATACATAAAGTATTATTATACTTTATATATTAACCCCCCCCCCCCATTATAACAAACCGCGAGCGAAGTTTGATCAGTCACACAATTGATCAGTCAAACCCAGCTCCAGTGCAGATTTTAAGCCTCCCAATCATCGCAATTATTCGTTATTTCCTAGGTTGTGCGGCCTAAGGGGCGCAACCAAGAGGCCGGAACTAATCGTTGGTCCAATATTGCGTTACAGATAAATGAAGGCTATTATATACGAGCGTGTTTTTAAAGTAAGTACCGTTTTTAAATTACGCCGCCGCAGCACTGCGGTCGCCGTTTAGCGCATGCGCGCCGGGTAGCTACATCTGTTGGGAAGCTACAGACGCCATTACGGAACCATCCGATCGAGTCTACATCTGTTCGCGTGATTTTAAAATGCCGCCACCTATTGAGAATCCCGCCTTATCACTTCTTTTGGCTGGGAACAATTGGACCACCCCCCATACAGTCCCGATCTAGCGCCGAGCGACTACCATTTGTTTTTGCACTTGAAGACGCATCTGGCGGGGCAGCGCCATACCGATGATGACGAAGTTAAAACGACCGTAATGCAATGGTTATCTAATTAGGCGGCAACCTTCTTTGACGATGGAATACAAAAGCTGGTCCTACGATACGATAAGTGCCTTAATATTAATAGGAATTATGTAGAAAAGTAGAGTAAAGTATGGTCTTTCAAGTGAATAAATTATTTTTGGAAAATATTTACTTGTTGTATTTTTATTTCAAAACGGTACTTACTTTGAAAACACGCCTTATAGTATGTTCATAATAATAATTCCGGATTTTGTCTTGCCATGGTCCTACCATCCAAGTACTATTCAACCCCCCTCCAAGAAATTCACTTAAGTGTACCTTTAATGGATTATGGAATACCTGGGGGGTATTCCATACCCCCCAGACCCCCCGGACCTTATCATCCAATTTAGGCGGCACTATCATAGAAATCACTCGCTTAAAGATAATTACGGTAAATTTTCCTGGCTGTGCGGTCGAAGGGGAAAAACATAAACCGCGGGGTCTGGGGGGTATGGAATATCCCCCAGGTTCAGGTGACAACTTGGAATATCTTTATTACACATTTTATACTTCGAGGTGTAAATATCCTGAAAAATGGTGTACACGAGAGTCGTAGTTACAAGGATTTCTAATGAATTCCAGGAAGTTCTAAGAAATTCCGACGATTTTAAAAGAACTTTAGGAATATCCAAGATATTTCGAAGATTTATATGGAACTCCAGGTACTTCCAAATAATTGCAAGGATTGCTAAGGAATTTAAAATTAATGTTCCCAATTTTTTCAGGATATTTACCCCAGTTATACTTATACTATGGTCCCTAATTGTTCCATGTACCTGGACGGTATTCCATACTCCCCAGATTTCCTTGTCAATCCCATCCCTTTAGGCCGCACTATCATAGAGATCACGCGCTAAAAGGTAATAGCGGTAAATTTTTATGACTGTGTGGTCCACAGCAGGAAATATAAACCGGGGGTCTGTGGAGTATTCCCCTCCAGTTACAGGTTTGAATTTGGAATTTCCTTTATTACACTCTTTACACTTCAAAGTGTAAACGTTCTGAAAAAATGGTGAACCCAATACAAAATCCGTAGTTCCAACGATTTTCAAGGATATCCAAGGTTTTTTTGGAACTTCCGAGATTTCTAAATAATTGCAAGGATTACCAAGGAATTCCTTGAATTAATGTAAGAATTAATGTATATAGTTTTTTCGGAATATTTACCCCAGTTATACTTAGATATCGTCCATAAAGGACATCCACACTTGTTTCCAACTGTTCAAACCCTATAAGAACGCCTGATGATCACAAATCAAAGAAGCCCGCCTCCCCTCATTTAATCGAACTTGACACAACATTTCAAATTTAAGGAGTAAATAAATTCTTTCTAGAAAATATAACAGAAAAAAATATTCAATGAAAATTTACTTATAAATTCTTAATACAGAATTTTTATACAGACGTCACATTTATCCAACACCCCCCCCCCCCGCTCCGTGGGGGTCTGGGGGTATGGAATACCCCACAGGTACAGATGCGACTCTGGAATACCCTTATTATACTTTTTACGCTGCGGCGTGTAAATATTCGGTAAAATGGTGTACACAAGACACAATCTGTAGTTCCAAGGATTTCTAATGAATTCCAGGAAATTCTAAGGAATTCCAATGATTTCCAAGGAATTTAAATGATATTCAAGATACTTAAAAAGATTCTATGGAACTACAGAGATATCTAAATAATTGCAAGCCAACAAATTCAAAATACAACTATTTCAGGATATTTATTCCCAGTTATACTTATACTATATGTCCTAACTGTTACGTGAGCCTGGAGGATATTCCATACCCCATAGACCCCCTCCCCCGGTTTGCATCATCTACTTTAGGCCGCTCTATCGTAGAAATTACTCGCTAAAAATAACAGCGGGAACATTTTATGATGTGCGGTATAACGCACATGGTATGGAATACCCCCCAGGCACAAGTGAGAGTTTGGACGCTTTGTCATGTAAATATTCGGAAAAAAGTGGTGTACACAACACAAAATCCGTTGTACGAAATTTTTTTAATGAATTTCAGGGATTTCTAAGAAATTCAAAGAATTTCTAAAGAATATCAGTAATTTTGAACTTGCTAGCTAAAAATTAATAGTGGTAATTTTTTTACAGATGTGTGGTCTAAAGCGGAAAATGTAAACCGTGGAGTCTGGGGGGTGTGGAAAACCCTCCAGGTACAAGTGAAAATTTAGAAATTTCCTTAGTACATTTTTTACAATTCCACATGTAATACGGAAAAAATTGTGTGCATAAGCAAAATTCGTCGTTCGAAGAATTTCTAAAGAATTCCAGGGATTTCTAAAGAAATCTAACGATTACTATCGAATTTCAAGGATATCCAGGATCTATTAAAAATTTTCTATGGAACTCCAAAGATTTTTGAATAATTGCAATGAATTGCAAGGATGCAAGAAATTCAGAAAATTAATGTTTTCAATTTTTTTTAGGATATTTCCCCCAGTTATCCATACTCCCCAGATCTCCTGGGTCAATTCCTTTCACTTTAGGCCTCATTATCATAGAGAATATTTGCTAAAACAAAATAGCGGTAAATTTGCATAGCTGTGTGGTGTAAAGTGGACAATATAAACCGGGGGGTCTGGGGAGTATGGAATACCCCCCCCCCCCAGGTACAAGTGAGAAATTTGAATTACCTTTTTACATTTTTTACACTTCAAAGTGTAAATATTCTGAAAAATGGTTTACACGGTTCCCTTAGGTCCTAAATTCTCTATCACCTTTAAAATTGTGTTCCTTATAATTATTTCAAGTTTAAAAATTGTAAAGGATTTTCATGTCATTAAGGTTTCCTAAGAGTTCTAGGTGAACAGTGGTTTAAAAACTTGAATATTATTTGAACATCACTTTTGTTTTTATTGGATTTTGTTTTGAACTACTTTGGATTTTGCAATTAAAAATCGTTGTTAGCCCATTCAAGATTTTATCAACCACTTTCCATCAGCTCGAGACCACCTAATTGCATGTTATCATTATTTATTTCATGTCACATTCGATCAGCAGATAGTTTACTTATTTTGATAACCCATTTAACGAGCTGACATATTTTATTTATGCATCCAACGATAGATGGCGTCTTTTAAAAATTAAAAAGCAACACAAATGAACAACCATACCTCAGACGTTATTTTTGTAACGAGCAGCTTAAATTAACTTTAATTCAAAAATATACCTTTTATTTACATAGATAAATGAGCGAGTTGACCTACTTATTTCTTTTGTCTGACTATAATTTAGTCAAACTGTTAACAAAAACCGGACGTTTTGCGTGTACCCAGGATTAGACTTCTTCGAGCGTCTTAAGCCTTTTTGCGATGCTTTTACCCCTTCCAGATATTTTATTCGGTTTGGACTGTTAAACATTCAGGTTGCTTTCAATTCTTATAGCACAGCTATCTACTGACCTAGTTTTTTGTTTTGTTTTCAAACAAAGCCCATAAATTGCTTCACATAACCATTGTATAGGATTTGCTGCACCTCCCTCTGCTGAATTATTGTATCTTCGAATTTTATTCCTAATTTTCACAATCTTACCCCGAAGTCGAAGGAGATGAAGTGTGATTATCTAAAGCGACGGGGTTAAGAATTTAGATAACGTAAAGTGATATGTAACATGAAAAGTCCTGAAAACCTATCGCGAAAGCAAACAGCGATTAAATATTATTCAGCACGAAAGCACGCAATTCTGTTTCTGAAATTCCTGCAAAGTACTTTTCTATCGCGAATCGATATTTTTTAGCGTAAAATGTGCTTTCTTGTATAGCTTATTTTATGTTCTCTTCCATTTCTACAATATTGTACTCAATCGCTTCCAATTTTAGAGCTCATGAATTGAAATGAAACAAATTGCGGATTTGTATGATTTTTTTGTAAATAAAATTATGATTGATGATGAGACTGACAGAACGGTGATGGATTATTCCACAGCGATGTTGCTATTTATTATAATTTTTGTCATTTTTAAACAAAAAATATGTTTCCCTATACAACAGGATTATACACGCCTAGGCGCGTGCGGGACTGTAAATAAAACGGGAAAACAGCTTTTTCAAGGGTCCTTTAAGTTATTTTTAAAACTTTCAGAGTTTCAATATAATAAAAGCTCATTCCACGAAGCGCTTTCGGAAAAATCATGTTTTTAAATTGGAACTTAACTTATATTCTGACCTATGCATGCAAACGCATTAAACTTTTTTTTGAGAAACTTTTTCAATTAAACTGTCAAAATAACCCAATCGCATCGAGAACTTCTCACAATTTTGTTCTGTTTCGGTTTACTAGGAGTATGGTAGACTTTTCTGTTTTACGTGGTGGAATTCGTGATCGTAAATCTCGCGCTTAAAAAATTTTTTGCCAACAAATCACGTGCAATGTTAACCATAACGTCGCGAGGATGCGATCCAGAAACTAAATTAAACATTGCCTTGCCAAATAAATTCCCAGCTTTTGTGAGCCTTCTACATTTATCTAAATTATGTCAGCCGAATGGTAATAACATAAAAGAGATTGGAGTGCTCGCTGTGTTGTTTTATACTAAGCGAATTTTTATCTAACACTCGGTGTTACTTTTTGAACCTCCCCCGTACAGGCGATCGTTAACAGTTTTCAGGACAACAAAACGAGAAATTCACTTAAACCTTTTTATTTAGATGTAATTTTTCACGACTGCTGATGCTGGTGGTAAATGTTTTCTTTCCATTAATTTTTATAACGGAAGTTTACAATTTTCTTATTTTTCTTAAAACGTTGCTGTTTTCATGCACAAACAATGATCAATCTCGGTGATATTTACATAGGAGATTTTTAAATATATCACGTAAGCCCGAGAAAAATTTTTTTGCTGACGCTTTTTATACTTAGAAATGTTTTCCGAAAAACAGCAAAAATTGATACCTATTTTATCGTATGTATGTACATAATATTATACAAATTTTGTCCTGAATGTTAAGGAAATTTGTAAAGGGGATTAAGAAAATGGGATCAAAGTAGATCTTTATGTGTTTTGCATTTTCATCACAAGGGAGTAGCGTTAGAGAGTTTCAAAAATTGCATTTTCATTTTACTGGATATAAATTTTGTTAGGGATGAAAATTCGAACAAAATAAGCTCCGAGAAATATTCTATTGAAATATTTTTGTAAACGGAAATTCTGATGAAAACAAGCGTAATAGAATTTAAAATTTTTGTAATTTTTGTAATTTTCTTTTCTGAATTTTTATCAACTTCGGTGCGGTCCAAAAGGGCTTAAAAGGGAATTAAACACAAATGCATACTTTTTTGAGTCACAACTAAATAATCAATAAGAACCAGATTGAACGAAAAACGAACGGAAGGGGAGGGGGTTAATTGAATTCAAAAATTAGTAAGAACGATAACTTATAAGTTACGACATCGATCTTTTAAGTTATTGTTTTTAATCTGTTTCCATTTCAGTTTAAAAACCCCGGGGGACAATTTAAAAATTGACTTAAATCAACTTATATGAAGTAGGTCTCCCCCCCTTCCAAGAGATTGATAGTTGAAAGCCTTCAAGATTGTGTAGAAAAGAAAATTGTAAAATAATCTGAACTAAACTCGAGAACATAATGCATATTTTATATTCATTGGATCTTTACCCTACCCCCCCCCCCGCCCCGATGCAAGTGTTTAACAGTCGAAATTCTTCAAAATTATGTAAAATTGAGGATTATCAAATCAAAATTCGATTCGACATTGATTCTCTGATCGATAAGCAATTATTTTAAATCATTTTTAATTCAATTTAAAAACAGGGAGAGGTGGAGTTAATGCAATCAAAAAATTAGTGAGAACTATATCCCCCCCCCCATTGCAAGGGTTTGATAGTTGAAAGTCTTAAAGATTGTGTAAAATGGAGAATTATAAAATAATCTGAACTAAAATTGCTCTCAAATATAATCCAGATTTTAAATCGATTGGATCTCCCCCTCCCCATGCAAGTACTTCGCAGTAGAAATTCTTAAAAATGATGTAAAATGGAAGATTATAAAATAAAGTTTGAGCATCGTAAGGTGAGGCTCAAACGAAAAAACTTGAATTTCATGTGGGCTCAAACGATGCTCTAACGATTGACACCAATTTTATTAAAACGGTCGATTTAGGGGGAGGAAACATTTACATTTTTATCTGATTCAACCTCACCCCAAAAACCTTTTTGAAATATCTCGAAAGCGAAAGAAGTGCAAACGAAAACAAAAGAGATAAAAACAGGGGTGGGTCAAAATGGGGTGGCCAGTATTTCGCCAGCCCCTCCTTGCATGAATTTTTAAAATGTCTCAAAAACGAAATAAGTACACACGAAAATAGAATAGAAGAGGTACAAAGTGATTATTCTATTTTGGACCCGAAATTCAAAATTGGGGGGGGGGGCTGGAACGTGATGATCACGAAAACTGGTTGAGTTATCTTCTAAAACTAAGTTTTAATGAAAAAATAATTTAATTTAAAAACGAGGGGTACTAATTTGCGGTGCCCGGATGTCTTGCATCCCCCCCTCCCATATGCAGACTATATACACATCAGTTAGAACTTCGATAATGACAGGTAATTATTTCTAGAAAGGTGTGAATGTTTATTTTGATTTCTTTGGAAATCCCTGAAATTCTTTGTAATCATTTTCCATGAAAATGGACAAAAAAACTTTGACCTCCCCAAATATTTCGCTAATAAATCTGTGATGGTTAAGGCTCAAACGATACTCTCTAACATTTGACACCTGTCTAATTTAAAATTAAACAGGTTTTTTTTGTTTGTCGTTTCCAACGATCCTGTATATAAAATAAATTAAGAATAAACGCATAATTGTAAAAATCTACTTAAAAGTACAAATAAAGCATAAATGCACCTTAAGTACTTTAAGTAGGTCACGTTTAAATCCACGCATGTCATTACTCATCAACTTTAATTAAAATCTAGCATTAAAAATTGATAATTTAGCTTTAAGAAAAATGTATAAATATTGTAATTAAAATTTAATAAAGAGAGTATCAATTAAACTACGGTTTGAATCGTTACTCCCATCACCGAAGTAGTAAGGTAGAGTGTTATTGGACTTAAGTCTATCCAGAAACCTTTGTGAGACTGCAAAGGATAACATATCTTATCTTCTACTTTCGACAACACCAATTTCGCCCAAAAATTAGACTTGGGGGATCCACCATATGTCTACACCCCAAGATTTCGCGAATAACGCAGCGACGGTTAAGGCTCAAACAAAACGAAAAGGAGTTCATTGAGGCTTAAAGGATGCTCTAACGTTTGATACCAATTTCACCCAAAATTTGGAGTATTCGACATCATGACTCCAGTCCTCCCTAAAGATTTTAGCGATTAACTCTGCCACCTTTGAGGCTCAAACGTGTGATTAAATAATTCGATTAGAAACGGGGGGTGGGGCACTGATCTGCACCTCTAAATTTAGACAGAATAGATAGTTTTCAGTTATATATTAATTTTAAATCCAAATAAAAATATAGTAAAAGTTTTTTACCTCCAGGAAATACCAAAACCTCCTATTTGCGACTGGAATCGTAACAAATAATAACAAATCATATTGGAATTTGTATTTTTGAAACTTATGTTGGTAATATAAGCTTTTTGTGCAGTTTTCAGATGTTAAAAGCTAAATAATCAAATGTTGACTTAAAAAAAGTGGTCTAGAAGCAACATTGTTATACTACTGTCATAAGCTACTAATGCGAAGTACCAGATTCGACTCGGTCCTTCGGAAGGTCATATGGCAAAGTACACCTCTCATGGTTAGGACTTCACGTTAAACAGTAGGTCCCCACCTTAAGTGTGATCACACTTGCACGCTCAATATAGACATAATAGAGGTCATGAAGAAGTGCACCAGAACGTACATAGTTTATCTACTAATTTACAACTTTCTCTTTTTAAAGTCTTCCCTTACCCTCTAATTTAATTAAAATAATATTATGCATACTGAATTATTGAAAATGTTTGTGGATGCTGTACAAAAAATAATTTTTAGGTCAGATAGTCCTCCGTTCGGGAGAAATGTAGAGCAAGATGTTAAATTTTTACCCCTAATCGCAAACCCATTCTACCAAAACAGTTAATTACTCGTATTTTGGTGATTTTCCAAAAGTTATTTACATTTTCATCCAACTTTTGCTGCAAAGAAAATTTATAACATCTTTTCCATTAATAAATCATCTAAAATTATCATAATACCTAATCGAATTTCGTCTAAAATTTTGTAATTTTCATAAAATTAACATAATTACAAATAAGATCCTCCAGGAATTTTCCCATCGGATCGATTGCCAAAAAAAATATGTCAAATAAAATTCGACAAAGTTAATTTCCAATAGGAAAAGCTTGAAAAAATCTGATACAAGTTTATCACAATGGATCGAAAATTAGTTTCCTTTTTATTGAGGTTCCCGCATCCAAGTTTTTCGTTCTTTTCACGAGTCACTTAACCTTTACAAAATTTTATATTATGTAGCCCGCAGCTAATTATTACTTTTTTATATCGTATAATGGAGGCCGAACGTCTCGAATGATATTCGATATCTAAGACGTCTCAGCTATATCCATTAAATAGCTCGTTAGAAGAAATGACAAGAATTATTATCTCCCTTAAGGACGATTTTTAACATGATATTTAATAGTTTCGGTATTAAAATTTAAGTGGACCTACCTGATCGAATAGATTGGTGTGAATCGCAAATTTGAACTCACCTGGAAAAAAAATATAAAGTTAGTCGTTTCATTCACAAATGGAAATGTACAGGAAAAAACAAATGCGGCTAATGATGCCATAAAAGTTGACATGTTTTGCATTTAATTTTTTTAAGTACGCTTTTCCGAGTGGACGAAAACATTTCCCGAGATTTATTAAATTTTAAAAAGACGTTATGATTTTTTTCATGAAAATTCCGCATTGCCCGGAAAATTCAACAATGTTGACTTGGGATTCCCCGGCCCTCATATCGCATTCCGTCATAACCTTCGTAGTCCTAAATTATGTTCGGCGGACAAACCTAAATACACAAATAAAAAAGTTACTGAAGATTAGGAAACTTACGAGGGGAGATCAATAAGTTCGGTAAAATCGGTATAAGGAACGAATATTTTTCGAAGCTCAAGACTCGTAATTCTTTCTCTAAATTTGAGAATAGAAAATAATCGGTAGGGGTCAGGTCAGGACTACAAAGTGGGTGATTTATTTCTTCGAAGTCACACTTTTTAATAGTAGCCTGTAAAACTGTCGACTTGGTCGTAGAGAAGCAAAAATTTTTGTTTGACTTTGCCTATTCTTTTTTAGTGGATATTAGCAGAATTCCCTTGGCATCCCAAAAATTTGTAGGGATAATCTTGCCAGAGGACTGTTGAATATTAAATTACTTATGTAGGTGGCGGTTTACCCCTTTCTATCTTCTGAAATGATCATCTAGAATAGCATGGATAAATTGTTAAATTGTCTTGAGATATTTTTCAGTTAGATATCGAACTTATTGATCTCCCCCCATAGTCCTTAAAAAATACGAACCTATCGTCTAGTTTCCAACTGGATCGACTGATATCGCTCCACGCACTCATACTCCGATTTCGTCTTGGCATGAAAATCGACCTACTAGCTCTGCGTTCCTGTAAATCTGGTGGAAAATTAATCCGCACTTTATGAAGGTGAGGCAGACGTTCACCATCCGGTAGCATCTCATAGGAATAGGGTAAAAAATACGAGCCTCCCGCTCGAGAGCTTCGTCTACTTCCCGCCACACTCATAACGCCACTTTGTTATTTAAATATCCAACAATTCACATCAAAGAACAAATATTTTGCTTTCCAAGAGCACATTTAAGTGAGTTCTGAACATTCAGTTTATAAATTTAAAGTTTACGATGATGGTCTTAAGGGATCTGCTATTGAATAAATAAAATGCTCACAAAATTTGATTTCCTACAAGTAAATAAAAGTAAATGGTAAAAAGTAAAACGCAATAAACAAACTTTTCCCGAAAGAAATTCTACGGTAACTACACCAGATCTCGAGATATAACGTAAGGAAAGCAACAAAAATTAATTTAATTACGTGACACCAACGTAATGTTCGTCTAACAGGCCTATAAAATTTTATCGCATTTCACTTTCGTTTTGAGAAGAAAAATAATTAAAAAGTAATTCATTTTTAATTAAGACGATTTGAATTCCTTACAAATATTAAATTTCCCTTCAAGTGTCTGTCATTCATTACAGTTTAATTAAATTGAATTCGCTTTTAACTCGTTTACGAAGGATTTGTGTGTCCCTATTTTGAAAATCATAGAGATCATGAAATTAAAATGAGAAATAGGCAGTCATAACTATGGCAATGCAGATAACTTTGTAATTTTAATAATGTTCTATAAATTCAAATTTGATCGTACCGTCTATTTCATGCCGTACCTGTTGCGGAACGCAATTTACAGACGCGTTATAAAATTTTTATTTTAATAGAATATTCTTAAAAGTATCTTCACGAATGGAGTTTTATTGCTATGTAACATTTTGGGCATTTATAGCTGTATATTAGGGCGATTGACTTCTGGCAATTCGTATTGATAAAACGACGATTTATTTTAAGTTTCAATACCCAACGAGTTATTGTTCCTACGGAGCTGAACTTCAGAAGGCACTTGAACAATTGTTCTGTGCTTTTTAACTTTTTTGAACTTTTAGGGATTTACCCATATAAGCAATCGATGTAGTATCAAATTTATTACTTAATAATTGAATTAACTATATCCGGTTTACGAACTAGTATTTTTCCCCCAAAATCTTTATTATTATTTTAACCAAGTTATTTCATCAGATTATGTAGCTATTATTAGACGCTGCGAGCTTGTTATTATACTCGCTTTCAGTTAAACTAACTACGAATTATGGTGCGTTACCATCATCACTAAAAGAACGATTCAAAATTATTTTGTGACAATTTATAGTTATTTAGCAGAAATAGATACGTTAAAGAATTGTTTCTGTGCGAATCACGTATGCTACTTTTTCTCCAGAACAAAGCCTTAAACGAAATAGGAAAAGAAAATCTGTACCTACTACAAAAATTTAAGGAATATTACAAAATAAATGTATAGCAATCATCACCCGCAAACTGATATCAATGCAAGAGACTGCAGGAAGATAACAGAGCACCTACACTTAATAAACATTATATTATGTAATTACAATTTTCAAATCTTACAATAAAATATTAAATTTTAAATTTAATGTAAATTGTTAAATACAGCGTGGGCCCAAAATTTACCAGTAACCTTAAGGTTATTCAAATAACTTCGACGTAAAGTAAGTAACCTGATATAACATGCCTGGAAAATGTGAAATTCCGCTAAGGTATATTAAATTACCAAGATTACGAAGTTTGTATCGGAATAGCTGATTTTCGCTTTAATTTATCGCAACATAATGTTCCCATTAAAAGTCGGAATTTCAGTTAACTTTATTTCAGATTTTCACTTGAAATTTTGCAGTTATTTTCATTCATAATCGATTCCTTATTTTCTAAAAATATTTGTTTTAATTTTAAGCTTTGATTAAGCTTGCCTGATGATGGCATAGTGATACCGAAACATCGATATTGTAGGTTATCATTTTTACTAATTTTTCAATCCAACTAACCCCCACCCCTACCAGTCCCACTTAATATAATATAAAAGATTAATAAGGTTATTATAAATAATAATCTATAATATTATGCAAAATAATGGTTTTTAAAATTAATTACTTAAAAACTTAACATCAACCGTTATATTTTAACCCCTTTAGGCCGCGTAACTATGGCAATCACAAATAAGATAATGCCGAATATATTAATGAATAATGAGGAAAATTCTTAATATTATTTGAAAACTTGTAAAGTTAATTTTCTTAGAAAACATGAAGAGGGGGTCAGGGGGCATGGAATTCCCTCAGGTATCCGTGACAATTTGGGTATATATAAGTACTGTAATAATTTTATAAAGGGTACAAAAAAAATTACAAATTGTAACCCAAATTCTAACCTGTACCTGGGGGGTATTCCATACCCCCCAGACCCCCCGGTTTACATTAACCGCTTTAAACCGCACAACTATGGCAATCACCCATTGCGGCAAGAATGTCATGGCGGTCAAAATAACAAATGTTGAAATACATTTTTGATATTATGTGAAAATTTTCAATATTTATTTACCGCTAGGGGAGAACCGGGGGATCTGCGGTCTACCTCCCAGGTAGATGTGGTAATTTGATGACACATTCATGAGATCTGACAGATGAGAGTTATTTGGGTAACAATTTAGGATTTACTAATTTATACTCGAAAATTTTAAAAAATAACACAAACATCCTTACATGAACCGGGGGGGGGGGGGGGGTATTGAATACTTTCCCGTTCATATTAACCCCCGTTAGGCCACACAACTATGGCAATCACAAAGGTCATGACAGACAAATTAACGAATAATGAGATACATTTTAAATATTATTTGAAAACTTTTAAAGTTAATTTTCGTAGAAGACATGAACCGGGGGGGGGGGGTTCGGGGTATGGAATTACCACTGGTATATGTGATAATTTGGAAATTTCAGTATTTCAGGCATTTTCAGGCATCCGTCCGTTTCTCCCAGTATAAAACCGTACAAGCAGTTAACTTTAAAAATTCCAGAAAATTTCATATTCAGTGTAAAAATATTTCAAACAATTATAATTTTTTTAAACCTCGGAAAATCATGAAATTTTCCTTTCAAATATTTACATATTTTCCATAATATATTTAGTACATTTTTCAGATATATTATTCCTTTTCAGGACGATAAAACTAAAATTTATAGCTTCTGAATCTAGAAATCGATCAAATCTTTGAGTACATTTCCAACAATTTCCATACTTTTAATTCGTAGGAAATCGTAAGATGTTCTTATTAAATTTACCAGTTCGTAAAAAATTCATCAAGAAAACATTAAGCACGGCATTTCAGTTCTTAAAAAGTTTTCTTAATATTTATGACAGCATTTTTCAGATATGCTCTTTCATTTTCACTAAAGAATGATAAAACTTGTCTGCTGAATTTGTCAGCTAGCAAAAAAAATTCAGATTAAATTTGTTGGCCTTTCAGATAACCCGCTCATATTCTTTTAGTCGAAAACACTCGATGAATCTTTCAGATTTTCAGACATTGTGAAAACAATTTAGGATTTACTAATTTATACTAGAAAATTTTAAAAAATAACACAAACATCCTTACATGAACCGAGGGGGGGGGGTATTGAATACTTTCCCGTTCATTTTAACCCCCGTTAGGCCACACAACTAAGATGGCAAACACAAAGGTCATGACGGACAAATTAACGAATAGTGAGATACATTTTAAATATTATTTGAAAACTTTTAAAGTTAATTTACGATGAACCTGGGGGGGGGGTTCGGGGTATGGAATTACCCCAGGTGTATGTGATAATTTGGAAATGTATAAGTACAAAAATAATCTTATACAAACTATAAATAAAAATTATAAATTGTAAGCAAAATTGTTACCTATACCTGAGGGGTATTCCATACCCCCCAGACCCCCCGGTTCACATTAACCACTTTAGGGCGCACAGGTATGGTAATCATATAATGACGCAGGAAGTCATGGCGGTCAAATCAACCAATTATGAGATGTTAATGTATTAAAAATGGGTTAAACGAAATTTTGTAGGTAGCAAAGTGGCGCAATGACTGTTCTATTTCTATCCCCCCCCCCCCGAAGCGTGCTGCTCCTTAACAGTTTAGTTTAATAATTACTCTTCAAAGTTTAATAATTACTCTTCAAAGATTAAAAATTTCACATAAAATTATTATTATTTAAACATCATAAGTTTGTAAGAAAAAACCTCTGTGGTACTTAAATTAAACTCAGTTTAGAGTATTTAACCGATTTAAACCGGTATACGAACCGATTTCGACATATTTCGGGTAAATCGTCTAGTTTGCGTCACCTTGTACAATTAAATGTCACGTGACTTTACGATTGCCATTACCCTTGAATGCGTGATTTCTACGGTTTTGCGGCCTAAAGTGAATAAAATAGACCGCGGGGTCTGGGGGGTATGGAATACCCCCCAGATACACGTGATACTGTGGGCATCCATAAGGACTATAGTAACAGTACAAAAAGTATAACTCAGAGTATTCCAAATTCTTACTAAAATTCCCAACTATTTTCGGGGGGGAACTGGAAATAATCCGGTTCATCTTATTTAGTCCGTGATTTCCATGGTTGCGTAGCCTAAAGCGGAGGAGAGGAGGAGCGGATGAGAGGGTATACCATACCCCCAGGTACATGTGATAATTTATTTGTAAGTGACAAAATATCAATAAGAAAATTCCAAATTATTTTGAAATTATCACCTGTGACTGAAGGGTTTTTCATACCCCCCAGCCCCCGGTTTGTAATTGTCTTTATGTCATACAACTATGACAAAGTCATATCGATTGAATCAACCAATAGATAACAAAACAGTGCCAGATAAGAAATGTTGCTTTTTGCAAAAGCAAAACTTTTTTGGTCATCGTTAGTCATAATGAAGCTGAAATATCAACGCCTAACTTATCCTTTTCATTAACTTTTTAATTAAATTTACCCCCTTTTTTTAAATTTTATAAGGTTAAGGTTCTTGGTTTCTTAAGGACGATCATTTGATCTCCAGTAGTGTTCTAGATAATTAGCTGTTAGTTAAAGCATTCGGTTTATTTTAACTATCTTTTAACTAAATTTTAACTAACTTTGGCCTAAATTTTAACTAATATTTATTTATATCAAGCGTTGATTGGAAGTGGAAAGAGCGGCTCTTAGCAACCAAAAACGTTATCTATGAGGTAATCTTTTAACTAAATTTCCAATTATAAGTCGAGGTTAATTTACTTTTAGTTCTCGAGTCAATGCATCTTTGATTTAGCATTTGTATAAGTAAAAAATTTCACTGTAAAGTTCCAAATGGAACTCTGATAGTTAATGTTTAATTTCGAAACCTGGAACGTCAATATTTCAAAAGTTCCCGGTCAAAAACTTTTTTGTTTTGGAATAACACCTTTTCAAAATATAATTACTATGTTAATTTGTATTATTATTGCTATTAGTAAGTGATTGCTTAAATTACGCGGCCTAAAGGCCGCACTGGGTATTTTTTAATAAACAAATATAATTTAAAAATAATAAATCCAACTTCGAAAGCATTTAACTTTAGAGCAAGCCCGATCCTGATTCAATCAGAAGTGGGATCGGAATCCTGTTCTCTAACGAGTTAAGTTTAACATGACAGGAGCAATTCCTGTTCGGTTTAGTTTTAGTTTTACTGTCACGAAGTTGTTAAATCAATCTCTCAGAGTGATATACCTTCATATACCGCAAGCATCGGAAAATAAACTCGAGAAGTAAAATCTTCCGTAATATCGAGTAAATTGCGACAATTTCAAATTTTCGATCTAAACGTTCCCGTACTTCGCAATCTTTCTTCGCTTTTAAGAAAATTGGAAGTTTTTATACGACAAAGGAAGATTTTCCTGTAACAATCGTAAAAGTGGTTTTCATGAAAATGTTCGTAATTTTGGAAACACCTCAATATTGAACAATGGGGTTGTTTCGAAACAGTTCGATGTCGTTAGTACCAGATTGTACAACGTTGCAATTTTATCACGTAACATGCAAAAGTTGGTCAATAAAACTTGCATTATCGAAGCAAGCACCCTCGGATGGCGATGTGTTAAAATATAATCCCATTTTATCGTATATTGGAGAGTCGTCACGTCAACACGATGACACTTGATTAAAAAGTTTTTCAAGCTCGATAAATCGAAGGATTTCCTTTTAATCCCAATGGAAACTGTATTTGTTTGAAGTTGTCGTAATGAAATTAAAAGGAAAATTTACGATAATCAGAAGTGGGATAAGGTCGTAACCAGACGTTTTAATCAAATTTTCAAATGAGACGAATTAGTGTGCTCGAGCACGCCTGAGAAACATAAATCTGTTTTATCTGACAATTAATTATAACCAATCAATTAGAAAATTGCTTAATAATGCGACAATAACTTTCGTCGAAGGTGACTGAAAATAATTAAAATCCAAATCTTTTTGTTCTCAGCGATAGACAATATTTCCTGTTCCTTTTACATCTTTTTTTTGTCCAAAAAAACCAATATTCGTCTTCGTCTTTCGCTTTCAAATCTCATAACCCCGATACAATGTAAGTTTTAAAGGCTTACGACACTACGTAAAATGTTAATGAAATTTCGATTACAAAAAGCTCGTAAAATCCGCTCTAAAAGTCGAACCGCATTTTAAGGGAAATTAATTATTGGAGAACACGGTTTATCCGAAAACTGTCAATTTGTTATCCGAAATTTATTCGACACGTTGAAATCTGTCGGACAAAGGTTTCGAAAAAATAAAATTTTAGGGTGTTATTACAGGAACACCCAATTTGCTTGAGTGCTATTTTTAGTGGGTGCTCAAATGACAAAGTTGGATAACAATTTATAAAGGGTTGTTAATATTGAATTACATAAATTTAAATGTACTGCTTTCGTATTCAAATGGCACATTAATGTAATCTTAGTAACTAGAAAATGTCGGTTTCAGTAGATGACTCATAAACCTACTGAAATTTATTTTACTACTGGAGATGATAAATTTATATGGTCTTTCGTAGCCGTAAATACTCGATAGTGTATAAAATACTTACGTAATAATAATTAATCAACTGACGATTGCCAATAAATATGTGACGTGTCTCATGTGACCCAACCTAACTCAATTGGTTATATTTGCCATAGTTTTTTAAGATTTAAGACCCTCGATAAAATCTGAAGTCACATTCAAGTAGAAGGCCTGAAATTTTAATTTTCTAAAATATTATTATTTATATACAACTTTTTTGTATTTTTTACGGTTATTGCAGAGTTTCGTGTGAAAGGTGGTGGCGTACTTTTGTTACACTTTAGTTTATTTCATTTAAGTCTTACTGAAGGTGGTACAACCATGCCCATCTAACGTTTTATCTACCTTAACTGGCTTAATTTTAAGTTACAAATTTAATATGGTTATAGTGTGGCCTATAGGCTGCACAACCATGATAACAACTGCTGATTATCTTCAAGTTATATTAATAATAAAAACCCCGTTCTTTGTATCTCTCTGTATAGTCACTCGTAAAACATCTCTCAATGACTCAGTTTTTACTAATCTTTATGTGGATCCCCTTTGCCATCTGTTGATTTAACCGTTCACAAAGCCCCGCTTACTAGTTAATTTTTTAGTTATGAAAAAAAATTATGGCAGCTGAAATGATTGCCATTATTGTGCGGCCTAAAAAAGTAACCAATCGAAAGTGCGATAGCGAATGGCAAAAATTCGGATTATTTATCTAAGATTAACTGGCATTCAGCCGTCTTCACCTATTTATTACATGATTCCCAAGGTTGTGCGGCCTGCAGGCTGCTCTGAAGTTAAGGTACAACGTCTAAATTTAGCGATACAAAATTTAAATTAAAAAAATTTAAAAATTATTTTACAGCAATTTAAATGGCAACTTTTAATTTATTCTAATTTGTTTAATTCATTGAAATAAGGAAGCGTCCATTAATTATGTGGGGTATTTTGGGGGGGAAGGAGATTCTGAAAAATATTACGAATTCTTAATTGATTTTATTTTTAAACATATTTATTGAAATCGGTATTATATTCGACTTTCAAAATTATCTTTTCATATTAAAAAATTGAAATTATATTAATTAAAACGTTTTATTTATGATTGCCAAGGTTGTGCGGCCTAAAGGCCGCACTGAGATGAAGAACATTTAAATTGAGCGATACAAAGAAAAGTTTAAATAATAGTTTTAACGCAATAGGCAAATTTTAATTCTACTGTGTTATATAAAGCGTTCATTAATTATATGGAGTTTTTTTGGGGGGGGGGGGAAGAGGATTATGGAAAACTTATGAATTCTTACTTAATTTTTTTTTTAAATTAATTCAAATCAGTTTAGTATTCGACTTTCAAAATTACCTTTTCATATAAAAATATTTAAATTATATGAATTAAACATATTTATTTGAGATAAATCTAAGGGGGACTCTAGAATTTTCAAAATAATCCTTACGGAAGATAGGGGGTGTCCAAAATCTTACTTGAAAGTGGTCAAAAATTTCAAAAATCGTCCAGACGTAATTAATGGATTCTCCATAATGAAACCTCAATTTCTAACTCGTTTTATACGTTAACGACCCCTTCCCCCCTTTCTCATTTTCATATACCACGATATGTTGTCATTTAAGGTGTGCATTCTTTATCGGCCTCTTTGTTACCATGTCGACCAGTTAAGCAGAACAATGAACAGTTCGTTTTACTCTAATTTTGCCACATAATAAAAAATGTCTTATATTTGGAAGGAACAGTACTAATAACAAGTACACACCGGGGGGTCTGGGGGGTATGGAATACCCCCCAGTGCAAAAGTTCAAGTTCTTAATTTTTAGAATTGTACATTGGTCGTGCAAGAATTGTTTTTTGAAGATCAAAGTCGTTGATCAGCCGAAATCAAACTTCGGTATTTCTTCACCTTGACTGGGGGATCCCGTAACTTTTCGTAATTTTTGAAAAACTTTTCAAATTCACAAAATTAGGTGGTATCTTCCAAATTTTAAAACGAAAAATTCAGGAGTTACATAAAAAAAAATCCTAAATACTGAAAAAAAATTTTACTCTGCGACTTTCCATTCAAAACGCTGCGATAATGACAAGGAATACCAAAATTTTAATAAAAACAATTTTGGAGGTAATTAAATTTCCTACAAAAATATATCCTGTAGGATATTGATAGATTTGAAACTTAACACGTGGAAGGCATCTATAGTTCAGATTTTGAACATTTTTACTTTGCCCAATGTTCAATAAAATTCAATATCGGTCCTTTTAAGTTGTACAAAATTTTACAAAAACGTCGTTGTTTTACAGCTTATTTACCAAATATCTGCGACGCGACTTCTTTCAACTTCACCCCCCCCCCCCGAGGAAATGGGAGAAAAAATTCGAGGAAATGAGAACAAAAATGAGTATTGGTACATGAGGAGTGGTAAATCTTGCATATTTCTGAAAAATAACAGTTGTACTTAGGACTTTACAATTTATGAGTAACTGGGGGGTATTCCATACCCCCCAGACCCATCGTTCATAGGGAGTCCATTTCTACCGTTAGGGACTTGAGGAGATGTTCAATATAGTAATTCGTGTGTTGAATTTATGATGCCTGTTGTTCGGAATTCTATTGCATTCCAATATTATGCCAATTATGTTCAAGTGATGATTTCCAACTATTATGTTACACATGCAGTACAAACAGGAAATACAAATCAGCGTACAAAATTTGGTAATAATTCTAAAAGGAAGCTAAACTAAAATATTATTCTATAAAAATAACCACTATATATAAAAGTTTTTAAATTCTCAGAGAAAAATTTAACACATGGGAGACCAGTAATTCCGCCTCTTGAATATCAATTTAAGGATACAAATATTTATGTCCTCCTGGGTTATTGTTTATAAAAGAACAATGAAGAAAAATTTGTAGGGTGGGTCATAACCCGCTTTTCATTACAAGAAAATTTGCTAGAAATAATAAAAACTTGAAATGGCTTTGTCATAAAATCTAGCCCCGCCTTTTTTTAAAATATAAAAATAGTTGGGAAATGTCATGACATCAATCCCCTTGAGAGGGGATATCCATTGTTGTGAAATGTTTCTTATCAAAACTTTTCAAAACTGACTTTTGAACCACCACTTAATTAATACATTTAATATCTGATCCATTAAAGATCTTAAGTTGAATTACTTCCAAATTGTTGATGTTAGGAGCTTGAGTTAGCCGCGGGATGTTTGTTATGCAGCTCCTACAAGTCAAAAAACAAATAGCGTTTCATTTTTTCAGTTTCCATAAAATTGTACCGAATTTTCAGGATTTACAGCTGAAATTATGAATATTTAGAGAAAATTAATTAAGAAATAATATTAAGCAGACTTAAAATTATTAACCATTATTATTTATTTGGCGGTTTTCAGTATTTCAGGCATCCGTCCGTTTCTCCCAGTATAAAACCGTACAAGCAGTTAACTTTAAAATTTCCTGAAAATTTCATATTCAGTGTAAAAATATTTCAAACAATTAATTATTTTAAACCTCGGAAAATCATGAAATTTTCCTTTCAAATATTTACATATTTTCCATAATATATTTGGTACATTTTTCAGATATAATATTATTCCTTTTCAGGACGATAAAACTAAAATTTATAGCTTCTGAATCTAGAAATCGATCAAATATTTGAGTACATTTCCAACAATTTCCATACTTTTAATTCGTAAGATGTTCTTATTAAATTTACCAGTTCGTAAAAAAATTCATCAAAAAAACATTAAGCACGGCATTTCAGTTCTTAAAAAGTTTTCTTAATATTTATGACAGCATTTTTCAGATATGCTCTTTCATTTTCACTAAAGAATGATAAAACTTGTCTGCTGAATTTGTCAGTTAGCAAAAAAAATTCAGATTAAATTTGTTGGCCTTTCAGATAACCCGCTCATATTCTTTCAGTCGAAAACACTCGATGAATCTTTCAGTTTTTCAGACATTGTGAAAACAAATAAACTTAATTTCACTTTAACACGTACTTATTTAAAAAATAACATTTTCAGGAACTTAATTTTTACTTTCAGCGGAAAACCTTAAGAGAATAAAATAATTAACTACTTTTCAGATTATTACCGAGCTTTCAGAATTTTTCCGCATTGTGTTCTGTGTTTACAACTCCCAATTAAGTGGAAACTTGGAATTTTTTTATACCTTAAACTAATTGCGGTATTTCAGTTTCACGCCAAGTTTTCAGAATATTCTTTTATATAATTTTCAGTCGCTTTTTTGGTTGACTGAAAAATCGTAAAAATTGCGTAAGAAAATTACTCTTAAATAAATTAACCGCGTTTCAGATCCACACTAAGTTTACATGATATGTTTGAACAATTTTCATTATCGTTTACAGCTTCTTTCAGCTGAAAAACGTTAGATGTGCTTGTTAAACATAATAATTAATAAGAAAATTAATCCGCAAAAATAAACCTACAGCGTTTCAGCTTGTCACAATTTCTTCAGAATATTTTTACATAATTTTCAAACTTTACAGTTTGTCTTACAGCACCAGGACAAAGTAAGATTTATTTCGGGAACCTGACAGTGACACAGCAAAACAGGCAAAAAACAAACGTGGGTGTGAAAATTCTCCAAAAAAAGTTACACAAAAATTTACTTGGCATTTTTCCAGTAAGTAATTCGAAGGTTTTCAGATAATTTTTGATGACTTGCAGATACGCTTTAATTTTTCTTTCGGTTTAATATCGCAAAAACTTACCGCTGAAGTTTTTAGATTATGCATTATAAAAAGGTAATGGAAAAAATTCATGCAGTTTCCAAAATATTTTACAAGATTTTCAATATTTACAGTTTTCTTTTGTAGACAAAAAATGCAAGTATTGTCATAACTTTAAGAATATTATCACCGTAAAACCCTAAAAATTGTTGATCGAATGTATGGTATTGTAAGAAAATCAATCAATAAAAATAACCAAAAGCGCTATGAATATTTCTTCAGAATTTTCAGTATGAATAGTATCCGTTTGAGTGGAAAACTGTAAGATTTATTTACTGAATTTTCAAGACATAAAATAATTGATCATGAAAAATTACAAACAGCACTTCGGTTTGTCGCAAAGTTTTCAATATAATGTTTGAATGATTTCAGCAGCATTTTCAGGTACCAGCCTTCTCTCTTTCAGTGTGATGCATTAATTTCACTTTTTAGGATGCTTTTAGCAGCTTGACTGCGTAAACTTGCGATTCCCGCCTCTCTGTTTGTTAATTCGTTGAAAAAAATTCTGTTTAACTTGCCGACTACTTTTTTTAGGATTTTCAGATAAAATTACGCTAGCGCAATACAGATTTTGTCGAGTGAAAACTACGATTTCGGTGGTAAATTGCTCATTTTGGTTTTTACAAAAATTTAAATGTGTTGAATTTTAAATTTGCTGTGCGAAAGGGGCCGCTAATTTTTTTTACAAGCGAGAAAGTTTGCAAGAGAAACATAAAAATAGAACTTTGTTTTTTTAACGTTTCTTTAATTAGTTTGATTTATAAATCAAAAAGTCGTTGATTTCAGACAATAATGGGTTAGAATTTAGTTTGTAGATAATTTCACGCTCTTTAAAAAAGTATCAATTCATTTACACTAAAAAATCAATTTTTTCGGTGGTAGGACTATTGGAATTTCAAAATTAAAAATATTGCTTATTCACAAGAGTAAATTTTTGTCAAAATTTTCGAAACTACGACGTCAAAATAAACTCGGCTTGTGTTTTCATCACATTACGCAGACATAAGCTCGGATTTTGGCTTCCAAACTTACGTCTTCATCAAGATGTTTATCAAAATCAGAATATGACATGTTTCGAAGTTATTCTTGTTGCTTCTGTATAATTTATTTATTTTTGAAATTATTTAGATTTTTACAGATTTTGTTGGGGGGTGAGGGAAGATCGAAAGATTCCCAGAGGTAGGTGTAGCGTCACTATAGATGCCTTAAGGTCCTTAGCTTCTCCCTACCTAAGACCGTCGTGCGTGGCGAACATATCATCACAGCCTACTCGAGGTACCTCCTGTCTAGCAAAACACGATGGATCTAGACCAGACAAGGTCGAAAAACAATCCAGCTAGCGCTAGGCTGGTAACCTGCCTAGTTGAATCCATATTACTTTAAAACTTCAAAATTGCCTCGGAACTTTGGACGGATCAAATGATGATAACAAACGCGTTAATAAGGATAAAAGATTCGGAAGATTAGATAGATTGCGAATGGCCACGTGGAATGTGAGAGGGCTTAGTACGAAGACCCCTGAACTGGAAAGGGAATTGGAGAAGAAGATAGATATCGCTGTCGTGACAGAAACAAAAAAGAAATTAAGAAGATCGAAGGATTTAGAAAAGTACACACTTTTATACAGCGGTGTAGAGCAGACCATAAGAGCACAAGCGGGGGTTGGTGTAATGATCAACAAAAAATGGAAAACAAAGTTAAAATGCTACACGGCCGTTAACGAACGAATTATAATATCAAGATTCCAGATTGCGAGGGGTTATATGACAATATTTGGGGTTTATGCGCCAGAGGAAGGAAGGGTGGAGGACTCCGAACAATTTTATGACATACTCCAGCGGCAATTAGACCAAACTAATAAAAATGACTACATTTTAATCTGTGGGGATCTAAATGCAAGAGTGGGTAACCAACCTATACCAAATGTAGTTGGAACAGAAGGCGAGATCAGCACGAACGGAAATGGCGATCGCTTACGTGACTTTAGTACCTTTAATAAACTCAAAATAACGAACACATTTTTTAGAAAAAAAGACATTCACAGGAAAAACGTTAGCCCGAAAGGTATACAAATTACCAGAGAGCAGTTCCTTAAATGTCTGTTATATGCTGACGATCTTGCAATTATACAAAATAATGAAGACGACCTCCAACGAGCTTGCCACCAACTCTTCAGGATAGGACAAGAGTATGACCTTAATATCTCACTTCACAAAACAAAAACAATGGCATTTCTAGGAAAGGAAGCAACCAGAACAAAAATATAATATATAAATGAACAATCGTTAGAACAAGTGAGTCACTTCAACTATTTAGGATGCGATGTCAGCTATGAGCATAATAACGATATAAAAGTTAAAACGCACATATTTCAACGAGTCTTTGGTACGATAAGAAGAACATTCCGAAACAAAACTAGGAAAGAAACTCAAATCAAGTTCTATAAGGTTATGGCGATGCCAATTCTATTGTATGGCAGTGAGACCTGGGTTCTGACGCAAAAAGATCGCTCACAAATTCAAGCCAGTGAAATGAAATTTCGTCGAGGAGTGGCAGGTTACACTAGATTGGACAGAATTAGAAATACAGACATAAGGGACGGCTTAAAGGTGACACCCGTTGTTGATTCGATTGATACCAATCGAAATAACTGGAAAGCCCACTTAGAACGGATGGAAGATCAGCGATGGCCAAAGCTCGCATATAAATATCGTCCTACAGGAAAGAGAGACCAGGGAAGACCCCGGAAGCGATGGCAATAGAAGTCGGAACAGGCCTAAAGGCCTAATCCCTGATGAGAAGAAGAAGAAGAAGACAGATTTTGTTAATTTGCAAGTTTGATTGATTCAATTTTTAGTTACCAACCTAAAAATATTCGAATGCAGCTTTTAGGCGCCACAATAATAACAATCATTTATTTAAAAGTGATTACGAGCATTTCAGCTTTACAAAATATCCAAAATAATTAATTTAATTTTCAATTTTTCAGTGAAAAACCATACAATGTCATGTTTAAACGTTTCATTAGTTAATAAGATAAGATTTAATCGCCATACCTTGTCTTCATTATTTTTAAAAGATATTCTTGATAACATAAGTTAACATAACAAAGTTAACAAGATGATTATGCAAATATTTGCTCAAGTGTTATAAAATTACAAATTTTAATAAGTATAAATTATGTACTGCGATATTTACATTTTATAACCGTTTGCGGAGAGAAGTTTAATAAACCGCAGTCGACGTTAAAATTCAATTATTTTAAACCTGAGTTAAGGTTTTATTAAAAGATATAAAAATAAATTGTTACTACTGTAAGAAAATTCTGAAGAAAATAATAATTTCCAGTTTTCAGAATACTTTTGGCCGGCTGCTACCCTTTGAGCTTGCAATTTATTTCAGCCAGCTTGTTTGCTAATTTAGAAAGTTTTTAAAACTGAATAATATTTTAATTATCTCTTGTCTAACATTTTCTTTTTAAACTCTTTGAGAAAAATTGTATCGACTTGAATCGGTAACGAATTTTCTCATGGGGCAATAATTTACCAAAAGTTTGCATAATTTAAAATTTTCTTGTGCCTGAAAATAATTAGTGGATTTATTTGTCGTCTCATTTGGAAATTTTAAATATTTGAAAAAATTAATAAAAGGAACATGTTTTCCTGAGGTACGATCCGAAATTTGTCGGTTTGTAGCTACCTTGCAGTCAACACCGCTGTTACATTGTAGTTAAGAACGAAGTTAAATGAACATTATTTATTTTTAATGAGATAAATGAAGAGCCCCTCACGAATTTATTTTATTCCCCAATGAATAAAAGGTCAAACCTAATTAAGAAAATGGAAATACCGAGTAATGTTTTTTTAAACAGTACTTCATATTTACAGAGTTTCAAGTGGTTTTTCAGTGAACCGCAAAATCTGTTTGCAAAAATGTTTCAGTTTATGAAAAAAATTTCTCAAACCAAATAACAGCGTTTCAGTGTTGATTTTCTACAGCCAACTACAAATGCTATTGTTTAATTAATTTTTGCATTTTTAAATTTTAACATTTTAATTTAATAAAAAGTAATAAACGACAAAATTTTCGTAATACCCTCACATCATTTTTAGTATTTTCATTTAATCTTTGTCTCTTGTAAAGCAAAACCGCAAGAATTCATTGCTGTATTTATTTTTTATTTCGTAATCAAATTAATCAAAAATATAATCGGCGGTATTTCAGTTTGACACAAAATTTTCACAAAACCTACATAAAATTTCCAGTTTTTTTTATTGCTCCTTGCGCGGAAAATCCTAACGGATTTTGTGGTAAAATAAGGAAATTAATCAAAAAGAGTTTCATATTGTCACAAAGTTTCTAGATTAGTTTTTGCATAATTTTCAGAGTTTTAAGTTTCATCCTTCCAGCTTAGCAATAATCGTTTCAGTTTTCAGATTGTCTATGAGGAGTTTCTGAGCTTTCGACTTTCCTTTTCAGTGGAAAATTGTGCTGAATTTGTAGGGTTCAAAAAATAAAATTAATTGAAAAAATACTTAACGCTGTTTCAAATTGTCACAATGTTTTCAGTATACTTTTGACACTGCTTTCAGTGTCCTTTTCAGCGGAAAACCGTAAGATGGATGGAAATCGTAAGAGTTGCTTGTTGAGCTTGTTAGTTCGTAAGAAAATCAATCAGGAACATAATTAGGGTTAGAACTGTTTCAAACCTTTTTTATTTCTTTTCAGCGGAAAATCATGCTGGATTTTTCTTAATTTCCAGGAAATTTAATAATAAATCAGTAACACTTATACTGAAAAATGTTTTCTTTCTGCGATAAAATAAGTTTCCCGTTCATAGTAACGCGTTCGTGACATGTTCATTGCTGGACAACGTTTACAACCTTAAATTACCAATCAAAAACTGAAGTCTTCTTAAATTTTTATCGACCACAATCGGGCGGTGTTCCGGGAATTTTCAGTGCTTTCCCGGAAAACCGGAAGATCGAAAGAGTTGCTTGTGGATTTATTAATTCACAAGAAAATATTCAAAAATAAAATAAACAGCGTTTCATATTGACATTACTTTCAGAAATTGTTTGAACAATTTTGCTGTCGCGTTCAGTGCTGAATATTTCAAATTCGTAGGGAAAAGCAACCCCACAACTTTTTATTGTCACACATTTTTCAGTTTTCAAAGTTTAGAGATTTCTTTTTACAGGACATCGTAAAATTTGTTTTCCGAAGCTGACATTGACAAAACAAACAAAAACAAATCCTCTTAGCAGACTTTACAGCTCGACCCTGCAATTCCCGTCTCTCTGTTGGCTAATTTTTTGAAAAGAGTCAGGTTAACATACCGATTGCATTTTTCAGGATTTTCAGGTAAAATGAATTAATTGTTTTTGTAAATGCAGCTGAGGAGTGAAGCGAAGTTTCTCGGTTTGCAGTCGACGTTTAAATTTTAATTTAAGAAAACGTTAAATGAAAATTTACAATGTGGAAAATTAAGGAGATCAACACTAAGGAAACTCTCACGAATTTATCTGCATATCTACAGCGTCTCAGCTTGCAGAATGTGGAATGCCAATATTTTCGCATACAGTAAAATTCCACAGAATTAACTGTTGGTTCAAGTTTGCATTCAACAAATAATGTTGAAATAAATCAATTTTCCCCAATGTATTAAATTTCTTCAGAAGGAAATTGAAAAATGCATGTAATGTAAGTTTTCTATTTAGAAACTCAACGATTGCTGAGGAAGTCTACTGCTTAACGGCTAAGATAATATAATCTGAGCTTACTTTAACATGAACATTTATTCAATTATTTAAAAATAATCAAGAAATTGCTTGAAACTTTCAAAATAATTTAGTATTTGATTTTATGATTATGAATTTATAAAATTTGATATAAAAATAATTTTAAGTAAAACATAACGTTTGTGATTTAATATTTAGGAAGTCACGGCGCGCAGGGGGGGCATTTTTCTACCTCCCCGTAGAAAAATTTCTTAAATTTCTACCTTGTGATGGCCATATAGTAACGAAACTCCTAATTTCTTCACATAAACCGTTTGCAATTTTTTTAAAGAGCGTGAGATTATCTACGACTAGATTAAAACCCTTTATTGGCAAAAATCAACGGCTTGCGAGTTATGGATCAAATGAAGTATGGAAATGTTAAAAAATTTGAAGAATGCTTACTTTAGTGTAGAAAACATTTTTGAAACACCAATTTGTTTTAAAGTAAAACCGAAATTAGATGAGAAAAATGTAGCTAATCAGTAAAAACACTGCACTATAAATTGCCAATTTTGGTTTTACTGTAAAATAGATTCGTTTTTCAAAAACGCTTAACTAAACAAGGTTGTGGTCCGTTAAACTTGGTATTCGCGAAGGGCCGCTAATTTTTTGTAAAACAGTTCGTCTAAAATGTGCAGAATTTCCAATAAAAACATAAAAAATTAGAACTTGGAATATGAAAACCTAACTTACCACCACGTTACGAATGAGGGACATCCTATGGGGTTAATTCCCCCCCCCCCCAACAATTTTAGAATTTAACTGAACTTGCTGTGAATTTGAAAAATGTATCTTCAGTCTCAGTTTGGAATTCAAAGTTATACCTGCTATATCAATTTATATTACAATTCAAGACATAATTTACCGCCTGCTTCCTTCGCCCCCCCCTTCGAAGGAAATGTTTGGTTAAACCTTAAAATATTGACATAGTTATATAATAGCTTAACTTTATCTGTGTATCTGAACACTAAATTGAGTTCATGATGACGTCTAAGGTCGCATTTGACCCGTCCGCCAGTGCGGCCTTCAGGCCGCACAACTATGACCCATATTTTCTGACTGACTAATGGGGGGCGAACAGCTGATTTATTTACGCAAATTTAATTATGAAAGTGTTCACTATTATAAAGAAAATAGTAAAAATTTTCAATTCCTGAAAATTCCAAACATACAGAGGAGGAAATCGAGAATTTTGATGAATTCCTGCAAAAATTCCTGCTTCAGCCTCGCACCTTATGCCTTAAATTGCCGATTAAAAAATGAGGTCTTGTTAAATTACTATCGACAATAATTAGAGGCGTTTCCGGAATTTTTAGTGCGTTCCCGGAAAACCGGAAGATCGGAAAAGTTGCTTTTGTGGATTTATTAATTCAAGAGAAATTATTCAAAAATAAAATAAACAGCGTTTCATATTGACATTATTTTTAGAATTTGTTTGAACAATAATTATTATCATTCGCATTACAAGTTCTTTTCAGTGCTGAATATTTTAATTCGCAGGGAAAACAATCCAAAAAGTTCACCTACGCCGCGCCGTTTTAAATTGTCAGAAATTTTTCAGTTTTCCGAGTTTTTAGGTTTTTTTACAGGACATCGTAAAATATGTTATGTGAAGCTGACATGGACAAAACAAACAAAAACAAATGCGAAACGTATCAAGCGATGCGTTTAGGGGTTTTTCAGAAGCGAGTTTTCAGAATATGTTTGCATGATTTTCAGTGTATAAAATTTCCTGTTGGATTCAAATTGCAGGAATTTTTTAAATCGTAACAAAATTAAGTGCAAGAAAATAATAATCAATTTTTTTCAGCAAAAAACCCCAAAAGTGTCTTTCATGATGTTCAAGCTCCGAAAAACTGCATGTGGTTTCATAGTTTTCAGCCACATTTCTATAGGGAAATTTAACATAAAGCATAATTTTTCAGTTTTCAGTGTACTTCTTACAGAATTTTATTTTATGTATAAATTTTCATTCTCGTCTGCCTATTTGTTAATTTTCGCAATTATTTACAACTGAAGAATTTTTCAATTACCAATCGTGCAAAATTTTCAGCGTTAAACTTTTTAAACAAATTGTATCGATTTAATTGGTAACGAATTTCCTGCCTGTTCAACAATTCAAATAATTTTACATAACCGTGCCTGAAAACAATTAGTTTCAATTGCTGAATACGGATGATTGAGTTCCCCATTCTGTAAATTAAGCTTTCAGGAGAATTAAAATGTTTTGTTTTAGAAAAAGTAAATAAAAAATGTGCGAAACGAACCGCGGTTTCTCGATTTATAACCACCTCGCGTGCACTGCAGTCCATACCGCTGTTGTATTATAATTAAAAAAACCTGAAACGATAATATTTAATGAAAAAAAAATGAATTAGACGACACGGAAAGGCCTCTCACATTTTCAATTAATTCTCGAAAGGAATAAAAAAAATAAAGATACCAAACGAAAATGTACTTAATTAGAAAATTACTGTTTTTCACGAGTTATTTCTGTTAAACACAAATAATTTCGCCTCTTTCAGGTTTTAATTTTCCTCCTGAAACGTGAACATTCCTCGATCCTCTTAAACATTCCAAACTAAAAATTTTTAAATTGATTTGCCTGCAGTGCCGCATTCCCATTATCATAAAAGAACGTTATAAGATGATAGAAGATCTTAAATTTTTAAGATAAAACTTAAAATTCATGCGGGTCACAGAACACACCAGCAAAGCTACTCCTGAAAATTGCTCGCACGAATACAAATTTTAAATTCAAAATAAACAATAAAATGGAATATTTTGTGAGCATTTTATGCTGAACGCCCACTTTTCCATTAACCTTTTTCTTTGTCCTGCGGATAATTATTTTTAAGGAAACTTTAATTTAAAAACACCACACCACACACTTTTTTTACACAATTATTTTTTACGGTGTACACATTTAATTAACGAACTACACTAATTAATTTTTAACGAGTTTGGTAATTTTTCACCACGACACGACGGTGTAGCTGAGGATTCCACGAAGGAGATGCAGCACGAGGACTAACTGAATGAGCGAAAGGGTAGCTACCCTACCACACGCATCGATCGGGGTAGCAATGACTGCGGCCCAGCTCTCGCAAGAGCTGTCCTGCAGGTCTTTCAGCACACGTGGTTCCGACGAGCTTTTGTTTGTTTTGTGCGCGAAAAGTAAAATTAAACAGCTTGTGCTGTTTTATGCTCCATAATAGCACAACAAATCCTAACATAAAACGGCATCCTTGAACTTTTCCTCAGAAATTAACTACAGGTTTTCGTAGGGGCCGTAGCATATTAAACCGCATTAATTGGCAGTGTTCCAAAAACAAAAATCAATCAATGAACAAACAAGGCTTTGGAATTTTGTGTTTCGGATTTTCTTTGTTCCAAAATTTGTTATCGGGAACTTTTTTGTTGTAATTTTAACGGACCCTTTGATCTCTTTGATCTCTGGTAGTTTATTCATCATTTTTTAAAATTGTCACGTATCCACGTTACGATTTTCGCTTTTTGAAGATTATTTTTTTAAATTCGAGGTTACAATAATTTTTATTACTTTCATTTAAAATTACCTTCGTCGCCATCGTCACTAAAACAAAACGACTTATACAGTAGGAAATCGCAGAAACGCGTTTCTCCATAATAACTCCTTACCCGGTAATCTTAGGACGCAAATGGTTGAAATAAATTTTATAGAGGACATAATTTCCTACAACTTTTGTCTGAAATAGTTTTCTACTGGTCGATTAGGTTCTCAGCTGCAGTGCTGTAAACTGAAGCTGTTATTGATAATTTATGAAGTCCTTCATTGTACCTTATTTGTGAAAGCTTTAAAAAAGTGGCGAATTTTATTCCATGAATAACCCATGAATTTGTTGATATTACGAATATAATTTTTGTCAGTATAAAACTTAAAAGAACAGATAACCATATGAGCCTTCCATTTGGAATTCTCTGAAAATTCTTGAAAATCTATGGAATTCCTTCAAAATCCCTGGAAGTATTTAGAAATAGTTTGAGATCTTTCGATTCCTTTAAAATCCTTGGAATTTCTTGGAATCCCGTATACTATGTACGCAATTTTCCGGGTGAATTTCCAGTGATATTTAAGTAATTCCTTGTTATTTTCAAGAAATTATAAATAAATACATGAAAAAACCTCGGAATTCTAACGATTTCAATTAAATTAATGTTCAAAGAATTCTAATAATGACAAAAAAAGGATTTAGACGATTTCCAAGCAATTCTGTTGAATTTCCACGATTTCTATGTGATTTTCAAAGAATTTTAAGAAATTCTTCTAAAGATTTCCAAAGAAAAACAATGATTGAGAATAATTCCACAAATTTACAATAACTTTCAACGAATTTTCAGTGTTTTCTAAGAAATGTCAAGGTATTTTCAAGAAATTAAAAATACATAAATAAACTAAACTCAGAATTCCAAATATTTGCAAGAAATTCAAACAATTACTACAAAAACTTCCGATAATTTTCAAAGAATTTCGACGATTGCCAAGTAATTCGTTCGCAATTCATAAGCATTCTCAGTGATTTTCAAATAATTCTAAATAGAATTTCATCAATTTCCAACAATAAATTCTCAGTTATTTTCAATCTATTCCTAGTGAGTTTCAAGAAATTAAAAATAAATAAAGATACAAAACTCAGAATTATAAATATTTCCAGGAAATTCAAATGATTACCAAAGAATTTGAATAATTTTCAAGAATTGATAAAGAAATAAATTCCATAAACTCAGAACTCTAAAGATTTCTGAATTCAGAATATCAAGGAATTGCAATGATTACCACGAGATTCTTACGTTCTTCTAAAAGTTTTCAAGGATCCACAAGAAATTTCAGGAATATCCAAAGAGTTGTAGGGCTTTTTAAAAAATTCCTAATAAAAATTTTTTCAAGTTTCACAAGAATTTCCAAAAAAACAATTAATTTCCAATCAATTACAAAGAATTACCACTGATTGAAAAGGTAAATTCGTAACTAACCAAAATTTTAAATCCAAATTAAAATTTATTAAACCCAAAAAGCTTTTTGAAATCGTTTGAATTATTTATTTAGAACATTCGTTTAAAATCATTCCGAATTCTTAGAAAGTTTTTGTATGTATTTGAAATCCTTATTGGAATCTTAGAAAATTGGAAAGAAACTGTGTACACAGGATTTGGAATTTCAAAGATTTTCGAAGAATTCCATGGATTTACAAAGAATTCTTTTAAATTTCCAATGGTTACACATTGTGAAAAGGGGAACTCCCTGTAATTTTTAAGAAGTTAAAAATAAATACATATAAAACACTCAGAATTCCAAGGATTTTTATTAACTCTAAACAATTCCAAAGAAATCCTTTAATTATACAAATTTCAGTGATTTTAAAAAAATTTAGACGATTTCCAAGCAATTCTTTGGAATTCCCAAGGAATATAATTTAATTATTCTACGGATATCCAAGAAATAACAATTATTTTCAAGCATTTCAAAATTTTACCAAGAAATTTCCAGTAATTTTCAAGAAATTCAATAAAAATAATGAAGCGCGATTTTTAAAAATTCCTTGTTATTTTCAAAAAATTATAAAGAAATACATATAGAAAACTTAGAATTCGGAAGATTTCCATTAAATTTTAGCAATTTCCAAGGAATTTTAATACCTAATTACAAAAAATTGCAGTATATTGCAAAAAATTTCGTACATTTCCTAGGAACGTTATTGAATTCCCAAGAATTCTCTGTGATTTCTAAAAACACATTTAAATCAATTATACGTAGAATTTTCAGGAGCTATTTTCCAATTTTAAAGGATTTCACAAATTTCCAATAAATTCCAACAAATTCTTGGTGATTTTCTAGCAATTTCTAGTATTTTATGAAATAATTGTGTTTCTCCCCTCCCCCCTCCGAGTTCAGCTTTGTATTTCTGCAATATTTCTTTGACCTCATTGGAATTCATTGTAAATTTATAGTTTATTTGAAAATCCTGGGGATTCCTTAATTTATTTATATGTAATTTATCTTAAATACCTTGAGAATTCTGTGGAAATCACTGATATTTTTTAAAAATCCTCGAATTTCTTTGAGAGACATAAAAATTGCTTGGTAATCATTGGAATTCGTTGATATTTCTAGTAAATTTTTGGAATTCTAAATTTTGAAAGCACCGAGATCTCCTTATTGGAATTCATTGGACACTTGCTGAATTTTGGGAAAATCTCTTGATCTAAGTATTGGAGTTTGCCCCCCTCCCCTCTGATATCCAAGAAATAACAATTATTTTCAAGCATTTCAAAATTTTACCAAGAAATTTCCAGTAATTTTCAAGAAATTCAATAAAAATAATGAACAGCGATTTTTTAAAATTCCTTGTTATTTTTAAAAAGTTATAAAGAAATACATATAGAAAACTTATAATTCGGAAGATTTCCATTAAATTTTAGCAATTTCCAAGGAATTCTAATAATTACAAAAAATTGCAGTATATTGCAAAAAATTTCGTACATTTCCTAGGAACGTTATTGAATTCCCAAGAATTCTCTGTGATTTCTAAAGCACATTTAAATCAATTATACATAGAATTTTCAGGAGCTATATTTTTCCAATTTTAAAGGATTTCACAAATTTCCAATAAATTCTAACAAATTCTTGGTGATTTTCCATCAATGTCTAGTAATTTCCATAAAATTAACATTAAATAAACATTCAAAACCGATTTCCCAATATTTTCAAAAAATTTCAACAATTTCCACCGAATTACAGTAATTATCAAGAAATTCTAATAATTTGCAAATTTTTTAATGATTTTAAAGGAATTCCTGTTCAATTCACAAGAATTCTTACTGATTTTTCTAAGGGTTCCAAATAAAATATTCTAGGGATTTCCAGGAACTTAAAATTATTTTAAAGAATTTCATAAATTTGCTAAATTGAATTATAAGGAATTCTTAGTGATTTTCAAGTAATTCCTAGCAGCTTTCAAGAAATTAAAAACAAATAAAGATGCCAAACTCAGTTTTACAAATATTTCCACGAAATTCCATGAAAGTCTAAGGAAATCCGATTATTCTAAATTAATTTCAGCAAACTCCAGTGTTTTTCAAAGAACTCCACCCCTTAATTCAAACTGTCCTCCAAATGTTCTGTAAATTTTCAGAGAATTCTAAGGATTGGTGATTTCCAAAAAATTCCCAGTGATTTTTAAGAATTTAAATATAAATAAATACAAAATACTCAAAATTCCAAAAATGTACCAGAAATTTTAAGGAATTCCAATGATTACAACGCAATTTTGTATCGTTCAAAGAATATTAAAAATTTTCCTTTCAGTGCTTTTCGAACAATTCTCAAGGATTTTAAAACAATTCCAATTAAATAATTTTAAAAATTTGTAACGATTTTCACAAAAACTATAAATTTACAATGAATATTCATTAATTATTATTGCTTTTAGATGAATTTCCAGGAATTACAAATTACAATAGTTACTAAAATTTTTCGATTTCGAACGAATTCCAGTAATTTTCAAAAGCTTTTCAACGATTTTTAAAGAAATACTAATAAATAATCATAAAGATCTTACAAAACTTCAAATGATATCCAAAATATAGCAGCGATTATGAAAATGTAATGAAAGGGTTCGTTAAATGATCAATGAATTCTCAATGATTTACAAGGAATTCCCAGGCATTAAATTAAAATAAATTCAAGAAATTCCTACGTTTTAGGAATTCCAATGGTTACTCAAAAATTTTAATCTTTTCAAACGAATTTCGCAGGTTATAACGGATTTTGGATTCTACATCCGTCATTATCAACCTTTTTCAATCAATTTGTTGGCCACTGCCATTTCATTTTAAATTTATTGGGATGGTAGTGGAGACACTTCCATTTTTATCTTTTTTCCGGAGCGTATCCGACCTGCGCGAGGCATCAAGAGTCTTGGGTGAATTCTCGTAGGAGAAGGTCACGTTTGAAGTACTGTGAAGTGATTATGGGGTTGGTCTCGATTTTTACAGGGATATGGTTACGTTTGTGGGGATTACAGTCCGACAATCCGAATATTTTATGGAATATGTTTGTTTTCCATCCCAGTAGGGGATTTTGATTCGTGATTGTGGGATGATGGATTTTTTTGCCGTACCGTATTTTCTTGTCGAGCCACCCTTGCCCACAATTTCTGGGAAGGATTTTTATCCGTTGGCATTGGTAAGTCATCCAATTTTTCTGCTAATTACTTCACAGATACTTGTTATTCAAGTGACCGATTTTTTGCTCCGAACAACAGGAGCTCGATAACGATCGGATTCGCCCTTGGCTTATTCATGTTTTTTTATTTATTTATGTGTTACATTTTGGTTTTTCTTTTTGCTATGCATTTTTATTTGCAGAGTGGTTGCTGAGATTACGATTGCGTTGCAGGTTGTGAATTTCTGCATCGTGGTGATTAAGGCAATCTAATCTAATTTTGTGTTCGCATACGTGGAAATAGATTGAGGTTTGAATTTTATGTTTGATATAATTATTAATTAATAATTATTTGATTTTATTATGCTTTGTTTTAATTAAATTCGAACTCAGTATTATTTCCACTAGCATAACATCGAGCGGCGTTTGGTATAATGCATTGGCGAAGGGACTCCAGAGTGGTCGTCGTACGTTCAAGTCTCGTAATTGAACTTTTATGTTTCTTATTTTTTTTGTGTTTATTTTTTGGTTTTATGTTCTTTTTATAAAGGCTGCGATGTGCGACACATGTACAGGGTGCTGCATTGTAAACTTTTCTACTCTTGTAAATTCTGAAGACTAATGAGATCCACAGAATTGCAAGGTATCAAAGATACATCTGCCAACTAACTATAATTGACAGTAAATTTGCTGTTGACAGATACCCTGATGGACGAAAAATGGAGAGAAAAATTCAACCGCTTTGTTGAAAAGCTCTTGAGAATTGACTCCTCGAGTTTTTGAAAGTTCATTGGTTCTTTCAATAAAATTAAAAACCTCCTGAAAACCACCACTGCCGTCAAATGAGAGATTCCACTTGTGGATTGCTACACGGTCATTTGTTTTAAAAGGTAAAATATTTTTTAAAACCTCAGCCAATTCAACTGCTGGCAACAATGAAGATCTCTTAAAAGAAGAATAGCCCGGAGATTCCTCATTAGTTGCTGTTCCAGACGGATTGCTAACTTTGGGTTGCCTTAAAATTTCATCGTCATCATCACTGTCGTTCTCACTCAGACGAAGTAAGTGTTCTACTTTAGAACGCAATAGTTTAGATAATTCTAACAAATTTCCCCTTTCAGTGTCTTTAAACCCAGCTCCCTCCATAATGTCTAGGCGATTACAATAATGTGCAAGACGATTAGTGATGTTGTCTAAAGTTTGTGCATCAAACTTCTGTTCAAGATTATCAATTTCGATTGAAATTTCATCAAGAGCATTTTTGCAAATTAATAAATCGACTTTAACATCAGGTGGAGTGTACTTGTGTATAGCAAGACGAGAATTAAAAGCTTCATCGAGCAAAAGCTTTCTTAGCTGTGCTCGACGTGTTGCCTTATGGGCAGGAATGGTGTTAATATCTTCTGTTCTTATTGTTAACTCAACGAGTACTTCCTCGTGATTGAGTGATGTAAGATATTTTTTAACGTTCGACATGATAAAAACGAGTGATAATAGCTTCTCTTAGTAATAATTGATTGAAAATAAAAATAAAAAACGCAGTAAAAAATTTTGCTAGGGCTGTTAAAATTTGTCAACAAAATTATCAACACTATAGTGATAACTATAAAAAATTACACACAACAGCAATCAACTTCAAGTTACTTGTCAACAAGACAAAAACAAAATCGTCAAAGGTGTTCCGTCGCTTAATCAAGAAATAATCTACCCAGTACTGTACAGATTTCAACGATTTAACTGTTAAATTACTTGACATCAAAATGAACAAAAAATGCCTTCACAGCAGGCGCCAATGTAAACTTTTCTACTCTTGTAAATTCTGAAGACTAATGAGATCCACAGAATTGCAAGGTATCAAAGATACATCTGCCAACTAACTATAATTGACAGTAAATTTGCTGTTGACAGATACCCTGATGGACGTTTTAAAACCAGCTCGTATTTAGCGGAAGCTAGGGTTGTGGATCGTGTTTCAAAATGATATCGATTAAGTAAATGATACAAAAATATGATAACTAAAATATAATCGTGAAATAATCTGTACAATAACTGTGGTAGTAGACTACAACAACAATTCATATACGATCAGCGAGCTGATCACGTAATAAAAAAACAAATGGTGTTGTTAAATGTACAGATACAAATTTAAAAGTCTTACAAATTGCAACTCACCCAAAAGTACTTTTGTGGCCTGAAATTAAATACAAAATACTCGCTCCTGACAATGAGCGGACTCCAAATTTGAATACTGTAGCACCAGAAAGATGAATGGAATACGTCTTCGATCGACTCCACTGATAGTACGGAAGCAGCTGAACTTGACAGGTCGGAAACACCATAAAATGAGTTGGTTAACAGAGAACCTCAAAGATTGAATATTATCCTTGAAGTTGTGGATTTCCAGTGTGTAATAATAATTAATAATCGATAAGTCACTAGTTGACATCCGCAATAATTGATACATCAATCGTTAAATTGAAAATTGACCTTGACATTCAATTTATAAAACAACAGCCCTGGCGAAAATGTGTGTTAACTAAACACATGTGGTGAAAATTAGATGTTTATATAATCCGCAATAGCGTAAAACAACCATCTACTAATCTAGATGTAAATTCTAATTAATTAGTCGTCTAATTAACAAAAATGGTCAGGACAAATATAACTGCGTCTGACTTGATCAAAAACAAAATTCAAGATGGATGCTTCACCGAGCGGTCACGGAAATCGAACGAAAATCGGTCGATTTTCAAAAATCTTATATACACGGTGTTACAAAAGTTATAGTAACGGATGTAAAAATTCGTTACAGCATTGCATCGGGGTCGCTACCGTTTGGGTTTATCGTTGGGAGTTCGATGTGGTTCCATCTTGGTGGGATTTTTATATAACCACTCCACTGGTGGATTTTCGGGGGGTGATTCATGGTGGCTGTGTCGTGCCACTGTTTGTATTCTGGTCGGCTAATGCACTAACATCCGACATCGCTTATGTCATTGCCTTCCAACAACGGAGCCGGACAAATGGACGCGGCCGAAAGGCCGCGACCGAAAGGACGCGAGCGTTTGGACGCAGACCCAAAAGGACGCAGACCCAAAAGGACGCAGACCCAAAAGGACGCAGACCCAAAAGGACGCAGACCCAAAAGGACGCAGACCCAAAAGGACGCAAACCCAAATGAACGCGGGCCATAAAGACGCAGACCCAAAAAGACGCAGACCCAAAAGGACGCGGCCTAATAGGCGCAGACCCAAATAGACGCGGCCATATAGGCGCAGAACCAAAAAGACGCTGCCATAATAATAAAACTAAATTAAAAACAAACAAATTTCTGCGTAAAGTTAAATCTGCCGCAAAGAGGTGAATCTGCCGCGAAGAGGTGAATCTGTCCTTAGATTAGTGTTAGTTTTTGATATTTCTTTAGAAAACAAATTTAAAAAATCAAATCTCACGCAATCTCACAATAAGAACATCGCAATATAATTGAATTTCTTCGTGGAATTTCACACAATTACATAATGTAATTTTAATGTCAAACTTTGTATGAATAAAATTTAACCAATTGACACGTTGTTTAAGTAGTGCAACTCGATAGTAACCCTATCACCATTTTCAAAATATTGTTATATAATCAGTATAAAATGTCAAAATAATTTTTTGCGTCTATACGGTCGCGTCTTTTTGGGTCTGTGTCTTTATGGCCCGCGTCCTTTTGGGTCTGCGTTCTTTTGGGTCTGCGCCTATATGGCTGCGTCTTTTTGGGTCTGCGTCTTTATGGCCCGCGTCCTTTTGGGTCTGCGTTCTTTTGGGTCTGCGTTCTTTTGGGTCTGCGTCCTTTTGGGTCTGCGTCCTAACGCTCGCGTTCTTTCGGTCGCGTCCTTTCGGCCGCGTCCATTTGTCCTAGACCCTTCCAACAATGCACATCTTATTGTTTATTTTATCTTATTGTTGTTGATTTTATTTTTGTGTGCGTTAGCAAAGCTGCTTCCTTGAGTTTCTCCGGGGCGTTTTTTTACACGACCCACGGCCCTCGCAGACCGACGTTAACATAATACGAGCTAGTTTACCTAAGATCAGGGCTCCACGCAATTTAAAGTAGAGGGTTTTTACCTTCTGCGTGGACGTTATCTCTTCCGAGCTATCCTCTCATTAGGGATAGTGAGGAAAGATTTCGTTTCAAGGTTTCCATCAATTTCCAATAAGGTACAAAGAAACCAAGTTTACAAGGAATGCAGAACTGCACTCGTACAACACTAGAAATGGAAATAATTTCGCAATTACATACCATCGACTGAAAACTACACAATTGGGAATAAACCACCTATGCGTTAAATTATACAATAAATTACCGACCGAGATTAGAGGACTGTGTAAAAGGAAATTTGAGCAAAAGCTTAAAAAAATACTGTTGTCAACGACGTTTTACTCGACCGACGAGTTTTTGAAATATAATTTTTGATATTTATAATAGTTTATTTATTGTAAATTGGCTGTTGCCTTTTATTTGTTTTTGGTCTTGTGATTTTAGATTGTTAAATTGTTTTTTATGATATTGTTGACTTTCCATGTAATTTTATTGATGGAGAAAATAAATGAATTTGAATTTGAATTTGAGAATTCTCAGCGATTTCCAACGAGTTTACAGTTATTTTCAAGAAATTACAGCGGTTTTCAAGGAATTCTAAGGATTAGCAATAAATTACAATATTTTCTAAAGAATTTCAAAAATCCTATTATTAACACGGAATTCTCTATAATACCTTATATAAATTTAGAATTCTATGGATTTTTAAGAAATTATTTCACAAATAATTTCGCAATTTTATGCGAATTCAAAACATTCTAAGTGATTTTCAATGAATTCCAAAGAAATGTACATAATATATGAAACTTCTGAGGGTTTGAACTTGAAATTTTTTTTAATTTCTTACGATTAAATCTCACGTTAAGATAACTTCAAGATAAACTCGCAATAAAATTCTCAAAAATATCGAAACTGTTGGTTTTCCAATACTTTGAAGTTTTTTTAAAAAAGTGGAATTATCTACAAATTTTATTTAAAGGAGAGTTTGATTTAAAATCAATAACTTCCGAGTTGCGGATCACATAAACTTAGGGAAAGTAAAAAAAAATTGGAAATTTTATTTATTGAGTTTATCATGCAAACCCTGTTATCTTTTAAAGAAATGTCTTAAAAATACTTTGGTTTCCTAACCGTTTTTTGAAGCCAATCCGTTTCAAAGCAAAGCTGAAATTAAATGCGAAAAGTGAATTTTTTTATTAAAATACATTTCATAAACCAAAGAGCAAATAAGTCAAAGGATAATGAATTATCTTTTTATTGACTAAATATCAATAATACGCCATCATAGCAATAATTTAAACAGATCAATAAAAAGAGTCGACCAAATACAGATTTTGTCGAACGAGAACTATGAATTTAATTAAAGTAAATAATTGCAATTTTTCTGGGAAATAGATTGGTTTTCTACTGAACCAAAGTTGTAGCTCGTTAAATTTACTATTCGAAAATTTTTGTCTGATTTTTCTAAAATGTTTTGTTTGAAGAGACAGAGTTTGGAAGGAACACAAAAAAAAAGTAAATCTTCGAATTTTTACACATTTCCCTGCTCAATTTGATTCATAACTCGAAAGCAGTTGATTTTATCCAAAACAATGTTCTAATCTATTTTGTAGATAATTTAACGGTCTTCAAAAAAGTCCTGATAAATTTACACTAAAAAATTAATATTATCCGTGCTATGGCGATCTGAAGGTAAAAATTTAACTTAGTTTAAAGTTCAACAATTCTCAAGGTGGAAAGTCCGTCCCTGCTCACAAAGTTTAAATTGCAAATTGAGTTAAATTAGATGAGTAGTTTGCACATTTGTTGTTCTTCATTTTCATTTCAACCTTAACCTGCAATTATCCTGAATAAATTAGTAAGAACTTATCTCACAGCGTGTCATCCTTTTGTTAAACATAACGTAAATAATTCATTCCGTTCGCAACTTTTTCAGCGAATAAAGCTAAAAGAATCTTTCTGAAACTTTTTTACACATTTTCATAACGTAATTGAGTTTGGAACTCCAATAATGGTTACTTAACACGAGAAATGTTTCACTTCGATAAACAGCTAATGATGCATGCTGTAATCCTGCGATACCATTAGAAGTTAATGACTTTTACGCTCGCAATGTTTACAATTAAAATTAACTCGATTAAATTTATGATAAAGAGGAACAGTGAAATAACAAAATTTTGACTCCACGACTTTTTTATCGATGCGATATACGCGACACAACAAGCCTTCGTTGTTATTTTCCAATCACGATTCGCACACCTACAGCATAAATTTTTTATTCCTTTCGGTGATTCCGTGCCGTGCTTTGGCAAGGAAAGATCGATTTCTTCATTTGGGCTGCCGATATTTCACGGCACTGCTCTTGTTAAAGCGACACTTGTACACCTAGAGTACGTGATACGCTCGCACTGAGCATGACTTAGCTGTGTAACTGGTTAAAACAACATAAACTCTAAAATATTAAGCTGGGGTGAAGTTTGTTTTAGAATGGAAACCCTGCACGAAATTAATAATACATGTGGGAGCATTTTTCATGACTTGTAGCAACAAGAAGTGTCTAGGAGGTAAATCATCTGCAGTTTAAGGGTGTTTTTAATCAAGACATGAATCCCCTCTCGCGAAGTTAATCCAAGAAATCTGAAAAAATTTTGAAGCGAAGCTTCAACAAGAACGGTGAATAATATCAGTAAATTTCTCGTTCTTAGCTCTTCAACACAAGAAGTGGATTGTGCTTGAGTGTCCCAGGAACTGCCTTCTGATGGTTGGGAAATTTTTTGTTCGATTTTCATCAACAAATTGTACTTGAAGTAATTAGCAACGGAACGGTCGAAAATTGTATTGCGTTATTAAAAGTAGGGACTTTACTGAAATAGACATAACTTCCGTAAAAGTAAGCCGATTTTTAATTTTTTAAAGTTTTTGGGAATACAAATATTGGTTCTATAAAAAGTATCTCGAGGTATTTTTTTATTAGCCGCATAGTTTTCGAGATATTTAATATTAAATATCCAAAAAGGCAGCTCCACACAAAAGATATTTGTTTCCGCTGAAATGATTATAACTTTCGAAAACGTGGACCAATCCTTAATTTTTACCCTTTTTAGAAATAAAATTAACCACGTGTTACCTGGATTTTACGCTCGCGTACAATGACAAATACAAATACGTACAAATACGGGCGTAATTTAAGAATCAGTTCGCAGTGTAAATTAAACACATGCATATTGACTTTATTTTAAATCAGTTTCGGGTTTTAAACCAAATGTTTCGTGCCGATTATAAACGAGTTGAATTTGAATTCTTAAATATAAACCAATTTTATCGAACATTTTCGAGTAAATTACGTTTTGGTTTGTTTCGTGGTACAATCTATTGGAACTAGATTACGTACGGTTTGCGCGAATTTAAAGTCGAAAAGACAGGACCGTCTCGATGTCAAGTTTTAAAAAAATTATGATGCATTCCACTTTCGTGTTTATTAACGTACACCCACTATCGAAGCATCCCCGATCTATCGAACCTTTTTGTCATCTCGAGTTTTGGCAAGGAATTTTGCCTACCGAAATAGCATTCTCACTCTGGACCATATCTACTTGGACGATCGTCTCCATAGGAGCATACCTGTAAAATATTACGTAAGCATTTTTTTTAGTATTATTAAGTATTATTGTACCTTGGGGTCAGTTTGACCACCATATTTTCAAAGAACCCTCAGTCCTACCGTGTAAGACGAATTCGCACCCTTTTGTATTCCTTTTTTTTTGTATTAGTATTTATTTGGACGTGGTGTAACTACGCATATGTTGTCAATGTGTTAAAATTGTTTATTGAAGTAACGTCATATTTTGAATTTGTGTTTTATGTCATATTTGAGGTTTAATAAATCAAACCAGTTAGCCTGTTCCATTTTGGTGAACAGCTGTTTAAATTTCAGCATCAATATTTTCTCGTTAACTTTTCTGTTATTGAAGTCAGTGTACATATTTTGTCTTGCAACATTTGTGGTTGTAAATTTGATTATACAATTGTTGTAAAGTGTCAAATGTCCTTGTATATTTCGTTTTTATTATACCTGCCTTATTATTTATTTATGTGTTTTATTGTCGTCATGTGTATGTTTTGTTTAGCTATTTTTGTCAAGATAAAACCTATCAGCTGTAAAGGTAATGTAATCCAAAGAGATGTCACCAGTGTGAGAGGCAACGCGATTAATCAGAAAGCTGTCGTGTACCAGCTTGGAAGGGTGATTTTTCATCCCCTTGGAATAAACTCTGGTTTAAGTTCACATGGCGCCCATGTAAATACCCCGTGTGTAAATTTACCCCCCCCCCTGTTAGCGACAACATCCAGAATCGCGATTGTGGACCGCCCAATCGTTGATGAGAGATCATCAAATCGCGACGTTTCGTCACAAGCCCTTTTGCTCCTTCAATCGACCCACCCCTTCGCGGCTAGAGCTAGTTACCCCATTAATTTTGTACGGAAGGTGTCTTGCTTGCGATTTGTAAGGTTACACACGTTAAAAATTTATTCCTAAGTGATTTTCTGGTAACCGCATAGATTTAGAGATAATTCCCAATTATCTCAACAACAATAAAATTATGTCTGTTATAAATTTAAAATAAAGTTATCAATATTTTTTTATAAAAGATTTTCGATAAACTTGACTATAATATGGGTCACAACTATACTATGACACTCGACACATCTGTGTCGAGAGTGTATTGATTGCAGTAAAAAAACATAATGGTTTGTTGGTGTGTGGTTGATTATATCTTCTGAAGCCGTCTACATATTTTTAATTTATTACACTATTTAAAAAGAAAATTTTTATTCAACAGATAAAATTACTTTTATGCACTTTCAATAATGAAACTGATACTTTAGTCATCATTTTCTGATAGTACTGTTGTTATTTATAGCTCATGGCATCCAACACTCAAATATTATTTAATCAAAGCGTTTGTCATGCACTTACCTCTTTAGTGAAACTACCAGAGCGACTCGAGAAAACCGTGTTGCCAATAATTATAGTTAAAATGGGACATATTTTTGAATTATAGGGTCCGCCATTTTGTTCTTGAAATGTGGATTTTGGAATTGTAAACAGAGATTCGAAACAATTCTGGATATCCATTTTAGTTGAAATAGGGAATCTTTTTAATATATAAGTCCGCCATATTTGGTCAGCCATTCTGTTTACAGAATTTATAACTATGAATTCGTAATCTGCGATCTCAAAGCCCCTTGAATAATAATTTTGCTATTTTTATGACTTTCCAAGAAATTCGAGAATTTCTAAGAAGTTTCAGAGTTTTCCTAAGAATTCTCAAGTTTTAATATAAATTTCAAGTAAATGATTTTAGGAATTCGCAAGGATTTTCAAATAAATTATAAATTCACTATGAATTCTAATGCAGTTAAAAATATATTGCAAAATAGCAAAATTTAACTCAGAGCAAGGGGGGGCTCAATGGAACACAATTATTTCAAAAATGTTATAATTTCAGTTAACTCCAATGGATTCTCAGTGGTTGTTAAAGAACTCCAATACTTGGTTCAAGAGATTTTCCCAAAATTCATCATGTGTCCAAGGAATTCTAAGGAGTTTTCAATGATTTCAAAAATTCATAATTCCAAAAATTTACTAGAAATATCAACGAATTTCAATGATTACCAGGCGATTTTTATATCTTACAAAGAAATTCGAAGATTTCTAAGATGTTGAGTGTTTTCCCAATAATTATCAAGAATTTTAAGATAAATTACAAATAAATAAATTAAAAAATTCCCAAAGATTTTAAAATAAACTATAAAATTTCGATGAATTCCAATAAATTCAAAAATACTTTGCAGAAACGCAAAACTGAACTCAGAGGGGAGGGGGGCAAACTCCAATACTTAGATCAAGAGATTTTCCCAAAATTCAGCAAGTGTCCAATGAATTCCAATAAGGAGATCTCGGTGCTTTCAAAATTCAGAATTCCAAAAATTTACTAGAAATATCAACGAATTCCAATGATTACCGAGCAAGTTTTATGTCTCTCAAAGAAATTCGAGGATTTTTAAAAAATATCAGTGATTTCCACAGAATTCTCAAGGAATTTAAGATAAATTACATATAAATAAATTAAGGAATCCCCAGGATTTTCAAATAAACTATAAATTTACAATGAATTCCAATGAGGTCAAAGAAAAATTGCAGAAATGCAAAGCTGAACTCGGAGGGGGAAGGGGAGAAACACAATTATTTCAAAAGAACTCCACTACTAAGTTCAGGAGATTTTCTCAGTACTCAGAACATTTCCAAAGAAATTGAAGGGGTGCTCAATGATTTCAAAAAATTCAGAAATTTACTAGATATATCAACGAATTATAATTATTACCAAGCGATATCTACGTCTTTTAATGAAATTCTATGAATTCTAAGAAGTTCAGTGATTTGCAAAGAATCTCAACAATGTTTAGATAAATTTCAAATAAATCGTTTTAATAATTCCCAAGGATTTCTAATTAACTATAAATTTACAATAAATTCCAATTAACTCAAAAATATATAGCATAAACGTAAAAGTGAAACAGAGGGGGGCAATGGAACACAATTATTTCAAAAATTTTATAATTTCAGACAATTCCAATGGAAACTCAGTGATTTTCAAAGAACTCCATTATTTAATTCTAAAGATTTTCTAAGAATTTAGAAAATTTCCAAGGAATTCTAAAGAGATCTCAGTGATGTCAAAAATTCATAATTCCAAAAATTTACTAAAAATATCAACGAATTCCAATGATTGCTAAGCGACTTTTATATTTTACAAAGAAATTCCAGGATTTTTAAGAAGTTTCAGTGATTTCCAAAGAATTTTCAAGAATTTTAAGGTACACTACAAATAAATAATTTAAAGATTTCCCAATGATTTAAAAATACACTATGAATTTACAATGAATTCTAATAAATTTAAAACTGAATTCGGAGGGGGACGGCAATGAAATTAATTTATGTCAAAAAGTTTATAATTTCAGTTAACTCCTATGGATTCTCAATGATTTTCGAAAATCTTCAATGCTTAATTCAAATGATTTTCCCAGAATTCTATAAATTTCCAAAGAATTCTAAGGAATTTTCAGTGATTTCAAAAAATTCATATTTCCAAAAGTTTTCTGGAAATATCAACGAATTCGAATGATTACCAAGCTATTTTTATGTCTTTCTTAGAAATCATCGAATTTCTAAGAAGTTTCAGTAATTTCCAGAGAATTCTAGAAAGAACTTTAAGATAAATTTCAAATAAATAATTTTAAGAATTCCTAAGGATTTTTAATAAACTATAAATTTACAATGATTTCCAATGAACTCAAAAATATATTGCAGAAACGCAAAACTGCACTCAGAGGCGGGGAGGCAATTAAACATAATTATTTCAAATATGTTATAATTTCAGTCAACCCCAATGGATTCTCACTGATTTTCTAAAAACTTCAATTCTTAGTTCAATTATCTCAGAATTCAGCAAATGTCCAAGGAATTCTAAGGAGTTCTCAGTGATTTACAAAATTCATAAGTCCAAACATTTATTAGAAATATCAACAAACTCCAATGATTATCACGCGATTTTTATGTCTTTCAAAGAAATTAGAAAATTTAGAAGTTTCAGTAATTTCCAAAGAACTCCCAAGGATTTTAAGATAAATTCCAAATAAATAAATAAGTTTAGGAATTCTCAAGGATTACAATGAATTCTCACTGAATTTCAATGAATTCCCGATTGACATTTGCTCGATGACAATCTTCAAAGAATTCCAAATAAATTATTCCAGGGATTTTAAACAAATTCTAATTATTTTGAAGAATTCCATAAATTTACAAGAAATTCTAGCGAATTGCATGTGATTTCTAAGCAATTTCTACTCCTGTTCAAGAAATTAAAAATAAATTAAGAGATTCCCATAATTTCTCAAAAATTTAAAATTTCAATGTTTTCTAACGAATTACAAAAGAATTCTCAACGATTCCCAAGGAATATCCAGTGATTGTGAAGAAATTAAAAATAAATAAATACATAAAATCCAGAATTTCAAAGAAATTATAGAAATTACAGTATTTTCCCAATTCCAATGAGTGGCAAAAAATTAAATAGAGCTGTGGGGATATGCCATAACCCCAGACCCCGTCTTTTTTTATCGGAAGACTTTTTAATTTTTAAGCATGCCTAACGCATGACTGCCAACATTTGGGTACAATTTATTCGAGTAATTTCCTTGAAACTTTAAAATGTATGGGATTTTATGAAAAATTGTAAAATGTATTACTTTTATGACAATTTTCAGAAATTTATGAAGAATTTCTTGTAACTGCCATGGTTGTGCGGCCTAAAGGCCATACTCACTAGTTTAGGTAAGTGACTAAAACATTAATGAATCAGAAGTGCATTACAAGATGACAGATATATTAATTGAAGCCACAATTCCCCAATAAACATAAACATTTCAAGCTATTAATTCACTATTAGTTAGCTGAACAAGACTTGACCCTTATTACGTTCGAAGCTGATAGCACATTAACTGACGTCTCACGTTTTTCTTTTTTAAGGGATAAATAGTAAAAAAGATTGATGAGTTTTCCTTCCCCAAGTATGAATTACTGTGATCCTGCTTTGATTTTTTATGAAAAATCGAATTCTGTCTATTGTAACAAATTACTCCACATCCCAATCTCACGGTAAGCTTAGCTACTTTTACCTCTTTTTGTTTTACGAGATTTTTTTGCTCTTCTACTTGCAACCACTTTTGTGAATTAAATTGTTACATGACGACGATGTTTGTCAAGGAGAAGATTTTATTTTATTTAAAAAATGTAGCCAAACCTGTTGCTCTAATCTTAAGTAATCACTTATTTATTTTTTGATTTATTTCGGTCTTCATTCCGGGCGAGCGAAAGTTTGCTACAAAATTATTAATTCAATTATTTGACGAACAACCGCCATAAAGAAACTCTACAAATTGTAATTTGAACATAACGTTGTGATGGGTTGAAGAATGCCGACGACTGATTGTATCACCGATTGTATTACAAAAGAAAACCCGATAGAAAATAGGAAATTCCACGCCTGAACTGAGAGCCAATTAATAGCAAGAATTCAGGGTTTTCAATTTTATTCCCTATTAAATTAAAACGAACATAAAGTTTTTTCAGAACTTACAAGAAATTTTATTTCAGTCTTTATTAATTTCGTTAATCGCTCCGCGTTCGTGCGTAATTAAAACGATCTAAAATTTTATTATTTTGTGACTTTCAGTTTATGGTAGTTTAAAAAGATTAACGTTTTCTCATTTCTAAGAAACTGCGATCAAATATTTTTTCAACACGGGTTCGACCGAAAAATTTAAATACTTTAAGACCTTAATTTACGCACAAGGAGCGAAATAGGTTTCATCACCTTTCAGCAGATAGCCTAGTGGTTAAAAATTTAAATTTTTATGCTCATATTTCTGGAGAGTTTTGTTGCTATTCGGTAAGCATTGTTTTCAAGTTTTTATCCACACAAAATCGAACTTGGAGTCCAATTTCGCTCTTCTTAAATAATCAATAGGTTAACCTTAAAATATTAATTTTCTGCTAATTCGTCAATATAAATTCCATTAATTAGTAATGTTAAAATTGCCGCAAAACAAGAAACAGATACGGACCGTAATAATTTAATTTGGAACCCCAATCAATATTGGATCTGTAATTTCGAGCAACCCTTTCGATATACGTCGTTGCAGCTAAGCACGTTTGCTTCACTTAATTGAATTTCTAACAGGAATTTTAATTTAAAAGGTTAAAAATTGTTGCTTGATTATAAAATCAAACAGGGAGATCTTAAAAATAGTATTATGTATTGAACTGTCTTCAACAAAATTACACAATTTACCAAATTTTTTTCATAAAACAAATTCAAAATTTAAAAAAATAAATTTTAACAGGTCAATATTATAATTTCGTCACACAAAAATCTTTATTAGTCAAAATTTAACAAATAAAATAATTCTTCAAATTTATTAAATTAAAAGTCTGGAGCTTGTTCCAAAAATAGGACTAGATTTGTTTTTTTTTAAATGAATCAAAAAATATTTGTATTAAAAATTTTAAATTTAAAATGATGTGTGTAAAGTCATGCGTGAATTTAAAAAAACATAAGTGCGCGAAACGACGCGCGCAAGTTTTGCAAAAATTCGTTACGTCCAGTTTCGGACACATTTTGAAATCATGAGCCGAAATAAACCAAATCAGCCAATCAAAGGGCGTAAATCAAAATTCGCGCACGCGTGGAAAGAAAATTTCAGCTTAAAAGGAGAACATGGACGCATTCGCAGCGGAAAGGAGATCGATCAAGCGGTGATTTGCCAATCAATGTGTGGATTGATAAAAGTGGATTTTAAAAGTGGATGTTGAAAGTAAATTTCAAAAAAAAATTATAAAAGTGGATCCTTATATGGTTTTCCAAAGTGGAAACTAAAGAAAATTACCAGCAAGAGGGATAAAAAGTGGTCAATCTTATTGAAATTTGATGGTGGAAAAATTAACCACGAATTATTTGAAAAATTCAACGACTGTGGATTTGGTTTATGAACAATTGGTTTGAAAATTTGGAAATCAACCTACGAATGAAATTGGTATGTTTATCGAGTGACATAAACAAATTATTAAACAAAAGACAAGGTATTTTGCATTTTTTTTAAACATTTGAACAGTGAAAATTATTACTTTTAAAAAAAAAACATGCTACAATCGCATATGTTATTTGTAAACTAAATGAACTTTTTATATCTACTGATCAATTTTATAGAGGCGCAATTAATTTCTTTATGTATGACAACATTTATTTACTAACCCATATTTTGAATTGTAAAAAAAATTTTTTATTAAACAAAAAAATTTATAAAATTGAAGAATTGAATTATTTCACTATCAAAAGTTATCACAAATGATAAAAACAGAATTTTGTGTAACGAGAAAATAAAAGTTAAAAAATTAATAAAATTCCAAAATTTATATCTGTCGTGGATTCGAATTTTATGAGCAAAACACCACAGCATATAATTATTTGAACAGATATACCAGGTGTTCATTACAAAAGTGCCCAGCCGGAATAACATTTTTCTTTAGTAAATTTGAGATAGGTATACAAAAAAATATCGGTTTTGATGGTGAAGGGGCGCTCAAAATAAATTCTGTTTGAAAAATAAGTAAACCTCTTATAATCAGCTATCGCTACTTTTAAATAGCAACCCCCTACCAGCGAACAATTTCGAGCAACCCTTTCGACATGTGTCGTCCTTGCAACTAAGCACGTTTTCTACATTTAATTGAATTCCTAACGGGAATTTCAATTCAAAAGGATAAAAATTATTTCTTGATTAGAAATGCATACATGAAGTGTTACACCACGTTCTGCATCCACGACACCTTTCCAACAGGTAATAAAAGGTTGGCTAGCTCAAAGTCGCGAAGGGGTGGGTTGGTGAATGGAACGAAAGGGTCGTGTGACGGCACGTCGCAAAGCGTGTGTTTCCTATCGACGACCGGGCAATCCTCGATCGCGATTCTAAAAATTGTCAAAATCGGTGTGAATAATTTACACGGGGGGGGAGTTAAGTCAAAATCGGGACTAAAGTTGTTGTTTACCCACGAGAAAAAAAATATTCCCACAAAAACGTAACTTGGTCAGGGCTCGACATGGTGACAACTGCCTGAGTTGCACCTCTAATGTTTACTGTAAACGTATGAAGTGACTCTACTACATTTCATTCAAAAAAAAAGGGGGGAGAACACAATCGTTCTTCCAAACAAAAATCAAAATTGACCACAAAATTAACGTACGACTGATGAGGACGTTGGGTAACTAAGCCACCGCAACACCAATCTATACTTGGTCTACCTAAGCGATTTATTGGGTAGTTACTCCAATGGACCGATAAGTATACCCTCTAACTTCGCGTAAACTACTTCCTTAAATGTTCGATAAAAAAAACGAAATTCGCAACTCCTACCATCATGCGTGATAAACAAAAAACCAACTAAAGACCTGATTACTTATGGGGTCTGTAATTTTACTCTATACGCTCGAGATACCGTTAAATAACTTCCTTTCCCCTAACGTCTTCAATCTATCTACATAATATCTAAACTTAACATTGATTAAATCGATACCTTAAAATTAATTACACCGACTCAACCTAAACTTTCCACTACCTAAACCGAAACCTAAACTGCTAATTACACAATAAAAGAATAAAAGTTACACACAAGGAAAATATTCGAGGTCCTAATCACTTCTAAAGTCGTTGTGACTGTCATAAGAGAGGGCGGTTCGCGAAATCACGCGATCCTTCGCTTACCGTTAGACCCACAATTAACAACAGAGACGCCGAACTCTAGTTTGGGTTGGGCCCGAATCTAGGGTGAAATTTAAGAAAGGCGCGATCAAATTTACAATGGCCTCTGGGATGAATGGATCAGATATACAAGTTCATCCCTAATTTTCTATTTATTTTCCAAATGTCGTAGAGGAGAGAGAAAAAAAAAGGGGGGAGAAAAAAATAAAAACTAATGATCGAATTGTCCTTCCGTGGACCGACAGATGTCCTAACTGCGTAGGCCGATGGTGGTCGATCTGTTATTCCCTAACAAGGTAAATTTCCCAGGTTGTTGTTTCGAGTTTAACCACTACTCCTGTACAAAGCTCCCTTTCCAAGAAGGTTCCTTTGGGGCAGATTATAAATCGCCAAACTACGAGAAGAAAAAAAATATATGAGACGATAATGCGCCGAGGGATGGACTATGTCCACGAAATTACTCAATAACCCCGGGGTTTGGATCGACATCCAACACTGGATTGACGTCCAAAAAAAAAATTTATCTGACAGTGGAACTAAGTCCAGCCTGATAATACGATAACTCAATGAGAAGCGGGTTACTCTAAACAACTATCAACCAATCGCAACCGCACTACAACAATAAAATTCGATACAAAAAAAAATCTCCTTACACGGGACGTTAGAAAAAAAACTTTCAAAAGAAAACTCTAACTTAAATCGACAAACTAAACTCCCAACTAAATTTAAAAACCTTACTATAAATGTCGGTACTAAATTCAAAAAAATTGAAAAACTTCACGGCAAACGTCGATACTAAATTCAAAAAAAAATTTGAAAAACTTTACGGTAAAAGTCGGTACTAAATTCAAAAAAATTGAAAAACCTTACGGTAAAAGTCGGTACCAAATTCAAAAAAAATTTGCAAAAGCTTTACCTTAAGGGTCGGTATTGAATTCAAAAAAACTTAACGTAAATTAACTACGTGAAAGTCAAAAACAACCTTCTACGGGTCCACTAGGTGGATGCGTAAACTTCCAAACCGTACCTATAAACTAATTAGAAAATTTGAACTTCAAAATTAAGTTCAACAAAAACATACTTAAATCCTAACCTGAACTTTAGTCGGGGCTTGACTTCAAGTCCTTGGCATGCCATGCACCAGGTCTCACTCCTGTGGTATCTGATAATACAAAAGTGGTGTTCGAAAGTTTCTTATGAATAACAAAAGGTCCTACAAATTTTGGAGCTAACTTTGCATTAAAATGCTTCGATGCATCGGATAAAACATAATTACGTCTATACACGGTATCACCGACATCGAAATTCGACGGGCGTCGTCTCAAATCATAAACAATTTTAGATTTCTCATAAGCGCTTTCTAATCTTTTGGTGATGTCATCGTAAACATCACCTAGTGCTAATGCACGTCGTTTAAGTTCGTCACGATCGGCAAACGTTATGTCTTTCAGCGTGTTCTGATCAGCTGTTTCGATACGCTGTCCACCGGACATGATCATCTCTCGACCGAAATTTGCAAAGTACGGAGTCATTCCGATGACTTCATGCAGTGCAGTCCGTACTGCGCAAGCAACCTGGGGGGAGATAAATATCCCAACTCTTATGATTATCGTTAACGTAAGAAGCTAACATAGTTTTTAAAACACGATTCACCCTTTCAACAGGATTCGCTTGGGGGTGGTAATATGCATTAAAGATAATTCGGGTATTATATTTCTGTATCATTTTTTGAAATTCCTTACTTCTAAATTGGACTCCGTTATCAGTCAAAATATACTGTGGGGCTCCAAACACTAACAAAACGTTATCTTCAAGTTTTTGAATGACCTGAGATGCGGTAGCTGTACGTAAGGGATAAAATAATGCGAATTTGGTAAAACAATCCACAATCGATAAAATATGAGTGTACCCTTTAGTCGACCGAGGCAGTGGTCCAACTATATCGATGGATATCATTTGCCATGGCCTAGTTACTACGGGATGACGGGACATAAAACCACGGGGTTTTCGCTGTTCAGGCTTATGAGCCATACAAACTGGACACTTATTTACATAACGAGTAATATCGGTCTTCATCTTCGGCCAATAATACTCATGAGCTACTCGATCAAATGTTTTTAAAACTCCTAAATGACCGGAAGTAGGTTTATCGTGACACTCGGAAATGATTTTCTTTCTGCTAAATTTCGGAACTACTGTTCTCCATTGACACTCTCTATCCGATAGAGATGGATATCGAACTTTTACTTGTTTAAATAATTCGTCCTCAATAACTTGCCATTTCCTAAACTGAAGGGGGTCTCTTCTGACATTCTTCAACATTCGATAGTACCAACGATCGGTATGCGAGTTAATTAAGGGTTGGTCGTTATCTACTGGATTCTTTACTTTATCGGGTGACTTTCTAACTTGAACAGGGTTAACTAATACTGACGTTATTTCGGGAACAGTGCGCGATAAAGCGTCAGGAACTAAATGATCCTTTCCTTTTCGGTGGATGATTTTGAAATCGTACTGTTGTAACCTGAGAGCCCAACGACATAAACGTCCAGAGGGGTTTTCCAGATTATTTAACCAAATCAGGGAATGGTGATCGGTAATGACCGTGAAATGTGAAGCTTCGAGATAGGGTCTTAATTTCTCTACTGCCCACAAAACTGCTAAACATTCTCGTTCCGTAACGGAATAATTTCGTTCATTACGAGTTAATGACCTACTAATATAACAAATGACTTGTTCTTTTTCGTCAATGGTTTGGCTGAGGACTCCTCCGAGTCCAAAACCGGATGCGTCTGTCTGTACGGTAAAGGGGACGCTAAAATCAGGGCACGATAGAATAGGGGCTGAAACTAAACAATTCTTAATAGTCGTAAACGCTACTTCACAAGGTTCATCCCAAATGAACTTGGAATTTTTTCTTAACAACGCTGTGAGCGGTGCAAGGATGGTTGAAAACTGCGGGATAAATCTGCGGTACCACGAAGCCATACCTATTAATTGCTGAATTTCTTTAACCGTACGAGGGGCTGGTATTCGCGTAATTGCCGCTACCTTATCTGGATCTGCAAGTAATCCATTTGCGTTAATCACGTATCCTAAATATTTCAATTCGGGTTGACAAAAGTGACATTTGTCTTTCCCTAATGATAGACCTGCGGTACGTAACCGAGAAAAAACTTCCTGTAACACTTCAAGATGTTTTTCGAAGGTGGATGTACAGATGATGATGTCATCCAGGTATACAAATACAAAGGGTTCGAGATCGGGACCTAGAACTTGATCTATCAGCCTCATCCAAGTAGCAGGAGCATTATGAAGCCCGAAGGGCATCCTGGTGAATTGAAACAATCCACGTCCGGGTACTGTAAAGGCGGTATATTTTTTGGAATTTTCCTCGACAGGAATTTGCCAATACGCTGACTTAATGTCCAGGGACGTTATAAACCGTGCGTCTCGAAGACGATCTAAAATTGAGGACACATACGGGATTGGGTACGCGTCCTTCTCGGATACTTGATTTAATTTTCTGAAATCGACACAAAATCGATATGATTTGTCTTTCTTTTTGACTAACAAAATGGGGTTTGACCAACCACTAGATGATCGTTCTATTACACCTAACTTAAGCATATGATCTAGTTCTTTATCGATATGTGCTTGTACACTAGGGTTAACCGGATAATAACGCTGTTTAATCGGCATTGAGTCGGTTTTAATAACATGTTGCACTAGGTCAGTACAACCGAGTTCTTTGACCTTAGTCCGAAAATGTAGGTCAATGACCTTATCTAAACGCTGACGTTCCTCAACTGATAAATTGAAAAGATTTTCTAAAGGTGTTTTCTTGTCGGTAATTACCGAGGTAACTTGGGGTTTCCCGAAATACCACGATTTGTTTTTCAAATCAGGGACGAAACCGATGGATTCCCAAAAATCTACACCTAAAATAAGTGCGTGTGAAAACTTTGGTACCACAATGACTGAAATATGGGCGACACGATGCTGTAATCTAATGGGTAATTGAGCTATCCCGATACTGTTTATAATTTCACCGTCTGCTACGGTACACTTTGGTCGTAACGTGGAGTCAAGTTGAATTTTTACACCGGTAGATTGCAAAATATTCCAACCTTCCTCGCCTAAAATCGTGTTGGTCGCTCCTGAGTCCAGGAGGGCTAAAATTTCACAACCGAGAACATTGACTCTTACATGGGGACGATTATCATGTCTTGAATCCTCTAATACATAATCTAATATAGTTTTAATTTTATCTTTACGTTTAGCTAACATCTTATGAAAATGGGTCGAATTTACAAACTTGCGGGAGTTCACTAGGTGACCACGTCCTAATGAGTCCCGGAAGAGTTTTCCGAACTCCTTCTACTCTGACTGGGGTTACAGTGGGGGCAGGTTTTTGTTGTTTCACCTTTTCTCCCACAGCGATAGCAATATATTTGTTTCTGCGGAACGGTACAACGCGACGCTAAATGTCCTGTGCCACCACAATTCCAACAAGAATTATTACTTGAAGTTTTACTAAAAACTTCGACAGCGCTATTGCGACTTTTAAAAGTCGGTTTATTTACAGATCGTTTATTATTTCGTGATTTATTACAAAACGTTGATTCGGCACGCGGTGCGCGATCATTTACTCGAGTCGGCACACTCAAGTGGGTATAAGCTACATCGGGTTCTAAATCGTTTTTCCTCTTTGACGGCGGTGCGTAATTGGAAATGGTCAACCTACGCGCTTCGAGAATGCGCCCGAGTTCAATTAGCCTATCAAAAGACGTAATTTCGGTAAAACCTAACTGTGCAATATAAAATGGGTTTAAATTTCGTAATGCGATACTTAATTGTCTTTCTTCCGATAATGGGATGACTAAGCGAGCAAACATTGTTTTTAACATTGCTACATACATTGCCAAATTTTCCTCGTTCCCTTGAGTTCTACGTGTAATTTCCTCAAGTAACCTGACGTCATAGTCAGCTGGTCGAAATTGTGCATTTAATAATACTACCAATTCTGACCAAGTAGATGCTTTATCTCTATTTGCGCGAAACCACAATAATGCTTTACCCTCGAACAGGTCAATCGCCTCTTCGAAGAGTTGACTTAAATTTACACGTCTAGCAACAATTAATTCATTGACTCTTTCTAAAAATGCAGTGATCGAAATACTTTTTGCTTCACCGGAAAACTTTAATCGCCACTTGACAACAGGTGTTGATTTCGTACAATAACTTTTCTGCCCTACCTCAACCGGAGGTGGGTTAATATTTAATGAAACTGGATTTGAAGTTACGATTACTTCTGGTTCTACTGGGGTCTCTCGACTAATTTCGGCCACGATATTCGATAATGAATCTCGCTCCGTTCGAGAATTTGCTACAAATAAGCGGTACGCGGATCTACATTCTTCTAATTCGTCCATAACTGTTCGTTTTGAATTTTTATCTTTTACTAAAAAGGGTTTTGATCGGGATAATCTATTAAAGTAATGTGCTAACTTCGTTTCTACCTCGATCTCTACGTTAGGTTCTTGGTCTCGTGAAACTTCCAAGCGACCAAGTAGTCTATGAAGAATCAATAAGCCGGCTCTTAATGCCACCAAATCTTCTGCAAAGGTAAACGGATACCACGCTAAAGCGTAACTTTCGCCTTCTTCTTCTTTATCAAGGGCTATTACTAATTCATCACGTAATTCTTTTACCGAACCGTGAAAAGGTAAACCTCTAATCTTTAATTCGTATTGGACCTCGTCCTTTCGCAACTTGTCCGGTACAATCCTGAATGCCATTATTAATCGAAATGAATAAATTTAATTAAATACAAAAAAGGATTCGCGGAACACGACTCTACTTTGTTCTCTGAACAACTAATGGTAAACGGAAATACAATATTTGATCTTAAAATCGCGATAATTTTCACTTTTAAATTTAAATAGGGGGGCGTTATGGAATCTCGTTAGTCCATTCATGCGCGTCGGTACTATTTCACTTGATTAACTAACAAAAATTCGATGTAATGTGCCAAAAGGGCTTTCTTGACAGCCGCCTAGTTGGACGCTAAATTATTTTTTTAAACCTACAAAAATTAATTTGGAATTTACTTGATTTACAACAAAAAAAATTCGATACCATAACATGCCAAAAGGGCTTTATCGATAGCCCCACGTTGGGCGCCAAATTATTGTTCCTGTTACACCACGTTCTGCATCCACGACACCTTTCCAACAGGTAATAAAAGGTTGGCTAGCTCAAAGTCGCGAAGGGGTGGGTTGGTGAATGGAACGAAAGGGTCGTGTGACGGCACGTCGCAAAGCGTGTGTTTCCTATCGACGACCGGGCAATCCTCGATCGCGATTCTAAATATTGTCAAAATCGGTGTGAATAATTTACACGGGGGGGGGGAGTTAAGTCAAAATCGGTGGGGTTAATATACACGCGGGAGTTTAAATGGGCGCCACGCATACGAAGAAATGAATCTTTTTGAAGGGGACTGGTTATCACACCTTCCAAGCTGGTACGCGACAACTTGATGATCTTACGGCGAACTCTCACTCCGGAAAAACCTCGCTCAATGACCTTACCTTTACAGGAGGCGAACTTTCCGTTGGTGAAAATAGCTAAATAAACATTAACACAACAATAATAATAACACACAAAATTGGGAAATAATAAAAATGTATTAAACAAAATAATATCAGGGGGGGAGTTGACAGAGTTTACACAAGATACTATCAAATTTACATGTCTTGCATAAAAATAAATATGTACAGTTGACGGAACCTTTCAGGGTGGTTTCCGTTGCGAAACTAATATTCGTAAAACAATTACTCTTACAAAAATACAAACTGCTAATTCGCATGAAAGGGGGGCGTATTGAATACAGCACTCCACCAAAATAAATAGTTACTTAAGCGCAACTTGATAATATTCAAAACTATGATTCATAAAATTGATCATGGAACTTAATCAATGCAATTGATTATCAAAATTCCCAACAACGGGACAAGCAAACTTTCGCTACAATACTAAACTTGAAACGTTACGTTAAATTGTTTGGTTACACTCTGAACGCTCGAATGGCGTGGTAAAAGCTACGTTAATAATAGATAATAATATTAAGTTAAATAAAAGGTATACAAAATGGTTGCGATATCGTCTTCCAGGGTTGAACTGAACGTTCATAAACACAACTAATGGTCAATAGGACCAATTAACATCACAATCTTAAAGATATAAAAAGGTTTCTTACTTAATTTGGGTGGTTGATGTTCGACCTCTAGGTAAAGTCGATGACGAGTCCTTCAGGAGTGAGATTCGTCTTCAGAATGTAGAATGGAGCTGAATGTGATGTCTCAAACCATACCAGAAGGGCAGCGCAATAACCAGCTTCCCAAAAACTCTTCAAATCGGAAGGTGGTGAAATAACAGGGTGGTACACGCACGGTATTTCGCGATAAAATATGGGTCTCCGTACGAAATAATTCACTAATTTAGTTATTCGCGAAGTGACAAATAATTCAAGCCGGCACTGTCTAAGTAAGAAATGTTAATGTGGTGTCCGATAAAAAAGAACGATTGGAATGCACACATGGGTTGGAAGTGCAACACCTGTTTTGTACCATTCGATAAAAGCAATACTACGTACTTGCCTTATGAGCGGCAAGCAATAACTCGACGTGATTAAACGTGATAAACAGATGGTATAAAAAGTCCGATAATTGATTCAATGTTTAGTAACAATTGACGATATTAATTGTTCGATCACTTATTAAATATTAGCAACAATTGACGATATTAATGTTCGATAAAATATTGAAGGTTTAGCAACAATTGACGATATTGACGTTCGATAAAATATTGAAGGTTTAGCAACAATTGACGATATTATTGTTCGGTAAAATATTAATTGTTTAATGACAATTGACGATATTAAGGTTCGATAGTGTATTAATTGTTTAATAACAATTGACGATATTATTGTTCGATAAAATATTAATTGTTTAGTAACAATTGACGATATTGATGTTCGATAGTACCTGCAGTTGACACACACTAATTTTTAGCACAAATGACTTGTATTTATTTAAAGATCTCTCATAAATGTGAGACCTCGATAGTTAATTCCGCTTTTGGAAGCGCTATGATACGAAAAAGGTAGTATCAGATTCTAAGTGAATCTCCTCTAATATGCAATTTGTAGCTCAATTTATGCATTTTCCCTACTCTAATTTAGGATTTTTCCCACTTACTGATTGATTTGGATCCTTGTAATTGGGTCCTATCAATTTAGAAAGAAGGGAGACGCGATTTAATTGGATATCAATCAAGGTGCGATGGCACGCTTCCTTCTTTCTCCATGTAAAGTGTATCGAGAAATTTGGTACGACACGTGCGAGCAAAACAATTTTTTGCTCGTCTGGTTGGACGAAAAGGGTCTAACTTTTACACTTTTTACTTGTTTTTATCGAAGTCTGCAATTGCGAAATCGCTATCCTTGCCATGTTAAACCCGAGCACATTTGGTTGCTTATCTGCACATGGTCGAGATAGCAAAACAAAAGGCATTGATTCTCACGATTTCCAACATGCACGTGCGTGTCCTTGTATTGACAACTGGCTCGTGATTATGGATCGTATAAAAGTGTCTCTCGATCCTACCTAAAATTTATAGTAATGCATTTGCATGTATTGACGTTTAGTTCGCAACGTTATAGAATGATGGTTTTCTTGCTGATGGCGTGAATCTACGATGTATGCTACGTCAACTCTATAAAGATTGTATTAACTACCGCATGGTTCATGGGACGCGAATAAAAATATTATGAACATACTTTCCTACCTCTACAGTTCTTAAGACTATTATACATTTGCAAAACGTAAATTTTGTTGGTTGAGCGAATGTTTCAATCTTTTAATTTACAACCCGACCTAAAAATGTCTTCTAAAAGAATAATTTTCACCGGATCGATTTGAAATTTAAAATATGAGTTCCATGGATTGTAAAAACAAAATCTAAGGGTGCGCCCAATGCGCGTAATAAGGTGACAGAAGGTCTTAAAAACAATATTATTCAATTATTTAAAGAGATATACCGGGTGTTCATTACAAAAGTAGCCAGCCAAAATAACATTTTTTTGAGTAAATTAGAGAGAAACAAAAAATATCGGTTTGGATGGTGAAGGGGCGTTCAAAACCAATTCTGTTTGAAAATTAAGTAAACCCCTTACAATCAGCTACCCCTACTTTTAAATACCACCCCCTGCCATCGGACAATTTCGAGCAACCCTTTCGACATGTGTCGTCATTACAGCTAAGCACGTTTTCTGCATTTAATTGAATTCCTAGCAGAAATTTCAATTCAAAAGGTTAAAAATTTGTTTCTTGATTAGAAAAGCATATAGGGAGGTCTTAAAAACAGTTTTATTTAATTATTTGAACAGATATACCGGGTGTTCATTACAAAAGTAGCCAGCCGAAATATCATTTTTTTGAGTAAATTAGAGAGAAATAAAAAAATATCGGTTAGGATGGTGAAGGGGCGTTCAAAACCAATTCTATTTTAAAACTAAGTAAACTCCTTACAATCAACTACCCCTACTTTAAAATACCACCCCATACCATCGGACAATTTCGAGCAACCCTTTTAACATGTGTCGTCCTTGCAGCTAAGCACGTTTTCTACATTTAATTGAATTTGTAACAGAAATTTTTATTCAAATGGTTAAAAATTGTTTCCCGATTAGAAAAGCATACAGGGAGGTCTTAAAAACAACATTATTAAATTATTTGAACAGATCGATATACCGGGTGTTCATTACAAAAGTAGCCAGCCGAAATAACATTTTTTTGAGTAAATTAGAAAGAAATAAAAAAATATCGGTTTGGATGGTAAAGGGGCGTTCAAAACCAATTGTATTTGAAAATTAAGTAAACCCCTTACAATCAGCTACCCCTACTTTTAAATACCACCCCCTGCCATCGGACAATTTCGAGCAACCCTTTCGACATGTGTCGTCCTTGCAGCTAAGCACGTTTTCTATATTTAATTGAATTCCTAACAGGAATTTCAATTCAAACGGTTCAAAATTGTTTTTTGATTAGAAATGCATACAGGGAGGTCTTAAAAAGAATATTATTTAATTATTTAAACAGATATACCGAGTGTTCATTACAAAAGTAGCCAGCCGAAATAACAATTTTTTGAGTAAATTAGAGGGAACAAAAAACATCGGTTTGGATGGTGAAGGGGCGTTCAAAACCAATTCTGTTTGAAAATTAAGTAAACCCCTTACAATCAGCTACTCCTACTTTTAAATAGCACCCTTAACATGGGAAAATTTCGAGCAACCCTTTTGACATGTGTCGTCCTTGTAATTCGTAGAATGGCGTCTTAAAATTATAATTACAATAATTTATTATTATAAACGATTCTTGTTTAATTTTTACTTTCCGAACCCCTAGGCAAGGAAAGTATTGTTATCAGGCAAAATTTGACCCCCCAATTTTTTGACAGATGTTCACGTTTTGAGGTCCCCTAAATCCATTTTTATCATTTTTGGAAGGATGTCTGTAAGGGTGTGTAGGTGTGTGTGTGTATGTACGTCTGTGAACACGATAGCGTCTAAACGAAGCAAGCAAATCATTCCAAATTTTGCATATAAGGTTTTTCCTGTCGTAGGACGAAGCCAGATGAAAATAAATTAAATCGTGTAACGGGAAAGGGGGGTTTACCTGGAGCTATTATGACATTATGCGTCATAACTTCGAAACGAAATTAAATATGTAAAAATATTAATAACAAAAAATTAGTGCTATGGAATTTCTTACATATTTTGTCCTACAAGTTTTTCTCTAAAATATTGTCATGCAAAGCACCCTTAAATTTTGAGTAAGCACCTTTTTAAAAAAATAATTCCTACAACCAATCTGCTCCGGTCCTAGCTCAGCTCAGCAAAAACAACAAAAGTGCAAAACTCTGAAGATGTTCCCACAAATAACTCACCAAAACTTTTTAAATGGCCACTTTTTAATAGCTGTGGATCTCTCTCAAATCTCTCACTTCTACGTGACAAATAAAATATAATTGCAAAGAAAATCTTTATATTTAGTTTCATAAATTTCAAAATTACCCTGGTACCAGTTAAGAATACAAAAAAATTAATGTTGTACAAAATTTTATATTGGGAAATTCCCTTACAAAGCAATTGGCGATTTACCCTACCGTTGGTGGCGCCACTAGAATGTAAACAATGGCCGACAAGCTACGTATTCGTGAAATAAATTTGAAAGTAAACACAACAATTTACATTATTTACTCGTCTATTATTCATAATATCACACAGTAACAATTTCTTTAAATTATAAACACACGTTTTAAACGTTAACAACTGACAACTGATCGCATGTTATACGTAGCATTCTAACTTAAAATTCTACCGCATGGTGGCGTGTTGCTAAATGTAAATCGCCAATAGAATCGTTGAAATTTTGTTGGCCTCCTCTTCTTTACTTCTTTTGCTGTGTTGATGTAATACCAACACAGATGTGAAATGTTCTTTTAAAATTCGCGTAAAATTTGTTGACTAACTGTCTTTATTATTGAGTGAAATAATGAAATGTTATTTAAATGTTGAATGGTAGTCGCTACCAGTACCCTTGAGTTAGGTGCGACGCCGTAAAGTTCAAAAATTTGATTTTTAATGAAAATTAAATAAGAATGTTTAAAATACCTTATCGCTTTTAAAACTCGTTCACCCGTAGTTACACTATGACTCATGCTAGGCATCTGCGCAGGATCAGGGATTGATAATCCAGTTAAAATTTCTTCCTTCAGTGAGTCGAGTGGTGTACGCGTTAGTTCCTTGCATCCATCAAAATTCTCAACATTTTCTGATGTTATCACCTCCAATTTAACGAAGTGCTACTGTTTAAAATAGCAAAATGACAAAATTATTAGCGACGTGTCTTTAAAGATGTCTGTTCCATCTACTTCACCAAAACAATGCATTCAGAAAAAGGATATTAATTAATAGTGGCAAGGTATCTCAAACGTGAGCTTTGCTATTGCATTCCATCTACGAAGTTTCATAACAATCGGTGAGATCCAAAGTTTCATAACCTCCAAATGTAAGGATCCAAAATCAATATTGGTTAAATTTTAACCGTACGGAACTTCATTGGTCGAGTGCTCAAAGCAAACTGAAAACTTCCTAAGGATCCTAAATCAATAACCTCCAAATATGAGGATCCAAAATTAAAATTGGTTACAGTTTAACCGTACGCAACTTCATCGATTGAGTGCCAAAGGCCAACTAAATTTCCCACTAACATTTGAGAAATTTTTCAAAATTTTGTGTCTATTGTACCACTTCTAAATCTTAATTGTATCCGAATTTTCCAAATATCACGTTATGAAATTTATTAAACGTCTGAAGGTAAGTCTTTATGTAATTTTAGCGTTTTTAAACTATTTTAAAATGTTTTATGTTCCAGAATTCACTGGTTTTGTTGAGATGTTTCGTCGAGACTCGAGTCACTTCCATTTTTTATCACTACTACACTGAATTTTGATCTTTATTACTAGATGATTATACAAATCCAGACTCTTAATGTATTAAAATGACACTGTGAAGAATTTCAGAAAGAATACAATATCTCCCAACATACAAAATTTGTTATTTCTTACAATAATTCACCTTTTAAGAACCCATGTAATTTTAGGTTAAAGATAATAAAATCTTTTTACAAATTTTTGATTTTCACTGCAACCATATCATTTCCTTGGAATCTGATATGACCAATTCCTTCCTGAGATCAATTAGTGAGCCTAAAATACATTTTACAGAGTTCCACAGCTTTATTTTGTGTTCTAGCACAGATCGTGTGAAAGTGAAAATTTTGATAGTTGAGTTATCCTTCTAGTAACCCCTTTATTCCGCTACTAAATTATGTTAGCATGACCATGCTGTATTTCCGAGCTCAGCCACCCATGAACAAAGCGCTTGCTTGCATAAGACACAAATATTATCGCATGGGAGAAAAACCTTTTTAGCTATTGAAACTAAGAAGTGTCAAGCTTTTCACCTATATGAATTTTAAGAAGCCAGCAAAATACGACAATATACAGGGCGTTTCAAAAAATTTTGTATTTGTAAAAAATTTTTGTATTTGTAAATAAAATAGTAAACCGCATTCTACTAACGAAAATAAGATGAAAAGTTTCTAATAACATGGGTCCAAAAATGCTTCGTTTGCAAGATATAGGCATTCAAAAGTTTTTTTCTTCCTATTTTGGCAAAATATGAAATTTTTCATCGATTTACTGTTGAAATTATGTAACCATTTTATTTAAAAATATAATATAAAAATTTGCGTCTGTTCGGAAAGTTATGCGATGGCCATATCAGATTTTTACAATAATTAATATTTCAAAAATAATCCTGAAAATCGCTACTAGGCACGCCTATGGTGCGAGGGTGTCTTTGTCCAAATCTAGATTTATTTAACACATTGTTTAATTTTATTATAGCAAGAGAGGAATAATGGGGAGATTCATATTCAGTTGAAACTTTCTGGCCATCAAAAGACAAACACAAAGAGGGCCGTAATTAGTACGAGAAGCCAATTGTTTGTTAAGCTCGACCACTACAATATTATTTTCATTCATCGAGGCGTTGGCGTGGCAACGCCAATTAAAAAGTACGAAACAAAAAATTAATGCACCCTTGATAATTTGATAATAAAATCAAGTGTTTGATGTTTGACGTTGTTTTACATTTTGTTTTGGTAATTTCAACAATTGAGTATCGATTTATTGGTTTTTGTTATGCTGTACAGGAGTTAAGGCTACGGAATACGAATGATGTTTTTATTTGCAAACGCAAGATGGCGCAAGTTACCTCTATAAATGTAATACGTATTTCAGATGATATTTAAATAGTGTTATAATAATTTTTTGAGAATGGGGTCAGAGCAAGACGATAAAATTAATTTATTCGATGCGACGACGTTACAGTTATTTATTCACACATTTTCAGTAAAAAATTTAAAGCTTTTAAGAAACCGAGATCCCGGTGTTTAAGGTTGAAAAACGGTCACTTCGTGCAACAATAAGCGTAGTCTGTCCTTCTGCATACGTAATTTCCTCCCCGCCTTTCTGCACTCTCCTATGACGTGAGCGTTCGCAAAAAAAACTCAATGCATTTAAGTTAATTTCTGTAGAAAAACATTTTTCACATTTTTAATTGTAACTCTGATGAATAGTTTTTAAATACTTTAATAATGTTATATTGGTAGGAATCTCGTTAAACCAGTCATGAATGTCGGTAACGGTCTTTAGTTAAAACGTCCTAACTAAGAAATTGTATTTCAGTAGCAAGATAACTCGACGATAAAGAAATCATAAAGTTATATACATTATAGAAAAACATTTTATTATTTCGTCCATTTATCTTTAAACTTAAGGAGGGAAGCAAATGGAAAGATGCGTATTTTGATATTTTGTTGTAAAAATTTCTTGAAGAGTGGGGGCTAACGCGGAAGATCGGATAACAAAATCTCGGATAATCGGGGTTCTACTTTAATTGTCTCTTGCAATTTCCATTATTTTCAATATCCAATTCGTTAATCTTCACTTTTATTTGTATGGTCACGGACAATTTTGCAGTAAAATGGTCATGTTACCATAGTAACGGTCTGACAAACGTTAAAATTGTCACGGTACCATATTAACGGTATTTCTGATATATTAAAAATTCTTAATACTCGTAGTCGTCCAACAGTAACTATTTATTTTCTTTTTATAATAATTTCCATCGCTCTCGTAAGGGGTCGTCCCCTTACATATAAGACGTCCACGCCTGGGGCGGCGGGGGGGGGGATTCAAAATATGTGATCAAGCGGGCCATGAGGGTGGGACGAGGGGGGAGGGTTGGACAAATATGACATCCGCATAAAAATCCCATTTTTGGAATTTTTAAAGAAATGGTGTTAGAATATTTTTGTTTTATAATATTTTGTACAAAAATTATTTATTCCTTAAATTCTTAACATCGTCTAAAAATGTCCTGTCAAGTTCGATTTTAAACAAATGAGAGGGGTTTCTTTTTGATTTGTGACCATTAGACGTTTCTGGGGGGAGGGGGGCCCGAAGATTGTGACCAAGAAACTTCAAAATATGAAAAATCTTCAGGAATGGAAACAGGTCTACTATGGGTGTTGGGCACTTTCCCGCGCGGGGGAGGGACGAATCAATGGATGAAATTTGTGTTAAAGATAGATAAATAAAGCAATGCTATGTACTCTAGGTTTAATTAAGCATACAGCAGATAATGAGGTATATTGTGCTGCACTGTTCAGTTTTAATTACATTAATTTTAATTGTTCAAAAGTTTATGTATTTTATAGATGTTATAGGTTATAGGATATAACCTTAAAATATTACTATTGTTGTGACCTCCCTTATCTTTCTCAAGCCCTATGTTGGCTAGACAAAAATATGCTATGTTTAACTTGTTCAAATAAATTTGTTGTTAAGGGATGTTTAGCACTTATGCCCCTTTTTACTAGCTCAATCAATGACACTCTCAGAAGTCGGTTCCTTGTGATTTTAATTACAGGTAATCGTTGAAATTGATTTAATTTGTTCTCTCTGTATAGGTTGTTATTGCTTTTATGAAGTGAAGTAATTAAAAAGATTTCAATAGCCTGAAAGAAATGTTTATATTCATATAAAAAAATCGCAAAGCGCATATAAAACAAATAGTTATACAAATAATTGCAGATCACAGATCTACTATCAAATAATGGTTCACAAATAAAGCATTTAAGTTTCATAAAAATACACAAGTCAAAAAGATCTCTTCTTTTCTTCTTAGATTTGCTTAATTAACTTTCATTAATTAAGTCTTTCGCTGTCCAATAGCGCGTTAAATGTTTGAAAATTATAGATTTGCTTTTGTTAAAGCTTAAAGTTGAAAAAGTAAATAATAAAGTTTATGAATGAAAAACCTTCCAAATTAGGGTGGTCAAAAATGCACTTCCGTGAAAGTCTTGATTAAAACGTCCTTTATTTTAAATGCATATGGCAAAAATTTATAAATGTTAAATAATAATGATTCACTGTACCTTAAGTATCATCAAAGTTGTAGTTTCAAAAATAAAAAGGATATGTGTGTGTGTTGTCGCCTTTAAATAACTTATCAATAGATAACCAAAACACCTGCGCCACTGTTGATGCACTCCTAGATCGGAAGCTGTATGACATAACTTGGCCTCGTGTTGTTGTTGAGTTTGTTCCAAATTTTGTGTTTATCGAATTTGTTGTTTACGAATTTTGTTGTTGCAATAAAAGTTACTTCTGGTAAGTTAAATGAATCGATAATTACCCTTGATTACAGTGAATTTGTGAGTTGATTACAAAAATCATAATTTTGCAGACTTGCTATTTATTGTTAGCCATTTTGATCTTCTAACCACCCAAAATTTGTTAAAAATCCTGGATATAAAGAAAACACGTCTGCACCACTTCAACTTTCGGGATCAACTGATTTATGCATCGAAAATCGATAAATTGGTATGTCTGTTGTTCAAAAGTAAGTCAAATTGTTGTATTTTAAATTTTTAATTTTCTTAAAATAATATTTCTGTTCCAGGTTATTGGTCCACATTGAAATTGTGTTTCAAAAAGATGTTTTCCATACGATTCCATTGGTATATGCTGTTTTTATGTTTCTGACTCAGCTCACGGCCATTTTATATTACTTTCAAATTTGTGAGATTTTCACCCTTATTCACAACTTCGACGATTTATGTCTCTAAATTACTTAAGTTACACAGATGAAGAGATTATATAATTTTTGATATGAACAGATTTGTACAAAACATGTTATTTTAGAAGTAATTTGGTATCAAAGTTTTACATTTTTAGGTTATTGTAATATTCAAGATAACAATACAATATTCATTAATTTCTAGCTAATTAAATCTTTTAGTTACATTTTGATGTGACAATCATCAATTTAATTATTCTTAGCAATATTTCACGTGTCTTTCTTATCCTGAGAGATTCAAATAATGTCATAAGATTGTAAAATGAGAAGGTTTTGAGTTTCTCGTAATCTGAAGTTTTTAAGTGTATTCTTACTTAGAATTTTGTGTTCTTTTTGAATATATTATTCATTTTTGAATTGTGTGCATCTATAGAGCATTTTGGAAGACAGCATAATGTATAAATTGGTTCGTAGGCCGCACAACCAAGATTATGCCCCTACTTTTGAAATATACTGACGCGTAACTGTAGACATATAAATTTAGTTATCAGAGTCTTGCTTATCCGATCTTCCACTTTAACTGTGCCGAACCTCTTAAAACAATCTCAATTTTGATGCCAAACTTCCAGATTTATAACGTCGCCAAAATAACGCTCATGAAACCTTTAAAAGTTCCTACCGATAAAAATAGACCTCATAGGCCGGAGGGTTTGGGGGTAACAAAATGTTCCATGGTGTGGAAAACAGGTTTCTTTTCTGTTCTTAAAGTGCCATACCCGCTCAGAGAACGTTGGACATCAAGTTGATCGAAGCCAAGATGACTGACTAGGGAAAAAAATTTTAATGAAATGGTTTCCAGTTACTTTTCCCATTTTCAACAGATCCATAGTGGACTTGAAATCACAATATTTTCGAAGCAATTTTCCTTTTGGTCTTTTTTTGTTGGTTCAATATAAATATTGTACTAAGCTAACAAAGTTGAAAAAAACCGATATTCCAGTGTTATGTCGTTACAGAACAAATACATAATTCCCATCAGTGATAACAAACTTGTCACAATTCTGCGGAATGATATCTAAATTCTAACAATTAAACCCTACACTTGTATGGTCGAAACCCCCATCAGTGCGGCCTTTAGGCCGCACAATCAGGGCATTCATATTTTAGATGAGTATAATATCTTTTGCCTGGGCGGATATTGAGGTCTTACAAATTCGAGACTGACCTGTAACCTGCATGAAAAGTTTAGCGGGTGGCCCAAAAACCTATAAAGTAGTCGAGAGTCGCTTGGCAAACAATGCACCTCTAAAAACAAATCTGTCAGATGTAATCGGTTGAATAAATAAAAAAAGAATTGTTTGTAAATTCGGAAAAAACATTAAAAAGTGGGCTTTACTTCTCCCCGGTTAATAACAATTTGTTGTCATTTCAAATTTTTTTTATAGTCAGTAGAAGCACCGCCTTATTTATGCTTATCTCCGTAACCGAAATTTTAACCAAATTTATTGTAGTGAATTAAATTGATTTTAAAATTACCTCGATACAATCAACCCTTAATTCGTAATTTTATTTGTAAAGAAATCCTAATTTATTTTAAAAATCTTTTGTTTTATTTTGTTTCACAACAAATAAAACGCCGTTTCAGAAGTGGGATCATTGTTTTCAACTAATTTCGTGCTAACGAACATAGTTCTGTGGAAATAACGCAAAAGTTAGTAATTACAACTTTGGAATTTATTCGAAGTAGTAAACCGAATTAATTGCAGTTAGAAACAATACCTTCAGTGCAGGTATGCATACATGATGTTCAAAAATTTTTTTATTTTCATAGTTTGCTCTTACCTTCCCCTGCTAAGATCCATATTAAGAATGCTCTTCCGTTCGTTCATCCACCTTCCAACACACACAGAATTTCTCGATACCCGTTTCGAATATTTTCGGCCCCCATCCCCGGTTCCGCCCAAACTCAACAGTTTCTTTTTTTTACTTAACATCATTTTTTAAACAACACAAGACACAGCACACTTTAATGCTTACTAAAACAGTAAAATTTTAAATCGCGAAAATGTAATCAATTATGGTGCTATTTTGTGTGGCGAAACTAATTCAACATCCTATCGTAAATTTTTATCTCGCCATTAGCAATCGTAACAATTTTTTTGTTTTTTTAATTAAAATGATATGGAAAATGTAAAAATAGTCGCGTCAAAACTTTTCTGTGCATTATAAAAAGAGTCACGTTTTTCTTATCGGCGGCGTCAAGTTACAAAGTGGAAACTAAGTTATGTTATATTTTCACGCAATATTCTCCATGTAAATGCAGGAAAGCAGTAATCGATGCTAAGGAAATTTTTTGCTGTTAATAAATTTTCTTGTACGCATAAAAGAACAAAATTAATTTTTGCTTTGAAAACTTTATAATTTTCGCATCCATGTTGACACGAAGCTTAATATAGTTTTCATGGAAATGCGACACCTAGCGGTGGAAAGCTGAATTTGTAAATTATTCAGAGAATCGGCCTGAAATAAATTAGGTTCGAAAAGATAACTTTATCAGTTATTTACGCTTCAAAACTTTTGTCTGGGTCTGGATAAACAGAATATTAATTTATTTTTTGGCGGATGTTATTTTATTTAACATAAAAGGAATTTTACAGTCGCAGTTCTACATAATTATCTTATAATAATAAGTCGTTTGTGTGTAAATTACCCTTAATCTGAATCTCACATTACATCGATAAATATTTATGTTAAATTAAAATAATGTGGTTTCAGTCAAATCGGCTGTTTCCAAATCGGTACATTGGCATAGGAATCCCAGTTGCGACATGATCAGATTTATTCTAGCGCAACTCATTTCCATGTAATTAATTAATAAAGATGAATGAAAATCAGTAGGCATTTTCACAAGTTATTTTAGTAAAAACAAAATTCTAACCTAAAACTGCAACAGTACATTTGTGAATGTATTTGATAATATAATTATTGGTCATCTAGATAATTTTCGATGACAAGGTCGTCGTTTAAAAGCATATTAAATAGTATGTCGTACTTTGAGACTGCATGTGTAGTTGGAATGGGAACTGGTAATTCCACGGCGGGAAGTACGGGAACTTCTTTTGCTTTGTAACTGCAGCACACTAGGGGATTTTTTCCTTTAAAACCGCAATGGTTTCTTCGTATAATTTGGAGTACATCGTTTGGAAGTGGCGGTGATGGTGTTAGATTGACAAGTTGGTAGATACTTGGGCACTCCTTGATTTCGACGCAGTTGTAGGTTCCATTAAGATGCTCGCACGCGTTGTCTAAATTGAAAATGTAAGTTAGGAGGATTTAAAAAGAATAAATTAAAGCGGCTAAAAGCCCGATGCACAGTAGACCCGAAAACTTGGACAAAACTGTGAAACAAATAATTTCGGGTGCCAGTAATGTAGTAATAACTTTACAGCCTTACGACCGTTTTAAAATGAGATTCGCTTTGATCAAGTTTTCGGGTTTTCGGTCCCACTGTGCGATGCTGAACCCAAAACAAAACACAAATTTGTTTTTAGACCATTCAATTGTTTTGTTCTTTTTGATTGGCTCTGTCATGACAACATAACGTCAACGGTTTGATTAATAATTAATTTAATAACTATATTGAATTTCGATGTTCGAAATTTTGCAGATAAAAACTGTAAAAAATTACTTACCGCGCCCTACAATAGCACTTTGTACGGACGAAGTCAAAACAACAAATATCGAAATACACGACCACAACATTTTATAAATTTTAAGCACTCGACTATCTCAAATTGTGTTTTACAATGCAGTAGAGGGAGTACATGAATGAAGTGGTTTCATAACTACTTGTATACGCATGCGTGAAGTATGGTGTTAAATGAAAATTTTTTTTATAGATGGCGCATATGACTTTTCAAAATTAATATTGAATGTCCAAATTTTTAAATTTTTATTAGAACTAAATTAGATATTTATTATCCCTTTATGAAGTTTGGTTGGATTCTCGGTACCGATTTACTCCGAGGTACTCTGCCCCCCCCCCCCCCCGGTTTCCAACCTTGCTTTCTACATAATGGGCTGCCTACTATTATATAAAATAAAATTCTTGTGATGGGGGTGGGGGGTATGGAATGGGCCTCAGGTACACCGAAATTATAAAAGAAACATTTACAACAGGCTGCTTAAAATCAACAACAAAAAGTTTATATCGAATAATGAACACATGTTTATACCTGAGGGTTATTTCCTATCCCCCAAACTTCTCTGATTCTAATCGTATATCCATATTCCAAATTCCCCCCCCCCCCACGGTTTTAAAACATGTTTTCCATTTAATGAGAAGAATAAAACAATCCTTGTACAAAATTAACAATGGCAGATACAAGGTAAAGAGACAAAGCGATAAATTGTCCCATGACTAACATAACAAACCGATTAATGCACTAAATTTGTCAAAAAATAATTTAATTACCCCACCATAAACCCCTTTACTGGATTCGCATTACATGTATTACCTATAAGTGTACCGCGCTGGTACTTAAAAAATTATAAAACAAACATTTACAACCACAGGCGTCTTAATCTCAAAATTGCAGATATCGGGGGCGAGGGGTTTTGCCGCCCAGTCACCCCTAAATTATAAAAACATTTTGAATGGTGTGCCCCTTAGTAACATGTAAACTAGAGAACAGGTTCTTAAGAATTTATAAAAAATATTTACGAATGTACCTGGGGGGTATTCCATACCCCCCAGACCCCCCGGTTTTAAAACACGTTTTCTACATTAAGTGGGCTGTCTGTCATTTATAGCGTTCTGAGGAGAATAAAATAATCCTCATGGAAAATAATAGTAAATATTACCAAGTTTCTAACTGTTAACTAAAATGTATAGTGACCGGGGGGTCTTACCCCCCAGGTACACCAAAATTATAAAACAAACATTAAAATAGGTTCCTTAAAGTAAAAAAAGTTTATAACGAATATTGAACACACGTGGTATACGTGGGGGTAATTCCATACCCCGAACCCCTCTGTTTCCAATAGTATCCCACAAAATCAATACCCCTCCCCCCAGTTTCATAACACGTTTTCTATTTTATGACCAGTACAAACAAATCCTGATGCAAAATTAAGAATGTAAGATGTAAGAATGATAAAGAAAAATTTACAACTACATACGAGGCACCCTAATCTTAAAATTGCATATATCTGAGGCATGGGGGTATTTCCCCCCAGTTTCCCTCCAATTATAAAAGAAAAATTTCCAGTGGTAGGCCCCTTAGTAACAAGAATCAAGAGAACAAATTTTTTGACCCCCCGGTTTCAGAACACGTTTCCTCGTTAAATAGTCTGCCTGTTATACCTAACTTTCCGAGGAGAATAAAATAATCCTCAAAAAAAATAATAGCAAATATACAAATGTCCCAACTTTTAACGAAAATTCTAGAGGCGGGGGGGGGGTCAGGTGGTATGGAATGGCCCTCAGCTACACCAAAATTATAATGGAAAAAATTCTTTTGCTTCCATTCGCATACCATTGACAGACACGGGGCAAAGGGGCAAGGCGATAATTTCCCCCCATTGAATAGCACAACAAACCGATTCATGCACTAAAATTAAAAAAAAAATTTAATCCCCCTATCAGTTTTCGGCTGGATTCGTGCTAATATTTATGCATTATATACCGTCCTGGTACATCAAAAATTATAAAAGAAATATTTACAATCTCAGGCTTATTAATCTCAAAATTGCAGATACCGGGAGCAGGAAGGTATTTCCCCTCAGTTACCCTCAAATTATAAAAGAACAATTTCCAATGTTGGGCCCGTTAATAACAAGTAATCACATGAACAAATTTTTAAAAGTTGAGAAAAAACGATTACGACAGAATCAACAAAAACTAAGCAGGTGTGTACCTGGGGGATACTTTATAACCCCCCCACCCAGTTTCAAATCATTTTCTCTACATTAAATGGACTGTGTCATACTTCATTTTCTGAGGCAATAAAATAAATTTCATAGAAAATAATATGAAATACATAAAGTTCCTACCTCTTAACTAAAATTGTACAGACCGGGGGTACACCAAAATTGTAAAATAAAAATTTACACCTGAGGCTCCTTAAAATGAAAGAAAGGAGGAATTTTTTAAAAATGGGAAAAGAATATTTCGGCAGAATCAACGCATGATGAGCACGTGTAAGCTTGGGGGTATTCAATAACCCCCAGACCCTCCGGTTGACTAAATAAACCTCATAGAAAATATACAAAGTTTCTACCTCTTAACCAAAATTCTAGAAACCGGGGGGACTGGGGGTATGGAATACCCCTCAAGTACACCAAAATTATAAAAGTAAAATTTACTACCTTAGGTGGCCTTAAAATTAATAAGAACGAATTTTTAAAGAGAACCCGCGCCAATTCGCCGCGTGAGACATCCCCCACCCCCGTCTTCACTGGAATTGTGGTATTATTATTTGTGCTATTAAGCCAAAGCTAAAAGCCAGAAATGCCAGACGTCGCGTCGGTTTAATGTGGAAAACAGGATTTGTATCGGAGAAGTTTGTGGGATATGGAATATCTATGGAATGGAATGTCTAAATTTTCTAACATTTTTGAGGCATCTATTCGGTTTTATTTTGGGTGTGGACCGGTGTCCACCCGTCAACCAGTGTCAACCAGTCGATGTCTTATATCCCCTTGTGTCCGGCATTATTATTTTTTACGAGGATTATTTTATTCGGCACAGAAAGCAAAATCTGCCAGGCAGTCGGTTCAACTTAGAAAACACCATTTGAAACTGGGGGGATGACAGGTGTGGAATACCCCTAAGATATTTAAGGGGGAGTAATTAACCCATTACACCTCCTTTTGCCCTCTTAAGAGGGGGGACAGCAATACAATTATTTCTCTAACATTTCTTATTGGCCCCTGTCACATTCACTTGTTTTTCTCTATGGTTGTGAGGCCTAAAGGCCGCACTCTATATTATTCAGATTGCTAACTTTAATTAACCAAACTTCTTAATGCAATAATTTATTATGTTCTTCATTCCATTCCAAAAATCATGGCAATCAAAGTGGTTCAACCAATGGAAAGGAATAAAAATGAATCTTTCACACTTAATTTCTTTTATTATTCTGGATAATGTACATATTTACAAGTAAAACACACTTAAAATACCTATCTGGACATTTCATAATTACCATTTCTGATTTTTCGGAAATTTCTTTTCAGGTTATTAATTTTAGAACATCTCAATAATTATAAGTTGACTTTGATAAACCATTTTGCGACATAATATAATCGATCCAATTTTTAAAGAAAGGCACATTTGTGTAAATCCCCGGAGCTATTGTGCCCCCGCATGGTGACAACCCCCATGAAACTATCCCGACCTGTTCGTACCTATTAACTTCTCCAGAAATCAAACATACCAATGGACTTCCACCATCCCCTGAACAAGAATCTTGATTAAATCCGCCTGCACAAATCGAACTGGGATGAACGTTAAAAATCTTCCCGGTAGCTTGCATCCATAATTGGGTGCACAAATTGTTTTCCACGAGTGGCAACCCGATCTTCTTCAGAATCTCTTCATTGTTGTTACCAGATTTTCCCCACCCCGTCACGATACATTTTGAGTAATCATTTCTAACGGTAATTCCGTCATCCAGACAAATCAACCCCACATGTTCGTCCATATCAAAGGGACTATCAAGGATTAACAACGCTATATCATTTACTAAGACTGCTTCCTGAAAGGCGGGATGAATGGTGAAAAGATTATAATTTTTCTTTTGTTTAAAATCGGGATGAATGATTCTCTAGAAGATAAAGGATAAAAATTGAAAATCTCTTAGCTACGAGTGGTGACGTAGTTACTACCTTCTTCACGTATCGGATCTGATGGGCACCTTGTTTATCTATTCGGTTTCGATTCAACACTCCACCTCTGACCTGATAAGAACCGCTCTCAGACACACAATGGGCGACTGTAAGGGCAACTTGCGGATGGATTAACGATGCTCCGCAACGATACATTCCGTTATGAAGTAGTTCTAACATCCAAGGAAATTCGCTAGAAGAACCTTTGCTGTTATTATCCCAAAATTTATATTTTGCGTACTTTTCAACCCTCCGACGTCCGCATTCGTTCTTGCAACACACATCAAATTCGCCGATGTTTGTGTAAGGGTGATAATCTACGAATCTATAAAATTAAATATTGGAACCGTATTAACGTTCTTTATTGTGTACATACCTTTCAGCGAATGTTCGGGCATCGTACGGAATTAATCCACTAAAATCTTTTTTACACTGCCAAAATGGCACAAAAATGCAATTGTCGTAATCCGATTCGGAAAGTGTTTTAGTTGCACTAAACAGTAATATAAAAAAATTTGTAAGCATCTGCACCTTCATTGTGGGTTGCAGTATAACATCTTTGTGAAAGGCTTTATCACTAACCGATTCAGTTTCTCCTCGTTAGGCTTAATTGCCTAAACTGATTATGGAGGCGTACCAATTTCGTAAAAGATAAAAGTGTTTGGTTGCAGAGTCGGACTAGCTCTGAAGTCACAAATATTTATGATTCTACATAAATTTACAGCTACTTCTTAGTAGCTAAGAACAAAGTTTTAAGTAATGGCATATTAATATCAAAAATAATCCCAAACGTATTGATAAACTAGTGAAGGGTTAATTTCATGGTTGATGGGTAATTATTTTCCCACACGTAAAATTAAACGCAACATTAAGTAAAAGAGGTTCGAAAATTTAAATACTTTAAGTTCGCAATTTACAGACACAAAGCCGACTAGGTAAAGTTAAAAAGTTTTAAATTATCACCTGAGTTAATTTTAGCGCTGTCAAGGTACAGAAATATTTTCAACAATATCAAAATTAAATATTAAAAGTTATAATTAAAGTTGAAAAATTTGAAATTTCATATATTATCTCTACTTCGCGATTATCTCGTTTTGGGTTTGATTTAGAGGAAAACTCCAAATAAATGAAAGTAAAGAAAATTAAATGGTCTATAGAAAAAATCTTCAGCGTTTTTCTTGTTAATTGAGCCGCTGCAGAGTTACAGCCTTTAGAGTTCAGTATGCATTTTTCATTATTCAGGGGCGGATCCAGACAAAGCTCATGGGAGGGGGAGGGAGGGAAGAAAGGTTATATTTTTAGTAGTTTTAGTGCATTTAAATAATGTGGGGGATGTAGTTACCACCGTTACTCTCCATTGTATCCAATGGTGTCATCCCTTATTTATTAATTTTATTATTACAATAATAAAACCCTTCTGAATTGGCTTAATATAAATGGATTGGCTTATAAATTTAACATCTCAATATGTTCATTAATTAAGAAATTAATTTAATTAATTAAAAGCCCAGGATCGTGAAGCGTGGAAGAAATTGAAGGAGGCCTACATCCAGCAGTGGATTGACAAAGGCTGAAAAGAAGAAGAAGAAAAATTAAAAGTACCACCGAACATTTCGCACATAAACATTTGAAACTGAAACAATCCTAAAATCGCCTGTGTAACACCCCAAAAAATCTAGGGGAGATAAAATTGGACCAATCAGACGATGCGATGCCTGAAACCAAAATTCAGGACGACCGGCTTAAACGATGGATTTCACCTTTGAACTATATAGATGTACATTGAGCGCCACGAAGTTTGAATTTACTACCCTGCTCACCATAAAACCAGAAACCACCGACGAAACTACGAAACTGTGGTTCCTAATTGCGATAACCCAAAAGCAATGAGAGACAGTTACCATAAATAAATAGATTATTTTCATTTCTTAGATTAAGATAATAAAACAAATATTAAAACGAAGATAATTTTCTTCTTAATTAGTATTAATTCAGAAATAATATAAAATAAAAATAAATAAGAATTAATAAATTTTTAAATAAATGTCGACGTACAAAAATAACACAAACGATACGAAAGACCTTGATATTAGTAAGCAGAATATTAGGGAGGCTGCAGCGAACCCCTCTACGCATATGTGGACGAAAAACAATGGTGCCCTCTTAATCCTTCCTTATCGAAAGCAATCTTGAACCCCACGCAATTTGTCGCCAAATGGCCAACCGGTAAAAATTGAGAAGTTCAGTGGTTGGTAAATTACCAATTATGTCACTGCTGTTGCATCCTAAAATTATATCCAATTGTTTATTCTCCGTTGATTCAAAATTTATGGAGTTAAGATGATGGAACAAAACAGATTTTCTACATTAATAAATATAATTTTATTGCTTTTTATTTAGTACTAGCCTGATCCAGGACTAGGAAAAATTTTTTTTCATTATATTAATATCATTCTCGGTTCCATTGCTGTAGTAATTCGTCTAATTCTCGGTTAAAACAACAACATAATTTGATAATTTTATCTTCTATATACTTTGATACCTCATGAACCGATATCGGTTCTTCATCGTAATCTACAAATAGTACATTCATCTTTTCATTCGATAAAGCTATAAAAGATCTTAGTGTCACTTGAAGCTGGTCGATGTAAAATTCTGATCTTGTAAGATTCTCAAATTTTTCAATTTCAGGAGTAACGTCATCCTCAATGAATTTAATAAAATTTACCTTTAATCCTTCAGAAGGTTGATGGTCTGGTAGAAGGAATGCAATTTTAGTTTCCTGAATTTTCTTCGTTAATGCGTTGCAAAATCGTTTAGAGGCTTTCTGTAAATATTTAATAATCTTCTGTAAAAATTCGTTGTACGATAATAATGGATTACTTCGTACATCAGTTGTAATGGTAAGTATCAAATTGTCATCCCGTAAATTTTCGGCAATACCTTTTTGGAATTTGATTATTGCCTTTATAAGGGATGAAAAATATTGGAGTTCTTCGTCCACATGTAAACCATTCATTTCAAAATCGATAAAATCTTGAAAATATCTTAACAATGCTACCTTTTGAATTTTGATGGTTTTTACGGTAGGACCATCAAAGTTTACACTAATGTTGATTCTTCTAAGTTTCAAACGATCCAATGGGCAAGTGGGGTTAGTTTTAGCCCAGGTTCTAATACACACACCGCAAAATTTGTGTTTACAACATGCGGTTGATCCAATTTCCTGACCGGTAAATGGTTCCAAACAGATGCTGCATGGTTCATCGTTACCACTTTCGTTATTGCTTGATCCGTTCATAATATTAATTATTATAATTTGTTAATTTCTTAAAGGACTGCGATAGTTAGTAGTGTTTATTTTATTTTGTGAAATGATATTGCTTATATAGTAAAAAATATTTTGTTAAACCGGATTATCGTATTATCCGCCCCCTTGACCTCCGGGTTCCTTCTATTTTAGTCTCCGACTAATTTCTTTAACATGGAACATGTTTTTCGGTACTAAACCGTTTATCATAGTTTTCCTCGAGATTTAGGGGTGCCTATCTCGTTTCTTCTTCTTACTGTTTTCCGAAGTGCGGCGTAGTTGTGTAACCGTGTTGGTTATAATAGGACAATCCCTTAATTTTTGTGTTGGTAATAAAAATTTACTATATATTGTCATGTTCCGGTTATCATAGACGGGGGGGTGTGACGTATATAATTGGGTCATTTAATCAAAACACTCATAAGTTAACGAATTCAATAAGACCGTAACAGGCAATTACTAGATTGTGTCTGGATCTTCTTTGGTTGAAAAAATTGTTTGACTGCTTCTGCCTCACTTATTTAGAAGATGGAAACGTTGTTAGATCTAGAAAAATTAAGAAATTGTAAAGGACAAAATATTGGTGGTTGATTGATTAAATGAAACTATAAGAAACAAATTAAATTAATTTTATTTATTTGTGAAATTAGGATTTTCGCTTGGATAAATAAAGTGACGGTTTGTAAAATTCGTGAATGCGCGAGTTTAAATTTGGTGGGGGTTCGAAAATGATAAGGGAGCGAAAAAGGATTCTCAAGTGGGCCGTCACAGAGTGAAGACGGGTCGTTCGAGTTTTGAATAGTTAGTTTTTGGATTCTGAGTTATTTTTCAAGAGTCAATCGTCCTCAAGTAAAGACGTAAATTTATTGATGATTGAGAAGATATTTCGAATTGATTTTCTTGTATTTGGATATAATTTTTGAAATCGTATGGAAAAGTAAATTTAATTTCAATTAAAGTGAATATTACTTTTGATCGAGAGATTTATGAACAGTTTTGGAACCACTGTGGTTCTATGGTTTGGTGAATGTAAAAATATTGGAAGAGATTTGTTCAAATTACTTACCTGGTTGATTATCTGATTCGGAGGAGGAAATTATACATTGGTCGTTCCTACCTGTCCTTTGGTTCAAGATTCGAAGCTGACTTCAATGGTAATCTGCACGTTTGGACAGCATCACTTCATATCGGCCCATCGGTAAACTCCGGAGGACATTTGGGCGGTGTTATGCAGAAAGCTACCAAGCCACATTTTTTTTTTTTCAATTATTGAAGGTACGGAGCCAGTAAGGTTCATTATACATTCTGCTGAAAACATCCAAGCCACAGGATAACTTATTAATTTCTTCAGGAAGTTACCTCCTTATTTTTTTAATTTAATACTGTACTAATTGTTAATTATCTCGGATTTATGCAGACGTGGCTTGGTAGCTTTCTGCATAACACCGCCCATTTGTAGTTCGGTAAGAATTTATGTGTCGCATAAAACATTTAAACAATAAACGTACCGTTTTAAATTCGGGCGCCCATAATATTTTGGGGAATTTATTGCAATTGCTTGATTTTGTAAATTTAATTTGTTTAGATTTAAGAAAACCAATATTTTGTCGTAAAATTTTATTGTGTAAAATAAATTGCATTATTTCTGGTTCTGATAACGTTTGCGTTTGATTTAATTTATTAATAGCAGTACTAGATTGAAGAATAAGCAGACACAAGTTACAATTCGATTGAGTTATCTTTATAAGAAAGATCACTGGCTTAAGGTGACGTATTTGATTAATCTGAATGAATCCAATTTTCGACCCAAAATTATCGAGTTTTCATGCAAGCTAGTCGGTGCATAATTGAGTTAAGTGCCATTAAAATTCTCCCGCTATATAAATCAAAATTTAAATTTTTACAGTAGCAATACATGGCAATATATAAGCAAATTTTCTTTTTGCGCTCGGTTTCGGATTTAAATTTTTGGTAATACAAATTTTGTTATTGAAAATTAATTATTGTGAATGCGAAGATGTTATTCGATAATCTACTCTATATTCAAATTATAAACTATAAATTTGAATTATACATGTGGTGCCGATTTTTCTTGTCGATTTTTGGTGTCGGTTTTTGGTGTGGATTTTTGGTGTCGGTTTTTGATGTCGGTTTTGGATGTCGGTTTTTGGTGTCGGTTTTTGGTGTCGATTTTTGCGAGGTAACGACCGTAAAACATGTTCCATGTTAAAAATGTTCAGTCACTTCTTTCGAGTGAGTTCGAGAATACCGTTTTGAGTGATCGAACCATGCGAATAAATTCGAGTGGGTTCGAGAATAGGGCCTCTGTTAGAACACCTTTCAGACTATAAAGAAGTTTTCCTTAAACTACTTAAAAACCCTCAAGGATTAAATAACATTTAATGATAAGGCGATCGTGCACAGCTTGCAACTCCAACTGAGAGCGAACAAAAATCAAGTACAACAATTTAATTGCAGTAGCAGAACTGAGCATGAACTCCCGACGCGACGAATGAAAAAGCTTTGTTACAAATAATAGACAAAACATGACTTTTGCAAGCAAGTAAACCTAATATCCAAATGTACACCGGGATCATTAATCACCGTACAATGTTGGCGCTTTTTGTAGTTGAGAAGGATGTCGAGTCCTTTTCGAAAAACAAAATTATATAGGTTGATGATTGTTTAATTGACACCACCAGTTGCTTAAGTTATCAATCAATTAAGTTCTAAAAAAAACCTGTTGAACCAATTATCAATAATTAAATTAAAATCAATTGACGAAATTTTCACAATTATGTACCTGTTAGAATCTTGTACGGTACTAGAAAATTTACCTGACAAAGACAGGAAACTCACATTGTCATTAAATAACGCATAAAAAGTAGGTTCAAAACTTGAAATTTGAAATGAAATGAAATCCTGACTCTAAAGGGATTATCACAAGATTAAGCCGAAAGGGCTAAAGTAACAAATTTTACAGGTAGGGCATTTCTCACTTCTAAGCAGTTATGATCAAATATTTAACAGCTTCGAAAAGCTTAAGACCTTAATTTACGGACAAAGAGAAGAAGAGGTAAAGTCAAAGGGTTTAAAATTATCACCTCAGTTGGTTTCAGCACGTTTTCGATGCGGTGTGGTTAAAATGTATCAAATTTTGTGCTTGTGTTTCTGGATTTTTGTTGTTTCGCTTTCGTTTGTGAAAAGTGTGGCTGCGGAATTCGGTAAGAATTTTTTTTACAGTTCTTTGTATCCATAAAAATTCGAACTGCAAATTTAATTTTGATTTCAAATATATTCTAACCTAAAATCTCGTACCGTTATGAAAGTTAGCGCAAAACAAGAAACAGATACGGACCGTAATAAATTAATAATTAAATTTGGAACCCCAATCAATCATGTTCTTGCATTGTCTAAGAACCCTTTTGACATACGTCGCCCACGAAACCGAGCTCGTTTGCTACATTTAATTGAATTCCTAACGGAAATTTTTCATTCGAAAGGTTCTTGATTACAAAAACAATCAACAGGGTTATTCCTAAAAAAACAGCACTTAATTATTGCGATCTTCAAATAACACGTAAGAATGGGGTAGTTTTAGTACAATAACGGTGCAGTTATTTGAAGGAAGACTGGCGTCAGTGGTTCCTTGTCTTCTTCTTATGTTTAAATTCATAATAATATTGGATATAAAATTTCTAAGCTATTGTTTCTTGAGATTTACCCGATAATAGTACATTACATTACACGGGAGTAAAGGACTGGATTTTATCTCGCGAGTCGCCAGACACACTTAACTGTCAATTTGATGTGATATATCTCAAAAACTATGCAGTTCTCAGAAGAACACTTAAGAAAATTGTTTAACATGATTAATTTTTTTTCTAAAAAAGTTAAAAATTGAAGATATAATCATTTCACTTCGTGGAAAGAAGTTTCTTGTGTTAAACTGCATGTGTCTTATTTAATATAAAATATCTTGAAAACTGTGAACATAAGAAAATAATACCTCAAGGTAATTTTAATAGTAGGAGTATTTTTATGTTTGGAAAAAGTTTTAAAAATTAAAAATCGGTTTACTTTTACAGAAGTTATGATATTATTAACCTTTTTCACCTTTACACTGATATTATTAACCTTTGTTGTTAAAACTTTGCTTCAAATTTTTTAGACATCTTGGATTAACTTCGCGAGAGGGGATTAATGTCATGATTAAAATCACCCTTAAATCGTAGACACCCTCCAGGACAGACCCGGATTGATAATAATTTAGTAACCGGACAACTCCTTTGGGCAGCCTCACTTTTCAAGAAGCACAAGGAGCAAGTACAAAAAAGTCCCACACTTGTCGCCACTGACAGCCATGAATGGATTAACGCGAACGGATACACACTGATGTAATCTGCAAAGATGTATATCAACATTTTTAATACAAACCATTTAAAATATTTTTGTCGGAGTTCAACTAAAAGTGATTGCAACATTTTATTAAATTTTTTTTAAATTAAAGTTTTATTAAGAAATCCACTAATTCGTTGATTCCCCCTCCTGTACGGTCTTTACGCTGCACCCTAATCAATTACGTACGATACTCAGATTAGCTTAACTACATCTTTCAAAATACATTACAAAAGTAAACAATTTTACTGTTATAATTAAATGGTTCATTTGATCCCCCCACGCAATTTTTTTAAATTAACGTTTGAACTTAGATTGAGTTATCATGACTTGTCTTGGGGGGGGGGTACTAAATATCCTTCAGAATAATATGATTTAAGTATTGGAATTCATATCATATAGACTTTAATAAAAGAAATTTGCTAGTCCGCTACCGAGCGGAAAATTCGGACTTAAATCACGAAGCTATATTTTTCCCTCCACCCCTAAAGCAATTTTTTTAATAATATCATGAAACAATCAAATGTGATAATAATTTTAATGAAATGAATAACCAGAAACGAGAACGTAAAATTAATAATCCAGAATCCTGGGGTTATTCCATCCCCCCAGTATTGGAATTCATAGAATTTAATAAAAGTAATTTGCTAGTTCGCTAAAGAGCAAAAATTTCGGGCTTAAATCGTTGAGCTATATTTTGCCACCTCTCTCCGCCAAACGCAAATTTTTTAATAAAATTAAAATTAGAGAAAAATGAACTGTAGTAAAATATTTTTAATGTAATTGAATACACAGATAAGTTAACGTAAAATTAATAATCCAGGATCCCGGGGGTCTGGGGGTATGGAATACCCCCCAGGAACACATGAGTAACCATTGAAATTTAAAAATATCGTAAAATGAATGCTGATGTGATTGGTAGGAATACAATGCGCGTACCTGGGGTGTATGGAATATTCACAGACCCCCCGGTCTGTGAAACTGCGAAATATATACAAGCTATCGTGGCTTGGTTGTGTTTTCACAGGCAGCATAAAATTAACGATAATAAGCTATGGAATGATATTCGTATTTTCGTTCTGAACGTTTTGAACAGCAACGTCACTGTGAGAAAATGATGATTAAAGTATCAATTTTATTACCAGCAGTGCATAAAATTATGTATTGTTCAGACGGTTGTCATGGCAACATCAATCAAAACGTTCTAAATAACGGGGCTACATTTCGCTCTCCTATCGCGATTTTTTAATAAAGTAATGAAAAAATTAAATGAAATTGAAAACTTTTAATGCATTCTTTATTCAATATACCCACAGATAAGTTCATTTAAAGTTAATAATATAGGAACCGGGGGGGGGGGAGGTATGGAATAATTAAGCATTGAAATTCATAAATATAATATAATTATTAAAGAGGGGTCACGAAATTAAATCCGCAATTTAGTTTTGAAAGGTTTTGAACAGCAACGCTCCTCTTACAAAACGATGAGTAAAGTATTGGTTTCACTATCGGCAGTGAATAAACTTATTTAGTAATCGGGCGGCTGTTCTGGCATCCGCAATGAAAGATGTAAATACAATTATACGGTTTATAACGTAGCTAATAAAAACTGAAAATCCCTAGTAGATTAACAGAATTCCGAAAATTATAAAATAATTGTGGGGTGTTGTGACCCCCCCCCCCCCCATCCAGATAAACTGGATGCATAATTAAAATCTGATCTCGAAAAGACTACCAAGTCAGCAATATTCTAAAAATAATTGTAGAAGTGTTTTAACCCCCCCCCCCTTCATGTACGGTTTTGGGTTTTGCAATATATTTTCGAATTAACAGAATTAAATTAAATAGAATTTAAAAATTTATCAGTAATAGAAATTGGCAATACATTTTTGAAGTTAAATTCCAATTAATGTAACGTCTGTTAATTATTATTAATCTTGGTTTGTTGTGTGGCCTAATGGCCGAACTGATAAGGAGAACGATCAATTGGACGTTACAGACATACACACTCACACAGATAAATGTATGCTATTACACAGGGTGGCCCAACCAATACGATCCACCCTTTTTGTTTTCGTGAATTCGTTTTCATATTATTAAGAATGAATCGCCGGTAAGCCACAGCGTTACATAAAGACAGTCCCTCTGCGCAAACTGCAGTATTTGTGTTTTTTCCAGTTCTATAAATTTTCTAGTATTTTGGCTCGAAGTTATTGTAATTAAATGTGAATTTTAAGTTTAAATATTTAAATATAATCATGCCAATGGTTCCTGTCAAACAGAAATAATACATAAATAAAATGGCAAATTTATGGTAAGAGTGATTTAATATTTTGAAAACGATGACTAAAGTATCGGTTTCCCTCTCGGCAGTGCACAAAATTATTTACTAATCGGAATAAGGAATCAAACCAGATTGCATTATTAAATTTTAACGAGGAATAAATTTCTGTTTATTGCAATTCTTGGTTTATATTAGCGTTAAACTAACGCGCCTTCTAATTTTGTAGCGCCATCTATTATTAACCTTTTGAACTACGTTGAAGTAAACCACAGGTTCGTCTATCTGACAACTAAATAAGCAAATCTTTAAGTTGTTTTAGGCAGTTTTCTAGGTCCAAACTGACCACTGATTTGCATTCTAAACGTGTTCACATATAGACGGGGCACTTACTGTTTAACATGAACTTCGAACTACGGGGAAAGTAATACGCTAAATTTAATTTCAATAAGGGTACTAACTTGGCAGATTACCTAGGAGGTGCAGCATTGAGTTTCAGTTCATTAAAGTTCTTACTTCGCTCGTAGTCGAGCCGGTTCATTATAAGTCAATCCCCTTAATCACCAGAACGTGATTATCTTGTTCGTGCGGCCTAAAGGCCGCATTTAGGGATGGTAATTCAGGCTATCAATGTAGACCATAATTATTTGTATATCAGTCCCACTTAAGAAATTGCGGCGAGAATTGTAAACTATTGTCAAGAACTGTTTTTTATTCAACACGTTCTAAACTATTGGTAGCTGCTGAAACCGAGAGTGAGTCTGGGGCCAGTATAAAAGTGATAAATCGAATAAAATATTTGCTGTGCTGGGGGTACAGAATATTCCAGATAATTCCAGCATTAAATGTTCTTCAATTTCAGACACTCAATTCCCGTGCAATCAACCCAGAGAAGGCTACTGTGTCGACATCAGAGATTGCCCCGACATCTACCAACTCGTCAAACGATCGCCACCACCACTTACTAAAGGCGTCGTGCACATTTTATTAAAATACCAGTGCGGTTTGAAAGGAAAATATCCCTTAGTGTGCTGCAACTACAAAACAAACCAAATGCTGAAACGTCCATTCCCACAATCCGAAGCTCCGCTTCCGCCGGAAGTCGCAAACAACAGAGATCTACAAAGTCTTCCTACCGAAGACTGCGGAAAGATGGCGCTAAAAAGTATCAGAATCACTGGCGGATCCCAAGCCGAACTAAACGAGTTTCCCTGGATGGCCTTGCTGCTTTATAAAGATAAAGGTAAGTTGGTTCTTTTTCAAACTTAGTCGTCACAAATGTTCCTGTTTAGATTCATCGTTAAAGTTTAAGTGTGCTGGAACCATCATCAACCGTTTTTACGTCCTAACAGCAGCTCACTGCGTGTATGATCAGGAAAGGTAAACAAAACTATAGTTCGTATAAAATTTGGATGTAACGTCTCGGTTTCAGGTTTGTGGTCCGGTTAGGCGAATATAACGTGGATACAGACAAGGACTGCAACCAAATTGACGGATACTGTGCCCCATCCGTACAGATGATTGTGCCGGAGAAGGTTATAGTGCACCCTTACTACAGCGCCACGACGCATGCGAACGATATCGCGTTGATTCGGCTCAAAAGGCCTGCAAGTTTTGATTACGGTAAATGTAGCTCGGATTTCAAGGTTGTGAATGCAGCTTACCACTTTTTTTTACAGAAAACGTCCAACCAATTTGTTTACCTGTTGGTGAACCGGCCAAATTAAACCTGATAGGAAAGTATTTGACGGTTTCCGGTTGGGGGAGTTCGAACAATGGTAAATGTATTTGAAAACTGAGGACTGGAAAAGTAATAGCAAGAGTTTTAGGTTTATATTCGCCCATACTCTTGCACACCAAACTGCCGGTCGTGCCTTTGGAGACGTGTAGACGAATTTATCAAAACATGGCTCAGATAACCTACAAGCAAATCTGTGCAGGGGGCGAAAGAGATCGGGATTCTTGTAAAGGAGACAGTGGGGGTCCGTTAAAATACGCCGTCCAGTACGACGATAAAATTTCACGGTACGTCCAATATGGGATTGTTTCGTACGGTCCGAGACAGTGCGGTCTGGAAGGATACCCTGCGATTTATACCAACGTGGCGTATTACATGGATTGGATCTTGGAAGTTATAGAACAGTAACGAAAAAGAATGTTGGGACCGATTGTACCGACGAAAAACTTACCCCAAAATTCATTCAGTTTATGAAAAACAATCGCTCTTTGAATTCGAGCCAAGTTTTCGGGTGTGTGGTCCTTTTTTTATTTTTAATATTTAAATGCCATTGGCGCAATCGACCCTTACTTTATTATTTTGTTTGTACATAATGTAAATAATTCCTTTTAAATTATTGTAAAAAAGTTTTTTTTGTGTCTTAAAATAAAATGCTGTTTCAGAAGTGGGCTATTTTCAGTTGGAAATAGTATTTTATGCACCAAGGGAGCAAAGTGACACTTTTTTGGCTCGAGGGTAAAGGATTTGACCCAAGGGCCAAATGTCACTTTACTCCCGTCGTGCATATACTATTTTATGCAATTCCGGGACGTGAAGTAGGAACTAACTTAAAGCAAAAATTTAACGCATTTTTTTAATAAATGCACGTGCTCGATAGTATACCACAAAATAGCACTAGTAATATTACCAACTACTACCAAATAGTACTAGGAAATAGCAGTTGGCACCCCTGATTCTATCAATGGTTAATTTCAGTTCATTTACATTTGTGCTTTGGAAACAGCAAGACGTACCATGAGCGAGAACCTAGAAATTGCCGATAAAATCTCGCGTCCTAACATCTGACCACGTGGCGACATTTTTAAAAACGGCACCTCGTGAGAATTATTTGGTAGCTAAAGTAAGTACTTTTTATTGATTTATAGACTCATCAATTTATTTCATTGTTTGAAATTAATTTGAGCGTGGCAGATGTGAAAAAATTTGATTCTTCCACGCTAATATGCGCGTGGCAATCTAGGGACTTTTTTTAAATCAGTCATCACGTGATAATCTAGTGACTTTTTTATCAGTCATCTGGTGACTTTTTTATTGCCCTAGAGCAAAAAAAAGTTATCTGGTGACTTTTTTTTATTGCCCTAGACCCTAGAGCAAAAAAAAGTTGTTGCTTTTCTCCCGCTGCCCCCCCCTATTTTTTAACTTTACTCCCCCATGGTAAGAAAGTGCCTCTTTACACCCCCAAATCGGGGTAAAAAGTGAGTACTGTATCCCCAGAATGGCAAAAGGTTTTTTAACTTTACTCCCCCAGGGTAAAAAAGTGCCCCTTTACACCCGCAAGTCGGAGTAAAAAGTGAGTACTGTAATGTACCCGTGCTTTTAATTGCCTCTACGTTGGGCACCAAATAAATATTGCAATGTCCGACACTGACCACCACGTCAATAGAAATGATAACGTCACGATTCAGAATTTTGTTTATTAATAAAGAGAGCACATGACTTATTTGTTCGAACGTAAAAGTTTTATCCGATACCAAAAATTTAGTTTAACGTCATAAATTTATATGAAGAAAGAGTCACGGAACGAGGTAACAAAATAAATTCAAAATGCAACGATTTAATTCCGTTAATAAAAATGTTTGTTAATATTATAAATCAAATTAATTAATCATAAGAAATGTAATTTAAAATCAAAATAATTGTTCAATGTTAGTTTATAAAAATGTGTTAAACGTAAAATTTTAATAACAAGAAGAATAGTTGAGTTTGCGGTCAATTAAAACAAACGAATGGACAAACTATTCGTTTGTTTTAATTGACCGCAAACTCAACTATTCTTCTTGTTATTAATTATGGAAGGTCAACAAAATAATACTATTAAAGTAAAATTTTAAAATAAGCAAAATCTTTACACCTATCGTAGTGCGTCGCAATTCAATGTATCACAAATGGAAAAGACATTTTCTTCAAAAAGTTTACTGAACAATCACAGGTGATGCAAGAAATTTAATTCAATCTGAAACACAAAAATTGTATTAAAATTTTACAAAGTCACATTGGGCTTGAGCCGAACCTGCAAATTGAAACGTCAATAGTATTGATTTTATTTCGACCAATAATGAAGAATCACATTTGCCTTGAAAATACAACGGTAGCGATGGTAAAACAATTGAAAGAGGAGGTTGTTGGATTAATAATGAATGAATAGTGGTGATTTTGTGTGCGTCCAGCTAAAATTATATAAAACAGTGAAAATTTTAAAGAAATTCAAGAAAAAAGTATATTAATAGTTAAAAGCAACGTACTTACGTATTTGAAAAGTAAAATTGGTAGAAGATAACGAAGGATTACGATTATTTTTGGAAAAATTTGGTCACACCACGAGGTAAATGCACTCACAAGGAAATTTGCATCTTGAATTATTATACGCATCGAAGGTCATCCATCAAGTGGAAATAAATAGTTTCATGGTATATGAACTGCGTAACCAGAAATACCCCAGATTTTGTTAAAGGTAACGTCCCATTAAAAATTTATATTGAACATAAAAATTAGTGAAAATTTTGCGATCCAATTTACACGTGCATTAATACGTTTCAAGTTTATTAGAATAAGACATTTGTTAATTTAGCATAAGAATTTTATTGCATTTAAATCACTTAAAAACTAAATCATAATAAATTACCATTTGTATTTTAAAACGGAACATAATTTTTGTAATCACATTCCGAAGACCACGATATTTTATTTCAGCATTACAATTTGGTCAAGGAAGGAACCCAACGTGAGAGAAGGTAGGTCTGTGCTCATCGCAATAGCTAAGCCGAGGTACAATTTCATTTATTTGTATTTATCAAAAATTTCACATACATTTCTATTGACGGGGTACATTTACGTACACTCGTACAAGACATTTACAATTAAAACGTTTAGCTCCAGTGAGGCAAAGACCCACACAGCAATTTGGCTAGCCCAACGTGTGGCATTATTAGTAGTCGAGGCATCCTGTACATAGCAATATGTAATGTTACTGAGCCTTATTAATTAAATTATGCTTTCAATGAAATTTGCCCTTACCTGGATGCTTATCCCACAATGATAACTTTTATGTACGAAATTTTGTAGCTCACCACGGCTAGCTCTTAATTTTATAAAAAAATTCTTTTATTGTTAATAACTTTTCTTGATTGCATCAGCTCATCATTAAAATGAACAAATTCATAAAATTTTAATATTGATTTATTTGATTTTAAATTGAAAATAACATTTTCATGGCAATTTGATTTTAATGATAATTTTCATAAATGGTTGTTATGGAAACAATTAAATTTTTACGCACACGCCTTAAATTTAATGATAACAAAATTTCTTAATTATAAAATAGATTTATGGAAATAAATGTTTATTAATATAAGATTTCTGACCTTTTATTTTGTTAAAAATTCCGCACTGTATAGTTAAAGAATTTAACCTCACTTCCTGATTGCATCATTTTCTTTCTTGTATTTTGATGGTTGATCGTTCACCCACAAATTTTTCTCTACATTTATCGTTGTGTTCATCTGGTTTAATTTTCGGAAAATCCAACGATATTCACCGCCGTAAATAACATAATTTTAATATAAATTGGTGAGTACCCTGGCAAAATTTTACATTTATCTCGTAATATCACTTCTTTTTAGGTTAATCCATTTTTACTTCCCTATTTCGGGTTATTTTAACACATTTTATTGTAAAAACTCTGGAGCAACTAAATTACATGTACATTTTCGTGAAATTATCTCGTTACTCGGTAAAACAAACACGTTACCAAGGATATTATTTTCGTTTCAAATTTCCAACGCCTGTCTGTTTTTATGTTATAAAGTTTTTATTGGCAGGTAAATTAATCGATATTTCCGTCACTTGATTTTTAATTCAAATATTGTTTTTTATAGGAACGATCTGCAAATTCGAATACGATGCACTATAATTGTTTAATTTGAAGCGAATAATTGTCCGTTCAGTTTATCGCACCAAATTGTGATAAATGTAATCAAGAAACCTTTTTATAAATGCGCATAACACAACTAATTATAAATTAACCTAATTTTTACAACAATTTCTTAACTAACATATTTTAACTAACAATTAACAATTAATTTTTACATGATATAATTTTAATTACATTAACGAGTTAATCGTTTTATCATCTTGCCATGATTTTTCTAACAACTCAACGTTCATTTAAATTTTTATTAACAAACTTGTTCATCCTTTTGACTTGCCACTACAGCCAAGCAAAGAACATTACAGTACTTTACCCCCGGAATGGCAAAAAAAATTTTTTTCAACTAATTCACACATAACATTAAAGTTGACATTCTGAAAAAAATAAAATGAAGAAGGTATCTTGCTTAATAAGAAAGTTATATAACATTTTTCAGGAATCACTGTAAATTTGTTAATTAACCGTTAATTACAAAGTCACCCACCATAGTGAAAAGTCATATTTTTCGATTTATTGATGTATTTGATGTAATTAACCATTTTAGGTAAAATGCAATTTTTTTTAGATCAAAGTAATTCGGAAAATTTAAAAAATTCAGCTTTTGTGAAAATTACAAAAGTGTCACATTTTTCTTATCGCTCCCGCAGAAAACAATCGAACACAAAAATGGAAATTAATTTTCGCGTTTTAAAACTTGAAAAATATTAAGGAGTTTTCTCGGACATGCTGCGCCGCGCAGGGGTGGAAATTGCAGTTAAATTACTACAGTTTCGTTGTGATTGCGACACCTAACGGAGGAAAGCTATAGTTACCATCTTATCGGATATTTCCCGGATTTAAACAGAAAACTGTTTCGGCCGGAAAAGTTGACAAAAAATAAATTGTCTTTAATTAAGATTGAATAAAGAAAGTGTAACGTGACATGTGAATTATATTACCCAATTAAATAATTAATTTCATAATGATAATGGAAAAATAACGTGAATATAATTTGTTATCGCAATCGAAATATTTTCATTATAATGGCAGCTCATTTGTGTTTAAATATTACGTATCACACAATCTGAATCGCATATTACGAACTGTAAACATTTATGTTACAATAATTGTAATTATATTTTAGTAATACGAATAAAGCTATAAATCTTGATTAGAATTGGATAAAAGAAAGCAATGAAAGTATCGTTTTAATAATTAATTTCAAACGCGTTTGTTGTTCCCGATAAGTTGTTAAAATAAAACTTTTTAGTGCAAATAAATACTTCGGTTATTTGTTCTTTCACGCTGTATTGTTTAAGATAATATTGAAAATTAACTTTTGATATAAATTTTTTAGTAGTAAATAATTATAGAAATCATAATAAATATTCCATTTTCCTGTTTTCTATTTATATGTTGTATGAATGTAGGTGATGAAATGTGTGAATAATTTATAAGTATGTAAATATTTAAATGTCGGTATTTGAATAACCCTTGAAAAGATTGTAACTCTGAATTCAAACACTCTCCTGAATTTTTTTAAATTATTTAAATAGTCGTGAACAAATACTTTTTCGAGTATTTAAATGCATATATAAACATTTAAGATACTTTTAAGAGTCTGATCACTTTCCCCCCTTAAACTAAAGAAGGTCATTAAAGGTATCAATGCAAAAAAATTTTGCGCAATATCAATTTTTTTTAATTTAACAGCCATTGAACAGTTTAAAATGTTTTTTGGGCGAATCATGGAGTTAATAATTTGGAAGCTAGTGTAAATCAAATTTATGCGGCTATCAGTGCGTGATTTCCATAGTTCGGTGGCCTAAAGGCCGCACCGGAACTATTTTTAGTTGATAACTGAAAAATTAATAAATCAGGCCTTACGGATTTTTAGATTTTATTTGTAAGAAGACGAGACTGTACATAGATATGGAAGAGAGTTATGGTTGTGCAGGCTGCAGAGGATAATATGAACTAGGGAATCCCTGGGTATGGAACTCCCCCTTATGGTTTTAGTAGTTCGTTAAAAAAATTTGGTGCCTTTATCTGGCGCGTTCCTCTTGTTTCATTAGCTGCCTGTCTATAATGTATTTATTTTAATCGCAATCTTTACCTAAGGGGTAACTACCCCCCCCCCGTCATAAAAGAAATATTAGTTTGGAAATAAAAACTGCAATGACCTTGGAAGTGTCGTGTATTTAAATTACATACATCGGACGGGTCCGGTAGTTAAATTGGAGATGCGTGGGATCACCAAATTTATTTTTCTTCCAAAATTTTGTTTACGAGCTCCAAAAATTTTCTTTACAGGTTCAAATTGTTTAATTAAATTAAAAATATAAAATGCAATGAATTTTTTTTAATGGTTTTAAATTTTTTTATTAGAAAAACATTATTTAATTTAATAATGAGTGAAAATGTATTTACAGCAATGACTTGCAGAATTTGAACTCCAAATTTCGAAAAACGTTCTAAGATTTTTTTAATTTGTTTGTATTTATATGAATTAGAACAAAGTGGAACTTCCAAAATAATGTTTTGGAAGAAAAATAGTGTTAACGGTCCTCCTCGTATCTCTAATTATTTGCGCGATTTGATCGACGTGTCTTCAATTTAACAACGCGACCCGTTCGACGTGTCTATAAATTTAAATACGTGACACGTCCGATGAGTCAGAAGTTTTTAATTTAATTCTTTACTCTATTTTGAGCAGCGGCGGCTCGTGACTTTTCGATTTGAGGAGGCTAATTTTACAGCTTAACTACCTTATAAAATAAAACTTTAAAAAAAATTTAATAAAATATTATTTAATCTGCGGTAGACACGTGTTTCGAGCTCGTTGGCTATCTTCAGTACTGTGTACAATGGAAAATATTGTTCGATGAGTGCAGAGTGTTTTTTGGAAAAAATGCTGTAAAATATACAGATTAGCCGGCTCGCAATTTAATTCTAAACTGTTAAATATGTTGTCAAAATACAAATCAACACTACGGTATCTGTGCCGAGTTTCGATTAATTTTGTTAAACGACATTTGGCGAAATTAATATCGGTAAGTTTACTTTGTAAAATTGAAAATACTACGTCTGTCTGTTCAAAAATTAATTTAAAAGTTTCTAATGAAAAGCAAAATTTTGATTCATTTAAATATTGTCTTAAACCTACCGCTTCTCCAATAGTTTGAGAGTCGTTTTTAAAATCATCGCTGTCGATTGTAAAATTAAATACGTTAATTAATTGTTTTCTTAATTGCACTGTAAATACTGCACTTCACTTTTATACGTGTACAATACAAGTGATTATATTTTTAGAGCATATGCATGAATAATGCAAAGATTTGCAGGTGTCCTTTGATAAGTCGCCCACGCATATGAGCCCAGCCTCAAACGCATGTAAAATTACTATGTTCGTACATTTAGTAAAATAACACAGAATAGTATGCGCTTAAGTTACAAGCTTATTACTTACAATTCATCTGTTAATCGCTCATGTTGATCATGAGCTTTACTAACCAGTAGCCTCTATGACGTATCTTGGATGTAGAAGATACGAGTTAATAATTTAATACCGTATTCTGGGTTGCCTAACTCTGTGCTAATAAACTAATAAGATAAAGAAAGGCTAGCCGCTGTATATATACTATTTCGAATTTATTTCAGGCGTAAGTCAAGTTCTTAAGCTAATTTCATTATTAAATTAAATTTTGTTTTCAACAAATTTAAAAAAAATTAAAAATTGGAAAAAATACTAATTTAAAACGAAATATAAATAGCAAGTCCGTCCAACAATTTGAGAGGAGGCTAAGCCTCCCTTGCCTCCATTGACAAACCGCCGCTGATTTTGAGCTACTTTCCAATTGCTAAATTCTGTTGGCCCAGATATTGGCAACGTTCGATTTTATATAGTAAATTTTCAGAGGTTTTCCGAGGCATCTTCGAGATAATTAGGGAAAATTTTTGCAGTAATTCGTTCATTCCAACATCGTTGAATGAGCGAATGTTAAGCGAATTGAAAAGCGAATTTGAATATTTGATATTCTAAAGTTCGTTCATTCCAGCTACAGTTGCTATGATGAGCTATCAGACAATCTATATGGTGTGACTTAGACCGGGGGGTCTGGGGGTATGGAATCCCCCCCAGGTACACCCAAGTTTTATTATATATGAGAATTCTAGTGCTTTCTAATATCATCCTGGGGGGTATGGATAATAATAATCAATAAACAATTCATCGATGTATTCTAACAATCTCAGCTTTAGGAATCGGGGGGTTAGGGGGTATTCTATATTCCAATCCCCAGTTATACTCATCATTATTAATTTTATGAATAGAATATTTGAACATCTATAGTTGTTTGATTCCTGCTACAGATGTTATGATGAGCTATCAAACAATCTACAAGGTGTGATCTTAGCCGGGAGGGGGAGGGTACGGAATACCCACCAGGTATACCCAAGTTTTATGATGTATGAGAATTCCAATGCTTATTCATATCATCCTGATGGGTATAGAATAATTGAAGGGTCTAGTGGAAAAGTAGTTAAGTCACTTTTTTTCAATTTGTAGTTGAGCACATTTCACATTGCGGTATTTATTCTCTACAAATTAGTATAAAAATCAACAAATTGAACAAAAAGGGACTTAACTCCTTTTTCCACTAGGCCCTTCAATTAATGATCATTAAATGAAAAAAAAATCACAATTTCAGAAATTGGGGATCTGGGGATATTCTATATTCCATACCCCCCCCTCCCGTCACACCCGTGATCATTAATCATATGAATTTGAATATTTGACCATCCATAATATTGGTTGTTTGGTAATGACTTGCCGCTTTTTCGCTAGAGGGAGTTTCAACCGTTGTGGGGTGCGCAAATAAAGTTGCATCTGGCAACTCTGTATCGTGTTTGAATTATTATGAAATTAGCTACAAAACGACGCCTCATTTATTTAATTTTGACGTTTCGTTCACAAGTGACAGTCACTCAAACATGGAGTTTACTAATGCGGAAGTTCGCGCTGTTTTGAAATTCTTTTTCGTGCAAGGCGAAACCGCACGCGAATCGCATCGTCAGATTAATAGTGTTGTAGGAGATGGTACTGTGTCGATTCGAACAGCCGAAGAATGGTTTCGGCGTTTTAGAGCCGGTCGAAACGACACAAGAAATCCTGTACCCAGTGGACGACCAATAACCACTGATGTCGATAAAATCATCGAAAAAATCCACGAAGACCGACATGTGACCATCAGAAGTATCGCGGGAGAGCTCCAGCTAAGCACTGAAACTGTTTACAGGCATTTGAAAGCAAGCGGATTCACGAAAAAGCTGGATGTTTGGGTGCCCCACGAATTGTCCAAAAAAAAACTAAATGACCGCATTTCCATCAGCGAATTATTGCTACATCGCAACGACAAAGAGCCGTTTTTGAAGAGGATGGCGACTGGCGATGAGAAATGGGTTACTTACGATAATGTTGTTCGCAAACGATCGTGGGCGAGGGCTGGTCAAACGGCCCAAACGGTGGCCAAACCAGGATTGACAAACAGGAAGATTTTACTGTGTATTTGGTGGGATTGGAAGGGAATCATCCACTATGAGATGCTCCCATCGGGCCAAACACTGCATTCTGAGCGGTACGTCGGACAACTAGACCGTTTGAAGGAAGCCATCGATCAGAAGCGGCCAGAACTAGCCAATAGGAAAGGAGTTGTGTTCCATCAGGACAACGCCAGGCCACACACATCTTTAGCGACCCGCCAGAAGCTCCGGGAACTTGGTTGGGATGTTTTAATGCACCCGCCATATAGTCCTGACATTGCTCCATCGGATTACCATCTCTTCTTGGCGCTGCAAAACTCCATTGGCGATATCAAATTCAACACAAGAGAAGACTGTGAAAACCACTTATCCCAGTTTTTTGCCAATAAGGACAAGAAATTCTATGAGAGTGGCATAATGAAATTACCTTCAAAATGGCGACAAGTTATCGAACAAAATGGCGCATATTTGACCTAATTCTGTTAACTCTAAATATATTAAATAAAGCTTTGAAAATCAAGTAAAAAGCGGCAAGTCATTACCAAACAACCTATAGTTCGTTGATTTCAGCTGCATCTGTTATGATGAGCTATCAGACAATCTGCAAGGTGTGAGTTAGACTGGGGGGTCTGGGGGGCATGGAATACCCCCCAGGTACACCCACGTTTTATTATCTGTGAGAATTCTAATGCTTACTCATATCATCCTGGGGGGTATGCATAATTATAATCTAGAAATAATTATTTGATGTATTTTAACAGTCTTAACTTTACGATTCGGGAGCTCAGGGGGTATTCTATATTAAATACCCCCCCAATCATACTAATCATTATTAATTTTATGAATTTGAATATTTGATAATCTAGTGGTTTGATTCCAGCTATAGATGGTGTAATGAACTATTAGACAATCAATAATGGACGACCATTAGTGTTCCCAAGTTTCATGATTTATGATAATTCTAATGCTTACCCTTATTACCCTGAGGGGTATGGAATACATAAAAATCAATAAACAAAAAGTCGATGTGTTCTAACAATCATAGTTTAGGAATCGGGGGGGTCGGGGGGGGGGGAGTTCTATATTTCATACCCCTCAGTTACACTCATCATTGTTAAATTTGTAAATTTCAATATTTGATCATCTAGTTGATTGATTTCAGCTAACGATTCTATGATAAGCTATCAGACAATCTACAACATATTTCCAAAACGGGTGGGGGGGAGAATAGGGGTTATGTAGTATCCCCCAGGTACACCCAAGTTTTATTATTTATGAGAATTTGAATGCTTACTCGTATTATCATGGGGGGTATTCCATACCCCCCAGAACCCCCGGTTCCTGTTTTATTTTCATCTTGACGTCAACCAATCAAAACATTCCCAAACAAAATTTCACCTGCAGTTTGTGGAATTTCACCTGAAGGAATATTCAATTGTAATTTAAAATGGAATAGAACCTCTAAACCTTAAGACGTTTAATTTTTAAGCTTGAATTTCTGGAAAACTGGAATTCCACAGATGGAAAATTTCAATTCGATCAAAACCTAATTTTGGAGTATCCTGGAGAAATAATGGAGTGTGCAGATGTATTTTCGATTATACAATTCCAATTTTAAATAGTTCTGAAAATGAATTCTATTGCCAAACATTTTTGTGTTTTATTAACTTCTTACATTGTTTTATATTTTCAATTCTTGTGCTACTTTAAAACCTAAATCACAATTATATAAATTGAAATAACATTTAAGAAACCCAATTTTATATTTTAATCGATTAAAAATTGGGAATTTTAAGGAGTTCCTTTGAATGTTACCATAGGCCAGTGTTTAGACATGATTTCAAGTTAGCGTAAGCCGATAACACTATGAACTATTTGAGTTCCTCTGGAGCTTCGTCCAAGCGCAGTTTAGGACACTCGCTCTGGTGACTCTCTGGGGGTTCTCAAAGATTCGATTAGATAAATTATTTATCTTTCACTTCAGAGCTAAGAGCAATGTTTAGAGAAGTTGGCTTCTTCTTCTGAAGACTCCGAGTATCGTTTTAGCAAACTTTCTTATTATATTTTGAATGGTCGTGTGCAAAATTATGAACTCTTTAAGAGTCATCTGTATAAAATAACGGTTGCTATTTCAAAAAATTTGTATGTCGTCGTGAATCTGAAACAGATTTTCTTTCGAAATTAATTTTATTGATAACATATTTTAAGCATAACTGGCGAACGGTTGAATTTACGAAGAAACTACAAGGGAGTGAATTTGTAGACAATTTAATTACCTACGAGTGTAAAAATTGGTATTATTTTTCGACCAGTACTTCTCGAGATATTAACAATCGAAACAAAAAAATGTGGTGTTGATCGGGTTAAGTTTTACCGTGCTAATGAAAGATTTAATTTTTTAAGTTTTATCACGACTAAACTTCTTATCAAAAATATGAGCCCTTGGGAACGTTTTCTAGATAATTTCATGCTCTACAAAAATGTCCTCATTAATTTCTTCGATTTTAAATTTTTAACAAAATTGTCGAATATTATTTTGTTACATCATTTCAAAAGAAAAATCCAAAATATTTGTCATTTTCTTCGAATTAATTGGATGTAGGAGCTACGACAACTTCTTAGATGTTTCGAAATCCATCCATTACAATGCTTTACTTTCTGTCTAATTATCGTCAACAACTTTAAATTACTATTCAAAGTTTCCGTTAGTTTCCTGTTGATCCGAAGTTTGTCCATCAATTCAAATAACTTCGCGTCTACGCATTACCACATATAAATTTATTCCATTATCCTGATGAGCGTTAACAACTTGCACGGAAGATTTATTAAATTTTATCAACTTCCAGTTATTATAATATAACAATTTAATATTTACATAATATTCCACATCCGAAGTAATTAATCTGCAAAGCAAACCATCTCTTTGGCGGAAACCCAAAGCGCATCCTAAAACGCGAGTTCAACTCCGGAAAATTTGTTAAATTTCCATAATATATGCATTAGAGGCTAATAAACAAAATTAAAAAATTTGGGGAACAAATATGTCACAAATTTAATTGCTGTCTTTGTTTGCTTAAATTGAAACAACAAAAGGAGTCGTAAAAGTAAACAACCGACGAAAAATTAATGCGGTAATAAAATACTATTAGAATTGAAACTTGAAGTGAAAACTCAATTTATATTAATCAATACAAGCAACCACAGAAATGATAACTACCCGTCTTCCGATATTGGAATTAATGGCGGTGCCAAGGACCTATTCAAATTCAGATTCTGTTTCATTAAAGTGAGATAAACGGGTCCTTATCTTGAGGTTAATGCAAAGATTAAGTGATAACAAACAAGATTCAGATTGCGAAATGGAGGGTGTATCAATATTGGATTAATTCGGAAAGGTTTATTAGACCGCTTACTTAAAATAACAGAAAGTATTGTAGAGGAGGCATTCGAAAAATAATTGGGTTACGCCACTGTTACACTACAAAGTGTAAACTTGTTCTTCAAATTTAATATTGTTAAGTGATGAATCTGTCAAAGAAAATTGGAAACTTTGTCATTTAAATTTTTATCACCGTCCGCTTTTACAAGGATCTATAAAGCATTGCCTAGCATAAGCTTTCATGTTCCATCTTGGAGAAGGATATACTTTTGAATTTGTTAGGAAATATTTTGAACGGAACATCGGCAGTACAAAAGGAAATAATTACTGTATAAATATATGATAATTATAATTATGCTCTAAGTTGTTTGTCGCAAACATCTTATCTTACTAAAAGGAGGAGTAATTTATACAGAGCGTTCATTTTAAAAGTAGTTGCTTTTAGCCTATATAAACCGTTATAAATTATTTAGGCATAGATTCCATTGAATTCCGTATCACCGAAGACGGGATTTTATCCCATTCTTCTTAAGAACAGTTTTTGAATCATTTTCAATTCTAATTTGTCTTGCCTTAATTTGTTTGTCAATGTGATAGCATAAATGTTCAACAGGATTAATTTTTGGACTTTGAGGAGGAATTTCCAAAGACTTTAGTGTGCTATAATAGGATCTACATTCCGTTATACAAACTTTATGCTTCGGATCATTATCTTGAATAAATACGTAATTATTTTGTAGCCCCATATTTTGATCATTAAATAAATAAATTGTTACAATACAAATCACAAACAAGACACCTTTTGAACAAAATTAAGATGTTGACTAGCTCTAGCCGCGAAGGGGTGGGTGGATTTGACGAGCAAAAGGGCATGTGACAAAACGTCGTGATTTGGTTGTCTCGCATCAACGATTGGGCGGTCCACAATCGTGATTTCTGATGTTGTTACTAAAAGGGGGGTAAATTTACACACGGATTATTTAAATGGGCGCCACGTAAACTAAACCGAGGTTCATTCAAAGGGGGAAGCAATATCACCCTTCCAAGCTGGTCTACGTCAACTTGTCGATACGTCGCGTCAATTCTCACACTGGTAAAATCTCGCTGGACGGCCTTACCTTTACAACGGGCAGATTTTACCTAGGCAACAATATCTAAATATAACACACATGCAGCGATAATAAAACACATAAATAAACAAATAACATAGATATAATGAAAAATGGAATAATATTTGTGCTATTAAGCCAAAGCTAAAAGCCAGAAATGCCAGACGTCGGTTTAATGTGGAAAACAGGATTTGCATCCGAGGAGTTTGTGGGATATGGATTATCTATGGAATTGAATTCCAAAATTATACAAGAAAAATTTAGTATAAGGCCCTTAAAATAAAAAAAAGTTTATAACGAATATTGAACACATGTGGTATACGTGGGGGTAATTCCATACCCTCAAACCCTTCTGTTTCCAATCGTATCCCCTAAAATCAATACCGCCCCCCGGTTTCATAACACGTTTTCTATTTTATGACCAGTACAAACAAATCCTGATGCAAAATTAGCAATGTAATGCGAGATGTAAGAATTATAAAGAAACATTTACAATTACATGCGAAGCGCCTTAATCTTAAATTTGTATATTCCGGAGGCATGGGGGTATTTCCCCCCAGTTACGCTTCAATTATAAAAGATAAATTTCCAGTGGTAGGCCCCTTAGTAACAAGAATCAAAAGAACAAATTTTTTAAAATGATAACAAATTATTACGTGTGTACAAGATATACGTTTGTTTTTACCAAAGAACCGGGAGTCTTAGGGGGTTATGGAATACCCCCCGGTAATACTAGAATTGTGATCTACAGATAAACACTTTGTATACTTATTATTATCTTCGATGATTTGCTTCATCTTGTACTTGAAGTGAAATATACAATGCAGACTCCTGCATTGAAAATGCACGATCTGGAACCGGGGGTCTGGGGTCTTAAACATTTCTTTTTGTGAAGTTTAAGGCAATGCAAAAAGACGGAATCAACAAAGAATAAACACATGTGTACCTGGGGGGGTTATCCATACCTCCGCCATATTAGGTCCGCCATTTTGTTTACAGAATTTATAACTCTGAATTCGTAATCAGTGACCTCAAAACCCCTTGAACACCAAATTTAGATAAAATCGGACATCTCTATGACATTTAGGTCAGCCATTGTCGGTGCGCCATTTTGTTGATAAAATTTATAACTGTAAATTCGTAATCAACGACCTCAAATCCGCTTGAATACTAAGTTTAGGTAAAATTGGACATCTTTTAGACATATTAGTCGACCATATTAAATTCCCCAGTTTGTTTGCTGAATTTATAACTTTAAATTTGTAATTAGCGACATCAAAACCGCTTAAACACGAATTTTAGATCAAATCGAACATCTTTTGCATTTGTCACAAAACTTCTGACGCATCCTATATATACCACCAAAATTTACACCGCGAATCGCACGAGGGACAGTTAAAGTGCGCGCAAGTCAGTTCTATTCTTGAATTGAGTCGAGAAGGTTGAGTTTTGTGACAACCATTTTCAGTCTTTGAAAACATCCGTTTTTTTGCCGCTTTAATTAATTGTTAATGAATTGTTAATTAAGGGCTGTGTTTTATTTACAAGGAGCATTTCTTTCCTTAACCTAAGCTTTTCAGGCGACTCAGGCTCCGCGAAAATCAGGATCTAGCCTAAAACGACGATCAAAGGGCAACAACAATCAAAGTAAGCTCCTATTTACAGGAGCGTGAGACGGTAGCGATTGGGTCCGAATTTTTTTTCGACCATTACATGATATTATTTGTAAATTATTTGAGGTTAGGGCTGACTTTTCGCGTGCTCAATCTGTGGCTAATCAAATTAATTAGAATCTTTATAGCCGATACTGACCCCAATGTAGAACAGCAGGTTGCCCTCGCTGCACTTCTTAAAGCCAAATTTTGTCACACAGCCCCCTTCCAAAATCATCTCACCACGGTGAAGAAGTTACGTAGTGAAAATCAAAGGGAAAAAATTTACCCTGCCCCCCCTCCCCAGGAATAATAATAATTAATGAACCCAATGTGAAGTTGAAAAGAAAATGATGGAAATATTTGATGGTTTGTCCTCGCAGCCTCCGCGAAAATCAAGAGCTAGCCTAAAACGACGATCAAAGGGCAACAACAATAAAAGTAAGTTCCTATTCACAGGAGCGTGGGAGGGTGGCAACTGGGTTTTCACCGACTCGGTAGAAATTGTTTTCACGTTTTGCCATATTGGTCAGCCATATTGGATCCGGCATTTTGTTTATAAAAATTTTAAATTTATTTTCGTAATCAGTGACTTCAAAAACCTCAGTATAACAATTTTTGAGCTTTTTGCCAGCTTTTCGTGATTTAATCCTACAGTTAGACGTCCCGATAACAATAATAATTATTTTGGTAGTTCAACTTTGTTGTAATTTGAATAAACAATAAGGAACAACGAATATTTCTAAACTTGTACACCAAACCCCACAGATTTTGTTTCGAAATACCAAGTCTTTATTGTAAATAATACATTTTTAATCATTAAAAAATATAATATAATAATTAGAGAAAAAATAAATAGTTTTTCATTGCACTTTATATTTTAATTTTAATAAAACAACAAATTGAACTTGTAAAGAAATTTTTTGAACTTTGGAAGAAAAATAAATTTGGTGATCCGACGCGTCTCCAATTTAACTACGCGACCCATCTGACGTGTCTCCAATTAAACTACCGGACCCGTCCGACATATCGCTAAAATGTAAGTATTCGAAACGTCCGACTTGTGTTAGTGGTGCTAAAAAGTGTTATTAATAGCAAGAAACTATTATTATATTAAAAATCACGTGCGTAACAAGTATTCAGCTGAAGTTCATAAGGGGGAGGGAGGGGGGATTAAGTAATAGTACGATAGCCAAAGATAGGCATATTTTTTGTTTTTTTTAAATTGTTGTGCATTTAGACGGTTTTCTTCGACGTTTGAAAATTCATGGGGGAGGGGGGTAGTTACCATAGATAAACAGCGAAAAGCGCTAAATGTTATTTACTAATTTTTATTTTTTCAATTATTCCAAGAGATCAGGATACTCTTTCTTATCACCTTGTTTTTATTTGTTTTTGTAACCTTCAAAAAAATTATACAAAAATTCGCAATGTTTATTTGTTTCTTGATAGCGAATATGAGTTTCCTTAATTAAAAATAGTTGACTCGGATATTAAAAAAAGTGCAACAAACAAATTTAACATAATATTATGTAAACAAAAATATAGTATTTGCTTTGCAATATAATCAAACTGGGTTGAACCTGTTGGCTTTGCTGATATTAGATGAACTTGTAAATAATATTTTTTAATCCCTCCAGACAGAATATTAATGAATTTTTACTATCGAAATAACCTTCTATGAGGTGCTATAAACCTCTAAATTAACTATGTTAGCATTGTTTCCAGGGTGTCCCGTGTCCCCCCTCCCCTAACAACTAACCACGGTTAAGCTGTAATGCACATTCAGAACACATCGTAAAAACTTCAATCTAGTTTTCCGGACAAATCTGATTCAAAATAAATTTTGCGGCGTACTTCTTCTTAACCTCCAGAGGATCATCGCTTCTTGTTTAAATTACTTGGATGCACGCCACTATATTTAGAAAATTTATGTAACTTGGATGTTTTATGTGACGCTAATGGAACTTTAGGTCACAGATTTTCCGAAATATTTCACAAGCAATAGCTTTAATTATTTTAGAGTGATGTTACTATTTTATACGACACTTCCATGCAGACTCAATATAAATTAGCGGTTATTGACTTCAGCTACTATTAGAGCTAAATTACGTGTAGGTGTCTCGTTTTAGTTTAATTAAAAATTGAAATCAATCAATAATTTAATTCGGTGACCTTTTTGTCTGTCCCTCTATTGCTCCAACCCACATCATCATGTTTTCAAGTGTCGATGGCCGAGCGGTTAGCGTATTCAAGAGGTAGCCTGCATCGCTCCCCGACCCTGGCAATGGATGTAAAGCGCTTTACGTATTTACTATAAATATAGGAAGACGTTTGATGAATGAATAATCCTACAATAGAGCTATAGATAGTACGCCACTGGAACGGTGAGTTTTAGAACGAGAGCTTAACACGCTAACCACTCTACTCACTCACCATTGTATTTATAACTCTATAACTTAATAACTCACGGATAGCACTTGAAAATGCGAATGAACTGGATTGCAGCAACAACAGCGGAAGTTTGAAATTGAACTTGAACAGGCGAGACGAAAGGGTCACAGAATTGCATCATCGATCGATTTTAATTTATAGTTTAACTACTTAAACAAGGAGTCAACTACGAGTAACACGTGATGCAGTTCTCATAGTAAGTTAATTTGATAACCAATAATTTAGATTGAGTGTCAGCTAAAATAGCAACGTTACTCTAAAATAATTGAAATTGCTGCTTGTGAAATATTCAGGTGGGTATTATTTGTTTTATCCGCTACACGCAATCCATTTGCAGATGACACTTCCATCAAATCTTTTTTTTTTTTTTTTTTTCGTTTTCCACTTTGCTTTGAGAAGGTTTTAGTAGACAAATAACACCTAAGTAGTTTTTCATTGCGTCACGAGAAGGGGGGGACGTAGGGGGGAAATAATATTTCTTGCTTCGCTGGGAGTCGAACCAGGTCGGTGGTCAGTATTTGCATACAATGCACTTAATCGCTTCAAGTATGACCGGCCTTCGTAGTCTATAAAGTTATGATTATTATTTAACTTATACCTAATGATCTGTTAAAATGCCACTTCGGCAGTTTTCGGAAAAATTCGAAAAAGATCGGCTCACTTCGTTTGTTCTTTGCGGCGCGCCACGTTTAGGTCTAACCAGTATAACTATAGATTAGGAATTTTTGTTTGCTTGACAGCATAATGATACTATGTTTCATTGACAGCCGCAATGGCCTTCTATTTCATGATTGTCATGGCTGTGCAGTCAAAAGCGGATAATATCGACCGGGGGGTCTGGGGGTTATGGAATACCCCACAGGTACAGATGACAATTTGGGATTTACTTATTTATACACTTCGCATAATAAACCTAAATTTTCACCAGTGCCTGGGGGGTATTCCATACCCCCCAGACCCCCCGGTTCGTATATTCGTTTTAGTTTGTGCAATTTTGTGTGGCCGTTTGGCCGCATAAAACACATAAAATTAATTGTTTAAATAATAAACTATGACACTGTTTCGCTTTATTTTCGCTCAAAAAGAGCGAAGCACTAAGTCATAGTTTGAGCTTCAAGAAAATCCCAATTTATTCACACGTCAAGTGGCGGCAAACAACGCGATAGTTCAGAGATCCTTTATAAAATATTTGGAATTGAGGAAGTGATATCCGTATAAAGTGGTTTTAGCCCAAGAACTAAACGAAAATGATCCTGACTGTAGGTTAAAGTTTTGTGAAACCATGTTGCAGCGCCAGAGGATGTGGACGGATTGCTCTATTTTTGAGGAAGTGTCAAATTTGAGAACATTGGTCTTATATGTTTGTATAAAAGCAGTGTACTTACAGGCAAAAATGATCAAGATGCATCGATTGAATATTTATTTCTTACCTGAAACAAAATAATTTTATTAGTAGATTGTTTTCATAACACATGCGTCGAAGCAAAAAATATATAGATTATTGTTGAATGAGTTTTTAAATGAAAAATATGATTAATATTACAAGTGAAGTTATAAATCTTTTGCATATCTGATCATGCCGCATGTCTCATTTGCTAATTATATATTATAATAAAAGGTTTATGCAGCTTCGCGCCGCCTTCCCAATCCTATAGGCCATGTTTCTCTCTCTAACGCATCCGCTTCATCCAAATTTCTAACTCTCATTCCTTTGTTCCAGGATCTTCTAGGCCTTCCTCTTTTATTTATACCCGGTGGTTTCCATTTCCAGATTCTTCGTGGCCATCTGTCTTCGTCCATGTATTTGCACCAGGTACAGGTGCAAATTTGGGTATATTATGTAAGTACAGCAAGAGTATAAAATGCATAAATAAATAAATCCTAAATTAGCATTTGTACCTGGGGGGTATTCCATACCCCCAGACCCCCTGGTTTATATCATGTTCTTTAGATAGAGTAACCAACTAACTAAAATTCCCAATATGTTGGAAGCA